>JAWNLC010000234.1:9802500-11002500 GCA_035041535.1 Drosophila cognata | reverse complement strand
GTATCAATGGCAATCGACGGCCGTATCCGCTTTGGCTTTGGCATTGGGTCAACAATGAACTAACTGAACAACCAAAGAGGCACTTTTGCCAGCTGAAAGGGAAAGGAACAGTGACGGGAACAGGACTCGAACACTTGCTGGGGCAAAGTTACGCAACAATTTGAAAAGCGAGGAAGCACAACAGATCCATTTGAGTTTTGAGTATCACGGAGGGTGGTGCATTTGCCACCTGCAGCGATGGTCAGCTCTTCGATGTGGTTTTAATACGGTTTTATTGCTTCCGTATATGTATGTGTGATTGGCAGGTATTCTCATATCAATTAATCTAACCAGAGTGCTTTGGCATACGTACTGGATATTTATTTAGATGAATATAGCGCCTTTATGATTCGGAATCAATTTAGTCGTCCAGCAAGCCGAATATTGTCAAAATATAAATAAAGATGTGTATTACATCTATATAAATGCTTAGCGCAGCAATAATGTAATCGTCCTCGCTATACTGATTTCTACGCTTGCCGACCATCAATTGTATATCATAGACAAGGTACAATGAAAATAGGAGTAGTCCCAAGCCAACATAAATCCAAACTAATATTTTAGATTGTATGAAAAACATAAGCAAGCCCAAAAGTACCAATATTATCATTAGCACGCATAGGTAAGGTCCACATCCAGTAAAATCGCATGGCGCAAAAATTGCAAATAGAGCAAGTCCCACGCAAACGGCAATCGTGATGCCCAGAGCATATAATATCTGAAAAATCGTAAAATGTAATAAGACACAAAGGATGCTAAAGGACTAGCTTATCGCATGTACAACTTACCCTATCTGTACTATAGAAAATGCAGAGACAGCTGACTACGATGGATTGACATAACGTAAACGCTAATAGCAAAACGTAATTGACGGGAACTTTTCGGGCCACAGATTTATAACAAAATAGCACAAAAGATATTATGGCAGCCCCTATAGCTCCCACAAAAAATATATATATGTGATCGTACAACCAAAATTTGGCGTCTTCATTGAAAATAAATACGGACGTAATTGCTGCAGTTACTGCCAGTTGCAACTGTGAAGAAAGTATCAATTCAAACAATTTGTTGACATTATATGCATATGTGCGTCTGTACTTACGGCAAGAATGCTACACACTTTACTGATAAAGTTACGCCGCGTCGGTTCGTCATCCCAGTCGGTGTCAAATGTAATATCCTCACTTTCCTGGCGGCCCCAGGCTTGCATATCGTAAAGTGTTTAGTGTATTTATTAGGTATGTGTTCAAGTAATATTTATTTGTTTTCATTCGCCAAGTGTTAACTAACTAGATCATGAAAATAAAAAGTGTTCAAGTGGAGAAATCTGATTTCCAGCTGAGCGATTCGTTTTAATTGAAACTGCGATTTTTCAAGTCACTGCCAAATATCAAGTTATTTATTTTTGTATAGTCTCACAATTAATAATTTGCTTTAATGCATAATTGGTTTTAGTTCGAGTATATTGTAACGTAATTTGATATTATTTGGTTTTGCCACTACCCATCGTATAAAATACACATTACACATTAGTATGTATGTATGTGTGCATACATATTATGTGTATACCATTTTTATTGCATAGGTCGGAGTCGTCTTGCAGGCCAGTCAAACACCTAAGCAACTTGAGAGATAAATCGAATTTAGCATAAAGTTGCATGGAGTTTGATGAGATATTAGTAGTTAATTGCAAAAGAGATAAAAATTGAAAGCCTTGTTATTATTTTCAAAAATTATTCATTTTGTATTACTTGCGATCGAATTAGTAATCATTAGTTTTAGAATAAGTAGCATAAGTGACATAAGACATAAATAATTTGAATTATCGTTTGTTCTAGATTAAGTTAGTTTTCATAATTTGTATTTAGTTTTACATTATTTTATTGTTTATTGTTTATGTTTAAGTCTAATACATTTTAAACGAGTTTTAGTTGCAAGTTTAGATATAAGTGTAGTAAATACAATTAAATAATTAACTATTAATGTACAGAACAGAGTGCTTTGAAGTAGTTTAATGTAAATTGTAATTTTCTCTTAAAAAAAAACCAGTATATTCTTGGAAGTCATCGGTGATTATTCAAATGCACGTCTCTATATAAGCACTTAATAATTCAAAGTCATATTTGTCTGAAATTGTTGCCTGCTTTTCGCTCAAGGGGCGCATTATATATGAAAATATTCATAAGCTTCAATATGCAGTTTTGATACAACAATTTCTTGTTTGATAATCTGATTGAGCTTGTATCTATTACATGAAATATGCATGACAAATTCATTAACAAAAAAAAGAAGAAAAAAAACAAGCAAACGTAGATAGAACACGCAAAAATCTGGGCGTCCTTTACAGTTCTGTTTGTAGGCTCAGCTTTCGCTTTCTTAAACGCCCTTAACTAAAATAACACTTAACATATATGAATTGCTTATTGACCCTAACACGTAAAGAATTGAACTCACACTAAACAGAAGTGATTCTTATATAAATAAGGGTCCAAACAAAAAATGCACACGCACAAATAAACAAATACTTAAGCGCTACAAACTTGACTAAAAACGAATTAAATCTTTACATTATCTATTAATGAATATTAATTACAAATTAGTAGTAGGTGCTGAATTTAGTTGTTGTTGTCTTTTTGTTGTTTGCCATTTTCCAGTTAAATGGTTGAGTTTTTTTTGTTTGTTTTTTTGTTGTTTGTTTTAAATAAATATTAGTTAGTTTTAACCCATTTAGTTGACATTAGTTAATTAACCTAATATAGTCGCTACACACTAGGAGGTATTCTCAAACTCATCGGGTTTGTGCTTGACTCGCAAATTGCTCAATAAATCGGCACAGTTGTTGACCATCATCAAATAGTCGCCATTATTAAGATTGCCGGTTCCTGATTGCTGTTCACGATTGTTTCCACCTCCGATTTCACCCCCTCCTCCACCACTATGATTGTTGTTCGGGAGAGTTTTGTCGTTTTGTCTGCAATTTAATTGTCATATAGTACTTATGGCGTTCAATGATGTCGAATGCTTAAGCATTACCGATTGTGAGTTATATTTCCAAGCATATCACGAGACATAATCACAGCCTTTTCCAATTCCTGTAATAGCAACGAGTTCTTCAGATTCGCGTGCAGCTTCATCGCCGCCTGCGTGGTCGTATAAAGCTTATTGATCACATTGTGCACCTGGGCCTCAGCTGTGTTAAGATAAAAAAAGGAAGATTAATTTGATGGACGGGAGTATAAATAAGAGTTATGTAATCGAAAGTATATTTGCTAGTCTAGCTCTCGCGCGGTTTGATGACCTCGACTAGATCATTCTCATATTGGTTCAAGTTTGGCCACTCACACTCTGCAACCTCGTAGTCCTCAACGCTGCCGACTCGCTGCTTAGTCGTATTATTGGGAGTATTGCTGTTCATTTTGTTCTTGTGATCGAAACCCAAATTGCGAGGCCTGGGTGGCACAATGGGTTTATTGCTGGCTGCAATACTGGGCGTCTCCTCCGAACTGGAGTCATCTGGCATTGCTAAATTTTATACAAAAATATAAATTATACTTATGATTTTGCGGTAAATGTCTAATCATTATAATTACCACTGCTGAATGGCGTCTTGCGTCGATTGCTGTTGACGTTGTTGATCTTGCTGCTGTACTGTCGATTGGCAGCTAAAATAAAGCAGAAAAAGAAAGCTTAGAGTGATGCGGTTCCAGGTATAAACAGACGTGTTTTATGCTTATGTTTGTAATAACAATAAGGAATTGTCAGCACTTGTCAGCACATATTTGAAACCTACCTGTGGGTCCATTGCTGCGACTCTGTCCATTTGATGCACTGCGCATTCGATTGCTGTCCTCTGGCTCCGAGTCACTCTATATAGAGAAGGATTGGGTTTCATTTAAGTTTGGTTTGAAAACATTAAGTGTTTTGCTGTACTACTCACAACCTGATTGAGCACATTCATTGAGTTGCTGGAGGCGCCCAGTCCTGATTTGCCTTGCAGACTATTCCGTTTGCTGGCGGATCTGGTAATGTTACTGCTACGATGCTGAACTGTGGGCTTCTGTGGTGTTCCATTGGACTTGCTTGCTGTTTGCGGAAGAGAGATAAACAGATAGAGAGAGAAAGAAAGAGGTGATTAGTGTTAGCAAATGGGAGCAGTGATTGGGTATTTGTTGTGGCCCTTACGCTTGCCAAAGTTGCCCATATGCAGATCACTCAGGGAGCAGGCGCGACGAATCGACGACTCCTCAATGGGTATGGGATTGAGCACTTTGGGATTACCTGTAAGTAGGTGTAGACAGTTATTAGTCACGGGTCGAGCATGCTGGTCAAAGGTGCAACGTAAATGGTTTCTTTCGTGTGGGTAGCAAAAATGAGAACGTCAACCAAAAAGCTCTAAGAAAGATGGGTGCGCAAATATCAAGGATATTCCCGAGTACAAAATGATGATGAGTGGTGGAATGTAAAAAAAAAAAAAACAATAATCTTTGTGCTTGTTCTGTAGTAATTTGTAGTACAACATCGAGGCTCAAACGTTCAAACCTTTTAGGCGCTCAACGCTCAACTCCTGATGATCATCACCTTCAGCGCCATTAGCTTTCACGTTTTCATTGCGCTCATGGTAAATACATCTTTGGTTGCTTGCGTTATCACCATCATCATCATCGTCATCATCATCATCATCGTCATCTGCATCGTCTTCATCATCGGCAACCACTTCCTTGGCTAGTTCGACATCGTTGCTGCCATTATTGTGGTAGTTAAAGTCAGCGCTCTCAAGCACATCTGGCAAGCTGCAGTTCCGACGAATATGTCGGGCGTATGCACAGAGATCCGCATCGCTGGAGGGCAGCAGCTGCTCCGCGAGTTGCTGCTGATCCTGGGCCCGAGCCAGCATATCAAAGTTCATAGTCAGACTCTTCACGTAACCCTTCTGCTTCGAGTTGCAGGCAAAGGGACGCAAGCGTGTCTCTGTCGCCATGCGTATCTGCTCCATTTTGCGCTCCTCCATTCCAATTAGCTTCTCAATGATGTCAATCTTCTTGGCAATGTTTTGGCACTGGTGACTGGTGGAGTTGCCGGCACCCGAGCAACGCTCCACATTGTCCATGTTCTTTTTGTGCTTGGCTCGGTCCAGCTGCACCTCATCCACCACTGCCTGCAGCTGTGGCTTTGTGTACAGCTTCAGGCTGTGCATATGCTCCAGATTCTCGTGCGCATTCCCATTCTCGGCAAAGAACATTTCAAAACTCCGTTCGGCTCCATAGTTACTTGGCAAACTGCCCACGATGGGTGCATCCATCATTGCCTGCTGATCATCTATCGCTGCCTCTATCTCCGACTCCATTTCGTTGTTGCTATTGCTATTGCTATTGCTGTCCACATCATCGTTGAGATTGGCTTGCTCCCGCTTTGCACTGGGCGTGTACTTAATTTGCGAGACGGTATTGAAGCGAACACTGATCTTGGGACGGGCTTTCTGCCTCACACTCGAAGCGCGCCAGTTGTTGCTGTCCTTGGTGTCGAAGCGCGAAACTTTCTTCAGGCAGCTGTGCGTGGCGAGGGCGCCACTACTCACGCTACTCCTCATTGCAGCCACAGGGCGCTGCTGGGATCGCTGCTTCTCGCGCTCAAACTTGAGCAGATTATGCTCGAATTGACGCACTACGCTGGCCGTCCTCGAGCTACCCACACAGGACGACTGCTTCTTCTCCACGTTGCAGGTCAGAGTCGACACCAGATTGTGGGGCTTAGCGGGTATTGGCGGTTTTGGCATTTGCTTTCGCACAAACATCAGCTGGCCATTGGAACGAGATTGGGATTGAGATGGAGATTGAGAGTGCGAATGGGCATGGGAATGAGCGTGGGAATGGGAATGGGCTTGGCTATATGATTGAGCGTGGGAATGGGAATGGGCTTGGCTATATGATTGGGCGTGGGACTGTGAGAGGGGATTTGAATTGCGCTGCTGACGCTGCTGTGCAAAGTCCGTGCTGAGACTTTTATTTACTCCGGAATTGTACTGCTTGTTCTTAGATCGCATTGTGGGAATGTGCTCCACGCCAGCAGGTACTGCTTGCGGCTGCGGCACTGAGGCTAGACGTGGATAAGTCTTGGAGTTGGGCAATGGTTTTAGGGGCTGCAGATTGTAGCCGGTCACATCGAAACTGTCGAAGGCAGCTGCTGCTCTAGCCGAAGTCTCCTGGCGCATATAGTAGTCAAAGCTGCCATAGGCATTGGGGCTGCTCCCGTACGACTTGGAGACCGGGCCATGGATTATGAAGTTACGTATGCCGGCGTGGCATTGCATTGCCTGGAGTGGTGGCTCCAGTGGGGCACTCTTGCAGTCGCTCTCGTCAGAGAGGACGCTCTCCAAGCTGTTGCAGTAGCTGCCGCCGTCGGACAGCAGCGACTCCTGGCTGAGCTCGTGCGGCAGCTGGCCGGAGCTGCTGAGGAAGAAGCTGGCGCTGGAATGGCGCTGCGTTTCCAGGAATCGTGCCTCGTCGAGGCGTTGCTGCTGCTGCAGCTGTTGCTGCTGCGTGGCAGCAAACTGATCGGGCTTAAGGATATCCGAGAGGGAGACCTTCCGCTCGCACTGATAGATCTCGCGGTAAACATAATATTGGGTGCGTCCACCTTGAGGTGGCGTCGCCGTTGGCGTCGTGTCACCTGTGGAGCCGTCCAGGGCACGCAAATTGGCCGGCATTGAGGCTGATGAGGGCAGTGCAGCATATCTGGATGGTTCATCCAGATCACCGTATTTGCGAGTTATCTCGTCGATCATTTTCTCGGTGTCCGCATGAATCATGTCCAGAATTGTACGGGCATCGTCCGCATAGACCGAGTGTCGCTTTGGCTCTGTGGGTATGGAACGCTCCGACTCCACCGACCACTCCACCTCCTCGTGAACAGGCGAAACCGGACAGGATTTATAATGCTTAAGAATGCTTGGGGTACGACGATTGTTGCCAGCAGGATTACGCTTGGCGGCGCTTAGCCGGGGCGCTGTTTGTGCCGTGTACTTCGGTTGTTGCCTGGAGGTGTTCGAGGAGGTGACGTAGGAGGTGTTGGCGTGACCAAAGGGCACACCAGGTGGAGGGTGGATCTGATGCACGCCCACATGATGCGGATAGGGTGGATAATGCTGCTGCACTTGGCGCATTGTTTGAAAGTTCTGTTGCAGCTTCGATTTGGATGCGGCACAGTTGAAGAATTGCTGAACAGAGACTTGTGGCTGATGTTGTTGTTGTTGTTTTGATGGAGGTTGAGGAAGATACTTTTCTTGTTGTTGTTGTTGTTGCGTTACAGATGGGTTAGTGGACCTACTAATATACTGTGAAGTATCATGGGAATCAACTGGTTGGGTTATTCAACATAATCAACGGTAAGTGTTACAAATAAGTGTTTTACGATTTTGCGGTTGATTGTTTTTTACCGACATTATTTTTACCAACATAGTGAGCGCAAGGGAGAGCAATCAGTAAAAAGAGACAAAGAAATTGAAAGAGAGAGAAAGAGAGTGGACGAGGAGAGCAAAATATGTGTCGCAAAATTGACGGATTAGCCTACGGTTATCAAGGAATCGATCCGTATCGGGTTGCATCTTTGGAATCACTTTGAGTCTTACCTGACTTCTGATAGCGTGCTGGCCCCGAGCTGCGAGACCCATCCAGATTGCCAGCCAGACTCAAATCCGAAATGCTATGGCTGCCTCGCAGCGGTCTATGTCCGACCTGTGAAGAATATAGGGTAACAAGAACTAATCAGTGAACAGCGAAAAATTATCAGATGGCAGGTATTAATTAATTAATGAGTCCACAAGTGGACTGCAGCTATTTTAGCAGTTTTCCAGTTTGCGCAGGTTTTTCCTTTCATTGAGTTTGTTGTTTTTGTTAGCAAGTGAATAACAAGGTAGATTTTTTGAGTCAGCGTGATAAACAATATATATCCGATAAAAATATGTACATATTGTATTTATATAAAACCTTTTTCAGTCATTTATCACGCTAACCGAGCTGGGCAATATGTCTGTTTAAATTATTAGTTTCATTCTATTTTTAAGTGAAACGCAACTTAACATTATATTTGTAACATTGTTGTTACTGTTTAGTATGGGATGGAACTTAATATTAGTTGTCGTTAAATGGAGTCCAAACGTGTTTTGGCCTTGCGTATTTAACAAGCGTTATGAGAAGCAAATCAGTCGTTAAAGCATCAACAATAACTCGTAGGTAACTCGGTTTCTCACCTCGGCAATTACATTTAACTTTTTACTGTCGTTTTTGCGCGTACCCTAAAATGCGGAGGAAGGGGTTTGAATTTGATTTGATTTTGCACCCGGATGTGTGTTGGTTGTGTGCGGAACGAGACAGACACCGAAGCAATACGCAACAAAAATATATTCATATATGGGGGAAAACGAAAACGAAAATAAAATGTAGACATAGAGAACAGAAATTAAATAAAAACAGAAAAAATAGAAATATATATATGTAAGATGACCATCTATTTAGCTATCTGCCTATCTACTCACATTCTCCAGCTGCTGTTTGACCTTGTTGATGACCTGTAGCAACTCCTCCTTCTTGGTGCTTGTGTATGACTTTGTGATGGTAGGCGGCGCTGGGACAACCTTTCCATTTTCAGTATTGTGTTTGGCACTAATGCTGCGGCGACCTGAAAGCAACAAGCCAGTGATTATGAACATGCTAAATGAACCTAATGAGATATCCGTACTGCTAGTGCCACGCTCTAGCAACATTCCCGGTCCTTCCGGCAATGCCGCATGCAGAAAACTATTCGTGGTTTGGGGTAAGTTTTCGGAGCTGCCGCCCAACGTTGAAGCCAGCGACCGCTCCGCATTCTCCGCACTTGGCGTGGAGCCCTCATCCTCTGTGTCCGATGTGCCCGTGCCAGTGCCGGTGCTTGCCGTGTGCGAGCTGCCGTTGCCAGCGGTGGCCAATTGAAGGCCGGATTTCTCGAACTTTTGGCGACGCACCGATTTTCGCAGTTCATCCTCATTCATGGCGGTCACCTTGAAGTCCCTGCAAAGCAAATGGTTTAATTAACTTAAATCTCAATTAAGACAAAAGGTGATCTGATCTTACGTTGGCGTGCTGGGCAACATGTTGTTGTAGAACATGCCATGATCTGAGCTGGTGCGTTCGCCATCAGATATATCCTCCACATCACCGTCGTGGTCGTGACTGTGTGTGTCGAAGCGGAGTCCAACCTTGCGTTTATCGGGCTGCAGACGCTGCTGACCAACACCAACGGTAGCTGGGGCACCATTGCTGGATGCCGTGGTAGCTGAGACGGTAGAGATGGTGCCATTGTTGTTGCTGCCAATGAACATGAGTTCGCGCCGCGTCTCCATGCCCGAGTCAATGGACGAGTCCTCGCTCAGATATGTCTGATTGAACATGATGTCCTTGGAGGAGGCGCTATTGTAATCCGAGGTTTGTACATTGGTCGCGCTGTGGCCACCCACAGAGGAGACGGTGCCCAACGGACTCTCCGAATTCGAGCGCATATCCTCCGTTTCCAGCTGGCTGCGCTGCGACCAGCGTCCACGTGGCCGGGGCGCTTTCACGCCCAAGTGTGGACTGGACGCCGAACTCAGGTTGCCCATGGATGAGGCCGTGTGCAGCGTGGCAGACGACAAACCGCTGACAATTGGCGTGGGTATGGAAAGGGCGCCGCTCTCTGAGTTTGCCGCCGCCGCCGCCTTACGCATGGCCCACTGTGGCAGCTGGCCAACGTCAGAGAGCCGATAGGTATTGCGATTCGATTGCGGCTCCTCGGGCACTATGAACTTGGGCGATAGCTGGTGGTGCTCTAGTTCGCTGGTGGGCGACTCCACCACAATGGCATCCGGTGGCGAGATGGGTGCCAATTGACGCTGCAGCGGTGGAATGCCGGAGCGCAGTCGCTGCTGGGACATGCGTGCCTGCATTGTGACAATCATGTCGTGCGGCACCTGCCAGATGAATATGCAGCCATCGCCACTGGCCGAGATGAGGTGGCGACAATCGTTGGTGAACTTGAGACCCGTCACCAACTCACTGTGGCCATACATGCGTGCCATGCACTCGCTGGAGTAGTAATCGTAGACGGCGAGCGTCTTATCCGTGCAGGAAGTTGCCACATAAATGCCGCTTGGATCCAGACTCAACTTGATCAAACTGCCCTCCTCCGAGTGGGAGCCCTTAAAGGTTTTCGTTTGCTTCGCATTCTGAGTGCCATAGACGCGAACATTGCGATCTTGGCAAGCGGTCAAAATATGCTTGGCATTCGAGTCTACCTCCATGTCGTAGAGCGTTGTCTTTCCCGAGGTGTTCGTGCCACGCATAAAAATGTTACCCTGCAACAAATCAATAATGTAAGATTGGATCTATTGATAAAGGCACACACAAACAGCTTACCTGAAAACTGCGAAACATAATTGACTTGTCTGCCCCGCAGCTGATCATCTGAAAGTTGAGGCCAGCGCCCACAAATTTGATGGACGTGATCGAGGAGCTGTGATCATCCAAGGTCTGCAGCAGCAGATAATTCTGCGACACATCGAACACATGGATGAGACGATCGCGACTGGCGCTGGCGAGCAGCTTTCGTTCAATCTTATCATTGGAGTATTCCAGACACAGCACCTCTGACTCGTGCGCCTCGATGGTGGTCAGCAGCTTGAGATTGGTGAGGCTATAGACACGAATGTTGCCACAGCGATCGCCGCTGGCCAAGTGCTGCAGCTCGGGACTGATTTTGATGCAGCGCACACCGTTGCGTCCATCGTAGCTGGAGCTGCCTGTCTTTTCGAAGAGCGAGGAGCCCTGATCCTTGATGTACTGCAACTCGTCGTCGCTGTAGATGATCTTGAGTAGGTCTTTGGAGTAGATATTCTTGCGATATATCTCATTGTTGGCACAACTGTCTAAGCCCCACACGCGTATCGTATCATCCGACGAGCATGTCACAAAACAGTCCTCGGGCAACGTCTGCGATGGCTCCCGCTCTACGTTATATGGCACAGTCTCCACGCCCCAAATGCACGTGGAGTGGTACAGGAATGAGTGCGACTTGCCCACCCGCGACACATCGCGCAGATCCCAAATGTACAGCGAGTGATCGTTATAGACGCAGCTCACCTGCAAATGCATCAAACAAAAGGTGGTTTTAGAAGTGTTGAGATGGTTTCTTAATATTAGTTTATTATTATTATTGGGGGCTTCATGTATTGCGATCTGTTATATGAAATGTGCCCCTTTTGAACTTATAGCTTTTCCATGCACTCTAATTCTTTCTTGCTAAGCCCTGATATTCTGCTATAATGTATCTTGAGAACTCATTCTCATTGTGACAAAATCGACAGAGTCCGCTACTGACTAGTTTCTTTGGTTGACTTTTTATTGTAAATGTTATATCAGAAGACCGATAATTTTGTTTTACCGATCATTTTTTATACCCTATTTGTTGTTGAGTCCGTCAATCTAAGAATGATACTTGATAATAAAGGTACGCATATCGGTATACATGAGATACTTTGTCAATGAGTTCTTAGTTTACGTCTTAAGAGCCACTCAGTCTACGATATGATTCAAATAACTTTGGCCTTTTGCAGTCAGTTCAATTTGTTAATGTAAGCTAGATTATCGATTGATTTATTATATTGCTGTACAGATAATAAACAAAATCTAATTGTAGGAAAACTTCTTGATTTGGTTCCACAATCAGTTTGTGTGAAAGATTTTGTACCTTGGACCGCTGCTCGTCAAAAACCATGGCAATACAATCGGGAAACTTGGCTTGCTGGGGCACAGACATAATGTGGTTGATCTGAATACCCTGGGCGACATCGACGCCCAGGTAATGTGTTCGAGGCAGGGTTGTCACGTATTCCAGAGTGGCTGCATTAAAGATGCGTATGATGGACTCGGCACAGCCAACTAGAATAAATTGCTCGTTCACGCAAATGCAGCTGGCGTTGCTGGTGCGGCACTGCACCCACTTGTCGAGCAGCCGCCTAGAGCTGAACTCCACCAGGTGACCTTGCCGGGTGATGGCGTATGTGCTCTCCGAACAGATGCCCTTGCCGCAGGCCACAGCACAGAAGTCATTGTCGCGAAGATCGCCCAGAATAGCGCTGCGGCCCATTAGCGGCACCGGATCTTTGTACTGTAATAATTGAATTCATTATAAAGCAATTGTAACGATCCTCAAAGTTAAATATTTGCTCACCTTACGTGCACCCTCCAAGTACCAGTATTTGACGTGACGCATGCCCACGGTGACAAAGTAGCTGCCATCCTCAGCGAAACAAACGGCAGACACTTTGGTGCTGATTTTGTTGGAAGCCATTTTCAGATGGGCACGCCAATCGTACACATTGACAATCATGTCGTGCTGCGAACCCACAGAGACCAGGTACTTGCCGTTGGGCGAAAATGCCTATTGTGGAGCACAAAAAACAATTGGAGAGGAGCGTAAAGAATATTTATATTTTGAATGTGCTTACCACACATGTGGCGGCATATTTGTGATCCACAAATTCGGCGACAACGTTGCCGCCGCTGCAGTTATCCAGATTGCCATTGGGCGTCTCCAGTTCCCAGACTTTGATGGCAGGATTGATGCCACACTCGCCTGTGGCTACATAACGGCCGCAGCGCGAGAAGGCCACGCATGTGAATCCCTTGCGGGAGGTATTGACCAGATAAGCCTGTGTATTCCGCTTGGCATTGAACAGCACCACTGTGCATCTGTTGACGGGAAGCGAATAAAAGCAAAAAATATAGTACTACTGCAAGACAATATCAAAAATGGCAAAAATGACATTCAGCATTTTGCCAAGTTGGCATTTGAATGCGCCCTTGGCCAAAATGAAAAGGATAACCCAGCATGCATGTCATCTCAAATGTTCTCAGCTGGGCACGAATCTCTTTTGTCCCCAATTCGTGTTATTGGCTGCTATTTCAGAGTTGACTGACTGTAACCTATAACCTACAGCAAAAGATAGACAGAATCACGCTAAGGAAATGCATGCTTTTACCACCCAATCCCCTATCGAATGTGTTTCTGATACCAAATTTCCACTGTCTTTATTTTATCTAATATTTGGTAATTAAGAAACAGGTCCAAATAGTTTAAGCTTGTAGTCAGCCACAAGACATAAATAAAAGTCACAGAAAATCGCTAGATGTACGAATTATTTGTTGTTTGGGTTGTAAACAAATCCTTTTAGTTAACTCTGATATACATATTAAATACAGGTGGATTTCACTGCATATTTTAGCAGACAGACAGTGATAATAATAATAATTAAAATAACATTTTTAAAAATTTCGTGTTGCAGAAACTTTTATGACGAAACTTGAATCTGAAAATGCTGGTAAAAATAAATGCTGCTGACGATTTATCAAAGAAATATCAGCGTCAAATGCGTTAACCTATGCATACTATTTGCTAATTTCCATTTACAGAATTATACTCTTCAGCTGCCTTAGTTTAGCTATTTCGAGAATGTTTTTGAAATTACTTACCCCGCTGGATAGGCCAGCAGGCCGCTGACAGGCGACACATCCAACGCCGCATTGCTGCAAACAGTCAGGCCCAAGACTTTTTTTAGTTTTATCTGAAAGAAGATACAAAAAAATGAGAATCATTAGATTGGCATTACATCACTCGCAAGTGTTTGGTCAAGGTAAGTTAAGCCTAAAAACATTAACGAACGCTAACATTTGCAGCATATTCAGCAACCCAATTGAATGTATTCAATGCGAGATTTGAGCGTGAAGTGCGAATTATTTACGCAAATAAGACTCACATTTGTCTACCGAGCTTGTATGGGTTTATCTGCGTGTATGTGTGTGTGTGTGTGTGTAAATGTATAAACAACCATCGAGCAAAAAGTGTTAACTTGATTTTCCAATAAGTCGTTGGGTTGCGTTAAAACTTGCGTAAACATAAATAAAAATATACTTTTAACAAGTTTGTAAGTTTTGTTGTCAGATTATTTTTGGCTTGAAAACAAAAGAGAAAGATGATATCAGCCTAGGTAAGTTGAGATATAGATGGGTGGGTATAGGGCTGGTTCCATTAGTATTTGGCTTTAATGATAATTGTACATGCAGATGTCTGTAATGCACTTAGTTGGGAAGCGTAGGTTAATATCTTAAGTAGAGGAAGCACGAATCAAGTGTTTCAGCTGTCATAAAACAGACTGACGGACCGGGTTTCGGAATGATATATGCCTGTGGCTGAGAGCTCGCCCACACATCGCGATCAATTAAATACAAAGTTAAATATTGGCTTGCATGCAAAAAAGAGTATCAAAATGATACTCGTTAAACACCCGCAGCTGAATGGTTGCTTTTGCGTCGCAGACACACAACGATCACCAAGCTGAGATCATCTGGTAGGCAGTGTATTTATACACATATCATTTACATATAGGATGTATGTTAGGAATGTGCGAGCTGTTGACATCGCTGTTTGTTTTGCTTGGAACTACACGCGAATTCACTTTAACGTCCGCGCTGTAAAAATTCTGTGTTTGCCTATTTCACTCTAAAACTACCACCAACGCAGCCTCCAAATATGTCTCAATGCGAAAGGTCGTTGTGAACCGGTTTATTCTTTATTCATAGTTATCTTATGATATTTGCATTCGTAATGATTAAATATGCCGTGAAATTGTAAACACTCTGAGCGTGGCGAGAAAATAGGCATGCGAAAAAAACCAAATAACGTAAAAAACCAAAACAAAATACAAATATTCAATCAGGCCGACAATAGTCAGCAGGAATGTCTACAAGATACCCTGTACCAGACAAATACAATGCTCGAGTATATACTCTGAAAACTGAACTTTATTTATTATACTATTTACGGCTTACAGCTATTTTTTTAATTAAACACAAAGATGATTTAAGTATGCTGCATTTTATTTATTATATTTTTTATTGTTTACAGCAATGTTTTCAATTTACTGAATTTTTTTTACTATTTAATTTATTGTTTGCAGCAACTATTATTATTTATTTAACGAGAAACTACTTAAATCTACTAAATTTAATTTATTATATTTTATAATTCAACAACTTTGAGGAATTATGCCGTCTTAGATTTGCTAAGACGACAACCGGAAGACAGCGCACGTCACTTATTAAATCAATTTTATGGTAACCAAATAACTTTGGTACAAATTTGGACAAGCAGCGAAAATAGTTATGCAAATACGGAAAGTTGCCTCAAGTTGTCTTACAGACGAGACGATGGGCCGAATGCTTTTATAATGCAAAGCTACAAACAGCTATTGACGAAAAGTGCTTTGTATTTTGTTGGTATTTTGCCAGGATAACAGGGCGTATACAAATAAAAGGCAGAGGAAGCTACAAATCCTAGGACTTATTTTATTTCGATGTACACCTTTAGCTTTTTCAGCCTTTTTTTATTTACCTTACTATTATTTAAACATGTTCTCGGGTGAATAAAATGAACTTTGAAACCCATACACAAAACTCTTATATAATATCAGATTTATAAAAACTGTTTGCATTTATTTATTGCCTTGTCGGTCAGCACGTTTTGAGAATTTCTAATTTGCTCTCATCAGCTTCGATTTGTATGTATTTGTCTAGCAATATTGTATACATATGTACTTGTATTTGTACTTGTATATATATATATATATAGACAAACAATAGTATCATTGCAGCTACGTAGTAGCCTACGCGAGCTTGCTGTGGAACGTGATGGAAATGTTTATGGTAAAGGTTCGTTTTTGGCAGCGATTCGCCAAGGCGAATTTATTCAAATTACGAAAGATTGTGTGCAGAGAGTTGGTATCAAATATTTTGAGTTAAAGAAGTTTTGCTGGTACGCCGGCAAAGTGAGCAAAGCCTGATTCTGTGACATTGTCTCAGCATTCCTCTACGCCTTTGAAGCTGCCGCTTCAACAATGAGCAATCGGCAAAAGGCAATCGGCAGTCGGCTAATTGTCTATAATTACTTGTGGCAGCCAACAGTTCAGTCAGATGGCCAAACAAATTCTATATGAATAAGCTCAGCCTGGCCACAATCACACAACACAGCTGGTTTTTCTACGGTACAATGGAATTAAATAGAGAGAAAACCACAAAAACTCATTACGAACGGGGAGACAAAACTTTTGGCCAAATGAATCATGCCACAGAGCATATTGTGCCATTCGACAGTGGTCCGCAAAGGGGGGACACAAACTTGGCAGCACAGCAGAATGCGAGACAAGTGAATATATACTGTAGTTGTATCAAAACGACACAATTATCAAGACAAAAGTGACCTTTACCTCATAGGCAGCTATATCCTCCTTGCCGTATATGGCAACTGGCGATGAATTTCGTGGCGCGAACATTTTTTTTCTTTTTGCCTTGTCTGACAGCACATAACAGCAAAAATTTCTTGCCGCACTTTAATCTCTACTTAATTATTATTTTGTATGGCACAGCAGAGAGTGAAAAACAGACAGAGAGACAGAGAGAGAGGGAGAGAGTATAATAACGCCCACAATTTGTCAGTTACACATATGAATTTTATTTTTTATGTCTAGATTATAAATTCGGTTTTTTTCAAGGGGCGTTTTCAATACGTTTCAATTCGTTCAATAAATAGTACACATTAAATAATACTTTTTCGGTTATTTTACACTGTTTTTAACTGTGTTTCGATTTGTTGTTGTTGTTGTTGTTGATGACTAGTCTATACTGTATATTTTGTGACTTTTTCAAGGTCGTTGTTAGGCATGCTATTCAATTTATTTTTTTTTTTTGCTTTTTGGTCGTTGTTGGTTTTATTTGTCCGGTTCGTTTCAATGCCGTGTTGAGAGTTCGATGCTGTCAAAGTTCGTGTAATTTTCAAGATTTCATATTTTCTTGGGGCGAGTTTTGTGTAATTTTTTTTTGGTGCCTAATCAATTCAACAAAAGCACATATTAAACTTTAATTATTGTATATTCGTTTCACGTTTTTCGGTTTGTTTGATTTACTCATTCATTTGTATTGCGTTTTTACAATAAATTGTAGTTAGCAATATTATAATCGATTGCTTTATTGTTGTTCTTCATATTGCTTTGGTGCTGATTTGTAATTGTCGTTGTCAGCCGTCGTTGCGTATCTATTGGATACGTATCGTTTTTAGCGCGGCTCAAATGAAACTGGCGAGATTTCTACACTGCCAAGCAAACAACGTCGTCATCGAGATACAGAGACAGAGAGAGAGAGAAAGAGAGAGAGAGATAGATACCAATATTGGTAGGCCACCTTCTCAGTCTTCTCGACGATTGAGTTTTCGAGAGAAGGCATTTGAAAGCTCTTTGCGTATCTGGCAAATACTTGTCTCACTTTCCGTCTCAGCGTCGCAGCTCAAAGTCTCGCGCTTTAATTTGCATATTTTGAAAACAAGTTTGCGGCGGGCGTGGACGGGAGTCAAAAGCGAAAGACACACAACACATGAGACTCGATCGCTTGACCGATGGAAGGCGTTGTTGTTATTGATTAGTTACTCTTGTTGTATCCATCGACTCACGTTTGGCTTTGTGACACGCGATTACATTTACAAATGACAATTGAGAAAGCACAACAAGTCGCCAATCGCATTCAACAATGCATTGAAAAGCGGACGAGCTTTGCACCAGTAGCCATTAATCATTTGTTGATGCACCCACTCAACAGTTAATTGTGCACCTAATGTGCAACAAATGGCCGAGGGGCAAGTGGAATCATAGAGTTATGCGAACGAATCAGTCAATCCATATATAAGGAAAACAATGTAAATTATTGAATCTGTATTATGTTTATAGTCTAGCAATACTCTGAAAGTAGTCAGGCTTTGGTATTTAAGGCCTGATTATAAGTAGTTGCACATTTGTATTTGTATTGACATATCGGAATTTGTATTTGTTTTTTGGTTCTCTTTCTGACTGTCTGCACTGCCCACAAAATGCAATAAATTATGAACAAAGCAATACATATTGAATTGTAGGCGTACACGTTGGAGCCAAAGTTGTAAACAATCGCAAAATTAGGCAAACCAACAGCAGTAACAATAATAATAACAACAACAACAACAACAAATCATCAGTCAACAGAGGAAGCGAACCAGATCATCGGCGGCCGGCCAAGCAAGTGGAACAGAACCAGCACCATAACGAAAAATAGCACCCTAAAGCCAGATAGATAGGCAGTTACATATATATATATATATACATATATATATATATATATATATGTATGTAAAAGATAAAGCAGTATAAGTGCTTAATAGATATAGTGCGTATTTATTTAATGTCGACTAATACGACGAAGAAAAAAATAAATAAATAAAAAGAAAATCAAATTAAATTCAAAATTAAAATTAAAATTAAATTATAAAATTATTAAAATTAAAAAAATTATTACAATAATTTATTACGAACATTGGGAAACATCAGAAAATACCAAATCAAAAATTTAAAAATAAAATGAATATGTATGAATTTTACGACTAAATTGGAAAATTATGTAAATTAATCGTTTTTCTTACAATACATGGATTGGGGAAATCCCAGAGAGATCCAAAATGTTATTCACTAGACAAAAATAATAATTATAGAAATCGAGGACTCTGCATTGATTACATGATAAAATCTATTGTAATCTATGCAAATAACTGTAAATCACTCATGGTAAGCATAATTAGTTAAAAGAAAGGGTGAAAAAGTAACGGGTCTGAAGGGCACAGAAAAATTCATTTATCTCATCAGCGCAGAGGAATCGATTTCATCATTTATTATCTTAACTGCAACAAAGGTAGTAAATGGAAAAGGTAGGTAAATGAAAAAGGATACTTAAAATGACCAAAGCCAAGTTGAGAGCTCGTCTAGGAGCTTAACTGGGTATAAATAAATGAATTCAGTCAAACACAGTTTCTTCTTATCGACAAACTGAAATAAACTTTATATGCGTAGGGCAAATGAGAACTAATATTCCAAGTTCGAGGTCTCACGCTCTTTTAGACCCTGAGATCGACTTATTACAGACGGACAGACATGGACAAATCGACTAAGTTATTATTAGTTGATCTAGCATAAATATTATGCGGTTGAAAATACCTTTTTTCTCATTTTTAGTGGATGTACAATAGACCATTTGACAAAACATTTTTCAAGTTCAATTTATAAGCCATTTAGCCTAGATTTACGTATGGAAATCTATGTACATTTGATGAGAGGCGCAATGCAATCACAATGCCAATTTACAATGCACTTGTTGACAAACACAAATGAAAATGTTGTCCAACTTGATGAATTTCTTTCTTAGACATATGTATATTTATTTTCCCGTTGACGAAATCAGTAAAAGGAAAATCACTTTGCATAATAAATAAAATCAAGTGCAAAAAATCAACAACATCTGCAAACCGAAACCAAGGCAAACAAACACAAACACAAACTCACACAGAGACACACACACACAGAGTGTAGTGCAACTGATTGACAAACAAAATGCATTGTTAAAATTCCACATTCGGCTCCCCATGTCTCCTAATAAAAAGAAAAACAGCAGCAGCAGCGGCAGCAGCAATAACAAAAACAAAGACAAAAGACAGAAAAGAGTCAAACGCACTTGAAAGCATCGCCAACAAGAGCATAAGAAAAAAATAAAAAAAAACCACGAGGCCAAGTCTGAGACCAGGGCACATGTAGAGATAGATCTCCAATGTTGCAGTCAATTTTTGTTGTGTTGTGTTGCTGAATGTGTGTGTGTGTGTGTGTGAGTGAGTGAGTGTGTGAGTCTTCGTTGTAGTTTATGGGGGAAAGTTACAAGCGACGGCTCTGACAGATGCTAGGCAGATAGATAGATAGATAGATTAGTCTTGCGACTACATGCGGCGCATATTCAAATGAATGCAGCTTGTTGTTGCTCTTGTTGTTGTTGTTGTTGTTGTTGTTGTTGTTATTGTTGCCACTTGGCCGCCTTTTTCCTTTGATTTGTGCCGTAAAATGTGGCCGGCCTGTTATAGCTATATGTATAGGCAGCATTTACGTGGATTGCGGATTGCGGATCGCAGTTGGTCTTACAATTAAATTGCATTTGCCTTATTGTCAGTGGACGCTGAAATGTTTTATGACGCCATTTGTCATATTTTTCTTATTATTGTGTTAAATATAAATTAATTATAATTCAATGGCATTGTTTAAGGTTTCTGGCTTGTCAATTTGCCCACTGTATGGTTATTTAAAGTAATATTAATTATTAAAAAATCCATATTTGTGTCTGGGAGGAAAGACCTGATTTGATTTGTCTAGTATATAAATAAATACTATTTTAGCAACTTGCGAATGACTTAACCTTCAAATGAAATAAATGAACAGCCCACTGTTGACTTAACAAATGTAGAAACTTATTTAATTTGTATAAAATCATCATATTGCAGTTTGCCGTGTTTAGCACAGAAGGAAGCACAGCAATCAATACCCATTTCAATCAATTTTAATGGGTACAAGGTATAAAAGCAAACAAATTCATTAAAAAAGACAATTAATCACTGGACTCGAGTTTAACCCAGTCAAGAAACAACAAAACGACATTTGGACACTCGATCAATGGGTATAGTGGATTGTGTGAAATGTGCATGCGCATTTGTCAGTCAGTCCAGAAATTAAGCCAAAAAGCGCTTCGCTGCGATGAGGTAAGCCTAGTCGACTTTAACCATCAGCTTTCAATAATAGGGTATTTCACGTGCGGCAAACACTGAGATAATTGACATCTTTAGTGCATTTCTCAATAAAGCGATAATTTGAAGGCACTAATGTATATTATCTCGTCTCGTATCTTGCACAATTAATGGGATTGCATTGCAATCAGAGTGCCTCCTCAATGATCCCATTGACATATTGATTACATAATGACAAACATTTTCGTTTTTCGTGTGGTCGGAATCGGTTATGTTATGGCCACGTTGTAAGCTTTAATTATTGACGTGTATTTCATGAACATTTTTATGTGCTGCTAAATGCTGCAGAGGAGTTGTCTTTATGTCAGTCCAGACGTTGTGGCAACCGCTTGAGAATGCAATCAAAACTAAGCCGCTATTCAAAATGCGACGCCCACTATATAACTGACAAAAAGACTGACAGACAGAAAGACGGCAGGACAGACTGCGTACAGTTTGAGTGAAAAATGCGCATAAATTTGTTTAAAAAATCAATCGCGCTACATGCAGCATGCAGCAGCAACGCACTTAGCAGATTAGCTACATTTCGAACAGTTGCAGAGTCTAACAACAGGTGTCAGTTAGCCAACCCCAAAGCTGCCCACTGTTCGCAAGCATTAATTATGCCCTGTTTCCAAATAGGAATAGGGTATTATCAACTGGGAGTAATCTCTGCGATCATAAATCAATTGGCTTAAGTGTACAGCTTTAGCTTCTAGTTATTAAAGATTACACAGTATCAACTAGTCGATCATCGTTCAGTGCAAAACATTCTTACATGTTTTCAGTTTCGATGTTTTTAACGTGTACTTTGGCACAGATTTTCCGTAGATATAAATTTGAAGTACTTAGTTGCTATGTATTTAAAGATATTACATTGATTAGTAGTCGGCGCCTTGAATTGTTTCCGGCATTTAAGTAAATGTTTTTATGACAAAAAACATTAATGAATGTTTAGTTTACAGTTTTACAGTTTTTGCATTGAGTTGCATTTAGAGTAACAACTTTAGTGCAATTCAAATATGCTACAAACTATTTGGAGAATGTTCAAAGTAATAACTATAAATAATAAAGTAACTGCCATGAATAGTTGCGTCTTAATTAATGTTTAATTAGATTAAAGCGAGTCTTGTCACACGATTTTAATTACTTGTGTTTGCTGTCCACATTTTTGTGGCTCATGGTCAAAATCTCATTAAATATTTGCAAAGCAGTTAATTAAAAGTTGTAAAACGTGTTGAAATGGGGCAAAATCTTAAATGAACAATAAGCAATTTAGTTAAATCCCTTGGACAATTCTCAATGAATGAAGGGAATTATTTATTTATTTATTAATAAATATTTGCTTTAATACATTTATATACAAAAAATAATACAAATAATTATAATGAAGGGCACAAAAAAGTCTTGTGAAGATTGAAAATAGCTGAGACAATTTTAGGCAGTTCTTAGAAATGAATATAAGCAGATGTCAAAATAAATATTCATATTGCATTCTGCGACGCTAAAATGCAAAGTGAGACTGAAGCAGAATTTAACCAGATATTGGCTAGGGAGATATAATAGAGATGACTTCATCTTCTGACATCACTGGTAGAGCTTATTAGAAGCGACGACTAAAGCCGCAATCTTTTCATACCTCATTAACAATGCATGTGTAATACACGAAGCCTGTTAGAAACTTGAAACTTTGATTTGTTTTCGTTTTTTTTTGCCGATGTTTGTCGTGTGTACTAATTAATAAATCAGCATCGTCATTGAAGGAATAAGCATAGCAGAAATACCTGAAAGCAGGCAGAGAAATAAGCAAAACAAGCAAATAAATTGTCAACTTGTCGGCTAAAGACGGAATTAACAAAGACGGAAAAAACAAATTAAATGTTAACTTTGGGATGTCGACGACTCAATGATTTCAGCCAACATCCTTAGGCTGGTATCTTGGAAGAGCCAACGTGGGTTGATCGTTTTTTTTATTTGTTATTTTTTTTTAGATAAGCTGAGTGTGAAGAAAGTGAAACGCTTTTGTGGGCACGATTTGTGGGCGTTGTCAGATAATCGATTTAAAAACAATCGATCTATCAAAAGCGTTGCGGCAATTAAAAGGCAAATTAGTTCGAGTCTCATTGCCACTTAACTTCCAACACATTTTAACGAGTTTCTTTGAAGCAGATGTTGCCTAAAGCGTATTAAGTAACCAACAAACAAATTTTGTTAAAAGGCAACCTGTCAATGCGGCCAACAAGCAAGTGTGTCAAATTGATTATTGTTTTGCCGCAAGCGTAGATTCTTGAGCGTCAATCTGAGTGCTGTACACTGTACAGTAGCCACATACAACAACGTACATCTTACTGCACACACACTGCCTGCACACCTTCAGGTAACAAAACATTTATAACGAAACGATATGGTTGTGAGTGCCCGTTCATCAATCAAGTGTTTGCTAATCATGTGGGTTCAATTCGAAAACAAATGTTTGCAAATGTACAAAAAAAAAAACCAGTTCGGGTGATATAGGCGTGGGTAACCGACTGGTTAATACCCTGCATTAGACTTTGGTAGCTACTTACTTATGCCCGTATTAAAGAAACTATATTTGGTTTAGGTTTGTTCGAAGCAGTTTCGAATTTTGTATACTTTTTTTTTTTTTAATGTAATTGAACCATGCCGATGATGATGGTTGCATTTCACCAATGCTTGTCCCGAAACTGATATGAATGATGTAACATTAGAAAAGAAAGCAAACCAAACAAAATGAAAAACCAACGCTGATTACCAAAGCAAAAAGAGGCATGAAAATGAAAAATAAAAAGAAAAACTGCAATTTTATTATATGTTTAACAGTTAACTAAAGCCATCAGCTGGAAAGCCGCTAATAATGGCACCACTCTCTGGTATTAAATATTCTCCTAATTCCATGCTTTCAGCTTTTAAATTGCATAAAACTTAAAAGCCGATTTGCGCTCAAAGCTGCAGGAAGTTTGCAAGTGTCAGTCAAAGTGCTGGGAAAAACGAGCAAATCTTTGGCCATTATTTTTACAATTTTGGTTACGCTGCAGTTGCTAACAAATAATTATGCTCGAGCTGAGAGTACTTTACGAGAATAAATAGATGTGAAACCGGACATGTCATAAATACATTCACAAAAATCCTTGGCAAACTGAGTAAGTGTTTCACAGTTTTAGCTAAGTGCATCCAACTGGAGGTAAGGGAAAAGTAACTTAATGGAAAATAGTGTTCCCTGTCTAAGTCAGTCATACATTTTGTAGTAGAATTTGCAGTTATTATTTTCAAAGGGACAAACTATTGCTTTCAATTTAACAATTAGCTTGTGTAATCAACTAGGAAAGCAAAGCTTAATGAAGCTATGGAAATTGGCAACAAAACTATGCATTTAATACAGCTGCGACTGTCACCGGATAAAAAGCGTTCTGTGTGCCGGATTAGATGGCGGGCAAAAAAATGCAGAGCATTCTGGTCAAGGACAGAGGGGATAATCTACCCAAGTGCCAAGTGCTTTTCAATGAGAACTGCGAAATTGCGGGCTTGAAAGCAGACCTCTCACTCAGATAAAAGAGTGAATTCAAAGCTACAAAAAGAATATATGTATGGTTCTTTTTTTTTTTTTTTAATGTAGCAATTTAATTTAATATTCATCAACCTATTGAAAGGTTATAAAATATTGTTTTGGAGATTGTATACATAATAGCAGGAATTTAAATTAAATAACATAAACAAATAATTGGTTTTAGCATATTACAAAATTACGTAACATTAATTTAACATTAAATAAAACATTTGTTGCACATTAGCATTTCAATTAACGGCCAGCTGTCCAGAGGTCGCTGGTGTGGAGGCGCTTTAAGCGTCTGCGGTTTGTGTTTGACCCTAGTGAACAGGCCAAAGGGTTGACATGGTTATGCAACCGGTCATTGTAGCGGCTTGTATGTCGGTTTATTTGACTAATGACTGTTGGTACAAAGAACTCGTTGTGCAGCGTCATATTGATCACATAGGGTGGAGCACCAGAGATGTCTCTTAGCACCTTGTTCTGCAGGACTTGGATTGGATTAATCCAAGATTTTGCTGCTGTGCCCCAAAATGGAATCCCATATGACCAAGTGGGCACGATGATGCTCCTGTACACCAGCAGCTTGTTGCTCAAGCTGAGTTTGCGGGATGACTTAAGCAACCAGTTGAGTTTCGCCCTTTTGGATCTACACGCTGCTGCCGTGATCTGTATGTGTTTGCGCCAAGTAAGTTTCCTGTCCAGATACATACCAGGTAGCGAACATGGTTCTCCTGAGGTATGACCGTGCTGTTGAGTCGGACGGTTGGACAGTTACCACTCCTGAGCGCAAACATACAGTGCTGATACTTGTTCTCATTGACGCAGATGTTCCACCGGTTGGCCCAGGTACTAAAATCATCCAAGAACCTCTGCGTAACCGCTGCTGCTCTCCAAGCAGTGGAGGAGTTAGCAAGGAACACAGTGTCATCCGCGTAAGTGGCAAGCAGCGTGTTTCCGGCTACCGGAATCGGCAAATCCGCAGTGTACAAAGTGTACAGGGCAGGTCCGAGGACGTATGATTCTTTAATTCTATTTTTGAACAATTTCTTTCTTAATAAAATAATATTTCTACAGAAGAGAAATGTATGCCGTTATTTTTAGAAAAAATCCTTTCTGAAACCCAGAATATTGTAATAAAGTGTTCTCTCTTGATTGCAATGTTTAAGTATAGCCTTAGATGCCGTGTAGCCTAGTGGAAAGTCATTTATCCCTCGAAAATCCCCACAACTGGAAACTACAAATTACATTTTAGAAAAATTATCACTGGGATTAACAAATAAAAAAGTCTTGTTTTCAATTTTCCGTTTTTGAAATTTACTTACTGAACAATGAGGTGAGTTAGAGAATTGCGGCGAATGTTTTCTGAGTGTAGGAGGAGGTGGAATCGGTGAACGGGGCAGACATCGTGCTGCTAACCATATAATATCTAAGCATATATAAATAGTTGGCACAATTTAAATACCGGTCACGCTTTTCTTGGGCTTAATGCGAAAATAGAAATGATGTAAATAAACGGGTGGCTTAAAAAGAGTTAAGGAATTTCCTTTCACGATTTGTGTGGCATGAACGGAAGCTTAAAGTTATAAATTAAACATATTGCATTTAGAATTAGCAAACACAGTGTTAAATCAAAGATCATGTTAAAATTCGATCACTTTATTATTAGTCATTCGCCAAGTTAGTTTCTTTCACTGGTGAATCTGATGTTCAGAGCCGATATATTCTAGGGAAGGTCCCAGTGATTACGGAATGAACTCCAGTTTGTAAATACAATTGTGCTGTACATAATAATAATAAAAATTCTAAATTCTGCTTATACTACATAGTATGTTCATTCAACTTCGTTAGTTACTCGCATTATCACTAGCAGATCCCGTTATTTTATTTTAATTTTAATTTTTGTTTTATTTCTGGTGTTGTGTTTTTTGGCTCAACAGTTCATTGACATTTTGGGCTATGCTTTGTTTTTGCTTTCCGTCCAGCTGTTTATAATTTAATGTATGTATATATGTACGTGATTTGTATACGATGCGTATATGTGTGTGTGTATGTATGTATGTTTTATGCATGTGTATTTCTTATGACTGTGTTGTCACACTGTTATTTGCTGCTAACTCTAACTGTTTTGCATTGTTTTATGGGCAGAGTTGCTTTTGTCGTGCCTGGCTGTGAGAACATGGGAAACAACACCGTGAAAAACCACCAACAACAAACAAAAGTAACAGCAACAGTAATGTGGTGCAACACTTTACATTAAATGGGGTCTGGGGCGTTAAGGTTGTCGTTTCCGGGGGAGAGGTGGGAGGCGTCACCCATAGGCAAGATGTATGTGTTAGAACTGACGCTTGACGTTGCCCATTTAAAAGTCACGCATTTTGTTGATCAACTAAAGCTCACATGTATGCGTGCAACATGAATGTGGCAAGTGAGCGAGTGTGGAAATTTATGTGGCCTACATAATGTAATTGTAATTACCTAAAAGGTGAGCATGCTTTTTAAACTGTGACTTCAAGCCAATAAATATTTAATTGAGAAAATAAATGTAATATAGACTAAAATTTTGCATAGTTTTTGCTACCTTTTGTTGAAAGCGACAGCCTTGACAGCCTGTATCGTCAATATAAGGTGCGCTAATTGGGCTTAATGGCCTCGTTAATGCCTGAAAGATGACTGCAACTGTGGCAACAACCAACAACCATGCCCCAAAACATTAATCATGCTAATGGGCCCCAACACTTCTTCTCTCACTTGGAAAAACAACAATCCAGAAAATAAGTAACTAAAGTCTCTGCAACATGGGTGACTGCGTCCGAGGCGGCAACGGAAAATGAAAAAAAAAGGGAAAACAATTTTGAGGCGGCAAGGCGGCCAAGCGAGCAGCGGCGTTTTCCACATCGACGCACAAAAATTAGCAACGAGATCAACCTAATAAAATTTCAATATAAAAAAAGGCATCTGGCCAAAATTCAAATTTCAGAGAGAGAACGTGCGCGCGAGAGAGAGAGAGCGGGAGAGAGAGAGAGAGAGAAAAAGTGCGAAGTATGCAAAAATGTAACTAAAAGTGACATGCAAAAGTTGAAAGTAAAAGAAAAGCATTTTCATACGGTTCAACAGCGAGAGACGACTTTCCCAGAAAGTCAACTGCACAAATGCAATCAAGGCAACTGCTTATGGACCAGACCGGTCTGTTCCGAGTCTCAATTTTTGCGTGGGTGTGCCCCCCCAGAGAGAGATAGATACAAAGAGAGAGAGAGAGAGAGAGAGGACAACTAAAATGGTGGCCAAGCTGTCGCCTGACATAAGCCAAATGACTAAAAAAAAAAAATATCGCTCTGAACCGTTGCAACTTTTGACTTCTTGCTTGTCAGACATAAATTAGCAGGCGTGCACTAGTCGAAAGTCAGACTAGAAAATACCCTACACTTTGTACAGAAATCAGAGCTAAACCTGTGCACTTTAATACGAGATAAATACCAAAAATGAAAGAACTTGACGCACAGTTAGACTTGACAAATTCGATATGGCTAGTGGCAAGCTTGGTAATGTCGCAACAGTCATTCTCACTCACACATGTAGGGAATGTGGGGTGGAGGGGCGGAGGGGTGGTTCAGTAGTATAAAGTTGCTTTTGTCGCATGCCCAAAAGCTTTTAAATTAAACAACCGCACGTTTTCATGCTGCCAGCAGCTGTAGCAATAGTTTCCAATTCGGTTGCAACCCAGACAACACTCTACACAACAAAGTTGGGCAACACCGACAAATATGCAAAAGAGAGCACAAACTGTATAAATATATCAACTTGAGTAAATAGTCACATAATAAACTTAAGCAGACTGTCAATAATTAATAATTCCTTGAAATTATGTAAATTTAAATATGCAATAACTAAAACAAAAATTAATGAGATATGTATTATAATATTTAGGCGAGGCTAGGCTGGTTGCTGCTTGCTGGTTGCTGCTTGCTGGTAGTGCTCGACCTTGTCTGATTCGAATTTATAAGACTTCTGTCAGCTTTCCTTATGTTTTCATAAATCATTGAAAATTAGTTTAAAGCCAATCGGATAGCAATCAAAAAAATAAAAAATAACTACCGCATTTAAAAAGTATTCAATATTATATATATAAGTCAAATTGCCAATAATCAAGTTCATTCTTGTGCGAAAACTGAGTTCGTTATAGCCAAGTTCGACAGAATGGAACACATTGAGGTCAAATTGGGTTGGGGATAGGCCTGGCGGCTGATTCTGAGTCATGAAATGAGCCCGCATATTGATATCGTTTTTTATTATTTGCCTCAAAACGTAGAACGTACTGCAATATCTCTCCCTTTATACATATCGCTTATATATATAAATTGTGAATGAATGCTGTGAATGCATATGCCACTTTTTGATATATGACTTTGTTGGACAGCGGCTGGGGTCGTTTGGTCGTGGGCAAATTAGTTGCAGAAGTGGTTGTTGTTGCTTGTTGTTTGTTTTTAGCTGGCTCTGGCTGCCCACAATATTCAGGCGAAGCCCAACACTCGTGAGTGGCCAAAATCGATTTTTTTTTACTTGCCGTTTTAATTAACCTAACCAAATAAGCAGCGGAAAAAGTCAGCGACACTATGCAATTTACACATATATATATATATATAAATCATTTATATTAATCGTTTAATTGGCAATTCTTGCAGCACTAAATGAAAGTGGAAAGTGTGGCGAGAAAAACTCGGAGAGAGGGAGAGAAAGATAGAGGGGGTGAGGGGAAGGCAGAGCAAAAGGAGCATGTTTCCTTTTGCAAAGTAAAAACCAGCGACAACTTTTAACTTGGCGGTGGAAAAGTAAAAGATAGCAACCAGTTTCGGACACCCGCCAGATCTAAGTTGCTGTTAAGAGCTAACATTCAATCTCTAGCTTTAGTTTTTTCTCTCAACAATTTAATGAGTTGAGAAAACCAGTGAATAGCATACGAAAATCCCAGCACGATTGCAACTACCCCATGTTATTAAATAGTGGCACATGAAGCAGTCCTCGTGATTAGCGCCTCCCCCTGTCTGTTGCCTAAGTACTCATTAAACGCGCATTTTCGAAAATAATTACATGATGTCAGCCATTAATCAAACAACTTCTTCTAGATAAGACTACACATACACACACATTAGGGATTTGGTGTGATTTCAGCAACGCTTGCCATTCATATCTACCGCACAGTAATAGAAAGCCTTAAATTTAAACATAAGTAGATAATTGAAAAGTGTGAATGTTCATTCGCATTTCTTTTTTATTAGTGTTTTTGTAAAAAAAGAGAACTGTTGTCATAGGTACGCCAAAGATTACATACACTTGTAGAGCGAAGTCATCTTACAGAATAGTCCGATCTTGATAATTATAACTATTGAGGAGAACTGAGTAAGTAGAAAAGTTGTTAATACAAGAACTCATATTATGACTAAACGCCACTATGACAGCTTTAAGGTGTAGAAGGTGAGAAGCATAATAATACGCATATTTGGTTACAAGAACTCAACTTTTCGTCCATGCGATTAGGCCAATTCCGGTATAATTACTGCATGCAGTAAATATACGTATTAGCTTTGAGTTTCATCAAGATGGCTTTGAAACTGAGAGGAAGAATTCCAAAATATGTAGATTACAGCAATTCACCCTTGCAATGCCTTTTTGCACTCACTGCAATCAATTGCAGTGTTAAAGCGATTTCCTTATGTCTGTGAGAGGAGCTCAAGAGCTATTATTAGTGATAGGCCTCACTTAAGGCAATGTAGAAAAATGAGCTGTGATCAATGGCTGCCATATTTGTAGCTCGAAGCATTTAACAACGTTTTAGCATCTCTGATTTGAAGGCTGTTAGAAAGTCGCGAGACTAATGACAAATAACGGAAACGACATACACACACTAGGCCTGCAAACCAGATAGATGAATAGCACTTTCCCAACACACACACACACTCAGAGAGAAGCAACGGTCATTAGAAGCAACCATGGCCACAGACACATCGCCACAAATAGAGTTGAGTGCGACAACTGGGCAAAAAGTAGAACAAAACAAAAGGAAATCTTAGCCACACACAACTCGAATTTCTTTCCAGTAAAAGCAAGAAACGAGAAGAGTTGCAGGTGGTAGGTGGGTGGGGGTTGGGGGGGTTTGGGGGAGTGACTGGCCATTTACATTGCAATTTACTTTCGATGCATTTACAGCACGAAGATAACGTGGCGTATGCGCAATGTGCAGCTAGATGAGGCCTCCTTCTTGCAAATATATACATACATACATACATACATACATACATACATACATACATATACATACATATACACACACATCCACTCATATGGGCCACAACAATTACGCCTGCAAATTAATTGTCTGTTGTTGTTGTTGTTGCTTTGTTACATTAGTGCTTGTGCGTGGGGGAGTTGGGCGTCACAGCTGAGCAAGGCAATTATGTCCATCGTTCGTGTAGAAAAAACCAACAGCTCTATGCATGCGGGCTGCGGGTGGCCCAAGGAGGAAGTGCGGGGCAAAAGTGGTAGGTATCTGCATAAACATATTCATCATATGTATCTATACACATACTGGTTGTGAAAATGTTGTGTGCCTGCGCTGCGCAGGAAAACCCCAATGAATGCATTTTTTTTTTCATCTTCTTAATGTTTTCTGCTCCAAAAAGCGCAAAGCGACTGGAAAATGATTATTTCTTCAATAGCAAAAAGAAGAAGCCGGCGAGTTGGCCACACAAAAAAATGCTGTCCAAAAATAAAAATGAAAGTAGAAAATTGTTTTGCATAAATCTGCCCAGTCAAATGAACCGACGGAAAATTGCATGTGAATTTGCCATTTGATGTTGTCATCCCAGCTTAAACCTTGAACTTGCTTGGAAGCCCAAAAATCATTTGGCAAATCAAATATTAAAATCGCTGTTGTTGTTGTTCTCGAATTAATTATAGCACATTACGCAATTTATACGCTAAATCGCAAAAGGCTGGCAACAAATTATACTTGTATAATTGTTCCACTAAATTGCGACGCTGACATTTGAAAAAGTTTGAGCAAATTGCATGAGCGAAATAAAAAAAAAGTGAACTTGGAGGGATAATAACTAAGTTAACTAGTTAACTAGTTAGTTAGTTAGTTAGTTAGTCAGTTAGTTAGTTAGTGGCATTTACCGGAATTTTCAAAGGTCACACAATAATGGAAGGAAAACTATGTGTATGAAACAAAAAGGATTAGGCCTTATTTGGGTATATTAAATACAGTTATTTTTAAGGGTATAAACATAAATAAAATAAGATCTCTTATGGGATGTTTGTTATTTATCGTTGCAATTCTCAACGGCTTTAAACTATACGCACACAAGAAGAAGATAACAAAGTTAACTAATCAGCAGGTGCGCGAAATAGATATGCAAAACACATGTTTACTTTCTTTTGTATGTTATTGATAAAAAATATAAATAGCCAACATTGAACTTAAGCCAGCAAGCTTTTAGTTAACCCCTAAAAATAGCCACTGAAACCAGTCGTTATATATTAAGTTAAATTTAATCAATATTTGCAAAACTCAAGTTGATAAGATATATGAAAATAGGGTTAAGCTTTAGTATCTTCCAAATTGAATATGGCAGCCAAATATAAAGTCCAATAAAATAATATAAGATGAACAGAAATGAAATCTAACATTGTTTCCACTTAGTTCAACAAATTGTCTTGCAAATCACACATTGAAATATAAGAGACAAAAAAAGATGTTCAATTGCAAGAGTTATTTATAACGCTGCTAAATTTTTAACTGGGATCAGTATGATATTGTGATCTTCGCAATCAAAAGAGCTTTCGGATTTAAACACGTTTCGTGACGTACCCCCTGAGAATATGAGCTTTTGATTTAATGAATGCAAAGCAATTAACACAATGCTCGACCTCTGTTGAGCGTCAATTCATTCATAATTCACAGTTGCCAAAAGTTCAGCACACACACACAAAAAAGCATAAGCTCGCACACACATTATGGTTAAAGTCAAAGGTGGAGGTGGAGGTGGATTGGCATAAACTCACTTTTTCGCTGCGCTGATAGTTAGCTGGAAATTGTGGGGAGTTCGGCACGCCAAAAAATGATGGTGATGCCGAATGCGGCGTTAACGGTGACGGCGTTTGGGACTGCAGCGTCAGCTGCGACTGAGACTGCGACATGCGCTGATGATGCAGCGACGACAGCGTTGGCGTTGACATCGACAGCGACGTTGGGGTCATGATTAAATGGCGCATTGTTGTCGTTGTTTTTGTTGTTGCTGTTTGTGTTGATTTAAACAATAAACTAATTTTGCACTCTCTTTTGGTTGGTGTTGTTGTTGTTGTGTATTTAACACTTGACGATTTACAGTTGCCACAGCTGAGCGGCACAGTTACATTGTTTGCTGCTACTGCTGATGTTGTTGTTTGACTTTCATTCGATGTGCGAGTTTATGTAAATGTCAATTGTCTTTGTGGGTTTATGGACCTGTAGGTGCATGCCACATCAGCCAAATTATAGATATATGCACATATATTTTAACACTTGAGGCGTGTCATTTTTGGGGTTCTGTGTGTTACGTTCCAATTACGACGAATAATAATAGTAATAAATTAGAGAGCGCTCGCCGATTGCCTCATTCTATTTACAATGCTTTATTTGTGTATACCAATAAGATCAAGCTTATTTTATCCATTAAGCTAACACTGGAATAGTATAACAGCCTTTACATAATACATATTTATTTATTTACTTTATTTTGTTGTTTCTGTTTAGTTCCCTAGTTTCTTTAGAATTAACATATTTCTGGGTGTGAAGCAATTCGCCATTCTCTTTGGTTCGCTTTGTTTTCATTTTGCCTGCTCTTATTGTTCGCTGTTTTCCGTTATCTCTTATCAGCTTATTTAAGTGTCTTTTTGATAGTGTTTTTTTTAACTTATTGTTCACTGCTGTTTTTACCACCTTTCCCTCTCACTTTCTAACCGACACCTCTTCTGAGTCTCGTTATCAGCGGATAGCCCCAAAAAAAAAAATAGCGACAATTGTGTGAACTTTATTCTTATTTTATACCCTGTTCACATGGGGAAAAGACTATATATGAGTTAAATATTATTAAAGATTTCAATTAAAGATCAATCCACAAATAAGACTGTCCCACAGATATAAAGCGGTTACATCTTCAGAGACACAAACTCTATATAACTCTGTAAGCGACTATGTCTCTCTCTTTCTTTTTCCATTTTACACAGTTATATTTTTCACCTATTTTCATCTGTTATCGATTACGGAGAGTACTGCGTAGTGGGTTACGTCAATCATCAATATTCAGCCTTTTTTCTTATTTCTTATTAATGAGCATTTATCTGCATGACTTGGAGTCCTTTTCCGTTCTTTATTTAAATTGTCAAGGGAATTCTAATTGCTCTTTATTTTGTTTTTGTCGTTTTGCTTTGCATATTTCCTTATAACATTTGCCCCTTTACGTGATCTAATCATTTCATTTGATTAACAAAAACAAGGGCAAACAACAAAATCGGCTGCAGAATAATTTACAAAATATACTATGTTCATTTTGGGGTTGAGGGTTGGTGGTTGGGGATTGGCAGTGTTCCCATCACAGATTTGCTCTTGATGCTGTTGATACACAAAATAATTTACGTCATTTTGGTCATTTAAATTGGGCGAGAGAATCTCGTCTCGTCTCTTTTCAACTAATTATTTGTGAGCACGCTGCAGTCGCAGTCTCAGTCGCAGTCAGCGTCAGCAGCGACAGCAACGAATGCAATGACGACGACGACCGAATTACACGCACCGAATATGTCCGAAGGCCGCTTAAAAAGCGCAGTGTTTATTTTTTTGTTTTTTATTTTGGGCAGATAATAATGAAAAGCGGGTCGCGGTTCATTTGGAGATTTCTGTTGCGATTTTTGAACACAAAAATTCCTTTTGCACTGAGCCCGCTTGCCTATTACAAATTGCAAAAATTGCACGAGAAAATTGCGAATGCAACAACGAAAACGAAATGCAAGCGCAGCAACCCACAAAACCGTGGGGCGGGCGGGCGGTTGGTCGTGCGGTGGGTGGATGTGATCCGATGAACGAGCAGCGCGGCGAGAAAAACCGCGCACCAAGTGAAATACAAATTGTAACTGAAACAGCGCAGCGGCTGACAAACGGTGCAGAGCCAGTGGCGCAGCGGCTGCGCGAGAGAGCGAAGCTAAGCAAGTAAAAGGCACTAACAGCAGCAAACCTTTTAGCACAGCTCAGAGAGTGCTAAAGAGATATATACAGAGAGAGAGAGCGAGCGAGCCAAGATCGTGCCTCTCAAACTTCGCTTGTTGTTTTGGTGGAGTGGCGGCGTGCCAGCTGTTTGCTGCGGCAGCTGTGGTGAAGTTGGCTTTCGGTTAAAAGGTCACACAACACGGTGAAGCTTTTGCTTTCTGCTTTGTAGTGTGCTTTTCAAAGAGGGAGAAAGTCTCTTGCGCGCTGTTTCTACCTCGCTCGCACGCTCAGTTACTTGTGTTGCTTGTGATTTGGATTATTATTTAATAGTTTTTTGCACGTTTGATGTTATTGAGGCGCGTTTCATAAAAGCGTGGGTGGTGGTAGCGTCTGTCGACTGCGTGCATTGAACTTGACATAAAACCAACTAATTGTTGCTATTGTTCAAAGCGCAGCATTGTTATTATCATTTTTGTTTTTTTTTAATTGCATGAAATTTGATGCGCGATAATTGTGGGCTATACAGTCTGAAAACGAGACGGCGACGTTGGGTGTGGTGAGTTTTTGCATTTTCATTACATGTTAATGAACTTGTCAGCTGATCAACAATGTTAAACGATGATAGGGGGCAGAGATTGTAAGGTACTCGTATAAGGTTGGGAAACTGGGTCAGCGGCAATATCAAGTGAAATTTCTCTTCTAATATCGAGCATGATCTATACAAATTGAATGAAAATCCACAGTTAATCAATCAAATTGAAGCAACGCTCACAAAAAAATGTTATACAAATGGTATTTTTTTGGAGCGGGCGTTTTTGAATGCGACAATATAACTTTCATTTTTGTGGATATAACATGTAGAGTTTTCTGTGTGCGGGAAACTTGCTGTGTGCATGTGTGTGTATGTGAGTATATGAGTGTGTGTGTAACTGGAAACTGGATCGTACGCTGCAGGCGGACCATAAATAGATCGTGGTCGAGTTCAATGAAACGTCAAAAAGAGAAGCGAAAAAAACAGATAAACTGTAAAACTGAGATTTGAATGATTCGACGGAGTGGAAAAGTTGTCAGCTCGAGTAAAGCGCTAATGTGGAAAAACTTCAAAGTGACCCAGTAAGCGTATTGGGGCAAAACGGGGAGTATTACGACCCATTTAAATTTAGACTCGACTCACCCTGTCCATAAGCTGTTCATCGTTGCGTTTGCGTCGAGCAGGCGCACGGATTATGCGTGCAGCATCTGGGGCATCCATTGTGACCTCCTCGCTTGCAGAAAATGCAGTGTTGCAAAACTAGTCAAAAGCAAAAATGCTGGAAGAAATTAATCAATAAATTAGTTATGACAAATGAAATAGAACTAAATATTTATGCGTATTTTTCAGTATTTATTTTTAGAAACAAACATACAATGCTGCCCTTATAATTAGTTGCAGCGTAAAAAAAAATCCAAATGTTGACTAGATTTTCTTTTTGGGAAAACATAACACAACTATTAAGCTCGACAATTTCATAGATTATGTCCAACTAATTGATATTAATCGGCTTTGCTCGGACCAGGAAGTTTAAAAATGGGTTTATGCATGCAAGTGTGTTTTTTATTTTGATTTATTTTTCAAGTACTTACAACAAAAAATCACATTAAAATTTATATTGTTTTGCTGCCGTTTTATTTTTCGGCACTCGCTTCAGTCTCCTGAGAACCGACTAGTGGATAACAAAGAAAACTAATTCATTTCTACGCTGAGGCTGGCAACTAATTTTCCACATTAAGTTGCATTACCAGAGATATATCTTTATACATTAATTTACTACATACATACGTATAAATACCGCAGCTTCAGCGCTGCGCAATAATCTTAGTGCAGCGGTTCTAAGCAATATGTTCGCATTAACTTAATTTCAACCGGAAGAAATTGCAGTTAAAGTCACAAATTAAAAAAAAAAAATGCCTCTTGAACGAAAATCTTACTCTAACTCTTATACGGCGCTCTAGCTCACACTCGCATACGTAGTGTGAATATCAGTCGAGACTTCAACCCTGACGCTACTCTTATACGCGTTCAACTGCTGCTCGTTGGTGAGGATTGAGTATTGGCTGAGCGTGTGGTGTCACGACTATACGTTCCACATGCGGTTCGTTGGGAACTTGACTAACACGCGATCCACAATTGAGTACCCGAACTTTTGAATAGTTTAAGCAACAATATTTAATATAAATTAACACAAAAAGAAAACAAATATTCAGAGCTACTCACCTTTATTTTAATATCTAAAAGTTCCACATTTTATTAAGCGCTTATATTCGTCGCTAGCTTGGAATCTGAAATTTCTTTCAGTGTAGTTGATTGCTTATTTGGCGATTTATAATTAATTTTATTTGGAAGCAATAGTTGCGCAGGCGTTGTTTAAGAAAACTGCAAAGGATAAAATGTAGAAAAGCCCTTTTAGTGGATATTATAAATAATTTGATTATATTCGATATTTAGTTTAACACAAATATTTCATATTTAGTTTAATTAATTTGAATGGTTTTGTATAAATTTAAATGCATATAGATTTTGCATAAATGAATAAAAGCAAAATGAATAAACTCGAAGTGAATATTTGATATTTCAAATAGATTTTAATTTCAGCCTGCAGAGTTCACCGAAATTCAATTCAGAGGCCAAACCGTCAAACAAGCTTGAATATTTAAAACCAATCAACTGGATTTTTGAAAAGAAATCTAATATAAAATTTATTCTCTCCCCACATCCGTTTTGTGTGTCCTTCAGCCATTGAGGTTGGCAAACACGAAAATTTGTGGCAAAAAACTTTTGCGTTGCAGTTATCGAGATAAAGCCAAAGTTTCCCAGTGACAACAATGGCAATTTCGCATTCGTTTCGTGATGTGAGAATGGCTAAGGATAAAATGCGATTTCAACTCAGATGCGTCTGCACATTATTTATACTTAATTAAGTAGCTGTACGATATTCAGATCAACCTAGTCATGCAAAGGATATTACATCACTAGTAATACCTCAATTTTAAGGCTATATTGATTAAACTTGGAATGCTCTGGCTAGCATATATGTCGAAGCCGACTCAGATTGGCTCACTACAGCATATAGCTCCCATAGGAACCATCGGTCGAAATTACAGTTTTTGTATGAATAACCCTTCCTAACCAAACATTTGGACTACAAATTATCTAGATTAAACTACTATATCTTAAGCTAACAAACCAAAAATTGATCGAAAGATGGGTTTTTGTATGAAAATATATTTTGGTTGCACAGTTATCCTGATTATACTCTAACTTTCTTTGTTTTCCGTATACAAATTATCAGCATCGGATCCATAGTTTCCATAGGAACAATTGGTAGACTTTTCACAATTATAGTGACATACTGGCGACAGCAGTTTGAATCTGGTCTGCAAGGGCGTGCCGAATAAGTCGTTAACTAAACAAATTTCTATCTTTGATTTATCACATATATAAACATAAATATAACTGTTATCAGCTGAGCTTTGGTCTCGTTGAAGCTTTGTTTACTGTTTTCAATTCTGTACGACTGCAAATCAGTCGCTCCCAAGTGCAACTGCAACAAATCAACTGAGCTGTTTAACATGCAGACAGTTGCCTCTGGGGCGAACAACGTGACGTCACGCAGCGCATCTAAATTAGACAGCACTCGACTCTGACGTAGGTATCGCCTCAGAGGCATAAGCTTGCATCCCAAGTTGGTCATACTCTATGACATATAAATAAAACTCAAGCCCAAAACTGTGATGAGTCTAATTGTGAATCAAACAACTCTGTCATTGAGTGTGAGTTATTCGCTTTTGGGGCTGTGAAAACCAAGGAAATGCATACGTGTAATTCATGCACTCAAGGTGCAAAACAACAGTTGCAGTAGCAATAGCAACAGAACAGGCAACACCAATGACAATGTGCAACAACAATAACAACAACAACAACAACACAATAATGGAGTGATTACAGACACAAAGCAAACACCTGAATGAAGAGACAGAGCCCAACAAACAAATCCAAAATTGCATGATATAGTCTTGATTGATTGACTCAGAAATACCCTGCGCCGTTTTATGCTGAACAAATATTTAATATGGAAAAAATGTTACAAGTACAAGTTCCAAAATAAGTTTTGTAACTATTATTTTTCAATCTAAGGCGAAAATATGTAAAGTAATATCCATAAAAAGTATAGCTGTGAAAGTGAAATTTTAATACCAACTCATAACACCATTAATGCCATTAATTTTGACAGAGTATCCAAGGCATTGGCTGCACAAACATTTGGCAAAAGTTTCTTCAAACTTTTGCAACAAGCAACAAGAAGCAACGACCAAAAATTTGTGGGTGATTTTTATACTCTGATAACACGGCAAAAAGAGTATATTAGTTTTGTGCAATGTCTCGTCTGTCGTAAAATGGGATTGCACGCTGGGGAGCTATGAAATCTATGAACCTATGAAATAATGATATATATCTTCCACAATTTAAAGTTACCAAACTTGCAGATCAACATATATACAAATTAGCACTACATATTATGCACACACATACACACTACATCTACATAGGCTTACTCGACATATCGAGATATCTTATGAATAGTCTGCATATGATTTACTTTCGGAGTTATCGTTATTAAATTAAGCTTAAGTAAGCTTAAAATACAATTCAAACCAAAGTTATTCAAGTTTTCTTTTTGAAAATTTTGGATATGTTGACTTAAAGCATATAAAAACAGAAAATAATACAACAAAAATGTGTCTCTATTTCGATTCGATAATAAATGCAAAATAAAAAATAAAAAATAAATAAATATACAAATAGATTGTTTAGTTTCAAACTTCAATTTTGCTGGTAATAAATGGCGACCTCTTTTTGGTGCCTGGAGTCATATAATAAATAAGTAATACATCTTCAATATATACATGTATTTATATATATATATATAAATCTTCAGCAGTTTTGAAACTTGAACATTGCCATCAGAGTGTGACTCAGTCGGTTTGTAATGTTCTTACGTGTTTTTCATTCATTTTCTTCTCGCTCTTGTGTTGAACGATTGCGGCATTTTCTTTGCATAACTCGAAGTGCAGAAATGCAGAAATGCAGATGAGTGGAGGACGCCGAATAACAGCAAGTGTGAAAAAATGTTGTTGCAACTGAATAGAAGATAAAATCTAATAGGAAAATAGTAAGGTATTGTCTTTGGGTTACTACATGAGAGAGGTTAATAACAATGGGGAAGTGGCTACCTGAAGAGGAGCAAAGCTTTTTAAGCTGAAAATAAATCAAATCATAAATTAAGTTTTTTTCTGCTACTCAAACGAGGCATATATCTCTCGTCAATGATGACCGATATGAAAGTTGCTCAATCTATATCTACAGTTTGATTAAGCTCGTTAAGATACATGGTTCAACAAGCAGCCTTAAAGATGAACAGCTGTTCTCGATTTGTGTGCGATTTTCATTGTGATGCATAATTGCTCTTGTGTTTAGCAAAGTTCAAGCGGATTTTTGTGTTGTTTGTAAGTGCGACCTACTAAAAAAGAACAGCAAAAACGACACGTCTACTACAAAAGACAAGGCAGCCAGGCAGCCAGGCAGACCAGGCAGACCAGGCAGACCCGGCAGACCAGCGATATCAGGCGAGTCTCTGAAGCTGGGGCCGAGACCAGACACAAAGACCGAGAGCTGAGTAATTTGGGTCAATTGACTCACACAATGCGAAACTTGTTCTGAAAGCGCGCTGACAATAATAACCGCAAGATACTTCTACGAAGACTGCAACAAACAACAGGCCATAATAATAATACCCCCTCTTGGGATAGATAGTCTCAAAACCCCCAAAAGCATAATATTTAAATTGTGTGAGATTTTGTTGGCCAACGTAAAAGACTGTCTAGATGCGCATATATTGCTACAAATTATACACAAAAGAATGAATTTTGGCGCCCAGGGTAGTTCACCTTATTATTCAGAGAGGAAGGTTGAACCTTTCAAAAAGCTAGAAGCTAGAGCCTCTCTTTTCTTACATTTTTTAAAATAAATTGTTCGAAAATATTTGCCTGATTACATTTTTTTTGTTACTTCTATTTTTGTTATAGATTTTTTAAGATTTGAAATACACAAATATTTTAGATACTGGAATTTACTCTAATCTCTATTATAGCAGTCGAGAGCAAGTTTTTCGTTTATTTAGAAATTAATTCTAAAAACCAGAAACACAGAAGCTTGGTATTAATTTCAAGGAGATTTTCTAAGTCTTTTTTTTTTAGTGTAATAACATTTTACGACTTATCTAAATCCAAAAAGAAAAGTCATGCCAGCTGCCATTTTGAAACGCTTTTCTCATTAATATATATTTTAATAGCTTAATTGCCACAGTCATGTCACAGAATAATCAATTATATTATCGATGATAGATGCAAATGGCGAAAAAGGTCCCACAAAATGTATTGACTTCATGGATAACTGAACGATAAATTAGTGAATGAATTTGCCATAAAAATGTCATTTTTATCGTCAGCTGCAATTTTATATCCAACACTTTATGGACTAGTAATAGAAGATAATGCTAATTTTGATATCTACATTAGTTAATATTTTTCTTGTCCAGTTCAACAAGCTAAGCTTACCTTTTAAGGCTCTAGACACCGATTTTATACTTTATTGTATAGTTTACTACACATCTTAAAAAATAGGGTTGTAATTTTGAAAACCGATTAGGCAATCCAATTGGAATTGAATTTGGAAACTAATCGGCTGAAAAAATAATTAGTTTTTATAGAACAATTATCCACTCGCTTGCCCGACTTGGGGTGGGTTATCCAAAAGCCCATCCAAGTGTTAAGTAATCCTCTTCCTTGTTTTGGACTGTGCGTAGTGCCTTGTGTACGGTTTTAAGTAAACTGATTTGAGGTATTGCATCAAACTGAGCAGATGCTTGCTCAAAATTGTTTTCCACACCCAGAATTTTGATCGGTTATGCTTAGCTGGCTGCTTACGCAACTTTTAGCAATCCTTAATTTTGAAAAACTTAATTATACGCAGTTTTCGACTTCCGTTAGATAAAAGAAGCGTACGCACATTTATTAAATGTAGCAGAATGATGACTAAAGCATCTACCCTATAGACTGCCCAAAGCTACTTTTTCTAAAAACTTGCATCTCATATTTATGTTTACAATATTCAAGTATTAAACTATTCTATGAACTTGAATACTTTTCAATTTCGTATTAAGCTTGCCTTTCACTTTAACTTGTACCAACAGGGGAAGATCTCACCTTACAAACTGCATAGCAAAATCATTATACCCGTTTACACTGCTATGAAGACGTAGCAGGTAATTGCTTGGATCGTCATATTTTGCAAGACTAGAAAGGCAATCAGAATGGGTTCTGCAATATTCATGGATGATTTAACAAACAGGGGCACAGATCAGCAGCATTTAATTGCTTATCACACAGAATTTTAGTTCGACTGCGGCATTTATGGTGCGAAACGAGTTCAATGCATTTTTGTGTCAACAGTTTCTCAACATTTTATTTATTTTTTTTTGACTGAACAATTCCAAAACATATGTACGTACACATATACATACTCAGGCATACCTAATTAAATGGGCGGAATGTTTTAGTCAGTTCAGTTCATGCTCATTTAAATAAGACATTTTAGTGGAGTTGGAAGACAGGAAGCGAATCTTAACGCTTCGCTAATTACTGCAAATGAGATCAAAATCATTGCGGGGATCAGACGAATAAAGCTACTTAATACACTTAATCTAACAAATTAAAATGGAGCCACAGACTTGCAAAATGATATGCAGATCCTCGTGCAGAGTTACGCTAAGCGGATCAAGTTTGTTTTCGATTTGAATAAACTTCAAGCTAAAATGCTTTATTTATACACATCTATATTTAAACATTCGGTTTAACAACCCGAGCTGATTCAAGGCTAACCCAAAACAACAGAACAGTTGTTAAAATGCAAGTGGAACGGATTCGAATCGGAAGGAACTGTAAATACTCATGGGTGTTCAAGTTCAATTAAGTAGATGATGGGTTAATGGATGGATATATATATATAGGTGTTGATATATATATGTATATAGATGTGTATAGATATAGATTTAGCTATAGATATGGATATAGCTGGACATTGACATAGATATAGAGATTGATATTGTTATAGACATTGATATAGATAAATAGATAGATAAGGATACATATCTATACATATAGAGTATTATTAGCCTCATCTACGACTGATAACGCATTAATCAATCCTGTCCAAATTATTTCCATCTTATAATGCCTTGCTTCACATATTTTTATCTTTAGTTTTTTCCGGGTTTGCACAAGCCTTGTCATAATTGTTGGAGCATTTTACACTTGAGTACAACCAGATATTTGAAATTTTCAATTAATTGTTACACTTTAGATTTCAACTTAAATGCTATTTTAATTTTAAAGCAATTATTTTTAGTTAATATAATATTCTACATTTATTTTCTACATTTGGTCTACAATAAATAAATAGTTGTTGTTATGCAGAGATATATTGATATAGATTCAGATATAGACCGTCTATAGCAAATAAGTAGCTAATTGTTTTATTGTAAGCTGCCGATTAGGCTTAAAGCGGCCGATTTAATTGCCATTGTGTTGCCGAGTGTAATTAAGAAAAGTCTATAATAAAATGCTCATAACCAGTTGCAGCAGATGCAGCAGCAACAGTTGGGAGTAAGCTCATCAATTCAAATGCCTAGCCAGGCAAAGTGGCCAAAAGCAATCAAAAGACGGCACGAAATGAAAGACGGTTGCGACAACCACATAGGTGAAGGCAGTGGAAGACGAGCAGCAGAGGAGGAGAGGAGAAGAGGAGGAGAGGAGGGAGACAGGCCACGTTACCGTTGAACGTTGCACGAATTTGGCGGCGTCTCAAGTGTTAATAAAATATTGCAGTTAACTTGCCGCAATACCAGCGGACATTAGACGTGCCAAACGGAGGAGTAGTGGGAAAAGGGGAGAGGGGAGAAGGGCGGAGGGTGAAAGGCAAGGCACATTACACATTTTTTTGCAGCAAACATTTGCAAATTGAATGCGAAATGAATTGCAACCAAATGTGTTTCGGGCGCTGAGTAAGATGATTGCATTTCTTTTCCAATGATTGCCAATGCTGCCCCAAAGCAGCATCCAACTGCAGCAGCAACAACAACAACATTTGCTGCAGTAACAACAAGTTGCTGCACTATATGAAACGGTTTGCGTTTACTTTCAGACTGAAAGTGCTGCGAGGCTTTTTAACAGCACGTCGCTTCCTCTAATGACGCAAGTTCGGCTTTTGGTAATTGTATACATTCAAAGTAATTTTCGATTTGATGAATGAAGACGTGTCTTAACTTTTTGATTTTTATTTTTGTAAATCAAGCACCTCATTTGTAGCTTCACAGTTGTATGGGAATGTTTTGCATTCGCCGGACTCGGCGCAAATGCAAATATTCCGTGGCAAGTTAGTTAAATAGCGAAACAGCTCCGACTACACGCAGTGAAAACAGAGTCAAACTACGAAAGGCACATGCAACAAAAATAAAAAAACAACATTGTAATGGAATGCATCATGTGTGTAGCATATGCAACTAGTTGCAATACACTGAGCGAAACTGAAATAGAGCACTTATCAACACGAAGTATAGCACCGTTAAATAGTTAGGCAGGAAAATAGCATACGGAGTATGCATTCATCTTGCTCATTTTATGATTGGTTCATTTATTATAAAATGTTGTCGTGCTTTTTACATATATTTATTTATATATTTTAGATATACACCCCTAGAATATTTCGCTCAGTATTCGCCTTATGTCAATGTAGTACCCATTGAAACTTTGTAAAAAAAAAAATATAATAAAAAAGAGGCAGAGGCAACCGTCTCCGACCACTTAGGGCATATATTTTCTAAACACGCATTAAAAACACAGTAGTTAAAATTATATATATAAAATAATCGATAAATATTGATCAACAAAACCTATTTTATTACTATAAAAGTTAGGGATAACAAATGAGTACCGCATAAGCAGGGTATATTCTAGTAGGGTCTTCTCGGCTGTGGATATTCTCGACTGTTTAAAAATAAAATTGCGAAAATTACATACTCTTACTGACTGGATCATCGGATAAGTGGTGAATTTGGCTCATATTACGTGGTAAACAAAATGGTTGTTCAAACTCATCTTTCGACCGATTTGATGATATAGTGATTCGATCCGGACAGCTGCAGCATATGTTTCAAGTTCAGGTTTCATCAAGATAGCTTTAAAGCTGAGGAAGTAGTTTGCATAGACAGACAAACGGACATGGGTACATTGACTCGGCTAATATTGATTGTCAAGAATATATATATATATACTTTATGGAGTCATAGACGTCTACTTCAATGCCTTACAAACTCCACGATAAAACTATAATACTCTCGGCAAGGGCATCAAATTAAGCCGTAAACAGAAGAAGCATGACAACAGCAGAGAAAAAAAACCCGTATGAGAGTAAGTAAGATGTCTTATATGTACATATCTACATTATCTATATATGTATGTGGGTATCTGATATGTGCTTACAAATTTTGCGGAAGCTTCAAGGTGTTTAGACGGAATGACGGCGTAATTGCATTGAAATAATGCAGAGACCCATGGATTTCGAAAGTGCAACAAGCTGAACTTAAGCGTGAAATTGCCAAATTGTTGGCACCTCCGCAAAGAGCCAAGTGATATGAATATCATAAGCGAAATGTTAAATACTACCGGTTATTATGCCATGCATTGGAAAATGGTAAAAGTTGTGCAACAGGCAACATAATTAATGAGTTATGTATACTTTCTTGATCAGATACTATCGTTTTTTATTACCTCTACTCATTAAAAATGGGTAAAAATGTAATATTAATTGTGCACCAGAATATAACAGGCAGAAGGAAGCATATCATATCCCCTAAAGTACACGGGTAGCCTAGTCGATTTACCTATTTCCTTCTGCATGTCTGCATGAACAAACCGATCTCAGAAATACAAGAGCTGGACCCAAGAAATTGTTCATATAAGTTTTCGAATTATAAAGATAAAGCCTTCCAATTGATATATCATAAATTCCCAAATATTGTATATCTTCTCTCAATAAGCCTGCCGCATTTGATTGCAAATGCGATTTAAAGGGAGATTTGGTAATAAAACCAGTGTTCAATATAATTCAGGGTATCTCCCAGTCTGGCTCGCTCGACTAGAGTATTCTAGTCATTTTTTGGAATTTTCACACCTATGCTTACTGCGCATATATAGAGTATTTTCAAGTTCTTTGTTATAGCGGTTGTTTTTTTCATTAGCATTCTTATTCTTTGGAGTTCAATGACCTGTTCAAATCCACACATCAGACAAAAGCCGAATACAGCAAGTTCAGATCTGTCTCTCTCTCTCTCTTGCTCTGCAGCTCTATCTCTCTCTCTCTCTTGCTCTGCAGCTCTATCTCTCTCTCTCTCTTGCTCTGCAGCTCTCACACTCTCTCTGTCTGTCTCTGTCTCATTCTCTTATTGTCGAGGAAAATCTGCAAAATTGACGCATTTTTTCTTGCGCACGTACCCGCAAAACAAAAGCCAAAGAGAAGCTGCGAGAAATACGTACAACGAGACACGACACAAACAGAGAGAAACAAAAACTGCGCAAAGTTTCATAATAGAAATGGTATCCATTAAAAGAAAAGAAAACCCAAAAGCCGCAAGAAGCCTTGGGGACAGCATGACGTCATGGTGACGCCTTCGGTTTCAGTTATCAGAGTTGCAAATTCTACTTTTTATATGGCATTAACTCATTCGCCATTTATAATTGGCCTTATCAAGAGGCGTCGGCGATAGCAGCCAGAGAAACAACATTTGTCAAACAGAAACCAAAACAAAAAATAACATTGCGGTAAAGGGCTAACCGACTCGACGATACTCTGCTTAAGCAAATGAACTATGTGTAGCTCTGGGGTTGAGGGTATAGTTGGAATCATGTGTCACAACCACTTCTGTGGTTGAGTTGAAAACGCATATTGTTTTCCATTGGTTTCACTTAAGATAAGCCCGGCGCCTTTTTATTATCTATGCTGACTGAATGAATGATAGTGAGTTAGTTTCACGCTTATCGTTCAAAAATTGAACCTACGCACTCAAAACTATTAAATTCGAAAACAAATCTTTAGAAATGAGCGCATATCAGTTTGGACGAGGCTTAGTTCTTTCAAAATACATCTACTGACTGCATAAGGCTTAAGTACTCAATGTTAATTAAAAATGTTAAGGAACTGACAAAGCTCAACGGACTGTAAACATTGCCGGCATAGTTCACAATGTAATTAATATGCGGCTGTTAGCACCCCGCTGACAAAAGCCAAGTTTCTTTATTCGCCGCTTCTCGTTGGCTTGCAGCCTGTCTGTCGCACGTCAATAGGAGTTGCTGATTGAGCTTGCCCACAATGCTAGAGCACATATCACAATAAAACAGAACAGAACAGAAGCAGAAGCAGAAGCAGAACTCAGCTGCTGCCGTCTGCCGTCTGCCGTCTGCCGTCTGCTTGCTTGCCTGATGACTGCTCATATCAAATAACCTTCAAGTGTACAAGCAAACATACAAAAACAATCAAACTGGCATCCAACCGGTTAGATGCATGCTTACATAAATACTAATTACACACACACTCACACACACATCATGATATATAAATATACACATATGGATTTGTGTATACCCTTGCGTTGGGTATCACAATTTTGTAATGAAGAACATATTTGCATATTTGACCTTGCTTAAATAATACTAATAAATTAAATAACTTAAATTATAATTTGAATTTAATAATAATTCTTTAGATACTCGAGAATGTAACAAATGTTGAAAGTGGAATTAGGCTATTAATGAAGTCAGTGGCAAAAACTAAATAATATAGCTGACATATGCTCTTATTCCGGCAAGTTATCTTAACAACTAAGATAGGATCTTAATCTGGCAAGTTATCTTGACCAGACTAATCACTTAAGCATATTGCAATGTTTGTCTTTCTGACATTGTGAATACTATATCATCCGGAAATCATTCAGATTCAATTGATAAAATAAAATTAATGGCATATTTAAGGTATGTTAACTTTCGGCGTGCCAAAGAACAGCTGTTCTTTCTTTTGTTGTTTTAAATCAGCGAGTATAACGAATGCAGCACAAAACACTTGCCTGGGGGGATTGCTGCGCATAAAGCCCACTTTAAGCCACATAACCACATGCAACACCCGCGGAACTGTGGCACCCAAGCGGAAACTACTCAGCATGCCCGTGTTGAGACTCGAGCTGGCTAATCTAAATCTAAATTACTAACCATTCTGTACCAATCTAAACTAGCTATTCACACCTACACGTATGACAAACTCAACCCTAATCCAAACAAGTACATGTCCATATTAACAGGTCTTTAGTTTTCTTAGCTTTTTAAAGGGGTAATGCAACAACAAAGAAATTAAATATTAAATATTCAAATAATTCTGTTATTAATTCAGTAAAACAGTTCTTAGGAAGTACCAGTTCCACATTGCTTCACATGTTTTTTCACTTCATTCAACTTAAAAAGTTGACTCTTCTCTGAGTAATGTCGGCTCAAGTGACGCATTCAAAAACAAATCCAAGAAACAAAATGTGAGCTAAAAAAAAGTGCACTGTTTTCAAAAAGAATTCAATAAAACAGTAAAAATTTAAAATAAAATTACATTTTTTAATTAAATTATATAATTATAATTATATAATTGGACAGACGCACTCGACTTATGATGCTGAGGTTATAATTTTAATTTAATTTATTTAATTTATCTAATTGGAGCCATCTCCTTCCATGTGTCACATATTTCATGAGAAACTCATAATACCCTCTAAAAGGGTATGCAAATACAAATGATAAGACACCAAGTCGAATTGCCAGATCAGAAGCCGAAAGAGTGACTCGAGCGTTAAGTGGTTGAGGTTTTGCGTTTATTTACAGCATCTTTGGCGTTTGATGATGGTTGATGGATTTCTTCTCACGCGACCTCATCAGGGCCAGCTGACTGAATGACTTACTGACAGACAGAGTGACTGACACTTGCGTGTGGGCAGCCAAATAAGTAGGCTTAAACGCGTACATCATTATTATCAATATTAGTTTCGGTCCGATGCCGTCACTCAAAAAGGCCGCTGATCTTTACTGGCTTAGAAAACGACAACAACAAAAACTGTGCCTCAAGTTTAAGTGATTTTCGGCAGCGATTTGAACCGTGGTTTATTGAAGGTCATTGGCGTTTGCATTTCATGGCTTTTGGGTCAGGGCAAGCATGCAGAAAATAAGTAAATGTAATGCCAGTCAACCTTCAGAACTAAAGTAAAAATCAATTATGATTCTGTGCTAAAAAACACTTTTGAAATTAAGGTCATATTTCTACCAATATTCGTTTATATTCGCAATGAGACAAAAGTTTCCCCTCAAAGCTACCAAACGTGGCAAGAGATTTGTATGTAGAGAAGGAAAATATTTGAAGAAATAAGTGAAAACCTACGAACCAAGAAAATGTTGTTCCTTTCAATTACACAGTACAGTACACCGTACATAACAAGTTTCCTCATTTGTGTTTTAAGAGATATGTCACTAGGTAAGTGAAAGCTACACATTTTGGTAAACTCACATATTTGAATTAAATTAAATGTCTTAGTGACTTTTACAGAATTGTGCGAATTGTCACTCAAAATTGGGCCTAAACCCTCATGTATACATGGTCAAAATGGGACAGAACTTTTTCTGGGGCTTAACCTCGTTTCCAGTTCGGTGCACATGCTAAGCGCTGAAAACTCCATAGCCAACATATTTTGTATACCTACGAATTTCGACATATGTAAAGAGAAAATATGCCGCATAGATCGTGGTATTTAAATTTGCACGTTTAAGCCAAAAAAATATTTAAGACAAAAAGTCGAATTAAAAAGAGACCAAAGTCAGCGTCAGCTTGTTGTTGTTGCTGTCGTTTTTTAGCAAGAATCATTCTTTTGATGATTCGATGAGCAGAATGCGAAAAGAAAGAAAATTAAGTCCAGGAAACGGACAAACACACATGAATAATGACAACCCACAGAATTCATGCAAAGTTTGAGTCATTAACTTGCATCAATTGGTGTCGGTTGCCAGCAACAAAGGGAAACAGCAACCGTATAACGGGAAGGTCGAACATATGACGGATATATATATATATATACATATATTCATACAAAATCAACTCGGTTGCGAACTTGGCGAAAGATGAGTCGCAAATCGTACAAGTAAGAGTAAAATACAGGCTGAACTTAAGGCGAATCGTTGTCATATTCTGGCAGACGGACTTACTGAGATTAAGATTAAACTGCATTAAATCATAAATTTTCTTATTTGAAATAATTTTAATGCTAAATAAATAAGAGACTATATATATGCTTTAAATGCTTAAGCATGATATACAACAAAAGCTGAAATTTAAATGTTCTTTGTTATCTGCTCTAAAAGTGTATGGCGTATGAATTCGCTATATGTATATGTATGTATTTGCTTGTTTACCACTGCAGCTAAGACAGGAAGTATTCCGTCAGACAAAAAGGTTTGCTGAGGAACCAGACAACTAACTAACCCACCCGTTGGTCGCCAGGGAAGCCCAGCAACCAGCAACCTGTGGGCGTTGTCACAATAGAATGCCAGGAAAACTAACAAAAGAAAAACTAAACAGGAAACGACGTCTATCTTGGGCAAGCCAAAGGGTTCATACCCTTCTCGACTAGACGTAAATTGACACCGTCCAAATATTATTTATATGTAATACCTACAGCAAAAAGACGAACTTATGCCAAGTATCATTTATATAGCTCCAAAAAGGAGCAAATAGTTTGCAAAGAAATAGACGTCTCTATCAATTCGGCTAGTAATGCTGATCCTCAATATATATGTGTTTTCAATCCGTTACAAACTGCACAACAAAGTCTTATTAGCCGGTACAACTGGAGTAGAGTAGCAGTGACAAAGTTTAGGTCGTTGCATGTCAATTTAGTTGGCACTAGACAAACTGAGGATTGTCTAGGAAGCCATGAAACTACTCGCAGACAACTTCTCCAACCAGGAACCAGCAGCAGGACATTGAATAAGGGTTGCTAAATAATGTCTCCGACTATTTGTATGTTTACAAATGCGAGCATCAAGAATGTTTATGGCTCAATCAACTTGCTTGTTGACCAACAATTTGAATATAAATACAACTATTATACTACCCTCTTTTGGGTTATTTTGATAGCAAATATTAAGCATATTTTAATATGTACAGAGCATTATCATGAAAATAAAGTTCATATATGTGTCTGACAGACAAAATCATGCTGGTCTCCACATTCCTAAACGGCAAATATAAATTATCACAGTGGTAGGTAGACAGATATGTAGGCGGTAAGTGGAACAAATAAGAGTGATCCCAGTGACTGCGTGATACCCTGTAATTGTAGTCGGAAAAACAGCACTAACCTCACAGACATAGCCTCCGCAACATAGATCGCACAGAAGTTGTTAGGTGTAAAGCATTTCAACATTAGCAGCACCTGGCAAGAGGATTGGGGCCAGCAATAAATGGGCGCGTCGACGCACTGAAGAAAAACCACAACTCTGGGGAAAGAGGAGTGGCTTTCCCAAAATGACTATTCTGAGCTTTGGTCAAAATATCAACCCCATTCTATGGACATGTATTATTTATAAAGTTGCATGTCCGGCAGACACAAGACTCCAGTCTATCACCCTGCCACCCCCACTGAATATTTTTATGGGTGCGCTTCGAACGGGAGTTACAAAAAAGAGCATATCGGTATTCAGTGTATATATATATTTTTTTGTAAGTTCAGCCACAGTTTCCTGAGGAAGGTGCGCCCACATGTGTGTGTAAATAACTGACAAACTTAACAATTACAACATGTGTGTATATATAACAAGTCCGAACACCTGTGTATATATATAATAAATGCGGCTCGAGGAACTCGTCGTATGGGAAACGCTCTCGAAAAAATGCAGCACGAAACTAGTTGTACAGCTTGTGGGGGGTGAGGTTGTGAGGTTTGGGGGGGTGTCAGCCGTCGACATTGCAGAGTCAAAGTAATTGAATAGCTTTTGCGTTGGCACCAGAGCCAAAAAATCACTTTATTTGATTTGATGCCCAAGCATTTAGGCATTTACAAAAAGCTGTATAATGATAATAAAATTGAATAGCTCTGATTTACCTAGATTAAGAGATATACTTTTCAACGAGGGGTTTCTGAGTTTCCACCTGAACCCCAATGAAGTACTCCAATTTCACGAGGTTACTTGCCTTATTAGAATTTGTGTATAAATCAAAAAATGTTTACCTGCAAAGATATAAATAGATTCAACAAATTAATAAAACAGTTAAATATTTATTATTTTATAATTAGCTATTTCGATTAATGACTGTAAACTGATAAACATATTAGCAAGTAAATTAGCATTTCTTGCGCACTCACCCACATCATCTGCCATTTGCCTCTTTGCCACCCAACCCCATTCTCTCTGCTCGTTTTGTACAAGTTTTGCAAATCTCTCTCCCTCCCTCTCCCACTCTCTATCTCTGTCATCGTTCATATAAATTAACCTACTTTTAATACCGTTTACACCATTAGCCGTCATAACAACAAGTTAATTTGGTTATGAAATTCAGACCATTTATTATTATTTAATTTCAGTCCATTTGCTTAGCTGTTTCAACAAGCCAATCGAGTTTAAAACTTGATTGCTCTACTCGACAGCATTTCGTTTAAAATAATAAATGTATTATTTAATATAAATAAATGTATATAATATATATTTTTATATCTAAATTACAATACAATATTGTCTTTTGAATTTATCTTATTTTCATTAAGGAACTAATTTTACAGATTTAATAAAATCAACTTTCACAAAACTTAAATATTATTATTACCTCACGGCATTAAATAGTTGTGCAAAATGTTTATCTTTATCTTTAATAATCACCCGAAATGCATTATAGAACCTGGAAACTGATTCTAATTGTGAATTCATAAATTGAACAATTTCCCACCACCTTCGAATTCGTCTTCCGTTCATAGAGGAACTCGTTTACCTTTTGACATCGCAATCATTTGCGGAATTAACCTTCCACTGTGCCAAATTTGGCAGTTTTGCGCTTTTCAATTTCATTGAGCCTCCGGTCTGACTTTCTATGGTGATTTTACAGTTTATGGCTGGAAAGTTAATAAAAATTCATAAGCAGAAGCAAACAACAATCTCGTTTTGTAGCCACTCAGCGGGCAAGCAACATTTTGTGAACTCTGATTGGCGAATTTACTTCGATGCATGTGTGTGCTCAAGTGTGCGTACGTGTGTGTGTGTGTATGTGAGTTTCGCGTTTCTTCATCTGTATAAGGCAACAATGTAATTAAAGTTCATTATTAAAGCATTAGACATTTGCAAGTGGCGCTCCTGACCATGTTAAGAAGCCATATAAAATAGTTGGCGAATTGAAAGTATTTCCAAAATAGTAGTTGGGTCCACTCCAAAGAGGAGTCTCGACTAACTCATTATAGAAAATTGAAATTCGGCTTAATCGCCTACTAAATTTCAAGAGATTTCAATTTATCAACACCAAAATCGAAGAGTCTCATCTCCAGCTGTTTTTATATGTTATCACATAGAGTATTTCGCAGTCGTTTCCCTTCAACTTTTACGTTTTTACCTGTTTCAGTCATTAAGACACGTTCAAAAAAACCCCTAATCTGTTATATATTAATGCGATTTGTAACTATCAACAGTTTTAAAAAGTAACGAATATATGACAGCAAATACTACACGTAAATCTAACAAGAACCACTACTGTTAACAAATTTCTAATTAACTGCTAATTTCTGCCTGTAACAAACTGATTTAAGGCCGACTTTAATTTCTTCTAGTTTTCACATACGATTCAAACAGCGCTAAAAAAAATACATACAAATGGCCAAACGATTTTGCACTAATTAATAAAACATTGTTGCGGAACAGTAATATTTGCTTGGTGACCTATTTAGCGCGCCTAAACAAATTCATTAACAACAAAAAAAACTTGAGAAACAAACAGAAAAAAACGAAGAAACAAATGGCAATTATGCATAAAACGAATTTGAGACGAAGGCAAAGTAATTGACAGAAGCGGAAACCTTTTGGTTGGCTATATAAATAACAGTTTAGTGTTTGGTAAATGAAATGACATACTATAGATATCGAATTAATGCCAATTGGACACGCAACAAACTATTAGTTAGATTAAGCCGGGTGTCTGAAATATGGTTGCTGTTTTGCTAGCCAAATGTTCGCATTTCAAGGCAACCAATGTGCCATAATTTGCATGAATATTGCGTAAGATCTTTTGGCATAGCTTAAGCTCTTTTACAAACTATCAGTTCGATGGTGGGCAAAAGCCTATCACTTAGGTAATTAAGCTAGCAAAATGTACAAAGATAGTATACAATATCTTATATGTAAGGCAATATAATACCAAGGCAATTCCAGAATGAATGCCTAATTTGAATAAAGTAAATATTATGTCTAATTAGAGTAATTATATTATGATAGTGATTGCTATCTAAGGGATGAAGATCATTACAAGTAGAGCGTGAGATTCCTTGTATTGCATATACAAGAATATTACACACAAGGAAATATAAGGCATTTTAATATAATATATATAATATAATATATATATATATATTATATATATATATATAATATAATATATAAATATAATGTTGATAAATGCCATTATTATTTACATTGTATTGATTTGTTAGTTGTTAACAAGGGTAAAAAATTGTAACGAAAGCAAATCACCTTCTTAAGTAAATGCCAAAGCGAGACCTCTTCTCTTGTCATGCCACGCCCAACTCACTGGCCATATCCCTAATTAGCTGTGAAAAGTGTACAAAAACTTTCGCTAGTTGTGCGAGACGCTTAGCGCATTTGGAAAGTGCAATACATATGTATATGTGATAACGTGAACCGCAATCAGTCGAGACCCGCTCAAAGTTAACAACGATCAAACAAACTGGGCACATTTCTCAAGCGTCGCCAGTCAAATCAATTGAACTGATCGTCTGTCACGTTTGTCCACTTAAAATTGGAATGTAACCTAAGCGTATAACGATCTTTGTTTTAACTTATGATGTTGATGATCTTGATGCTGATGATGATGATGATGATGTGGTTGGAAGTTGACTTTTTATATTAACTGGCTAGGCCAGGCTAACGCATAAATAACATGAACAGTGTACGATGTGCGGCGATGACAATGACAAACCGCTAATCATAACTTAAGTATAACACAGCGCAAAGCGCCGAGCTAAATTGACTAAACGTGTGCAGCACCTCACAAGTGAAAACTCAAAACAATGTAGAAAATCACCAACAAAAAAATTGGGAAAAAAACACCATTCAAACTGGTAAAAGTTAGTTGTTGTCGGGCTTAATGAGCCGCAGCGAACACCCCTTTAATGTTGATTTGTGACCAGACAAAAGCCTATCAATATAAAAGCGTTAACTTTCAGTCGACAGATATCTATCTACACATATCAATATCAATATATATATATATATATATATTTATATGGCTGACTCATTAATTTATGTAGATAACGCAACAGCGACTATGTCAACCTACGGGCAATTCCAGTAACCAAATTTAAAAATTCATGCATTATGCATATATTAATTAATGACCGTTAAAATATTATGTGCTGACAACTGAATTGAATTATTCTTATTTCCTACAAGATAAATGGTCTAATGTATTTCCCGTTTAAGTCTGGTCTGGATAAGCGAAACGACTTTCTTTTCGGTTTGGAAATCTGCGGAGCGAATCAGTAAAAGTTGTGGAAGGTGGAAGGAGTTAATTCTAATTGCTGCTAATTTTCCATTGTTGGCAGCTCTAAGGTTAAAGGTGTGCCAATTAGCTGATAGTTAGTGCAATGCGATTGCTTTTTGATTTGGTTAAAACTTCGCGTGCCATTCTCTCTCTTAGCCCAAGCAATTCATTATAGCATCAGCCCATTAAAAAACAGGTAAAAAGGGGTTGTAAGGTAATTAAAGTGCGCCAAAGTATGAAAAAAAAAAAAAACAGAAGAGAGCATTTCCAACCCCATAAAGTATATATATTCTTGATCAGCATCAATCAGACACAATTGTAAAGATACAAACTTCCAATTGTAAAACGAAATTCAATTGTATCTAAAAGCGTTGTGCAAAATGTTTCTCGAGAATGTAGTCGAGTTTTTTCGACTAGAACATTCTAATGTGATTATTATTTTTTATTGCAAAATTAGAGAGGCAGTTCAAAGGTTTAGTTCGCATCTACAGAGCATCGGAGTCTATTTTAATAAATGATTAAACTGTGAGATAAATTGATTTCTATATTCTTTTCAATTTCCTGCCTTTTATTTAAACTATAAAAACTATTCACGCCGAATTTCTTATTGTAATCCACAATTCAAAGCCAGATATTCTAAATTTTCTAAGCAGCAAACAAGCTTTAAACTTTTTACACAATTGAGATAGCACACACGTCGAAATTAAGAATGTACATAAATTGTGTGCTCTTCAAGCAGCCAAGTTCAATAAACTCTAGCAAACTGCGGAGTCAAAGTTGAACAATATTTTGTTATTTCCGCTTTTCTCGTATTCTGTGGAGAAGTGTTTTTTCCAAAATGATGTATGGCATAACTAAACAGCAAAAGTCAACAATAAAATAAACGATGAGTGCCACAAGCTAGAAGGAAAGAGTTAGCATAACAACAGCAACAAGAGTTGCCACAATAGCTTTATTTTTGCTGGGGTCAGTCAAATTAATGGACAATGAACAAGGCAACTGAGAGACATCACACAACAAAAGCCACTATAAATAGTTGAGAGGGGAGTGTGGAACGGAGAGAGGGTAGGTGGATAAAAAAAATAGTGACCCATTGGTTTCATTTCATTTGGCAGCAACAAAAAAGAAACGAAACAGTCAAAAACAACAGTAAATCATTCAATGAGCTCGAAATTTTGTACCGTTTACTGTTCTCTGTAGGATTTCCAGTTCAATTCAGACAGCTACTCATTTTGCTCCATTTAATTGCCATTTCCCGTTACCCCATCCCTTATATTGATTTCTTAGAAAAAAAGTTATCATCTTTTGTACACCCTATTCGACAGAGAAATTAAGAGACTGAGCATCAGGTCGGGTCAGAGTACAATTGTGAGCACGATTCTTACAAATTAGTCGCTTTTGAATTAAAGTTTTTTTTACTCGTTTGCTTTGAGTTGTGTTCGCTTGGAGAAACACGTGTGTGATCAAGAATAAGAAGCAAGTGAGAAACATGAAAGAACCCCGAAGATTACATACCCTAGCAAATTGAAGATCACTTGCATACCTCTAAATTTGATTTATCTAAGAAAGTCGTATAATTTGTGCTATGGCAGCTATATAATATTGTACACAAGGCCATATCGAGATGACTACTGAGGCGAATTAAAAATATATATAAAGTATATACCTTACACTTCAATGCGTTTCATATTCACTGGCTAAACTAGAATGCTCTGTGCAAGCGTATAATAATTAAAGAATGACGCAAGTGCGGCAAGCGAAGAAAATAAAACTAATTAGACGAAAAGCATTTAAATAGAAATAACACAGTCGGCAAGCGAACAAAAAGCAAATGCGATAAAAACCAAAAGAAATAAAGAGCAAAAACAAAACTAAATCGGCAATAACGAAATGTATAGGAATCAGTATTTAGTACGCACCGCAAAGATGCAAACCTGTTTGAAGTTCAGGCATAATAATCTATAATCGAGCTCATTATTACCTTGATCATTGCATACACATATTGATTGATTGATGTATTGATTGGTTGGAGCACGACACGTTTCGCTTGCGCTATTGTTTGTGCATTATGTAAGACGTTGACAGATAAGATAATAAATGACCAGAATAACAAACAAAGTTCGTTAAGGCAACATAAGCTTTGCAACTTGAATAAAGATTGCAATAAAAGTGGCTAAATTTAATTCTATCAAATGAATTATTGTCTTTGAAATTGAAAGAAGTCACTGACAAAAATCAAGAATTCGCGAGTATCTGCAACAATAAATCGCATAAATTATAATTATGTTATGTTGGTAAAGCGATTTTTTTGTTTTGGCAGTTTGCCAGCCGCAACAGCGGAGGCAATAAGCTATCGTCAAGTTGCACATTTTTGTACAACTGTGGCAAGCAAATGAAAAACGAAAAGTTTATGGCTAGTTTTGCGACACTTTCAACAAAAAGAAAAGAAAAATAAAAGCAAGTGAGCAAATTTTTTCCACGCGTCACAGACTTTGATATACTCTGACAGCAGTAATACCAGCAAATAATAACTGTAGGAGATATGGGCGATTCTGATTTTTATCCATTTGCATTTATTAAAGTTATCGATTTCACGTAGAATTAACTCTTGGTTTGGTGTGGAAACTGACAAAGCATATTCCAAGTCTTAAGATAATTAAAATTTTGGAATGTTGTACAGGTGGATAGACGTACACTACACAAAACTAATATACTCATTCTGCCTATGGAATCAGTGTGTAATATATTTGTTAAAATAAACAATCATCATGATAGAGTCGCATTTTTATTGCCCAAACAGGCAGTTGCAAAATAAATGTTGACATTAGAGGCAAAGCGACCACTTTCTCAAGATAAGTACAAAGTATATTTTATTTAAATAATTATATATGTATTTAATTATGTACACTTCCCATTAAAGACACAAATGACTTCATACAAAGCATTACTAGTTCATTGCCTTAGAAATCTTGGCAACTAGCCTGAGTTGTCCAATTGTCCATGGAGCCCTCTAGAGTAATACACAATTGGCTCCTGACTGATACAGCGCATAACTATTGCTATTTACGCTATATAAATTTGGCAAATCATCAAATGTTAAATTTGCAACAAAAGTTGCTCAATCATGGAGGCAGAAACTTTTCACAGCTGGTTCAGAACTAAACCACATCGCCATTGAGTTGATGAATGCTTCGTTAGTTATGTAAATAAGATGGATCATACATGCATATGTAAGAACAAATGGAATAGCATACTATTTAAAATCAACAAGTAAAGCAAACAAATCAAATGTAATTAGGAAACTTAATTCTCTAAAACTGATAGCCAAATAATTTGGCAACTTGGCAGAAATGTGCTGTTTAAATAATTTGTAAATATCAACAAGTTCCACATAGGTAATTTTATCTTAATGTAGCTAAAAAGAATTCCATTGGAAAAAACATTATTTAGTCTATAATTAACTAAAAATATTTCACGCTATGCTTCTTTAATTTTTTGTTCAACATTCCTAGAACTTAAGTTTCAGTTGTTTGTTGTTAGAATTTTGACCTTGCCACTCACTGCTCAGTGCAACATTCTCAAGAGTGAGCTTTTCGTGCTCCCACATAAATCCAAATGCAAATCGAGAAGTCGTAGTAAAGCAGCAAAGTAAAATGTAAGCCATAGAAGCAGCAAACAATGTTCGACCAAATTCCAATTAAAATAGCATGCGAGAAAAGGCAGCTCATTAAAAACGACCTCAGAGCGTAAAAAGCTAGTTGCAAAAAAAAAAAACAACACACACACACAGCTTGCATGGAAAACAATTGAAAAGAAAGCTGTGAACAGGAGCGACCACAGTTAAATCGAAATGGACAGATACACAGACGGATAGACTGGCATTTGGGGTGGAGGTTGTTAGAGATCCCAATGGGGGGAGGGTGGTTCAGTTCTTGGAAGTTATTTATTTATCCACATGCAGACATAAACATGTGTTTCGTCCACAGAGAAATCCAGGTGGCGAGAGAGAAGAGAGTGCAGAGCAGACAGCAGTCACATCTTATGTTGTCTAGCTTCACTATTTCTTCTTTTTTACTGCATTCACACGTGTGTTTGCTCATGGGTACTTTTCGTCCAAGCTGCATTCTGCAAGAACTTCATGTGTGCGTGCGTGTGTGTAAACAGCTTGAGAAAGCGTCAAGTTACAAGATATCAATAAAAGTGCACATCCAGAGAAGTTAAGGGTTGTCATTTTGTTTTGTGAGAGTTTTTTTTGTTATATTTTGCTTGGTGATAAGTTAACAATAAAATACGACAAAAATAACATTTTTTTTCTTAGCTAAGTACTTTTAATAGTAACTATTAAATTATTATTTATTATTCAGCTGCATAGAAAATGCTACAATACAAAATGTTAAGTCAAATTGTACATTAGAATATTACTGCGGCAACCCTCGCTTGACTTATATGCTGTGTCTCGTAAAAGATAAGTAGGCGCTAAAGCAACAGCAGCAGCAACAGCGACTGTGAAAGGTATGGTATATATATATATATATATGTAGATATATATATAGGCAGACACAATACGAAGTAGACGCAGTAAAAGCTATATAGAGCTAGAGTGTGCGAGAGAGAGATAGAGTGAAGAAGAATGTGGAGTCTCTCAAGAATGTTGCACCTTATTTGCCGGCACAAAACAGCCACAACTTCTACTTGCACTTCTCACGGTGTGGCAGCTTAATGGAGCTGCATCCCAGTAAATTGCCAAAAACAGAAACATCTGCAAGAGAAGAAAGGAGAGGAGAGGAAGAGTGTGCATTGAATTTATCTGTCTGTCCTTTCAAGTCTCAAAAGAGTCACAACATGCATAAGACAGTGAGTGCAATTTGCCATTACCATTTGTGAGTACAGCTTCAATTTCGCGAGCAATTTAGCAGATGCTCTTTGAGATTTATTGAATTTGTATATTAAGACGACTGCTTCAGCTAACTTTAGTTCACATAAAAAGAAATTTTTAAAATACATTTTGTTAATAATTCCATTTTAAGAATTCCACTATGTGCCCATAAATAACTTTCTCTGATAATTTAATATCAATTGAAATGGCTACAAATCTTTTTTGCTCGTAATGCTTAAATCGCATTCGCCTCACTTCAATGCTGGTCGGCAAATCATTAAGAGGCTAAAGTTATTATCGAGTCACGTCATACTGGGAAAGAGAAGAAGAGAATTGAAAAACTAGAAATCTTTACGATAAATCTAATGAGTTGTTCAATTATATTTTGAGCATTCTAAACAAATACTTAAAGACAAGAACAATCTATTGATGGAGAAAGATGTATCCTTATTTTGTACGTAGACAGACAGAATGAACAGGAAGACAGAGATAGAGAATGAAAAAGTAGAATCTCACGACTCCACCTGCAGCAGGTAAACGCGGATGAGTCCGAGGAACGTCTTAGCGACAAAGCAATGCAAATAGAAGACACGAAGAAACCCCAACAACAGACACACACAACAACCAGGTAGCAGAAGAGAGAGCGAGAGCAAAAAACAGTGGAAAGAAAAACGAAGAAGATAGAACACTGATTGCCACGTTGCCGAACTTTAAATACTCTTGCAGACAAACTGATGACTGATGAGCGAATACAGTAAACTGATCTCAACTTAACATCAACCGAGGAAGAACAAACAACTAAAGTACATAAGAGAGAAGAACAAGAAAATTTCTTCTCCAAATATTGTCTAAGCACATTCGATGACAAAATTATAATGCTCACAGTGCACGTTTATTAAAAATAAACAAACAACAAAAGCAGTGAATGAAAAAATCTGTGCAGAGCAGAACAAAACAAAGACGAGAACAGAAACCACACCAAAATCCACCTGTCACAAGCAATGTGAAGCTCTTTAGCGCTCTCTCTATCTCTCCTCACTCTCCTCACACATTCCATGGGAACGGTGGACTTCTTTTTTGATCGCATTACGATTTGCTCTGAACATTGAAGTAGGCATTTGTTACTGAAATACAACACTGGGAGGATTGCGGAGTGCTCGCTAGAAGATACACTGCTAGCAGCTATAAATTGAAATTTACCTTAATTTGTATTTTATAAAAATTGTTTAATATATATATCTTTTTGTAATAAAACTTAATTTGTCTAGTTTATGTAAATTATCCATTCACTATTTAAGAAATTGCCTTTATAATTTAATAGTAATGCTTTTTGTTTGCACTACGCTCCACATTTTTAATCGGCTTAGAAAATATCGTCTATTTTTAGTGAGCTTAAGCTGACCGACACTGTCAGCTTGGAAGCTCTTAAACAATTAACCATTTACAAAATAGTCATGGTGATTAATGAGCAAGTCTCCAAGCTGCGCTGCTTAACTTCTTTTCACATGTAAGCATTGGAGACATACAAGAATTGGAGATTTCGTGTGGGATCTCATTGAAAGGTCACATTTTGGGCAACACACACAAAAATGATTTACTTAAACATTTTACTGATTTAAATCCATCACTTTGAGCTGTAAACTGACACGTGTGGGTGTTTAGAGCCCTAATACGCAAATGTCTCTTTATTTCATCTATAGCAAGTCTCTCTTTTAACGGTTGTTGCTTGCGCAGAAACGCATAGCAAAAAAAAAACATGAAAAAAATGCTGCAATTGGCCTTCAAAGCAAAAAGTTCGCACTCAAAGTCACCCAGCTTCGACACACGCACACATAAATAGATTAGTACATGTTGGTATACACACACACACACTGCGTCAGCTGAGCAATAACAGAAACCACCCCAAACTGAGTGGCCCCCTCCTTTACATCCTTCTGCAACAACAGAGAAATTACAGCACATAGAACACATAGAGTATAAATAGGCCTTAGCATCAACATCAGCATCCAAAGGAATTCCAACCCCAAAAGATTGAATGGAAATCTGTGTCACAAAACAACGGGATTCATAACTCACCTCTTCTCAGCAAACAAAATTAATAACTGGACGCATTTAAATTGAGTGGCTGTTGTTCTTTCTGCTCTCTTTGATATGTAATGCAATAAGAAAGAACAGCAAGACGGATGGATCAAAAGGAATGCTCTTCAACGCACTCTCTTCTCTCTTTCTCTCTTTCTGACTCTCTCCTCTCTTGGTGTTGTTTTATTTCACTTTTTTTTTACTTTTTGCAGGACAGCGCGCGTTCGCCGATTTTATCTTTATCTAAATTGCGACGTCAGCGTCGCCACTGACAATGACATTTTCGCACACACACAAACACACTCACGCGGCGGTCAGTGAAATTTCTTGTTGATGTTGTAGTCAGTTCTACAAGGCAGGCAGGCAGACAGGTGCACTCACACACAAATATATGCACATGTATATAAAACCACTATCAAACACTCACGCACACACACACAGCGCAGACAATGCAAAGAGTGGGGGGTGGGGGTACGCTGGCACCTGGCACTGAACTTCTCTCAGCTCTTCTTTACATATATATATATAAATTTTATTTTTTTTTTTTGCTTTATTTTTTTGCACGCGGCTGTTTGGCTTCAGTTGCAGCTTTTCACTGACTATGATTTTGATTTTCTCGGTATCTAATCTCGGTTTGCTGGCTTGCTTGCTTGCAACGCTTAGATAATGCTTAATGGGGGCTCTTATCTTACGCTTTGTCGCCTTTTGTATACACTTCACTTTTTTTTAAATAATTTAATTTTTGCAACTGCCGAGTCGCGACATGCTTGTTCTTCGGCGTCAAAACAACAACGAAATCGAAAACAAACCAAATATGCCCTCGCTGAGGAAAACTACAAAATACCACAAAGGAGAAATGTAATATATTAAGTATTTTTGCCTTGGAGGTATTTTTTAAGCAATTATTACGTTCGCAAGCAAAGTGTGACCTTATCAACAGAAAGACCAGCTGCTATTTGAAATGTGTTGACGATTGTTGGAATATTAATGGTGGTAGCGCTTGCAAGATGCTTAATTTCAACATACTACTAATTAGCAATTTGTTTACCGTAAATATAATGCTTACATGTATAAATAACATACGAGATGCTATTAACTTGAAATTGCATGCTCACAGAAGCTATCCGCTCTGATATATAACTGGATTAGTTACGATCAGTGACAAAAGCTACGAGATACGAAAAGCAACTGCGCTTACCGCAACTGGCGCTAGTCGTAGGAAAGACAGTATTATTGTTTTGAAACCATAGATGTCGCTTTAGAATTGTCTATGATTTGCTCATAAACAAGAGCTGAATGCTATAAGCGCAGCTATTGTTACAAGAAATAATTTTGTAAGACTTGACATATAGATGGCCCTTTTGACCACTGTTGATTACCTGATTACCTCGCTGTTAAATACTTCATTTACGAATATATTAACGAATATAATAAATCATATTATTTTTGTGCTAATTAGTTGTTCTGTTAAGCATTTGCACATTATTCGTATTTTTATAGATTCCGTACTGGGTTCACCCCAATTTCTTACTTTGTCGAGAATTGTTTGACAAGAATATCTTTTTAAGCCCAACAATAAATTCTATCTGCGATTTCCTGTTGAATTTTTACACATTTTTGCGTAACACTTTCTTAACTCTAGTTGCGATCTTTCATCGCCCAACTGGCCTTATCTGCGAGATAACGGCAAAGATAACGCGCATTATCAGTCTAAAGTCAAATTTATTCACGTATGCTTTTTACAGCGCTCACCTCTCGTATATATAGTATTTTACACTCCACATATATCTCATATAGCTCAGATAAGAAACCGACTGACAGTGTTGGAAACTGCCTTGCGAAACATAAAAACATTATAATAATAAAATTACACATAACGGATCTTTTCTAATTTTTAACATTTTTAGCACTACAAAAAAACTAGATTAATAAAATAAAGTAAGCTTGAGAAGAAATTTCGACTTGAGGAAGACATTTCTGCTTAAGATTTGTAAACCCATTCAAAATGGAAAAGGGGTAGAAGTAATAAAGCCATAAGGTATATATATTTTCGATCAGAATTAATTATCATGTCCGTCCATCTGTCTGATGCGAGCTAAGTTTATTTTATTTATTGATTGCCAGCCCCGTTTCGGCAACATCGATACAAATCGATTTCCGATGGCAATAAAAGACACATTTGTTAAGATATAATATTTATAGTAAAATATCAAATAATCGGAAAGATTATTGAACAACTGCACAAATATGTCATTGAAATCGGATTTCAAGTACAGATCAGTTTGTGTCAAGTTTATTTATGCTTTTTATTTACGAAAACGATGCTTAATCTGAGATCTTTATTTATATATTTAGTGTCAACTAATACAACTCGACACAGGAAAATATAATAAATAAATGCATATAAAAATTTAAATTTTAAATTTCGTGCTGATTGAAGACGAAAGGTCGCCAGGAAGTGGTGCAGGATAATACAATCCAATAATAAATCGAACATTCTGAAGACCTCACACAATATTCCCATTCCAGAGATGGACTCTATCGAGAGATAAAATAAACCAATTCGCAGTGCATTTAATATGATTATCGAACTGAAATCGATGTTGAATAACTAATAACTAATTATATATTTCGTTCAATCAATTTGGGCAACTCGACTCATTATCCAAATTAGTATTTGAATTAATGTAATTAAGCTAATTTAAAGTGCTGAGCTTGTGCGACTTTCAGGCTATTCATAAAATATGTTTACGCAATTAAAGGGAGGCACATGTGGCCGAGTAGCTGTTACCAAGCCATTAATTTGGCCGTCAAACTGGCCAAAAGCATTTTGGTTCGAATATCAATCAGTGCAACTTATCAGCTAATTGTAATTTTTGCTGTAGCGGCAATTGCTGTTTTATCCACATGTGATTGGCATTATGCAGGCCTCCTCATATACATATATATATATATATATATATATATATATATATATATCTAGTCGGCTTTACAATTGCCAACAGTTCGCCGCGTGTTTTATTTGTGAATAGTTCTTGCAACGAAATGTGTACAACTTTTTCGGTTGTGTGTGGAAATCTTTTCGAAAGTCGATCGCTTGTGCAAATCACAATTTTGGAATCCTTCAAGGCTACCGAAACGGCCTATGAATATGGCTGATAAGCATTGCCACTGAATGTAAAAACAGAACAAGTGAAAGAAATATTAGTAAAAATATGACGAGCCCAAAGTGGCCGAATATAGTATTCCCCCTTTTGATCAGTTCCTAAGAATATATATGAATTTTGTATTAAAATCATGTTTCCAAGCTTAAATGCAGTATTGATCCCAATCAGGAAATAAAGATATATTAGATATTAGATTCAGTTTTGTAGAAAGTTTGACTTGTATCATTTTTAACATTTAAAGTAAAAACAGGACATTTCTGATCAGTTCCTCCTTATATATTTTTAAGACAAATTTGATATACTAATTTTGATGTATTAACTTATTTATTTAGTTGTGCTGTTCAATGATTTTCCAACTAAAGTCGCGTTTTGGCTCTACATATTATCTAGATGTCAAACTACGACACAGTTATGGCCATGGAACATGTTAAGCCGAAATCGTATAAATATCAACACTTAAACACTGTTGACACAATCATATAAGAATCAAGGAAAGAGATTTTAGAGCTCATCTCATCTCAACTCACCTCATCTCATCTTAGCTGATCTCACCTTATCACATCTCACTCCAACCGACCTGATCCCACCTGATCTGATCTCACACCTTTGAGGCAAACCTTGGCCTATCCTCGCAGTCTGGCTGCTGTCAGTCAGAGTGACATTTTTGCGCGTCAGATTTGCCTTATCTGTTATCTTCATTCAAGAAGCACAGACTAACGACATTATCTCGGGCATCTCAACTGTCGTCGTCGTCGTCGTCGTCTGCCATCAAAAAAACCAACAACATCAACAGATGGCAGGCAGGCAGGCAAGCAGGCAGGCAGCAGCAGAGAGCGGCTGTCAGTAGCGATACACGATACGGTAACTGGTCCAATTTATGAGTTAGAATATCATAATCATGATGAATGATCATCATCTTTGTTCATCATGATCATCATCAGCTTGGTGGAAGTGAGCAACGTTTGACTGCACAGATTAGCGGCCATTTGTGTGTCTGTGCTCCGATCTGGAGATTGCAAAAGATATAGTTAGCATACTTGTATGCACAAATCGTTTTTGGGGTTTGCTCGGATAACAGATTTCTCAGTCTCGGTGCGAACGGCGACTGTGAAAGTTTAAAACGCGCAGCCCCAAAATAAAAAATAAGAACAACAAAAAACAATTTAGCGACACTCCCCAATTCCCGACACTCCCCAAATGAATATAGAATAAAAAGCAAGAAAGCTAAAGAAAGGCAAAAACCCGAGCAAAATGAAACTGGCAGCGTAAAAAGAATATTTAAATTACGTATACGCAATGCAGGCAAAAGATGTGATTAGAGTGCAAAGTGAAGTGCAGCAAAACAACACAAGCAAAGCGCAAACCTTGAAAATTCAAAAGCAAACAAAATAAGCAAACGCGAAGAAGCTGAATTTGAGCAAATAACAAGCGACGCATGCGAAATTTTAACGGTTTATTTTTATAGTGAGATACAGTGTAATAAGCATATCTAATACATATACAGATATATATATATATATTTGTATATATATAGTGGATATACATATATACGACGATATTCTCAACAACAACAACAACAACAAGAACGACAACAAACGATTTTTGTGCGCCGTTTATTATCACAAGTTTCAATTGGATTTAATCAAAGCCAAAAGAAAAAGTCAGTCACAACCCTGTAGATGCAAACACACACCCACACCCGCACACACACATGCATACAGTCATTTCGAGTGGGTGTGTGCTCAAGTGTGCTCTAGTAACTGTACCTGTGTGTGTGTCTGTGTGCGTCTCTCTCTCTTGCATGTGTGTGTGTGTGAGTGTGCGTGTGCGTGTGCCGTCTGACCGAGAAACTCAAAACTAAGCCAGCCACGACGGCTGCATTTCATTGAAACGAACTTCAAACTGTCACAGCCACAACAATAACAACAACAACAACAACACAACAACACAACAACAATAACAGCAACACATAAGTATTGTGTGTGTGTGTGTGTGACATGGTCAAAATGGCCAGCGAGGAGACGGTCACGGAGACCGTCCACACCGATAGAACCGAATTGTCCCGATTTGGTGAATTCTGCCAGCGACGAGGCATAAATCCAAATTTGATTATGCTCAAGATAACGCTCTTTGTTATGTACGGAGGTGAGTCGCCGTTTACCATTAAGACCAACGCATTAAAATCCAATTATAAATGGCCAATGGGCGGGCAAGTGGCAAATGGCAAATGGCAAATGGGTGTGGCAGCGGGTGGGAGCGGAGCTGATGGGGCATAAAAACGTGACGTGCAATTAGCTTGTTGTCGAATCGAGACAGTGTCTGTGGTAAGCCTTTTATGCTGATAACACACAATTCAAATGTCAGTTATGCCATAGGCTGCTACGGCTTAACCCAATTATGACCGGGCTTATAATGTTGTTTATGATAAGAGAATATAAAAAAGAAAAAGCAAATACATAATTGTAGTGTTAGCAGAAGTAGTGAGATTTGAGGAAGCGTAATATTGGGTACACTTAGAGAAAAACCATACTTTTGGCGCCAAGCATAACACACAGTACTATTCCGAAAGTATATTTCGAAAAACAAAGATTTTTCTTTAGTTAATTTCAGTGCATTTTTGAACATTTTAAAGGAAATTAGATATATATCTAATATCTAATATCAAAGAACTCTAGCATTAGCTTTTTAGATGCCTAATAATATATAGACAACTAAATTAGGTATTTATAGTAGCGATGTATGTAGGTTTCGGGGAAGCGAGGAGGAATCCTCAATGCCCATCCTAGCAGATTGTGTCGCCTTAACTAGGAAAAGATGCAGCATCCTGGGGAAGCATGTCATGAAGTCCAAGGACATAGAAACCCTCAACTCAACTAAAATTCTAGCACTCGTGCAGGAGCTGGGGTTGATGGAGGAGCTGTAGGCTCAGAAGGGGCACAATAGACCTTATAGGTCGCAGTGCTGGTTCCCCAATTATATATAGACATTAGTATTTTCATATTTGACCTATGCAAATACGTTAAATAGTTTATAAAATTTAGTTTAAAATAACTTACCAACTATTTATAAAAATAAGAACATTTATTTTAGGTTTTAACTGCAATTTTCTAAAATACAGGACGAATATTTTTCTGAGTATTTAAAGGCATAATTTGGAAAGGAAAGTATTAGATTCGTTTTTGAATTTAAAGTCTATTTTATAATGTGTATATTTTATAATATTTCTATTATTATTTATAATATTCCACATTTGCATATTTGGTTTCATTACTTTTTTATAGTTATTTTAAACTGAATAGTTTTCGTCATTAGCTAAATGCTAACTTTTTCCGAATGCACAAATGAAGACTGATTTGAATTTTAAGCTATACAATTTAGTAATTTTCTCAATTGTATTAACTGTTTTTCACTTCTACATATGAATACATATTTTGCAAGTACAATGCTACAAAATGATAGTTTAGCCTGTTGCAACTAGCAGTACCTTTACTCTTACAATTATTTTTTTTTAGCAACTTTTAAATATTGATATCAAGAGCCAATTTGTGTTTAGAGAAGGAATAACTTAGCGCGCCGATTGACCAACACTGGGCGCCAGTGTTTCCAACTATGAAAATTTAATGGCTGCTTTTTGTTTGTGCTTCGATTTCCATTTCGATTTCGAATCGATGTTTGTGTTTGTGCAGCAGCGTTTTTCAAATATCACATAAAAGATGAACGTGGATAAAAGTTTCTGTGTCAAAGTTCATACTTTTGTTTACCTAACGAAAGTTGTCAAAATATGCAAACTATAAATATTGATTAGTAGAAATGCAAACAAAAATTGGGTTGTGTGTGCTCTGTGTATGTAGATTTATTTATTTATCCAATGTCGACACAAAAAAATAAATTCCTAATCAAATTTATAATGTCACTCTGAAATAAAAGGAATTTTAAACATTTCTGGAGAATTTAAGCGCAAAATTGTTTCGATATTCTGTGTGTGGATTAAGGAAACCCCAAAAATATAACTGGTGTGAATTGGTTAAGATGCCTAACCGCAAATGAATTAGTAGTCAGGCTCTGGCATTTCTCAAATAGTTCTTCGACTCGGGGAATTAAGCTAAAGTCAACGCTTTATTTAGTTTGTAATCAGTTAATTGTCGTATCTTGATTGTCAAAACCAAAACATCAAATTAAATGAAATGCAAAACTAAGCTGAATACAACACCGACGCAATTAAATTTAGAAACGCCAGCACAAGTACACCCACACACCCACACACCCACACACACACACACACCCACTCTTACACACACTTACACAGAGAGCAGTCTCGCAATTCTATCCACAATGAGATGCGAGTTAAGCTGGCAGTGAATCTTTGAATTCATTATCACAACGCATTTCCACCCGCCACTGCCCCTCGATCCAAGTAGTTATCTAGTATCTTTTTGTGCGTGTGACGATCTGGAACTATATAACTGTAGAAGTATGGAACTGTGGAACTGTGGAACTGTGGAACTGGGGGACTAGGCTGGTCGGAAATTATCAATTAGGCACAAAATGTGTTACACATTTGTATAAATTTAGTTACACAAACACTACCCCCAAGAGTGCGACAGAGTGAGAGAGAGATGAGAAATAATGCATCTTTTGATATGAGTTGCACAGCTTTTCTCAGCATGTGGCAATTAAGACACACATCCATTTGACTGAGTGTGTGAGTGTGGGTGTGGGTGTGTGTGTGTGCGGCTTTTGTAAATAAATCTATCTTATGTACTTTATGGCTTGAGAAAGGTTTAGTTTCATTCGCCTTGTAGTTTGCCTTCAAGTATCTATGTATCTATCTGTCTAGCTATGTATGTGCGTGTGTGTGTGTGTGCGTGTGTGTATGTGGGTGTGTATGTATGTATCTTAAACTTAAATCAACTCAAGTCAAGTCAAGTCATCTGACCGTGCGCCGTTTTTCTTCTTTTTTTATTTTTTGCTGCTAGCGGTCAATGACAAAAACATTTTGCGATTGCTTGCTGCTCTCTCTCTCTCTCTCTCTCTCTCACACACACACTGTCTATCTCCGTCTCTCTCTCTCGCTTGCTTGTCCTCCAGTCCGTCATCCCCATGCTCCGTCGGCCTTTCTTTATGTGACCTCTGTTTGGCAGTTTGGTCTCATTTTGTCTTATGCCATTAAAGTCAAATTGCCGCAAATATTAGTATTAATGTGTTTTTTATTTGGTCTAATATTCATTCCTTTGTTCGAGATTTTTACTTTAGCTGTCCAGCGGTTAACATTTTCTTGATTTTATACACATACACCCTGTATATGTGTGTGTACTCTGTGCAGACCCAAGGACAATAAGTCGTTGACTTGTTCAAGCAGCCAGAGTCGAGTTAGCATTTGGACCTTTATATACCATTTACCAATCAACATTTATAAATGCGAATTGGCTATTATAATTAATTAGATCATTTCATATGTGTTTATGCTTGAGCAGTGCGGCAATCGATTAAATAATGTGTGTTCAAATAAATCTAAGTCTGGAATTTAAGTGGCAAACATTGCTTAAGTTTTAAAATGTCCAACTTTGAAGTTAGCTAATAAATCTTATTATAAGTGAACATATAAATATGTCATCAGAACTCGGTGAGGAGGAGTGGCAGGGCATATGCAGCGGACGTTTGCTTAAAATTAATTATAAATGCACACCGCGGAACCACAAAGCGAGGCGATGACGAAAATGTCCGCCGATTCATACAGCCCCGAAATTAATGTATTTCCGTTTCCGTCAGCTGTGTCAACTACCAAACAAACACGCACGCAGACATAAAGCAATTAATTGTTATTACATTAAGGATACATTCACACACAGACACACACACACACACACACACACACACACACACACACATACACATACACACACAGGTGCAGTAATTGTGCTGATGCAGTTTACCATTAACCATTTAAAATAATCCACATCTGATGTGCATTCAGAACATTATCGGAATTTTTCTCACTGGATGATCGAAATTGACTACATTTATGGAGCAGCTAATTGAAGATCTACCAAGGTCAATTATTCAGTTGAACTTCTATTTTGGGAATATACTTTATACATATTTGTTTCTTCTCTGAATTCGACATACTTTGGGCACCAAGAGCAGCTCTCCTGAGTATTCAGAAAGTATATTTTCTTTGTTTTGCCAAAAACCAGGGTTTTTCTAATGTCTAACATCTAATTTTATTTTATATACAGTACTCTAACTAAGTACGTATACAAACGCTTTAAATAGTTTACTAATTTATAATTTAATTTGAAAAAACTTTTCATTTTACGGCGCCTCGAACCCGAGACCCTTGGAGAGCATATTTCATTACTAGATTCTGCATTCCAGAAAAGATTTATAAGGATTTATATGGAAAGCATATTTCATTACTAGATTCTGCATTCCAGAAAAGATTTATATGGTTCGTAATTGTATCTAGTTTGGTTCTACTTAGTTTCGATCGAAGTTATACAATTTTTCCTATAGGGTTTGTTTCCATTCTGACGTTACGAATTTGAAAGCAAACATTCGAACAGATACAGCTGCACACAGCACATATGCCACTTAATGAAGCATGCAATCGTTGTTAATTATCTGAGGCATTGCAAAAGCGAGTGAAATTTAAGCAGCTTGATGAAAAGCGAAGAATGCTTTTTAAAGAGCAATTTACATTCATGGCACGAAGCACAATCCACAGTCCAATTGCGTGCAACAGAATTGTGTTTGCATTGAAATTGGTCAAGGCTCTCTCTGATTCTCTCGCTCTCTCTCTATCTCTTTGTGTCTCTCTCTCTCTCTCTCCCTCTCTCTGTCTCTTTCTGCACTGTCTGTCGAGGGCCATCTGCAGTCCTCGAGCGGAGGGAGTTTTCAGTTTATCCACGCCCAATTTGACGTCATTATTTGCCGTTGTTCTCCTCTGGTTGCACCTGGACGCATTCCGCTTGTTTTGTATGTCTATCATTTATTAATGAAATGTGCTCGGGGAGGTGGGGCGGAGGCGGAGCAAGCACAGAATGTTGCGCCCGGCTCGGGGTCCTTGAGCTATCTTGATGAAACTTTTGCTTTTTTTTGGCTCAGTGATTTTATTTATGAAATGTCTTTGTATAATGCAGCTGCCTCAGCTGCCTCAGCTGCCTCTCCAAGCGCATACAGAATACAAATGATAATTTGTTAAACGAAGCAAATGAAATTATTTCAAATCAATTTGTAATCAAAAATGTATTCTGTGAGAAAAACTGATTAACAATTTGCTGTTTATCAAGCAGAGCATAAAGAGTCATTTTAATATGCACATACATACATATACCAAACATTATTGTTAAGCCTCTTAAAAGGCCGCAATGTGAACAGCTAGAGCACAGCTTTGGATTATGTACGTGAATATTATGTATAAATATTTAACTTGTCTGTGAATGATTACTCATGCGTTCTATTTTTTATAGCCACTTCATCACTGCTACCCTACTTGACGATACACATGCAGTCGATTGGATTGACGGTGGAGGAGATTGCGATTATATATTTGGCGTTGCCGTTTACAACGTTCCTCAGTCCACCGATAACAGGTGAGTGAAGTGGGAGTGGGAGTGGGAGAGTGAAGCAGTGCAAGATAAAATGGATGAAACGGAATACAGGAAGCAAACGAAAACTTTGCCACAGCCATATCGTATGTGACTTTGCCCTGAGTGTTGAATTTCTCTTCAGCCAAACATAAAGTGTGTAAATGCCAAGTTTCCAAGAAAATAAAATAAAAAGCTGAAGAAAAACCATATTGTTACAAACGCATCTCCAAGTTGGCAGGCATCTCCAAAGCAGTCAAGGCAAAAGAAACTTAATCAATATTTAACTGCACTCAAGCTCAATTTTCTTAAATTCTTATTTATTCTTATCTACTCTTGTGTAGCTGAATTTAGCTGTTTATCTGGCAACAGAGAATCTAGCAGTCGATCACTTGGCTAGTAGCTGTTTATCATCAATTTTTTATTGCTACTCAGCTCTTATTGCGGACCAATTCGATATTTCATAGATAAATTTTTTGCAACACAGCACTGCGTGCAAAATAAGAAAAACCAATAAAGATATGTTCATCATTGCATTTCGCATTTAAAGTAAATTATTATGAGGGCTCGCAATTTCATTTAAAATAAATACAATTAAAAAAAATAAAAATAAAATAAAATCCGTTGCATACTTTGCTGGGCATGCAAAATTTATTTATATTGATTTATTGAGAATATTTTTGAACAAAAGTCTGGTCAAATGATATGCTTGAATGCAACTTCTAAGCAGAGCTTAAGTTTTGCCACTCAATCTTCTCAGTATTATTTCCAATTACAGTTAGGAAATGGTTTTTATTTTATGCTGACCAAATCTATTCATCTCAATCTATGAATAAATTGTGACTTACTTTGTAAACGGAGAGGGCCATCTTGTAGTCAGCATACTTGCTTGATAAAGCTGAAGCACTTAAGCCAACACTTTGCTCGCTCACAAATACATATACCATTACAGATGAATATACACAAACACACACACACACTCGTCGCACACTCGCATGGTTCATTCCATTTCAACTTCTGTATTTTTCTCTCTGTCAATCTTTGTCAGGTTTTCTCGTTGACAAATTTGGCAAATATAAACCAGTCGTTGTGATGAGTCTTCTGCTGAATGCAATTTTCCATCATTCGCTGCTCTTCATTCCGCAGCAGGAGATACCAGGAGTGGTGCCATCGGCATTCGTATTACGGCATCCGGACAGCGGCGACATCGAGGTAAGCATGCACTTCACCACAACAACAACAACAACAACAACAACAACAACAACTGCAACACCTACAACAACAACAACGACACTAAAAGTTTGCCTTGTTGAAATATTCACTTTAATTACTTTCATTGCTCTAATCGTAATGGATAAACGTGCTTTGAAAACGAAAATTGGATTGCAAAAGCTACACAAAATATTCTTTCTATTTAGCATGAAGACACTGACTTTAGGATTAAACAGCAACTGGCTTCAAATGCTGAAGAGCTGGCATTTTAGAATATGTTGAAAGTTGAAAGCAATAAGGTTGCCACAACAAAGGGATGTGACTCTGCTCTTATGCAGTCTGCACAGTCTGCTCTATAAGTATAAGTATAAGTATAAGTACACACTAACTGTCACAAAAATACACACCCGCAAACATACATACACATGCATACATAAAACCACACAGATACACCAGGCCACCGCAGGTATTAAATGTAGCGCACAAAGTTGCAAACATGAACTACAAGCTGCATGAATCGGCCTCTCATGTTGCATGCAGCTGTTGCACGGTAGATTTAATGCGGTTGCTTTACGGTTTCTTGTTGTCGTCGTTGATGTTGCTGTTGCTGCTGCTTGTCAGAGTCGCACCACAGCATAATGATGACTATGACAACAGAGTCGGTAAAGCTAAGTAGCCCGAAGACACCGAGTGTCGAAGGTGGTTAACTCTCACGTGTGTGCTGCCGGTGGAGTTTAATAGCTGACCGGAGCAAATATGATTTTTATTAGATTTTAGCACTCACGTTTCGCCCATAAACATCAAGTATAATTAAGCCATCAATATTCGGTAGATGTGTTGTCGCACTAAACCAGGCAACTGAACGAGAATCTGTTTTAAAGCCACATGCTAGTGTTCGGCTGTCGTCAAAACCAATGGCCATAATATATAATATTTAGCTTAAATTTACACTCATACACACTACACACTACTCAGTCCAAATTAAATTTTGACAGCTACGACAGCTTCTGGAATGACATAAAAATCCCAGGCGCCTAGAATTATAATACCATCTGGATTATATTTTTATCGCCAGTGAAATAAACTTGTCCTTGCCTAAGCCTCACACACACAAATAATAACATATGAAACTGGTAGAATTTTAATATGATTTTTATTGGAAATATATGGTTTGAAACTAAAAGCAGTTTTAGTACTGAGGAAATTGTTCAAAGCTCTTTCAGTTATGGCACTAGAATACTTGAACATGTGCCATCATTCGATTTTAGGAATTGTAACATAAACTTTACGAAAAATCGTGTCATCCGATTTGATTCAATCAGCTCACTTCAAATCCAATTTGTACAGGTATCACAGATGCCAGAGTGGCTACACGATTTTCAATATATTTTAATATTTGAATAACTAGTAAAAAAAATCTTGGTTCTTGAACTATAGTAAAATTATGTGTTTTCAAACTAAAGTGTAATTGAAATCCAGAGAAAATTGGTTCAAGGCTTTCAAAGTGTTGGCACTAGAATTTTTGGACATGAGCCAACATTCGGTAATTTTAGCTTAAACTTCGGCAGAGAGTAGTGCTTCCAAATTTGAAAATATGTTCGTTGCCCTGATTTTGATTTTTTTTCAAAGCATACTGAATGCAAATAAATGATGGTATTTGCTTTTTTGACATGTAAGTGTAACATAATTAAGCAATGTTTAACGAAATCAGTGTTCAAGCCGTTATTGGCTTTAGCCATCATTCGTCCATCAATGTCACTTTCAGTTAATTTGGTTCAGCATGTCGCAAAACCAAATGGCTATGTTTGAATACAAGCATGTACAGCATGTAATGCCGAGAGAATGTTTTACTTATCTTAAACTACTGCAACGAACACGTATTCAATTGCGCCACACGCATCTCTTATGTGGGGTGGTGTGCGTGTGTGCTGTGTGCTGTGTGAGTGTGTGTTAGCGTATGCTCTGCGGAGCTATACGGTTGCACATCTCCATTTTTGGCAAAACGGCAAGCAGCATCAGCAGTAGAAGAAGCAGCATAGCAGCAGCAATACACATAAATGCCGGCTGTTATTTGAGGCGCCATAACGCTGTCACATGCAACACAGACATATACACTAAGAAACACGCCCATTGCCACACGGAGCCATAAAACGCACACACAAGGCTAACAAGTGAGGTTATAAATGTCTCTCTATCTCTTTCCACGTGTCATTGTGTTTGTGCGTGCATGTGTGTGTGTGTGTGTGTGTGTGTGAGTACGTCTGTGTATGTGTGGAAGTGTGTGTGATTCCACGCCAAAAGTAAAGCACAGCACATAAAGAAACAGAGAAGGACAACAATTTGAACCGACTACGCATTGCTGCGAGCCCATCATTCTGAAACACGTTGGCGAACACACAAACGCAGCTTTTAGCTCACACACACGGCACACACAACACTCTCACACACACAAACATACACACACAGACTCCCAAAAATAAGCCACAAGCATTGTGTGTGCGTGTCGTGAGCGCCTGTCAATGTGTGGGTTGGGGTCACCCAGTTAGCATTATTCGGCTGCATCTGTCGATGAGTCCAACAGTTTGTCTTTTTCGCCTGAATATTTTGTGTTTGTGTGGCAAAGTTGCAGGCTGCTTAAATTGCCCCAATGCTGTTTTTTTGTCGACATTTGCATGCGCATAAATTTGTGTCATGTATAACCATTCAAATATAGCAAATATCTGTGCAAGTGTGCCGATTGTGTGGGCTCTCTGGCACTGGACCTTATAAATGCTGATGCTCGACATCGATGGTCCAAAAAGGCATTGAGCGAATTTGTAAGCCCGACATATTTATTCATACCCTTGCACTGAGTAGTCTCGTTCTGGCGTCTGGAATGTGTGCAGTGCATTGAAGCAGAGATCTATGACCAAAGATGGTATATGCATATGTCAACAGTCGAGTCGAGGTGTTTGTAAATTTCTCTAATCCAAACTTCTCTCTTCTTGAAATCTATTTTGCAGAATGTGTGGCCGCATTGTTTTCTGCTTGCTGTATGCAATTTTCAAGATATCTTAATCAAACTCACCAATTTTGCCTCTTATTATTCTGTGCAGATTTTTGCTATGTAGATGTAGCAGATGTGTTTGAGTAAGAAATATAATTTTGTTTTGACAGCTTCAGCATCTTGCAGTCATATCGTATTTGGGTGTCGAAAGTATTTTAACCAAACTCTAATTATTTTAACGAATTTTTAAAAGAAATATTTGTATATGTATAATTTAGGTAGTTCTTATAATATCTGAGTTGCCGAAGTGTTTTAGTCAAACTTATTATTTGAAAGAATTTCGAAAGTATTTAAAACATTTTCGACAAACTCATTATATTAACAAATTTGTAAATCAGTAATTCTTATGAAAAGTGGCAAATTTGCACTTCGGCAGGGGTATATAGTTGTCGGCGTGCCAAGGATAGTCTTTCGCTCTTGATTTTATGGATTCTCTGTATTTTATGTTTATGTATATAGTTTGAGTTATTGTTGCTGCTGTCATTATTGCTTTTGTTGTTTGTCCGGCTGGTGCTGGTGCTGCTTTTGCTGCTGCCTCTGTTATAATAAAAATTTTAGTACTGAATTGTCATTGAAATGCCGGAAAAGCGCTTTTCTTGCTAATATATGTAACAGCAGTGCAGAGAAGGGCAGAGTTGAACACAAAGGGCTTCCAGAAGGTCGGCGGCGAAGCGTCGAAGATAGATGGGCTTAAGCCTGCAACGGCTGGGAACGTTGGCCTCTCACAATTGCGAATATTAAGAAACATTAAATTCAAATAAAAGAAAGGCTCTGAATGAAATAAACCAACTGTGCATTGTATTTTATGCACTACCACAAATCTTCAATACATTCGTATACAGTACATTTACATTTTGATTGTAACAATAAGTCTTTGGTCGACTATTTGTAATAGTTATAAGCACAGTTTTCCGTTTATAAAAGTTGTAAGCTCTTGTAAAACGAATAGATAACATTTGCACGAAACAATGAGAGAAACTGCTTTTTAAATGCCACATCATCTGCGGACTTGCTGACTTGACTGACATCGGTTACGTATACTAAATCGCTCAAGTGTCTTTTGCAGTCGGCAAACCTATTAGCAGATATCACAACTACTTTGCAGTAGCAGCAATAGAACACGAAAACAGGTAAAACTGCAGAGCTGAGGAACTGAAGAACTCATAAGTAAGGCCAAAGCACAAGCCGAAAAATACACTTAAATTGGAGTGCACGCTGGCTTCGCATGTGTGTGTGTATCACGTACTCTTATCTATGTGTCTTTTTGTAGCACTTAAGACACACTAACAACACGTTCTACTTATGTGTGTGTGTGTGTGTGTGTGTGTGTGTGTGTGTGTGTGTGTGTGTGTGTGTGTGTGTGTGTGTGTACAGTGCAATACGGTAAGTGTAACTTCCCCCATTGCCGTTAGTCGTAATGAAACGCAATGGACCTGCGTGTGAAGGGCCTCGATGTGGTTTTGGACCATTGCTAGTCGCACGCATTGCGCACATTAAATGAGAATTTGCGCAAAGTATCTTGTATCTTTGAGATACGCACTCACATTACCAAAACACTCTCACAATCGTCGTTGAATGTGAAGCCATATATACACCCACCCACCCACACACGCATACACATACACACCCACTCTGGAATATTGAATTTGTATTTATGATGTGCACATAAAATACAATAACATCATTATTAAGATAGCTGCAGCATTAAGCTGCACTTGGCAAATGGCAAATAAAAATGTCTCGCTCGGAATTCAGTGCTGTGATTTGTTTAAATATTTAAAATATTTGCTCATGTGAATATTTTGTGTATTGCAATATTTTATTATTATTATTATTTACCAAGCATACAATTTTTCTATTTGATGTCGAATTAAAATTATTCGAATAACAAATTCCACATTTTCGGAAAATTATATGAATAAATCTGGAATAATTCGCAATTTTATTTTGTATATACCACAATATATTTCGCGGTGGAGTTTCAGTTTGGACGGCCAGCAAAAAGGCATATTTAAATTATAAAAAGGGGTCATCAATTAAACCAAAATAAAAATATTTAATTTATAATTTAATCACATACAATTAAAAGTGAATAATTAAATTTCAACTTCAAATTAAAGCAAGATGGAACATTGCAGTCGAGCGCAACCGACTGCGAAATACTTTGATACCATACGTAATGGCTGCTGGTAACAAGCAGGAAGGAACAGGATGGGTGTAGCCAAGGAGTACTGTCCAAGTTTATGTCTTTCAAATAGAGGTAGACATAAGGTAGTTACCTTCCTTTGAAGTTTGGTAACTGTAGCTCTTAAATTATGGGAGATATGGGATTTTGGAAATATTGGGGACGGGAGTGGGCGTGGCTGAAAAAATAATGGAGAAGGTTTCTAATAAATCTCCTTCCAAGTTTGGTAACTGTAGTTTTTAACTGCGGTAGATATAGGCCTCTGGGAATTTTGGAGGCGGGAGTGGATCGGATTCGCATCTTAGTAATCTACCTTCCAACTTTGGTAATTGTGGTTCTTAAATTGCAGTAGATGGTTCATGGTTCAACATTTGTTTTTCCAGTTTATTGTTCGGCTGTTATTTCATTGAGAACACAACCTACAACGTCTGAGAATAACTGAATCTGTTTGATCTTTGACTAATGTGTATTACACACACATGTTTCGTACTTTAATAAGAAATGTCCGAGCACAACTCTACCGCAACTCATGACAACTTTCATGTGTAGGTTTTTGGCCACCTCCTGTGGCCCTTGCTTTGCGGTTTGTTATTTAATGGCATTATGGACGAGTTTGCCGCCGTATGGCAGCAAATTTATATGCAATCGCCGTTGTCGATGCCGGGCAGCAACGGAAATTACCATTTTATTATTGCAGGCGTTGCTGCCGGACAACGATGCCCCTCTCTCGCTGCCGACCTTATTGAATTCACATTAAAATCTGAAATGGATGCATGCAATGCATGTACAAGAACTTAACAAGGCCAACATGGCCTGCATATATGCAGATAAACCGTTATTTATTTATGTTTTAGGACCAGGCTGGGGCCTCAAGTAATGATGGTGTATGTGATTCAGTTAACTGGCTATTATCCTAAATTGTATCTCCTTCAACACGGTTAAGGAGAGATTCACCAACATCTTTATCTGGAACGAAAGTGCGATCCACATTCTCCACTTCATTGAAGCTACCTAAAATGGTTATATCTTCGTCGGATAGCTTTTCAACGGAGTCTGAAATTTCGTTGGCTACCAAAACGCCTGCCTCATAGAAACGATCTTCGAGCATTGCTTGCCATGAATTCACATTGGTGTCGAAGTCGTCATTCAATGGAGCCATGTCCTCAATGAATCCCATGATATCGGTGCCGGAGAGCATCTTAAATTTGCCATTCGGTCCAAAATCTTGGGGGGCCGACGACACATCGTAGATAATTCCCAGCAGGGCCACCAAGTACGTGCTCTCGGCATTTTTATAATCGTACTCTTTCAGGTCATCCAGAGTCAGTTCGAGATTCTGCAAGGGCTTCGCCATCTTAACGTCACACTCATTCTCGTAGTCCTCCTCATCGTACGTTGGATATTCTCGACGCATTTGTACGTAGGCCAGATATGCCACAAAGCTAACCATCAATAAAATCCCACATGGCGAACTAATCCAATCACGCACATCCGAACTCCAAGTGTTTGGCAATGGCGACATTTTTAAATAAAATATGTTTTCTTTGTCAATTTATATATTTTTAATTTTAAGAAATTTCTTACTCCCTTCCCTCAGCTGTAGGCTAGACAACTGAAAGCACTTCCATTTTCATAGCCCTTAGCCCTTTTCGGCAAAACAGCCTACTGTTTTGAACTACAAACTCCTCTCAAAGGCAGTTCAATTTGTAAATCACTTTAAAATTCTTAAAAAAGGGGTGAAAAGCAGTCGAATGAAACTCGACCTACTTGCAAATATTTTGCAAAAATGCTTCTCAATTTAAGGAATTTTTTGAGAATTTGTATAAAGGAAAAATGTTTACTTTTTCGTTGCACCTACTTTAAAAATTTCGATATGAAATGCTGTGGTTATTTAAGATGTAAATAACTTTGAACAGTTGCAGATAACTTTCAAACGGACACGTTGATAGCTGGAAATCAACGTTTACAAAGTGAATCTTTCTGATAGGGGAAATTGGAAAACTTTTGCAGCAATACAATTAGCTAATATTTGTAATGTTTCTACTGTTGTGCAGGTCTGGTGGTCGCCGTGCCCCAGCAGGGAGTGCCCCGAGGAGCCCGAACTGGATTTGGCTGTCCATGAATGCGTCGACTATTGTCTAATGCAGGAGCAAGTTAATCCACAACTTTACACAGAATTGCCGGATCCAGACAAGTTCATCGCAAGGACAACAACACCAAAGACAACAACAACAATGTCAACTTCAACTACAACTACAACTACGACTAGGACATTGTCCAATACGGGCATCGAAACGAGAGAGCCAACAATGCTGACCACTGTGCCACCAACGACGACATCTTCGCCCGCATCCTCGTTGCCAGCACTATTTGCAACGCAAACGAGAAGCAGATACCAAGATGCACTTAATATGTCATCGACCATGTTCCCGTCAATGGAGAACATTTCTGCAATGTCCTTGCTGCAATCGCCCTCGACATCGTTATCATCAGCTGAATTGTCCGCCATGTCCATGCAGGGATTGAATCGTAAGTGACACTTTCACATTATTATCCCAGCTCTCGGCCCCGTCCCGCCTCTCTTTTGTCAACTTTCATTTGTCCACGTCAGCCATATTATTAATACAGCTGTTCTCGTGGTCGCTTGTTGGTTGCTGGCTATAATCCTGTCAACGGCGTCATTGACTTTTGAGCACAAGTCGACCTGGCCATATCCACATCCACATTGTTTTTCTTTCTTATACTTTGACTACTTTGTTTTGGCCGGGAAAAACTTGGTCCACTATAGCGTAAGATCGAGTTAGCGTGTTCGACAGCAAATCCGAAAACAAATTTACCAGAGTAAAATGCAACCTTAGTTCGGCATGTAGAGCACACAGCAGACAGCAGACAGCAGACAACAGACAGCAGACTGCAGACAGCAAACAGCCTGTCATCATTAGAGGTTTCCGACCTTCGAGAACTTTGAAACTTCTCCTGCTTCCAGAAAGTTGTGAACGCTTTTTCTTTATTAGATTTTAGTAAATATAAACGTGTATTAAACTAGCTAAATAAATATAAACAACTACATAAGCATGATGCCAAACAAATTACAAATTATATTTTCTGACTTCGTAAAAAATAAGCTGCTTTTGAACTGAAATGCACTTTTAATTAATTAAAGCCCGTTTCGGCACAGTGCCAGTTGTTGAGATTATTCCAGTGTGCTTTGGCCAAAATCCGTTGCATGTCCGTTAAAATTAAAAGTAAATTTAAAGATACTTAACATAAGGGTCCTTGCAGCTTCCACTGGCACTGTCAACAACAGCAGCTGGGTGCATTCGGAAAATGAGGGTGCCACATACTTTATGCTGCAAATGCATCCAGATTTGGCGGATCCCACGGAGCAGTTGGGCATGGAAATCGAGCAGGATGACAACGAGACGGTCACCGATATTAGGCAACGATTTGGAGAGGATAGACTCGTCAAAATGCAAATCAATCTCACCGATATGGACGACCTGGACTTGCGCTGTGGTGGCTTGGTGAGGCGCACAAATATATCCTACGTAAACGCCGGAGCCGTAAAGTGCATGATGCAACGTTGCACGTTCACAATGAATGCACCAGAGATTTGTCCACCGGACTACAAGGAAACTGATGATACAATATTCTGGATATACTTTCTGCTGCGGTAAGTGAAAGTCACATACATGCTCTTATTTATGTTTGTTAATCATTATAAATGTTATTTGTCTGGCAGATTCCTTGCAACAACCATGTTGTCCGCTGGTGTCACCATTATGGATCCCATAGCACTCACAATGATTGAGAAATATGGCGGAGACTTTGGTCGCGAGCGCTTGTTCTCCAGCATTGGCATGGCCATCTTTTCGCCCATCACCGGCATTATGATTGACTATTCATCCCGCGGTTTGGGCTACACCGACTACTCGGCTGCATTTTATACATATGATGTGCTGCTTGTCATATCGACAATGTCCGTTCTAATGATGCCTCTGGGCGAGAAGTTGCCGGCGGATAATGTCTTTCGGGATTTGTGGAATCTATTGAAAATGCCGCACGTGATAGCATTCATCTGTTTTCTGTTTGTCCTCGGCAATTTCTGGGGCTTTATCGAGAGCTTTCTATTTCTGTATCTCAAGGAGCTGGGCGCTCCCAACTACTTGTTAGGTTAGTGGTTGACACACACAAAAAAATGTGCCCTAAATATGTATACGACCTAAAAAAAAAATCTATATTTTAATTTGTGAAGTGAAAATCCCCCACTGAAAATTCACATTCTGGCAGCAAGAACAAGCTGTCTGATTTAGTATGATAATTTTCGAAATTGGAGGGCATCTTTTTTCTGCGTGTATCAGCGAAAATCTCATGTGGCTTCGTTTGTGGTTTATTCCAGGCATTACAATTACTGTGGGCACCGTGAGCAGCATACCATTTTTGTATGGGGCTGAGAAAATCACACGGATCTTTGGGCACGTTAATTTGATTATCATTGCGTTCTTTTCGCACGCCGGACGCCTCGTGGGATATTCGTTTATCGAGTAAGTGAGCTGCTGCCGTAGACATGTGCGTGCAATGTAATTTGATGGCGGCCTCTTTCTTCGTTCCTCGTTCTAGGAACGCCTGGTGGTGCTTCCCGTTCGAGGCCATGGAGTCGCTCTCCTGCCACTTGATGTGGGTGGCAGCTGCCACCTATTGCTCCATATTGGCGCCAAAAAGTCTGTTGGCCACGCTGATTGGAGTACTGGGCATGGCTCACTTTAGCTTGGGCAAGTATTCAAAGTAGCAGTAGCTATCAAATCACTAATAATGCACCATTCGTCTAATGAAAACTTGCGTCCATCACACACATAGGGCGCGGCAGTGGCAGCTTTACGGGGGGCCTACTCATTGGACAGTTTGGGACACGTGATGCCTTCCGCTACATGGGACTCCTGGCCGTTGTGGGTGGCATTGCGTATGGGCTGCTACATTTGATTTGGCTGCGCAAATTCGATCACACTATGGAGGAGTCTGAGGAGGATGCCGAGGCCGTAGAGGCGGGCGAAACCGAAAAACTTACCGAGCCGGCCACCAAGGAGCAGGGCACCTCAATGTCTCTGGAGCGCTTGAGTCTGATGATCAAATACAATCAGATTGGCAGTTTGTCATCGCTGCCGCGCGGCTCCCGGGTTAGTTTTCCAACTTGGCTGACATACGAAAGTTTTTAATTGAAAAATTCAACCCCGTCTCTCCGGTAAAAACATACAGGCGGATATACACGACCATTTGTCGGTGCGTCGCAGCAGCTACAATGTGGAATCGCTGCGGGGAGTGCCGAGGCATGGCAACATTGGCAGCAGCGCCTCCAAGGTGGATATTTTGCGTTCGGCGCTCGAAATTAATCACAAGTCCTCGAACAATTCGATGCTGAGCAAAGCCGATAACAAAACGTCAAATCAATCACTGGGTCGCAATCGTGCCGACAGTGCGCCCAAATTGAATCACAGCAATCTAAAGAACATTTCACAACCCGCCCTCGAGGGTGTCGTTCTGGAGGTGAGTTTCGCGTTCTACTTGTCTTAAACATCCCATATCCAATTCCACTCGCAAATCTCGCCGTGTGTTTGTATTTGTATGTGTCTGTGTGTGTATTATATATATATACATATATATATGTATATATATATATGTATATATATGGTTTTTTTTTTTGTCTGTGTCGATGATTGCCGTCAATTGTTTTGATTTGTGTTTTGAACGGCGCCTTCTGCTCTCGGTTAGGGTTCGTGAGTTTTAAAAATGTTCAGCAGCTGTTGCGTCAATAAGTTTTTAGCATACCCAGGAGTTTGTCCTGCCGTATTCTTTGTGCCCTGTGTTTTTTGCTGTCTTGGCAACCGGATGCTCTGCACCAATGCATTTCCCTGCCGTTTATTGCCGTCTATTGTTCATTTTCCAGTTTATTCGTGTACTCTTGGCATTTGTTGCCCTGGCTGGCTTTTGGCTGCCGCCTGAATGGCTTTGAAATCGATTCTGCAGCCAGATCCAAGTGGATTCCAATATTATTGGATTTTGTTTTGAACACAAACAGCTAACAGTCGTAATTTTGTTGACTTTGTTAAACCGTAGCTTTAATGTTATTGCCAAAAACATGCGCATAGCTCAAACAAATACATTTACTTCTATACGATTTTTGGGATTAATTGAAACAACGTGTCAGGTTTCTAAATTAATTAGATCAACAAACTGCCAATTCCTTATTACAAACGAAACTAAAAATATTGCAACCCTTTTTTCAACAACCATAGAGTAACAAAGATATAATCTTTTTTAGTTTATCAATGTTAGTTAGTATTGGCTTGATTTAATTAAAAAGGCTGTAATGATATATGCCACAATCGTTTAGACTCACCATGGTATGGTTGCCGCAGTTAATTTCAAAATTAATTAGCAAAGCTTTCCAGCGTACTTTTATGGCTGGCTGGCATTCATAATTCAATAAATCAAATGTGGTTGCAACAAATGCGCAACACAAGAACACAAAAACAGCAACAACAACACAGCCCAACAACAACAGCAACAAATTAATGTATTTATGAACATGCCAAACTTTGCCTTGGCATTTCCAGGCTACAAACAACACTCTCCAGTGGATATTGCTGGACGAGTGGTCCAACTGACTAACTGGCAAATTGACAAACTGACTGTCGAGCTGGGCTGGCCTGGTCTGGCCTGGCCTGCCCTGGTCTGGGCTGCACATCACTGAGCAGGAAACAAAAGCCAGCAAAGCCAGCACTAAAACAGCAGGGAGTTCTCGGCTCTTAGAAGCAGCCAACGTTTGCAAATTGCAAGCGAATTCCAGAGGCCAAACCTCGATTTGGGTGGTTTTTTTTCCCGTTTGCTAGTGCAACATAAGTTTGTCCAAACCAAGAGAGCTGCATGTGTATGTGTGCGTGTGTGTGTGTGTGCGTGTGTGTGTGCGAGTTGGTATGCGAGTGCATCTCTATCATAAGTATGTAACTGTACGAATCTATGCTACAACAACAAATGCCATTCACATACAAAACAGGGCGTGGAATCAACATTTTTTCCGAGCCGCATGAAAAAATATCCAAGTGTTTTGTTAACTACCATACCCGCTGTCGATTTATCCGTAATACCCAGCTCTATGCTAATGGTAATGTACAATCCCAAAGAGACGAAATAAAAACACTTAAAGATAGAAAGTTCCGGCATGCCGACTATTAGATACCCTTGCGGATGGGAAAAAAGAAGCTAACAGATTTGAAATCTTAGGTTAATTTATATAATCGACAAAAATCAACTTTTAAAAATCCTTGCAAAAAAGAATAGAAAGAAAAAACATAAACAGAAGAGATCTTAGGAAAATATCTTATTTATAAAATAAATACTACTCGAGACTCTATAAGAGTTATAGAGAAAAGAAAAATTAATTATTAACCAAAAAGATAAAAGAAAAGTCCACTTTTAAAGATTTACAGAAAATGTATAAAATTATATTTTTGGGTGTTCGAATCTATATACCTTATCTATTGGCTAAACACTGACTAAGACAAATAATTTATTCAGCCAAAGTTCTCTCTGCAAGCGTATTGAATTATAAAACATAAATATTTATGCACACATACATATATATAACTGCATGGTACATGGCACTGGCATGCGCCCGAATCCCAGCATCATGGAATCCAGAGGATTCACATCAGCAAACATGAAATTGCATGACAAGTACAACTAGCTAGCTAGCTAAAGGATGGTGTATATCGGGTTCGTTCTCATTCTCGTTCCTGTTGTTGTTGGTTTTGTTAAAGTGGCAGTTGTAGTTGTTGATGCTGGTTTTACGTTTGCCAAACCACTCGGGTATTTAGTTATTTCGTTGAATTAGAGCCCGCACTCGCACCATTTGCCACTTTGGCGTTTGGCTCCACTTGATCCGACAGACACCACTGTCGCTCAGTCAGCAGAGGTATTTCACTCCAACTGCCACTGCCACTGCCACTGCCACTACCACGAAATGCATGCACAGTTTACGCCCGTTTAATTTGAAGCATTTCTCGTTTATTTTCATATGTTCCCACAACGCAATCCATATTTAAATACTAAAATAAATATATATATGTATTTTTGGGGGTTTTCATGTTTTGTTTTAGGTTGCCAGGGCAAAAGTAGAACAAAAAAAATACGTTGAAAATGTCGGCTTTGCAATTTCTTCTTTGGCTCTGATTTTGTTTGCGCTTTAAGCCGAATGATTTGTTGTTCAACTTAGCACAAGTTGACAAAAAATAACAATGCCAGCTGTTGCAAAAGCAACAATGAATCGTTGGGTGAGCACGACTATATATGTATATGCAGGAGTACTTGGTAACGAATGAGAGTGGCAACGAATGTGAGTGCTGCATGGTGGAAAAAGAAACATTGCCCTAACATAAACAAACAAAGAAGCGCAAAATGTGAAGCGATTTCAACCGATTCTGCAGTTCTCTCGCTGCTAGTGGGCTAAAATAGAATCTGATGAAAAGTTTGACACACAAATTATATGGATGCTGACATTTTCCCGAGCATAGAAACAGAGAAAGTGACAGCGAGAAATTTTCACTCATGCTGCTCAAGAATATTTTCCACACTATTCCTTAAATTATAAAATTAAGAGAAATCTAAAAATTGAATATGTTAGCTAGTGTAAATTTTCCACTTCCCTTTATTATTCAGCACAACAGAATTGTCATTTTGGGACACTGTATTCTGTATTCATTCCAACGCCGATACCATACCAATATTTTACAATTTTTAATGGCACGTACGAAGTTTCTTCCATTTCCTGTTAGCTTTCCTCCTCTTCGAACTGAGCTATTTTTTGTACCACACACATTTTCTTGTTTTTTTTGTTGTTTTTGCTGTATTTCTTGTGGTGCAAATAAAGCGATTTATCGATGGAAGGCAAAGACGGCCAAAAATATAAAGTGGGGAACAGATTTCATTTTAGCTGGCGATTACTTATACACCCTAATAGGTGTAAATTGTCAATAGCAATACGAAATTGCATCTGTTACAACCTTAATAAACAAAGCTTTTAGAGAGGGAAAACGTTTGAAGGAAAAAAAAACCAAGCTAACAGGCTTTAGTTATCAACTCAGCTTTTCGGTGTTTATTAGGTCAAAAATGTGTCCTTCAATGAGCACAGCACAGATTGTGTGAAAATAGAAATACAAACTGCAAATGACTGCCATCTAATTTGTTGCCGTTGATTGGCCGGCCAGACAATGTTTATCATTGTTTACTTTGGTCGACAACAGCTTAATTTGGTGAAAAACAACAAGGCCAATTTGCACTGCATAATGTACCAGAAGTGAGTACGAAATTGCGCGTAAGTAATTTTTATTGTTAGGCGGGAAAACAAAAAGCAAACGAATTAAAAATGCGAATTTATGGGCATCAACTTTTGAGAAGTACCAAAGCATTGGGGGCTTTTAAGGGGGCTCTTCAAAATCGTATGCATGTGGTTTGCAGAAATGGTGCGGTGCAATCAGGTGCATTGCTTTCAAGTGCACTCAGCTTTTCCGTAAAACTCAATAAACAAATAACTGCGAATAGTTTTGATGCGTTTGGATTTATGCCAAAAGCTTAATGGCCCGGTAATGCAATAAGACCAGAAATGCAAAAGACCAAAAAATCGATAAATTGCTCGCAAGTTTTTAATAACCAACGTGAATATACTCGTACCTCAAACAAAATGTGTGTTTTGCCAAATAACTTCTTTCGCCACAAATTGAAAATCAAACGCTGTAGAAATAAAGTCATCTGATGTTTGTATGGCATAAATATTTTTGTCCTGAACAAATATTTAATACACCCAACAGGCTTTTCAATGCTGGGGCAGTTCACACGGTCGGACGGATGGACGGACATTGGGCAAAACAAAAACGCATCAGCACAGATATTCAAAACAAGGGTATTATACCTTATGATTCCTTTTCGAATGGTTCGAATATTCAACGAAAATTGCGGCTTATTCGAGCATATTTGCTGCATGACAGCCCTCAGAAGCAAACAAAAAAGAGTTGCATCAGTTAGCATTCGTTGCAAACTCGATTTGTTTGATACAAAACTGTGTGTGAGTTAATTTAACCATGCAAGTTTAACATTTTCGAATTTCAATAAAATAAACTGGAAACAAAAACAAAAATATTTCTCACAATGCTATTCAATTGGTTTTTACTCTCTATTCCCAGGGGAAAAGAGTATATGAGTCTGGTCGAAAGTCGGTTTCATGAAATATCAACATATTCGGGGATTTATTTATTGAGCCCGAGCCATTTAAATTTCACAGTTTGATTTTAAATTTCAAATGGCAACTGGATTAGATTAGATTTAATTAAGAAGGCCCTTTGCAATCTGATTCCAATCAACTATAATTATGCAAATGAATACGAATAATAATAATATAATGCTAGAGTAATGAATAGTTGTCACAACCACAAGTGGTCCAACTAAATATTTTTCATTCAACTCAATTTCAATATCAAGCATGTCCCTTGGGAATTTTGCAAATAAATAATTGGCAGAAAAAAAGTATGGTTGTTATGAAATTGACCTTTTATTTGCTTTAGATTTTAATTGGCAATGAAACAGTTCATATTTTGATACTGGGCGATGGGTGAACAAATCTGATAAAATATGGACAAAGCAAACAAAATTGCTTTGCTAAAATAAATAGATTTACGGTTTGAGGGTATTATGATTTTCTAATACAATACAAAGTATTGTTGAGGATAACGAGTAATGCTTTAACAGAAAATTATAATGCAATATATATTTATCGCGCATTGTTTCGATTGCAAATATAATATGATACTAACAAATATAATTATCCACACATTTTGTAAATAAGTATATGTATATATATCAGTATCCAGCATTTTGCATTCGGCATGCGTTAAGCATCTACTTTTACCGTAAACTCTCTCACTAACTAACATTTTTTGTACTGACACACAGGATCAGGAGGGACCGAAGGTAATACCCGAAGAAACGGAGTTGAATTCGTCCAAACTAATTGTGGCAGGCTCTGCGGAGGAGCCGGTCTCAACATCTCAGTCTATTGGAAATGGTAATGGGAGTGGAAATGTGAACGGGAAGGGTTTCCAGGATGATGACAATTGATGAGAGTGCATCATCAAGCGCCGTATGCGAATACAGTCCGTATGCGTGACATTAAAAGAATCAAAATGAAATTACACAAAACAACATGAATAATGTTTTTGTGTGCATAAAATGGTAATCTAATTATTGTTAGCTGTACATGTGTTACGAGTATGTTAAATAAATGTTGCAAATAAATAAAATATAGTTGTTGAGCAGAATTTGCCACGTTATTCATTTAGATTGAAAAGTCCCAAATTTGATTTGCTTGAAACTGTTTTTATTTTCAATTGCTTAAAATAAGTTGTTATTATAACAAAAAACCAATATCCTTCATTAAATGTACATATATAATTTATATTTATTTTATTTATTTATTTATTTTTATTTTGTTTGCTTATCATATAAAAATGTTTAATTCGCATTTTCTCTGCATACCAGATTTTTCAAAAGTTCTTTCTTTAGGCTAAAGCTTGCTCAGTGTAAGTTATTGTTGTTATTATAATAATCATTATTTTGTCGGCCTCTTCGATCGGCACATTTTCTTAAACAACGTAGCATTTTAATTACAAACTTATTTTCGTTATTATTTTCATTATTTTTAAATTTGCATTCGTTATTAGGCTTTATAAAATTATTTTCCAATTGCGGCCAGTTAATATTTTGTTTTCGGCTTATGAGCTCATTTGTGTGCAGTTCTCGTTGCATCCACGCCGAAATCAATGAATTCCCATCAACTACAATGAACAGACACACACACTTGCAATCTAGCATATTATGCAAACGGATATTAAGTACACATACATTTTTAGCCACATTGCAATGAAAAGCAGTAAAAACAATTTCCAATTTATGTTAATTATTTAATTAATAATTAATGAATGTTTAATAACAGATTCTGTTTGCATCAGCGGCTTTAGCGCATTGCATAAAAATTAGCGACAGTAATCTATGGGTATATGCCGCAAATTAATTTATAACAGCTTCCGGCGCAATATATTTCCAATACAAATAAAGTCTATTTATCAATGCAGTAAAATTAATTATAACTAGTTTAGTGCTGATTTATACCAAACTTACAGTACGAACATTCAAGTTATGCAAATGAAATTGGTAGCAAATTATTGTTGCTATTGTCAAACATATATATATTTTTGACCAAGTTCTTATTGCAAATATTTATTATATAAATAAATGCACTCACTCTCAGATAAAACCAAATGAAATAAAAAGCATTTACGATTATCTTGCGTAATTTTTGTTTGCGGTTCCATTAAAGCAAGCAACAATATGTGTAAAATATTATCAACTAGATAAAAGTCTGTCGCTCCTGAAATAAATTGCACTTCTTACACATTAAATCATTAAATTGAATCATGTAAATGAGCCAATGGCATGGCATACGTTGCAATTATATAATATGCACTTTACTCCATGCATTTGCATAACTTTGACGCATTATCCGTGTTGTGTAACCTCAGTTGCACAAGCAACATCAACGTTGTGAAGTGCGAGTGTGTTTGTGTGTGTGTGTGCGTGTGTGTTTGATTGACTCAACTAAGGTAGGTACACAAAATGTTAAGCCTATTAATTATGCTATACTCGTCATAAACATGCATTTAGAGTAATCATAAAGTTCATTTGCTGACCACTTTAAGTATGTGTTTCAAGTTAATAATAACAATACTGTTTTTGCTTGACAATCTTTGAATTATTGCAAGAGTAGCACAAATAATTATTATTATTATTGTAATTATTATTATTATTATACGAAATGAATGAGCACCTATTAGTAGTAGAGTTTCACTACTGCTGCGAAAGGCGCTCCTTCGTAAATTTAACTAACCAGCCATCATCGTTAGTCGCAACTGCAACCGTGGATCCGTCGACAGCCAAGTCTCACTGAATAAGCGGCGAGTTTTGCGAGTTCTCAGCAAAGTCCACCGTATAATACATATCATTCTCAAAATTCATAGCCAAATGTCGCTGAAATGGTCGCTCCTGCAGCTGCCCACCGAGCGTTGTTTGAGTCTGGGAGCTGCTGCCATTTGGCTTGGATGGCAAATGACGCGTCGACTGCACCGTTTGTGGATGGCTGCCTGCTGCTGCTGTTGCTACCGCAGATGTTGCGTCACGCTGCGAATTTGATGCAGTGGGTGCATTGAGACCCTTGCCACTTAGCCAATGTTTATTGAGTGCACCTTGCAGCTTGGGTCGCCGACTGAAACCCAAAATGGGTATAAATGAAGTGGAACGCGTCGAGAACTTGCGGTATGTCAGATTCAAGTTGCAATGACAAATGGTGATCTGTTGGTAACCGTTGGATAAAACGTGCAAAAAACCATTAGTTTTGGCATTAAAAATGCGTTTAATGTTCTCTTTGAAGAGATTGCAATAAAGATAAGTTTACGCAAAGTCATTTGGCAAAGTTAATTGCTTAGTTTAACCCTGCAAAAGGAGAATTAATTATTTAAGCGACAATCAAAACTATAGTGTGCAAAACAATTATGAAGTAAATTGCCTTACAATCACTTTAAATCGACTTGAAAACTAATTGCGAGCATTTAAGTGCTCGTTTACGAATTTATCTAGCAAGATATTCTGCGCATACATTTGCATATTTCTGCAAGCTTGCTGCTCGATTAAACTTTGTCGAAGAATTCGGCTGCCGTTATTACACAAAAATAATGAAAATAAAAAAAACAACCAGAAACTCAAAAACATGGAAATGAATATGCAATGGCATCTTGTGCTCTTGTACGAAAGCCGCAATGTACAATTTCCCTGTTGGTCAGGGCTTGTACTACATGTAGTCTCCTGATAAAGGGTAAATGGAAATTGTGTGTGCGTGTTGAACACTTACCACAACGGCAACGATGAAAATTGCGGCCGCCAGAACACCAGCCGCAAAATATGCATTATGCAATTCAATGGGACTCTTAAGCACAGCCGATGAACCGAAAGTTTTGTCATTAAAATTTCTGGCGTTCACATCGTCGACAATAAATTCGCTGGAACTCACGACAGTCTCCACCACAAACTCATCTGCAGGCACAAAATGAATATAAATGGTTAGTTCATTTGGGTACCATTTGGGGAATCGCGACTGGTCTGCATGGCTTAGATACGTCGCACGGGAGCTTTGCATACATCATGTCCCGGTTGCACGGGAATAGGTAGCGTGTGAGGCTAGCGTGTGAATAAGCACAGCATGGACACTTACTTACCTTCGCACATTGTGCCCGTATATCCGGGACGACAGGCACAGTAGAAGCTATCCCCACTCGACCAGCAGGTGCCGCCATGAGTGCACGGATTCACGCTACACTGCTGAAAGTACTAAGAAAGTTATCGCTTTTGCTAACTATTATCATTTATACACTCTCAGAGAAAAGCAAATAAGAATGCAATAGCCGAGAGAGCTCGACCAGCTGAAATCCTGCTCCCATATGTGTAACATCAAATTTTTATACTGCAATAAGATTATTCGATTTATTCCCATAGTCATACCCAAAAAACAGCCACTCCTAAATGTTCTTTCTTATCTGTTTTCAGCTGTTATCACACTGGTTTCAGAGTATTCCGCAGTCGGATACGTCCGACGTCAACGATCTCACTTTTTGTTAACCGTTCCTAGTGGAACTTTCTAAAAATTCTAAAGTTATATATATGAAATTTAGAATTGTGTTGTTATCGTTAATCGCTTTTCATCTATATATACATTGAAAATTTGAAGTATCAACTCTTATAGACAGACGGACATAGCCAACTTGAATCGACCATTGATGCACAAGAATGTATAAACTTTATTAGCCTGTTACTTTTGCACAACTTTATTATAGCATTTTTATGCATTTGAGTTTAGGGTAAACGAAATACGCGATAATCCTATGTACAAATCAATTGTCGTTAACAGCGGCTTTTCTCTCAGTGCAGACACGTACGAATATTTGCGCTATGCCAACTAACAATTAATTTGTGGATCTCTGGGCGTGAGTGTGAGTGCGAAGCCGGCATGTTAAATATTAACGCGCACTCATAATTCTGCGCCATAGTAAAATGTAATTAATTTGCTGGAGTCTGGCCACACCGCCAACGGAGGCATCTCATCAGTCCAAACAGTAACCAGACATCCGACATCAAGCGGCATCATCACCGCTGCCTCCACTGGAAGACACAACTCCTAACTACAGACTAACTACTCCCACCGTGGGTCTCTGTTGCTGACACTGACGTCCTGTCTGTCTGTCTGCATGTCGTTGGCAATTTTCTGGGCTCAAAAAACCGCTCCGGAGATGGATTTGCTGAGCAGCCTCGACTTGCGGTTAGAGGACATGTCCATCATCGTGCAAAGCTTTAATTATGGTGCTCTGACACTAAATTTATGTACATTTTGTTAAGTTCTATTTGCTACCACAAATTATCAAGTCATAGAGTGTTCATTAAATGTTATGAAGTGGCTTGTTTGTTAACTATTAAGGACTTCGAGGTAGCTGCTTAATTAAGCTCTATTGCAGTCATGCCTTCGTTCTCCGGCATAGAGCTTTTCAGAGAGTATTTTTAGTTAATTAGTGAACAAAGCTTGAACTCCTGCTTAAAGCAGAGGCAGACAAACTTTTTAATTAAAGACTGTTAGTCAGATTTTGGCAATCTCATTTCAAAGAGAGACCAGAAATTGAGGTTTGAAAAAGCATAAAAGTGTTACGAAGAATGTTGAGCGGAATTCGTGTGGTGTTAGTCAAGATGACAGAACATGACCAACAAAAAAATATTGCTTTTGAAATTGAGCTCAGTTTTGACAAAGTAATGTAAGTGAAAAATTTGGAAAAATGTTTGTCTAATTGGGTTTTTTCTGGGTTTAACCAACTCTGCGACGCTCCATTTTACATTTTATTATATTTTGTATAATTTAATTCGTAACTTTATTTTAAATAAAGAAAACTTTAGCTAACCATTTTTCCAATTCCATTTTTGTGTATTTAAGTATTATATTTGTCCCTTAAAATAAATTCGATATATTTTAATTGCCCTCAAGCCAAGCTCATTTGGCTTCTTTGACTGCGGCAGAAACCTTTGCCAGATTGGGAAATTGCGTCATTTAATTTATATTTTAATACCAATGATACTTTTCTTTGTCCCGATAGAGCCTTAAGCTGAGAACACATTAACTGATTGCAGCTTGTAGAACATGGAAAACAGTCTAAGGCCGTAAATCAGCTTAAAATGCACAGAACACGAATGCAAGCCAACAACATTTAACAATAGCCAGCAAAGCGGACTACAATTACTAAGTGGCATTGAGCAGAACCTTATACCATTACAATCAACACATGTACACACACGTACACACACACGTACACACACACATTGTACATGCTTGTATAATATAACTGTGTCAATATGTTTGTGTATATTAAGATTTTAGTTCGATGCCAGCAAATTGTGTGTGTTTTGGGCTTTTTGTTATGCATCTAGAGGTGGCATGTCCAGTACCCCGTAACCCCAACCCCAAAACCACCTACTCACACAAACCACCTCCTCCATCCACTGTGTGTACAGTAGTACGCCCGGTCTTAACAGGAAGCCATTTGGGCGAAGAGCGCAAGCTTTCAGTGCATAAATCATGACTTACCGTTCGTGGCATTTGATTACAATCCGGTCCGTTGCGACCTTCTGGGCATTCGCAGCTGAAGTCATTTCCATGATCAATACAGCGATGTCCTTCGGGGCACGGCTTATTGGCGCAGAAATCAACCTAAAACAAACGGAGAGCAATTGCAAGCGAAAAACTCAAAGCATACGGCAAGAGGCAGTCGCCATTAAATATTCCAAATATGTATATCCCCCCTCTCAGAACGTACATGTATGTGTGTATCTCTGTCGTATTGACATATGCACATATAGATGATATGCAAATATCAGCGACAGGAAAGTTAATGAACAAGCGTCCTCTGCCTCAGACAGATAACTTCTCTTCCGAGGAATAACCTTGCTGAAGATAGTCTAAGATATTTCCAAGTATTCTGTTCGACATTTATATCTTAAAGCAAGCAAATTTCCGTATAAATCATCCAGTAATCTAATGCACTAGTCTAGAGATGCACACTAGGCACAGCCATAAGACATTTATCACAAATTGTAAGGGTATTTTAGCTTCTGCACAACTCGGGCAGCTGGCATGTTGCTCCATTTTCAATTATACATATTTACACAAGGGTGTTAAGTATCTCTGGGGAGAAGTGACTGGCTTTTGAGAAATTATTTCTTGATAAGATAAGATAAATTGTTAATTATGATTGGAACATTATGACGCTGTCTGAATACTGAATTGTGTGAAAGCATTATTCAACTGAGCTTTGTTTATGCTTGCATTAGATAATTGTTTTGTTTAATTTCCTTGAGTACACCGTAAAATACCGTCTGCTTCCAACTTACATAAGATGCACATTTTTTATTCTGTGGTTTATCGATTCGCATATACTCAAGAATAAATTGAGATTGTGTGGCCTTGCTTCGAGTCTGACTTTTGTATTTGGCACTCACCTTCATTTGGCAACGGTTGCCCAAATAGCCTTTGGTGCAGCGGCACTCATAGCTCCCAATGTGATCGATACATTCGCCGCTGTTTTGACATGGATTCGATTCACATTCATTATACTCGAAGTTGCACAGCTCGCCGGCAAAGCCTGCAAGAATTGAAAATGGTAGTAGAAATGGGGGTGTTAAGTGTGTAGTTGGGCGTAATGTAAATGTGCAAAGTAAATGAAATGGAAATTTCAACGAGAACTGGCTGGGTGTGACACTCAAGAGTTGGCAACTTGGAGTTTAGGGCCCCCATTCGATGCCTTTTCTTTTCTTTTGCTTTTCCTTTTCCTTTTATTTTCATTGTGATTGAGGGCGATTTATGCAAATTGTGTTTGTGCCAATGAAATAATTTATGAGCCTTAGTGCCGACTATATTGCCACATTTCGTTCAAAATTTGTGGATGCCTACTGAAATTAACATAGAAATCGACAATCGACAGTTGACAATTGACATTTGACAATTGGCAGACATTGATTTCCTTATTTCAAATAATTGAAATATTCATCAATGTTTCAAATTTACTTTCACTTGAAGTATTTGAATAAGGTTATTTAAATTAAACGAAATGGGCACACAAAACTGTATGACTTACCTGGCTGACAGAAGCAGCGAAAACCATCTTCTTGGTCCACGCAAATGCCATGGACACAGGGCGATGACTCGCATTCGTTCAGACTGTGCTGGCAGACTGGACCCGTATATCCGGACGTACAATCGCACCTGTCAAATACATATAAATTTGTATGCATATTATTAGACGAGTCTTAGGGGTATTTGCACGTCCAGTTCCTTTGATTGACGGAGAAGGAGCCTTAACTTCGATTGAATAAAATATGAGATGAGGCATAGTTTGTCTTAGCTTTTGGAGTGGACAGCCCTTACTTACCGAAAATGTGTTGAGTTGCCCACGCAGCTGCCGCCATTCATACACTCGGCCGGATTGCATGGATCCGATTCATATTGACAATTTTTGCCCGCATAGCCTGTGTCGGAAACAAAAGATGTATGGACCCAAATGGGGATTTAAGCGGATTTACACAATTAGCTTACAACGTGGGTAATGGGCGGGCACGGGTGAGCCCCTATCACTAATGACCTTACCATATGGACACAAGCACTGATACGAGTTGCCCTCATGTCCTTGCGAGAGGTCCACACAAATGCCATTGTTGGTACAGGGACTGGGGTTGCAGGCATCGATCTCCTCGCAATGGGGACCCGCAAAACCGCTGCAGCACTGACACTCGTATTCCTCCATGATGCCGTTCGAATAGCATATACCCTTGCCAGAGCAGTCGGCGTTCTCGCCACAATTGTCGGTTTTTGTGGTCACCTTTAGGCGTACACATTGCGCTCCCCACAGCTCGGACACCACTATTGAAGCAAATACAAAAAAATAAGGGTTGTGAAATTAATTAAAGTCGCTCGGTCTAGGCTAAAAACTGCCGTAAAAGGAAATGAAAAACACTGCCGTAAAAGGAAATGAAAAACACAAGAATTTAATTTGGCATATTCATGTCGAAGCACTGATGCTCTAACAATATTGATTGATGGGCTGTGAAATATTTCTGTTGTTTTCAGAATATTTCTCAATTTATGAACAAAATGAAATACATAAATGCCAGCGATATGTATCAATTTTTATGGTTTGCTGATGTCGTTTTATAAAATATATATATATATATATATTTTTCGCTGTCAGCTTAAGTGTTTTTTATTCCGAAGAGACTCGCAATATATCAGAGTATTTAAAAAATAAAATGTGCGATTTAACAGCTCAATTAGATGCTGATTTTTATCAAAGAAAAACTAACATAATAAAGTTGAGCATGCTCTGCAAGAGTATCAGCTGTGCAAACACGTTAATGAACGTTTTGAGGCGAGGTCTACTTACCAATTAACAAGTTAACTCCCTCTGTGAGGTCCTTATCATACAGTGTAACCAGTTTCCTTCCATCGACCACCAGAGGCGTTATGTCCAGGAGCACACCTTCGGTAACATCACAATGCTCGTGTCCCGACCGCGTCACTTGGTAGACCTGGGCGGCATGGGCGGCGCTTTGGCTACAGTTGAATTGGTTGAAGTTATGTTCAATGTACGCCGGGGAGCATGAAGAATGCGGGTTAGAGAACGGGAGAGACAAAGAGAAAGAGCAAGAGAGAGAGAGAGAGGTTAAGTAAGTTATAAATATGATGGTGCACTCAGACGTTTTCTTGCCTTTCATCTTGCTGTGAACGTAATTAATTGAAATTTATTTATAAGCATTGCTGGCCCACTTTGTTGGCGGAAATGAAATAGCGCAAGACGGAAATTAAATTAGCTGGCAACTATTTATGCGCATCCTCTTAATATTCGGGCCTTGAAAGTTACTCACGACCACCATTGGAATAACTAACCAACTTTCAACTGCCCATAAATATATACATTAATTGCTCTTTACTGTGCAATTCAATCTGCAGCCAAAGTAAACAAGTACTTTTATCCAATAGGTATAGGTATTTGTGATTTAGTAAAGAAAATAATTAAAGTAGTCTTGTTTGGAATTTTATTTTCATACCATTAAATTGCGGAAAGCTCTTAGCAAACAACAACAGGATGCGAAAAGTTTTTTACCTTTCGAAACTCACACCTCGCACCCTAACGTCCCAGCACAGTGTCCCAAAAACCACATGTCTCCAACAGAAATGAAAACTTTGCAATATCGCAAACAGCATGCTGCCAACGACTAAATGCTATTTACTATTGTCTGTGGTTTGCAACCGTTTATTGGACATATATAGGTTGGTATAATAAAGAAATCGAAGTCCCCTCAAAACTCATCTCATTTTAGACCTCTCTTTTATGCACATAAACCAATTGATTTCATATTAAAAGTAAGTGGATAATGACAATAAAACTCAATAGCATAAGAGCAATACACCATTTCAAATATTTGCCCCAAAAATAAAGGTCAATGGAATTGTCAATGTACTTTGTGTCACTGTCAGAGTATATAACAAAGGACGGGCGAAGATTGAAAAGTGAGACCTCAAAACTTTTCACTTCCAGCACTTTGCAATCTATTTGCAATCTCACTTGCTTCACGTTCACGTTCACAATTTTGAATTTTTTTCTTGTTTGCTATTTTTTTGGTGGCACACATTTGTTAGCTGTGCTCCTCTCTCTCCCTGCCCCTGTCCCTGTCCTGTCCCCTATCCTTGACGCCGACACATACTCACACACACACACACACGCATATATTAAATCGATAATAAAAACTTTTTTGACATCTCATTTTCATAGTTGGCAACTTTTCATTTTACTTAACTTTTTATTTTGCTCACGCTCAATTGTGTGCTACGTTTTTTGTTCCCTTGCTTCATTCTACAACTTGCACAATTCTCACACGTAACCAAATTGTTGTGTGGTCCTCGTGGAATATACAACAACAGCCAGCAGCCTTTGTGACGGACGGTTCGTATTTTGGCCCCGAGCAACTTAAATTGAACTTATGCGCTGAATTATGGAGCCTTCAGGCTAATTTGCGCCAACGCACAAAGTTCAACACAGAGTTCAAAGAGCAGCGCCTGCCTATCTCTTTTGACGAGCCTGCAATTTGCTTTCTTCTTTTTTTTTCTTCTTATTTTTATATTTTTTATTCAACTTAAAAGTTTACTTGTGTACATGTGTGTGTAGCGCGGACCATGATAAAGATAAGTGTAACAGGAGACACCAGCAAAAAAGAAAAGAGAAACGTGATAATTGCCACAACCTTTTAACAGCAAAGGGTCCAGCAGCTGAGCTCCGCATTTTTTTTTTTATTTTTTTATGAGACTCTTGATACCCGTTCTCTGACCCGCAAAATGACTAATGGTCAGCGGAAAGTTTGTCCGTAGGTGGGTAGAGCAGAACGCCGGGACTAGAAAAGCAACCGACTAGCATTAATTCAAGCAGTTTGTAAGAGATTTACCAAAGGAATAACGTAAACAAAAAATACGCAAAAATATACATAAATGAAAGAAAGCAAACAAAAATATACAAAATACATATACTAGAACACGCACACAAACAGACACACACACACATATATATATATATATATATATATATCGAGCAGTAATGGGAAATGCGTGTGTAAGTAAAGAGAACGACCAGATATAAAGGAAGGACAAAAAAATAAAAAAACAATTTAATAAACTGTAAAAAGGGCATGGTAATGGCGAAACGTGTCGAAGCCACACCGAATAGCGACCTGTGGAACTGTGAGGTGGACTCTATGCATCAAACCCACCAGTCAACTAAACGCGCACACACACACGCAGACACACACGCACACTATTAGGGCGCCCCTGCGCAAACGTGCTAAAGTAAAATCAATAAAACGCCCCTAATGGATGTTTTTATATAATAAGCCGTAGAGCACACACGTCTCAATGAGCATTAAAGTACACTTTAAATACACACATAAACAATAAAGTCAGCGGAGGCGAAAAGCCTACATCTGCATTATATAGCTGTCATAGGAACGATCGATGGACAATTTGGCTGTTAACAGCACATAATAGCGAGCAATTCTATATATGTATGTACACTCAGCAAAAATTGCCCTTAAAACAAAGTCGCACTGAAAACTAAACAATTGTTCTGGTTTTTAGAAATTTGTCAATATATTCGAGAAAACAAATGTCTGAAAGTATGAAATGCTTTTAATTATTTTTCAGAAATATATTTCTTAAAAATTGAAAATATTTCTATAAAGCATAAATGCAAACTGTTGTTTTAGTTAAAAATATTTTCTTAAATTCTCGACTGCTCTGTTTAAGTTTAAAGTTTTTTAATAATTTAAATAAATTTATAAATTCTCTAATATGTTTGTAAAACCTTCAAGTACTAATGTTTTATGAAAATCGAATTAACATAAAAGAAAGACACAACCTGCTGCTGCTTTTGGGGTAAACATCTTCTGAATAATAAGGAGAGCTAAGGCGATTTTGTAAAATACAAAGCGATATTTTGCTGAGTGTACATTCATACACGCACGTATGAGTGCACATGCACAACGAAATTCGCCTGGTGCTGAAAAGTGACTGGCAAAATAGGTGAAAAAGGTTTCAATTGGAATTTTATTAAAAATTAATTTATACTTCCTTGCGAATAATAGAAGAAAGTTGCATCTCGACAAATGAAAGAATAAAATTGCAGTTTTTATTCTCGGTTCCCGAAGGAAATGAAAGTGCATTTTGGTCTAGAGCAACACTAATGACTTTAATCTTCTAAAACTTAATAGTCGCTTGGTATGCTCTTTTCCACATGAACACAGAGTATAGCTAAATTGGTTACAGGTTACGACCACAACGTTCTAACTTGTTTGCATCACGTTGCGCCAACATGTGCTACAGCATCAATTCCCCCAAGGCTTACGGTCCAAAAAACTGTGTTTAGATTACGCACTTAGCGATAATTACTCTTGCTACAAACATGTGGAAGCAAAAAATTAATGTTTGCATTAATTTAAATTCAACATGGAAAATATGCATACTTTAATGACTTTAAGTTACGCGTCTTATGAATGTTGCGACTACGAAACGGGAGCTACTAGAACATTATAAGCAGTCAGTTTTTAGCTGTTGATCTACCATTACTCAATTAGTCAATTACTCAATTAGTCAATTACTCAATTAGTCAATATACAAATAAAGATACATCCAATTTACAAATACACTTAGCTACTAGGTCTCACATCACATTTACCTGTTAGTGTTGTTCTCTTTTTTTGCTGTGTTCAGCATGGCATCATTGATTTCGACAATCAAAATATCGCCGGATTGGATTTCGGCTTCGCCCTCCCACGTGAGAAAGTTGGGAGCACACTGTTCACCGGGTTTGCAATGTTCGGTTGTCTGTGAAAGAAGAGAATGCTGGAATTACTAGTTAAATATTATCAGCAATGAAATAAGAAAGGGGTTTGGAACTAAAGCCGCAAATGTGTTTTATTCTGAAAGTTAACAGTCAGAGAGGACGAAAAGGTCTGCCGCTTTTTTCGGTCGGTATTTGTTGCGGTTTGCTTACCGCAAAAGCCCAGCAATCCAAGGCAAAATGGCAAATGTAAAAACTGAAAACGGTTAACTGAATAATTTAACAACTTTTCTAATTTTAGTTTCATGTCGTTCTCTAATGCAGAGTTGTCTCATGTCCCCTTTTATTTTATTATTTTTTTTTCTAGCTAAGCCTAACAAATTTACATACTAACCACGTAGAACCTAATAAACTTTGTCCAAGGTTCATTTCGTTTTGTGTGCCGGTGTCAGGATTTATGTTTATTTCCTGGGACAAAATCCGGATAAGGCGCCTTATATGAGGCAAACATTTAATCCTAACCATATGCATAGATCCACTGAATGATTATACTTTTTATTAGTTTGGGTCAAACCACACACAAGCTGCCTATGAGCACCGAACATCCGTTACAATAACAATAAAGCACAGTTATCTCCGGTTTGCCGAAGAATAAACACCCTGGCCTTGGCCTACATACAACAACCACTCATTTATTGGTCGATTGCATATTTAGTTCATAAATATTTATATTTAATCTGTAGAAGGTCTCTTGGAGTGTACGTAACAGGTTACTAGTGATGTGGTACTAAGACTGAAACATAACATCTGTAAACTAACATGCAACTATGTACTTAACATTGATATCGATCGACATCGATATCAATTGTGTGATCACCAACTTGCAGAAGAAGAAGAAGAAAAACGCACTTGGTTTAGAAAAATAGATAATTTAGTTTTGCCTGCCACAATTCTCAAATGTGTTACACATTTTGTGACAAGTTCAGAATACCTTCTGCAAGTGTATACAATTGTGTGTTTATGGCCATCTGTTAGGGTCTCTTTTTGCAAATTCACAAATTTCTTGCTCAATTTGAAGCGGTTTAGTTTTTATTTGCTCCGAGGATTTGTCAGTGCTGAAATTTACGTCATTTTAATGGCTTGTATTGGATATAAAATGTACGTTGTTATTGCCTTCTATTGTTCTGTATGCAACGAAAAATATGTAAAAAAAAAAGAGAGGACACCTATTGTACACTTCTGTATGTACAGAAACAAAGCTTTGATTGTTTATCCCTGATATCTCATAGGAGGACATTCTCGAAAAAAGCTCTCTTATTATTAATACCATGGCTAATTCAAGATGTCACAGCTTTAGTCAAACGTAACAAGCAATATGAAGGACTTTTGTTAACGGGTAAACAACCAATAATAGCACAGTCAATCACTCACACAGAAAGCAAACATTTGGGATTCTTGAATCAACCCAAAACAAAAAGGAAACAAAAAAGGTAATCGTTTCTTGAGTTATCCAGTCAGCAAGCTGATTTGCTTGCCAAGAGAAATTATTGATTGGCATTTTATTTGGCCATATTCATGTGACATGTGTTCACGGAAGCAGCCCAAACAAGTTAACGGAAATACCAAGAGGTCCCATCTGTTTGAATATAAAAATGAAATGTGAAAATAAAATGTGAAGCAAATAATGTAGTTTCAGATGTTCATGAGAAACTACAAAAAAGCAAAAGGGCCATTCAATGCTTAGTCCCAGCTGCCTGTATAACAGCCATGTTTTGTGCATATGTCCTTTGCATGTCCTGTTTATTTTGCTATAAATCAAGCCATTCACCATGTCCATATCAGAGAGCACAGCCTTTTGAAAATCGACCCCAACACAATGGGCATTCCCAAGGCTATGTTTAACTGGACTTTGATATTGCCTTTTAAGTGTGTTCAAAAGCCATTTAATTAACGACGTCTAAAAGTCGCCCTCTGTTTTTTACAGCCCGCATTCATCTGCTTCGTTAATAAAAAAAACAAACAAATTGATTTTCTGTTTACCTTTGATCAGTAAAAGTGGGCAAAGCTTTTTCTGCTTCTCATGCATTTAATTAAAACGTGCCAGAATTATGTTAACTTCAACAAAATACTTACACAAAAAAGGTAAAATGGCAAGAAGCGAGTTAATTCGACTAGTAGATGACCTTTACTCAAGCACTTAGAGCTTAGGTGCTTGTGAATGCAATTTATATTTGTATTTATTGTTAATAACTTTTAATACTCGCCGATGCCAACATGGAGACATATTAACATTATACTTTATAGAGCTGACTTTAAGCCAGCAAATTTACGTGCTCAAAGCTGTATATTCCCTTTTTAACGCATCTTATAAGTAGAGAGTATAAAAAGGTTCAACGTGTGCCTTGCATAACATTAATGCTGACTTTTTATTCCCTCGAGCAAATAAAAGTGGGTACAAAGGGTGCCCTGAAATTGTGCAAATACTGGTAAGAGGCAAAACAAGGCATATCCGACCTCATAAATTATGTATACTCTTTATTAGTTTGACGAGCACAGTCATGCATGTCTGTCAGACTGTCTGTCTGTCCATCATACTCGGAAATCGTAAGGACTGGAACTGGAGAGTCTTAAGCGTATGTCAGCATCTGCATATGGGATAACTTATAGTCGAACACACTCAACTGGACCACCTTAGTCAACAACCTGAACTTGTTTTCCTAGGAACTTACCACAATGGGTAGAAGGAGCTCGTGCGTTTCGTTGCCACGCCACAGATGCGAGTCCTGCGGCACATTTTGAATGTCACATTCAAGCGAATTGATTTTCTCCTGCAGGCGACTTAAAATACGCGGCCGAGCAATTGGCTTTGAAGCCGATTTGGTAAGATTAGCGGCCTGATGAGCTCTTTCCATGTTTGTTGGGGCAGTCGCTGTTATTTTGACTTTGGCTGCCACCACTTCCAGTTTCTCAAACTGCTGCTGCTGCTGCTGTTGCTGTTGCTGTTGCTGCTGCTGCTTATCGACAACTGGTGGCGTTAGAGCCTTGAGCAATAATTTAGCTCGCTTAAGCTCCTTTTCGTATTTTCTTGGCTTCACTGTAGTGCTAGTCAAAGTACTTGCTGTTGTTCCGCTGTCAAAACTTTCCACTGTGGACGTCAAAGTCACGCGTCGCGTCGGCATAGGGGTTGTCGAGCTGCTGCTCCCACCAAACTTTGTGGTTTCGCTTGCTCTAATGAGTTCACGTTGACGCAGTTGCTCCGAACTTAACCCTTCGCTCGTCGCTGTAGTCCTTAATGACTTTATAATGCCGATGCTGCTGGTGGTGCTGCTGCTTGCAGTCGCCTCTGTCGTTGTAGGAATTTCTTTCATTAACTTGCGTTTATTATTTATAGACAACATTTCGTTGTACAACTCTTTGCTGTTGTAGAACTTGGTTGTGGAGAATTCAGGATGCGACGCAGAAGCGGATGCTGCTATCGAGGATATCCTGGCATTGGGGCTATCATTTGCATCCGTATTAAACTTGGTGTTGGCAAAGTCAATGTGTGGCAGTGCCATAACATCGCTAGCCCGATGCTGCATTGGGAACTCGAAGCTCTTCTTCACACGCCGATCAATGTAGCTATCGCCAGGTGCCAATTTGGGAAATGCATCCGTAGTTGCTGATGCTGTTGTTGGTACTATTGAAGATGTTTCAGTGGGAGCTGCGGCTGTAGTTACTTTCAATTGAAATTTACGCTCGATTTCCGTTATTAAATCATCCTGCTCAGCCAGCAATTTGCCGGTGAAATAGCTTGACGTAGTAGTTATCAATGGGGCTGCCATAGTTGTTGTTGCTATTGCTGCTGGGCTTGGTGTTGGGTTCCTTGTCGTTAGCTGATTGACAACTGCTTGCATTTCCACCTCATTGGGCATTAAATTCTGTCGATACTCCTCGGCATTATCGGGCCGTGTAAAAACGGTGTGCTGTTGCTCATCATCGTTGGTATTGCCACGCAATATAGGCTGAAAGTCTTGTAGTTGCAACGGATACAAATCGACAATGTTCAGCTTACTTGCCACCGGCTGCTGGGCCAAAAGGACACCATAGCGCTTCCGTTCATCGTCATTAAGATCGGCTAAGGTTTCGGCCACCTGATATGATTCCGCTGCCTGCATTTGTATTTGTAAACGCGCTGCTGAAGTGTCAGCATCGTGTTCAATATCCGACTCCGAATCAGAGTCCGGTTCAGAGTTATCCGGCTCCGGCTCCGGCTCTGGCTCCGGCTCTGGCTGGCTCAGCTTGATGCGATAGAGCCTGTCAAAAACGCTGCCCAGCGATGCAAGTGGCGGCACGTTTGTCGTCATTAACTTATCCGTCGTTGTGGTTGCTGCATCCGATGTTGGCTCACTTTCTGGCATGGTTGTTGTTGCTGCTACTGTTGTTTCGGTGGCTGCAGCTGCAGCTTCCGTTATGGTTGTTGCTCCTGTTCCTGCTGTTGATGTTGCAGCAGCTATCTCGCCATTGCTTATTTGACTGCCGGCTTCATTTCCGTTGACGATGGACGCTGCTGCTGTTGTTGCTGCCGCTGTTGCTGCTGTTGTCGTTGTGCTGGTTGTGGCTGTTGTTGTGGGCGTGGCCGTTGACGTGGACGTAGATGTGGTGAGTGTTGCACCCACAAACCCAATCTGTATTTCCTCTAAAACTTTATAGGCGTGGCTGCTATGCGAGTCATTAGTTATGGTTGGTGTTGCTGTTGTTGTTGATGTTGATGTTGTTGTTGTTGTAATTAATGGTGTTGTTGTTTCCGCCGATGTTGCGCCAACAACATTCACAATTACCAAAGTTAAAATGCATATTTTAGCCACCAGTATTTTCATAGTTAGCATTTTAGTGTATTTTGTGCCTGGCTCTGGCTCCGGATGCTGTGTGAAAGTTGCAAGTTGTTTTGTTATTAAAGATGCTGTCTGTTGAGTGGGTGTTGTTGTTGCTCTTTAAGCTCCTTCATCTGCTCCTGCTTATGCGGACGCTTCAATAACTGCAACAAATCAAATATAACAATGCAAAGTATTATTTTAATGAAGTTGTTGACGCGCATTCAATTTGCAATGCAGTTTGTTAAATAATAAAATGCAGCACTTATACGCCCCATTAGCCCGTATTACGGAATAAGTTTTTATTTTAAACTTGGCTTATTTGAAATTGAGCGCCACTTAAACAATACAACGATGACCTGAATAAGTGTTTTCGAATCAAAATGCATCATTATGCATTCAGAAAAAAACGGCCAACAATTATAAATATTCAGATATTCAGATACTTAAACAGAGTGCAAAATAAATGGGTCGTATACATTACTGCATTATGGGGACAGGATATAATAAGATAGCCTCAAGAGCCACACTCAATTGACAATTTGAACATGCAATTGCGTTTTGATACACAATTAAATAATTGCCAAAGCCGTTAACAATGATAGGAGGAGGACTTATGGTCCATTTACACATGCTGAGACATCAAGTCATCCAAAAATTTACTTATTGCCAACATTTATTTGCAGATGCCCTGCAGCCTGGCTTCTTCTACTTCATCTTCTGGCCTTTGTGGGCAGTTTTCAGTTGATTGCACAGTGGCCAGTGACCAGATAGTTTATACCCATGGAAGCCAGCATTTTGGTGAGCGATTCATTCATTCGGTTCAGTTGCGCTCATTCATTTTGCGCTCGTTCTTATCTATGGGCACATTGTATATTGTGTGTGTAGTTGCCAGGCGAAAAGCGAACACCGAAAAGCGATGTTCGCCTCATGAATTACTCTCATGTGTGGGCGTAGTCCGGAAAGGCGAACACTAAGATGAACACTCTAGCTCTCGTCTTGGCTGGTCCACTACCCTACCCTACCCTACTTGAGGGTGAGGGTGTGCCAGTTTTATCCGCCAAGTCGTAATCCAGACATGAATCAAGAACATTCATCCTTCTTTTAGGGTGGGCTCATTCAGACATATGTTGTCTTCTATGGGTAATCAATGCTCTACTTGTATGTTGGCTCACAAACAGCAAGTAACTATGTTGTCTATTTACCATTTGAATTCATTTAAAAATTCTCTTTTGCATGTTAAAGTCAGATCTTATTTGTGTATTCAAAAGAAAAGCCTAGAGTGCTTGACTGGGTTAGACGGTGTCCTAATTGCACATACTCGTAACCAGCTTAGTTGCTGTGGGTCCCTTGAAAACCCTTGAAACAATTACCATTTTTGTAGGTCGCTTTTCTATTTGAGGTCCTATGATTTGCATACGCTTATTAAAATGTAATTTATATATACAAAAGAGTGCAGTTGCATAACAAATTTCCATTTAGGGCAGGCGACAAACAATAGGTCACACAACGCCCCAGTGAGTATATATGATGCAGCTGGGCTTCCATTCTGGACCACAATTAATTATTGTTATGGAATTTGTGCATGTGACTGCTTTAAAATAACAGTGGCTTTAAATTATTTCTTTCCGGCAGGCATCAAACGAAAATAATTTTCCGCACAAAAAATATATATTTAGATGTTTGACTGACGCAGCTGAAATTGAATATGGAGCATGTGAAAGCTGGCGGCACAAATCGCTAAAACACATTTCAAGCTCTGCTGATCTGGCATGTTTAAAAGCATCCAAAGCTTATGCCATAAGAAAATTTAAAGGCAAATAATGAAGCATGAGAGCCAACTCAAGCAAAAGCAAACGAAATCTTCTTAGTTTCAAATCAGAGAAGCATCCACCCCGGCACTCTAAAGCTGTAAGAGATGCACGTCTCAAAGCAAACAAAAGCAGCTGTCTGAATCCCCGTCGGCCATTAATAAACAAGTAAGAGTACTCTAATCGGAATAAGCCGACTGTAAGGTGCCCTTTACTCTTAAAATATGATGGGAGACAGAGAGAAACGTACTTATAAAGCTGAAACTAAACAAATGCTTAAACACTAAAATAAATTAAAGTCACCAGTTCAAGTAGTCAGTGAGACAGTCTGTGGGATGTGACTTTGTCTCTTCCTACTATATATATATACTTTTTCTGATTGATTACATTTCATTCTGTCAAGTTTATTATACCCCATATTTTAATTTTCATCCGTCACAGGGAAAGATAACTTAACTCTTAATAAAAAGAAAAGAAAAAATAACTCAACTTTCTTTAGGAATGAAAACAAATGTGCATCACTTGGCCTTTGTGCCTCTTTTATGGTTTTGATGAAGCTTGCAATAAAAAGAGTTTTTAACAGAAGTCATATTTTCTCAAGCAGTATTTAAATGTATTTTTTTTTGTTATTTTTTTTTTTTGTCCTCTTCTACCAACTTTTTAACGAAGCATTTACGGTTTTAACTTTTGTGTCCGGAATTTTGTTATTTGCCTGCATTGCCAAATGTTATTTGGCTCCCAAGTCTAATTCACAAATGAAACATAGACCTCACTTAAATTTGCCTATTTACCATAAAAAAAAGATATATACATACTTATGAAAAATGCTTTAGCAGGAAAACGTAAAATTGCTTAGCTTTACAAAAAGAACAAGACAAAAAAAATAAAGAAAAAGCAGAATAAGTCAAATAAAAGATAATTCAAACATTTTACTTAGCTGAGAACCAAAACGTAATGGAAAACAAAAGCAACAAAGGAAAACCAAATATTCTAAAGAAATATTAACGTTAAGAATGAAAATGAACAAGTAAATGCTCTAGTCTTTGTGTATACACACACCCACCCACACACACACAACGAGAACTGAGTCTGAGACTGCTTAAATGTTTTTGAACAATTGATTACTTTTTTTTAGACATTTATATTTGTTTCAAGTGAGTTTATGCCAAAAGTCAGCGTTGCAGCGCTCAAAAATGAGTTGTATATATATCAATTTTACACATTACTCGAGCTCTGGCATATATATACTTTAGGAGTTAGGAAGTGTGTACTTCTGCCTCTGGCTGTCGCATATATTTGCGAAATTTTATTATACCCTTTTTAGCCACTTTAAATGCTTGCAGAGTATAACGAAGCTTAATTTAAAATGCGACAAAGCATGGTATTCACTCACACACTCAACCATAAGCAAGCACTAATATCTATGTATGCACACACACACTCGCACACACACATGAGTGGTGTTTGAAGGTGGTGGGTGGGGATAGGAGTAAAACGAGCGATAGAATGCTGGAGATAAACCTGTGTCGACGACGAAATCGTTTTCCTCTATATGCAAAGCTCCTCGTTTTATTAGAAATGTTTATGTTTGGGGCCGCATTTTTTGGTGTAACGCAGAAAAATACGAAAAGTGCCTCGAAATAATATACTCGCAACCGCAAGGCGCTCATAAGTTGAAGGGGTCTGCCCCATGCCACAGCCAACTAATATGGGGACGACAAGGATGACGGTGACGACGCGGTTCTATTCAGTTTTTGAGCTAGAAAAATGCCATGGCAAAGTGCTTTTGGCTCCTTTTAGCTGTTTGCTGTTTGTGGTCGCTCTGTTTTATAAAAAACGATTCCTATTCGAGTCAGACCATAAACAAGGTGTGCCAAACCGTGGTCTAAACACTTAACTAAAAATGCCAAAATATTGAACATGCCATGGATGATATATTAAAAAATCTCGAGAAACTGAAATTGCAATATTTTATCACTTAAATTCAAGGGTGATTAATATTTGAGATTAAAATATTCTTGACATTTAATTCAATGCAAGTTATGCAGAGATAAAATTGACTTGACGGCGATGTATTCTGTCTATCGCAAAACACACTTTTACTAAACTTTCTAATGCTAATTCTTGCATTTTGCATAGGTAAATTAATGATGGATAATATGATAAGCAAAGACTTTCAATTGTACAAATGACGAGAAACATAAGAAGTGAATATTTTGTTAATTAGTGTCAAGAGGGGATTAGGAATAAAATATTCTTGGGTATTAGCTTTAGATATGCAATAGGACGAGTTATGAAGATATAAAATATACTAGATTGAGATGCATTCTGTTGCTTATCACAAAACACATTTACACAACTTTCTAATACCCAGTTTTCAACATTAAAACCTAAACAAGTTAACAAGCATAATATGTGATGAAATAAAAAGTCAATTTCCTACCACTGTAGCTTTGACACGATTGTAGTATAGAGTGTGCTACTTTGTGAAGAACTCACATTTATTTTTATGCCACAAAGAAGCTGAATCGTGAAGAGAGTCGGGCAGAGAGTAGAGTGGGTAAGTGGGCACGTTCCTAGTTCTAGTCCAAGACGTATGCTTCTCCACCAAAGTGGAGGCTGGCGGCGAGCAGACGTCACAGCGTTTCGAGGCAGCGTCACGTCACCAGCACCGCACCCTGAAGCCAGCATTAGCCATGGCATGTTGATGGCGGTAACGCCAATGGTGGCAACGCATACAAATCACGGAGCTTCCCTACACAACTATTCCCTATAGAAGAGCAAACAAGAGAGACAAAGTGCGGGAGAGGGAGAGAGAGAGAGAGGTAGGGTGTGTGTGAGATGGGTAGATATGGGGCCGCTGGGCATTATTCGTCTACAATGTTATAGTTTTGGGCATGTAAAGCGAGGCGCTTGAGGTGGCTTCGACTGCTGTCTTACGTTTCTGCCTGCCGGGGTAAACAACATAATCCTACAAATACCAACAAAATGCACCCCGCCTTTCGTACTCTACACCCCTACACACAGTCACACGCACACATTGGCACTGGTAGCCAGCGATCTGTGGCATTGAGAAGTCAAAGAAATATTGGCTTGAACTCAATGGATGCGCTGTCTCAACTGCTCGGATCCAAATCTACCGCTTGGCCCTAGGCAAGTCTAAATTTATATTTTCGGCCATTTTGACTAAATATTTCAAATTCTGTAAATCTTAAAAAATGTTTACGAAGATTTGCCACCTTTCTTATTTTGAAACAGAAAATTATTAATTTTTATAGCTTTTCTTATTGAACTTCAAAATTAAATGTTTAATTTTTCAATTTTATCTTTAAGCAACCTGTTTTTGTAGTATTTTATATATCATAAAGCAAACGCCTAATTTGTTAACTTTTTTCAACACATATATTTTGTGTTAAATACAATAAATTCTGACATTGTTGAGATTTTGTGGCATGACTTCATGCCTGCGACACAGCGCCTTTAGCAAACCACAAAAAATTTGTCACAATTTTCGTGAAGGAAAACTCCAAAAGTTCCAGACTACAGTTTAAGGAAACAGGCAGAGGATGTCCGCCTCTCACTTGTTTCACAGTTTCTGCCTTATCATCTATCTTGTATTTGTAGTTGTTTTATGATGTTTGTGTTTTGTTTTTTTTTTTTAATTTACTATAGAATTCATTTTAAGTTATTTGTTTGGGACACTTTTGTTTACACTTGCCAACACCCAGGATGGATTTTTATTTTATTAGCATGCTCTGTTTGTGTACGAATAACATAGGTATTTGTCTTGAGAAGTTCTCTCTGACTGTCCAAAATTCGAATATATTTGAATATTTTAAAGTCACAGTTTAAAACCACTCAATGTACTTTTCCAAATGAATTACACGACTTCAACATTTGTACCTGTAGGTGCTTACAATTTCGAAATCTTTCAGCCGGTATTTTATTTAGTAATTTCAGTCAATTAAAATCTTAGCTTTCATAAAGAACTAAAACATTTATGTATATTTATATTTATATATTTTGTTGTCCTGCAGAGGAGTCTGGTAGGTAACATGTGTTTCTTATTTGATATTCCTTTCAGTTAGATAGTTAGTTATTCAGTTAATTGCTTAAGTTTTAACAGTTATTTAGAAATTTACTTTCACATACACAAGCTCCTCAAGTTCAGTTGCCAGATAAAACAGAGAAAACTATCGTTATTACTTTTTATTTGTTACTTTTGGGAAATGTCAAACAATTTAAACTTTGCGAACACACAATTAGAGATTAGATGGCCCGATGTTCTCAAGGCACTGCTTGCCTTCTGCTAGGTATCCAACTTTGAGGTCTTACGCCAACCGTGACGATTGAAATCTGCTCCGCTACTGAAGCGGCATCGCCACCAACGCAATGGATGCTGTGTGCTCTAGATAAAAGCTTTGGACTCCTATAAAACGAGAGAGCGAGACAGAGAGACAGAGAGAGAGAGGGAGAGTGAGAGAGTGAAAGAGAGAGTGCCTGCTCTGAAACGGTCCATTTTCTCTACATGCGCACAGCAACCAAATTTCTGTTTTGGGCTCTGGACCATTTTTTGAAAAGTTCTCAAGAAATTTATTAAAATTACCCAAAACATTGACTTACAGCTGTTTTGGGAACAGCTGTTCGATAAGGGACGGCGGGAGGGTGTCCTTACCCGCCCTTACTCTCCCGCCAACTTGCCATAATTTTTCCAACTGTGTGGCGGCCATTTTCATTTTGTTTTGCCCGTACAGCGTTTTATTTGTGAATGCTTACCATATTTCGTCCTGTTTTGTGGCAACCCGCATCCGTCACCTCTCTGCCTCTGTCCGGGTTATCGCTTTGCTGGGTCTCACACGGCTCACAGGGCTCAGGCGAAGCAAAGCAAAGCAAAGCTTTTCATTATGCGCCGTAATGTCTGTGTGTAATGTGTGCGAAAGGACTCTATGCCACTATGACTGTGTGATGCGTGAGAGGATTGACGTCTGCCCTGTTTTGGTTTGTTTGCCGTTTGTGTTGGTTTGTTTTGGTTTGTTTTTCAGGTCTGCGCGAACATAATTTTTATTGTTCCTATCAACATTAATGTCGGTAATTTATTGAAATGCTTTTGGGCATAGAGCGTGGTTAGAGCATTATGCTTAACACTTGAATTTTTTTGGATACAAGTAAATGCGCAATATGCTGCGTATGTGTAATTAGTGCATAAGGGCTCACACCTCATTTAAAGTTCTGTTTAGTTTGCCAAAAGTTGCCCACACATCTTAATGCACCCAAGCATAATTATAACATATAAGCAAAATCGAATCGAAATGAGTAATTCAAGCAGCATCTTGCATCACAAGTTTTCCGAGTGCTCGGGGCAACTTTTGAGACGTGCCCAAAAGTGTAAGTTGTTGCCACTGCTCATTAATTGCAATCATTTGGAGCTCTGTAACGTTCATATAATTATATATGGATGCTGTCAGCCAGCAACGAAAATAAATGAAATGTCTTCCGCTTCACCTCCTCGCCCAGCATTTTCGAGTTCATTAATTTTGATGCTGCTCGTAATTACGTAGTGCAATCGGAAATACAGGTTGACAGTTTGAAATTGCCAGGCTGTCTATGCTGTCATTACTTTCAAATATGTCTATCTATTAAATCACAAACTTTTAGAAAAATAAATGTATATTAAGCTGAGTGTGTTCACTTGTGTTCACTTACACTGTAACTAAATTGTTTAACTTACGTTATGTTCAGAACAGTTCAGTTATTACATATAAGGCGGAAGCGTGAAAGTGAATACAAAGCAAATATTTGCGCATTTTAACTTGAAAGTTCTATTTAAGGATCGGTCAACATTCGATGGGTAAAGTGTGGGTTTCTTTTGCTCTCGCATCGCAAAATGTATAAAGTTCACTTTTAATGTGTTCATAAATCGCATGTGACCTTACATTAAATATGTAATTGCTGGGTGAACTTGTTGTTAATTTGGCTGTCTACAATAAAATAACAGAAAAAGGACATCAAGGACAAAATAGTCATGTAATTGATAATAAAGTGCTTCCTACGAAAGGTGGGCTCTCATTTTGTTGTCGTCGCTTATGGTTCGCTCTACAAATTTACGGCGCATTTAAGCAGCTTCGTTTTTGTAATTTATTTCAGTTGTGTGAATGGCAAAGTCAAATAAATTTAATGTGTCGGTGCTGCTTCGAGAGTAACGAAATGCAAACCCATAAAATCTACAGAAAGGATGACCTGTTTTTTCTGTTTTTACAATTATTGCCTCTGTTTTTCTAAGCAAGCTATCGATTTTTGTAAATAAAAAAGGGAAAACTACCAGTCGCAAAGTCCATTAAGCCTTTTTATTCCATTTTATGGGCACAGGGTCTGATTATTGAGTTTTCGGTAACTAAAATCCCTTGAAATTTGCTTTAATTAACTCAATATTTAATAAGCTGCAATTTTTAAATGGCTTTCTCGCTTCTGTGAATATTTTTCGTCTGCTTTTTTGGCATTCGAGTTTGAGCTTTGAGATTTTTTTGTCAGCAATAGAGAATTGCGGCCAACGAAGCTAATGGAAGCACCAAAAACATAATATACAAGGACTCCGAGCAAAAGTTAATGTGAACAGCTGTCCCGCTGTTCGCTGAAAATTGAAAAGTTTATTAATAACAAAAATGTGCCGACGAAGGGACGGCCAACATTTTGCGGGTCACATTAAACAAAGTCATTTATACATACATATATACACATACATTTATATATACATATACATATATACATTTTTTCTTTTTTTCATTTTAATTAAAAGGCGAGGAGTAGAGCTCTCAGAACGAGTATAATTATATTTGAACAGCAGGCAAATGATGTTTATATTTTTGAAATTAAAATAAAGCACACATTATTTCGGCAAACCAAAATCCCAGGCCCAACAAGCAGGCAGCCAAGGGCTACACATGATCGTCGTCATCTGCATCGTATTTGTAATGAATAATTTTATGAAGCTGACACGGCTACAAAAGCAACATTATGCAAATTCAAATTCAGGCAGAAAGCATGGGGGAAGCTGTTCTCTTTTTTCTTTTTCTTTTTCTTTTTTTTAAGCATTTCCACATCCTTGCCGCAATATTGTCATATACAGACACACATGTATGTTTTTTCACGTAAATATTACATTTGGCTGCACACATAAATATACATACAACTTAAGCCAAGCGAAACAATATTTGTAATGAGCTTATTAAGTCATATTAAAGTCCAAGTACAACCAATTTAATAAAACAGCAACTGACAGCAAACGCACATGAAAATGTTTTTTAAGCCCCCTCACATAAAGTTAATAGCAAATGGCTGGCAGAATGCTCATATTATAAATGAGCCTGACAGATGGCTTAACAGCATCCCAATTGAGCAGTCTCGCTGTGCGTTAACAAGCTTATAGTAAGCTCTGTCAGCCCCAGAGGACCACTGTGGATTAAAGACACGCCAAACACACACAAATGTGCTCCCAAGATAAACGTACATATATGGATAAACATATGTGCATATACATAAAAAAACGTTCATTGCGTTTTTTGGGGTTTGTGCAACTTTTAGAACTATAGAGAAAAATTGCCGGAATGTGGAGCTTATGGTTGCATAGCTTTTAATACCCTGAATTCATTTAAATGGTTCAGCCATATAAAAAGAAAGTGAGAACATTCCCAAGGACATAGAACCCATTAAAAATGGTTAAAAGTGTTGACCCATAAGGTATATTTATGCTTGATCAGCATCAAAAGTCGAGTCGATCAGGGCACGTCCGTCTGTGTCTCCATAACGGATCTCAGAGAATAAAAAATGCTTTTACTTACATACATTTAAGTAACGGGATCGATGATTATGAGAGTCTCAGACACAGTAATGGAAAGTAAGTTCCCTTATGTCCAGTTGATTTAATTTGATCGATAATTCCCCCGTTTCGCAAATCTAAATACAAATCGCTTTTTGGTATCAATAAATGCCAACATTTGACAAATTTAAATACAATGTAAATTTTGCTTAAAGTGTTGTTTTGAATTATTCTACTCATAGATAATGACGTAGCATCTATGTAAAGTTGTGATGATAATACTTGGCTATGCCCAGGGGTTCAGTTTATCTCCAGGCGAGCATTTTTGCGCATTTTTACTTGCTTAATATTTTAAGGAGCTAAATTGTTGTAATTAAAATTATTTTTACTAATGCCACCAATGCGATTCAAATTTCTTTACAAATCTAGCATGCTTTCATTAAGCTAAACACCAAATTGTCAAAATTATATGTGTGTGAAAAATTGTTGCTTTTCAGAATACGAATACAACTGCTCGACAATACAAATAATCAAAAGTGGAAAAAATATATTTAAAAATGCCGCTAGTTAAATATTTTTCTCTTACAAGTGAGTTGCCTGTTTTGAAATATATATCGTATAATTTCTATCTGGTGCAATGTAGGAGAGTATCCCAATATATTGGCGGCCTCAAGACTGATACGTCCACTGCTCAACAGTCCCATTATCCAGGTGGTCATCTCGTTTGTGGTGGGCTATTATGCGACTACAAAGATATCCAAAATCTATGCACTCATTCAAGAGGGCACAAATAAAAGACGCTCCAAATTAGAGTGTCAAGCGCAGCTCACTGATGGCCAAGACAGTTCGATTTTGGCCACGGGTGAGCTGCCAAGGGCACCTGAATCTCTGCGTCTGACCCACCAACAGCTGAGGCAATACGATGGGTTACATGACACCGCACACGTATATACGGCGCTCAATGGGAACATTTATGACCTGACTGCGTCGCGGGAAACATTCATGCAACCGGGTCTCCACTCTCTGCTCGCTGGCTGCAATGCCAATGAAGTGCTCAACATTGCATGCCGCTCGATGGGCGTCTCCGCCACGGATGCCATTCAAAGGTGGGAGCGAAGCTTCAATGCTGAATTCAATATTATTGGCCACTTAATTGAAAGCGATGCATCTGAAACGGATGAAATTCGAAATGACTACGAAACTTTGGAGTGATCAAGGTGATGGCAGCAGTCATCGAATGCTCAAATGATTCAATTGCTTATTAATACGAATCTTCAGATTTATGTTGTCATTGACTACACTGATAAGATATATATATATAGTTTTATTGTGAATATTCTTTAAATATGGCATTTCAATATATTGAGAGAAAAAATATAATTTACAAATTTGCATTGCGCAACTTGAGCACTGAGATCTAGTAGGTCGCAGTGCAGATATCCCAATAATATTAAACATGAGAAACTTAGGAAATCAAAATAAAATGCTGAAGACCATTTTGCTGTCAATATTATAATAACAATAAAGTTGAAACAATTAAATACAAAACAAATACAAACAGAGATTTTCTCGCTTTATTTTCAATTGTTTCCGTTTTCCGTTTACTAGCATAAATATATAAGCGATGAATCTTAAAGAGAAAATCTGATTAAAAGTAGGCAGGAGAAAAATAGGAAACACATTTGTGATTTTCAGTCCCTTTTTGTAATAAGAATTAAAAGCCGCAAAATCCAAATGTTATTAATATTTGAACATTACTTTTAAATAATATTAGGAAAATCAGTTTAAAATGCTGGTCTCGGTTGAGCTTTCTGTGGAAATACGCAAATGGAACAACGATTTCTCATGTTAAGGTACTGACAATCAAATCAGGAAAACGAACAAAGTTAAATAAAATTAGTGTCTGGCAATATCAGGCTTAAATCTGAACCCGTTAATACATGTGCAAGTGAATCAAGTGCAATCTCAGAAGTACAACTGAAGGGTATTTAAATGACACATGCTTTCCGCTAATCCGCTTGAGCTCTATGTCTGAATCAATTCACTTATAGGACAGGGCGAGGTCTCTTGAGAGGATTCGACTGAAAGCGGACTTAAAAGAAATATGCTTCCGATAAATTCCGTTTAGCCATTGTCAGCAACGATTGGCTGACTGCCTGGCATCTGGCTTAAATGTTTTCGTCGAAGACATCGACGGCTATAACAACAAATTGTTAGCTTTGTATTTTTTTTACTATTATTGGCAAACTTTTCAGTGTTGTGTTAAATTCGCAACAGTGGGAAATTGAATTGGTGAAAAGGTGCAGGTGATACGAGATTAAGGACCCATCAAAGCCATCAGGTGCTACACAGCTAATAAAATCAAAATTACCTTTTGCCAAACAACAATACGGGCTACGTGTCTCTGGAATTTAAAAAAGTTGTCAAAAAGTTGGAGCACACTCTTCAAAATCAGTCACATGTACAAAACTCAACACTTAACACAGAGCAAACAACTTTTGGGCCCAAGTTGCCAGATGCCAGCGATAAGCGATAAGCAACAAATGTTATTCGATTTGTAAAGTTCGATCACGTTCAGGGGTGCCAAAATGGCCAACTGAAATAGGTGAAATTAATTAAAGTGCACTGAGCACTTAAAAAAACAGGAAGGGTGAAATTGTTGTAGCGCTATTGCTTATATACCATTACAAATTTGGAAATATTTTCAAATAATGACAAAGCAAAGGTTCTGATTTTTGCAAATGTTTATTAAATACTTCGTATCTGTTGTGAACACGTACGGGGTTCAAAAAACACACACAGACACACGAATGTATAGCACTGCTTCCCTCCGGACTGTTTCTAATTAATGTAACCAAAACAACACATAAAAATCAAAGCTGCTCCAGTCTAGATAGAGCTCGACTGAGAGATACCCTGAACCACTAAACCAAATAAACCATAGGCAAAAAGATCTTTGCATACAGTCAATTTATAGTCGATTGGATTGCCTGAATACCTACACGTCCTAGATGTTCTTATTATCGTATGCACATTCTGGGTCGGTCAAAAAATGAAATAACTACATAATTATAATTTTATACGTGGTAACAAGGTATTAATCAATCCAATCGGAAATCAAATGTCTGTCTTTTATTGCTATCGATAATCGGTATTTCTCTGAAATCGGAAAGTTCTCTCAAACAGACAGACGGATATGCCCAAATCGACTAAGAATATATATACCTTGTGGGATCAAAGATGACACCTTCTGTCTGTCACATACTTGAGCACATCCCCATGAAACCATTGCTACACATATTTAATGGGATCAGGGTACGAAAATGTCGCAAGCAAAGTACTAATTAAGGTTTAAATATGGCGCAATATGACACAGACGAAGTGCACTTGAAGCACAGAGCACATTGGGGAATTTTGGTCGCTTGAATTACATTTGTTTTTGCATATTTTTCTCAGTGTACTATTCCAATGGGAGCTATTTGATATGAATATAAATCCGTATAAGGCGAATGGTAAAAGTCCTCTAAATTGAGTTGGTGGAAAGCAAGACGAAGTTCTTTATGCAAGAGGTCAGACTATTTAAACTTTTTACTCACATGTGAGTTATATGATATAATAATACGATGTCTGCAAGAAAACGACGAATATACCTAAAGTTCCCTTAAGAGAGCCTTAAAAGTGAAATCACACAACTTTATGATACATTTGTGTGCCCGTACTTATGGGTGCAGGGTATTAAAAGACAAATTAGCAATGTTTCACATCAAAGTACACATTAAATTTAAGACGATTGTCACACACACACACACACACACACACCCACATACAGACACACACAGCCAGGAGGTCAAATGCTTGCCGACGAAGCATTTTGCTATGCGTTGAGCATACAAAAAACATAATTAACCGCGAACTGGCGACGCCGACAGCCAAAAAGCCCACACAGCCAGCTAAGCCAACCAAACAACCCCTGCCACCCTACAGCAGGCAACCAACCACTTGCCATATTAGGTTAATGTGACAGAAGCAGCTGTTGCCTTTATCCTCGGTGTTAGTCCTGGTTCGACTTTTGCAATTACACACTTTTGAATACAAAGTACTCAAATGACAAACATATATATACATATATATATATACTTATATATATATATACATATATATTCACATACATGAAACCTAAAGTCAAGAGACATTTAAATGTTTACTCTATTTGTTGGAATTAATATCTTGACTTCTATAAGCCTGGCCAAATAAAAGCTACTCGAATTTATTAACCGCTAAAGTTTTATACAAGATTTCTCATTTTCTCCTCCATTCGTGTGTCGAAGTTTTGTGTTATTTAAAACTTATGGCCTAAAAAGAAAGCTTCACCAAAAGTCAGTCAAGACAAACTATGGCATACTGCATGACCATACTTAATTTTTAATATCAAGTCCTTCATAAAAAAAGAAAAGAAATATCCCTGAGCAGTCGAAATTAGGCTTAAATCGCAGAGCGGGGAAAAGTTTTCTCATCATTCTGTGTAATTGTGCGGTGCAAGTTTGAGAATTTCTGTCTACGGTTTCGACCGCCTGACTTTTAGTTTTGCAGTTATTCGCATAATTCAGAAGTTGCCCAAAGTGAAGAAAATAAAATGGCTGTTGGCCAAAAGCTAATACGTTGACAATCTGACAAGGTGAGAGTCACCGAGAGTCCGTAATCACTTTCTGGCATCTTGTGGATTACAAATTAGGATTTCAGCTTTTAATAAGTTTAAGTGCTGCAAATTTTACAAAATTAACTGAGGTTGCTCTTGTGTCTGATGACATTAAACTGGGTCAGGCAAAAGCTTCTTCAGAGTTGTTGTTGTTGTTGTTTCATGCATAGTTAAGCAACTGTAATGAATAGCTATTTGTCTAATTATTGTAATTAAAATGAAAGTATGTTTAATTCAACAACTCGACTAGACCGCACATTTTCAAAGTATACATATGTATTGAGTAGCTTAGTGTCTTATAATCTTATAAATAATAAAATAACAATATTTAACTGGTTAATTGCATATAATTTATGCAATCTGCTATCAGGCACTTTCAGCTTACAGGTTATATATGGAAACTGTCAACTCAATGTCACAACTATTTTTATAAAAAATGATTAATATCTGATTAACATGTCATTTATCGCATATAGCATATTTACATAACTGTAATTTGATTACTGTCTACACGGGTACTTAATCGGCTGCTTGTCTAAGATTACCGTTATTTCTTGTTAAACTAGAGTTGGCAAATATATAAGATAGACTCTAATAAGCCCCTTCTAAAATTTGTACTAGCATTTCCGGCAGCGCACACTTCCGTCCCTCAAGTTGCTAAAATAGATTCCACCAGCTATTGGCTGGAATTAGTGTATTCCGCAGTCGGTTATGTCCGACTGAAATTTTCTCTCTTGTGAGTGCATTTTATGATGCAACACTAACATAAGAGATGAACTTATTTAACTTCTGGCATCATTCCATTTATATTTCAATTTATTTCAAGTTTTAAGCCAAAAGTCAACAATGTCAATGTTATTGAGTTTCTTTTTACAATTTGCCATCCTTTAATTTGGATAAACTTTCCAATTTACTTCAATGCAAATAAAACGTGGCACAGACTCAACTTCACTTTGCCCGGCCAATGCCAATAATAATGTCAGTTTATGCAATTTCAAACATGCTAAATTTGTAGCCCACAGCCAAAGGCAGGCAAAGGACACGTACTTTATGAGAAACAAAGGACAAAGACAAAACACAGCCAGAAGGCTGTTGTTCTTGTTGTGTGTAGCCTGCACTAACCTGCACAACTTTATTGAACTTGTCTTGTCAATTTTTAATGTGTACAGGGTATACAGATGTGTGGCACGGAAATTGAAGATGCTGCGTTGCCGATGGAACTTTGTTGGACGGTGTCTTCCATTTGATAGCTATTCCCGAAGATGTTGGTGGACGATAAATTATGGTGGCTTGAGTTCAGCTAGTCTCCAATAACGCCTTCTGCAAAAGTTCTACGTTAAATTCTCATTTTGCTTCTCCTGACACCTTTTTAAGACACTAAAAAGCAAGAACTCTGCTCTGTGCTGAATCGAAACTTACATACTCTAACAAATACACATAATTACTGGCAACAGTAGATATAGTAAAAGTAGCTAATAAGACTTCTGTCAAGTTGGGTGTCAGCCAAGGTATTTCATTATGAACCACGCGCGTCTAAGTAACATTGAACTGAGAGACTTGTTTGCATCGAAGGGCAACGCGACCAGTTTGTTTCACAGAGACTTTGACAGTACTTTGCTGTTGCACTCGCACCAGGTTACCAGGCTGTGATGAAGTATGCAACACATGCAACTGAAAGTTGCCACATAAACTTTTCGTTCGCTTGGGGCACATGCTGTGCAGCCATTACCATAATAAGTTAAGCGTCACCTATAGAATGCGCTTTTGCTCTTTTATCCTTTTTCGACTTCCAACTAATTCTACAGCAGGCGAAACTTTTCAGTTCATTCAAAATATTGAAGAGTTCTTAATTTGTGAATTTATCTGTTTATAGCCCGTAAAATAAGTCTGAAATGCTGTGTGAAAATGTAGGCAAACCTGACATCTTGTTGCATTCCTCGATTGTTTTGCTAACGTGCGTTAATTTTAGGCAGATACAAAAAACAAATATGGTATAAGGGCAGGTGAAAGATGCACCGGAACTGGAAATGATCTGAAGTACGGAAACGCCTTCAATGAAAGGTTGATTAAACTATGCACTAATTGTTATCAGAATTTAGCACAGTCAGTGAAAATGTCCGCCTATAAACCGCGTTCGTGATTGTGAAGGCCCTGACTATAAGTCAAATTAGTGAGCCTCTGAATGGAAAAATTACCCAATCAACTAGCGTGCCAGGACGCGTCCCGTCCAGAAATGTGGACTATGATTACAGCGCTGACAATTTGTAGCGCACCGCTGGCCCAAATTGCTGCGTAGGGCTTTGACGTTGTAGCGGTAACACAGCCGAGAACTGCCAAGTTCCCCTGTCAGCCCTGCCTTTCAGCCAGGCCATTCAAAGCGTGTCGTGGAATTTAAAACGGCTGACATAGCCAGCCAACTCCACCCTTCGTTGGACGTGTGCAAATTCTGGGTTCTGGGTTTCATTCGCCTCCAGCAATTTGACCTGCATTCTCTCATTAATTTTTAGCCAGGTCAGCGAGATTCTGTATCGAAAAAAAAAAAACACAGAAAACAGGTCGACAATCGATTGAATCATCAAAGGGATATTTCGCTTTATACTTTGCACTTTTTTTAAGCACCTAATGGCAAAAACATTTCAAGACCTTGCAACTACAATAATACTTGGCACCTAAAAGGCCATAAGCATTCCTTTGAAGTTGCTCGTTTCAAGTGCGCTGACATACAATATGAAGAGCATATTTTAGGTTACCCTCCATATTTTAATGCGAACATTCTGGCATATTTGTGCCAAAGACAATATTCATTCTAAATGTAAATCGTATAATCGCGTTTGATCTGGATAATAGATAGGGGATGGTATATTTTTTATTTTTTTATTTAAGGACAAATTGCAGCGTTATTTATTATTCTATTATTTATTTTTTCTATTTGAAAGAGAGGTCCACTTAGGACATCATCTTGATCTTCAACAGCGGACAGAAGATGACTCTTCAAAATACCAGGCGAGAAATCAATATGTGTACTTTGCTGTCTTTGCCACGCGGCAACATCAAACAGCTGCGCTGTGGCAACAAGCTGCTGCCAGCTGGCAACATTTATGGCTCTCTCAGATAAACTTGAATAAAGCTTTGCCCATCATTGAAGGCATACTTCTGTGAGCCCAGAATGATTGCAATTGCTATAAATTCGTACGACGTCTTTTGAGTTGGCCAACAGTCGCATTTGATGGGCATGTGAGGAAGGTCAGAAATTGTCAACTATTTGAAATATGTGTTGACACTATGTTACTCAAGGCATCATAGAAACAAGGGGTTAACTTCTCATCAAACTTTGTTGGTATCCTAAGTAAAATAATCAACTTTATGGTAAAAATAGCCTTTAGCACTCTGTTCAATGCCCTCAATTATAGATTAGACTAGCAACCAATTTGCATAAGATATTTAATAGATATGCTCGCCATATTCAATTATATGGCTAAATGTATATATGACCCAAACTTTTAAAGCCAGAGTTACCGAATATTAGTCGAAAGATTAGGACTTTTAGGAAAGCCGGATTTGTTGCTCAAGGTTTGCAAACAAGTTTGTAATGTTGGGCTTACTTATGTTTTCAGTTAGTCACTACTACAATATTTATATTATGTAGCTAGTTTGTAAAAATGTTGTCAAACAGCTTCCAGTTGGTGAACTCACATTTATTTAAGCGTCAAGCACACCAAGGGCATATCGCTGATGCTGCCGAGATACTATCAAAGTAATCCAATAACTTGAACATGCACATCCAAATGAGAATTTTCATTTGCTTGGCGTCTGCAGCAGAGCACGTCCTGTGTATTGTGGAGTCAAATTTTATGGGACGCAGGTTCCGAGTGGGAAAAGTTACTTTTAATGAAGCATTTAAACCGCCCAGAACTAGCAGTCGGCAATCCTGTAATCCGCTCTGCAGCCTGTTAGCTGAAAATGTTGCATGTCGCCCAATTAGGCGAAAAGTTAAATTGCTTGTCTAGGTTATAAATTTGTGCGAAAATTGACTCGAGTGAGTGGAATTTATGCGCTGGCATAAAAATATTTTAAGCTGCTTTGAATTTAAATTGCACATTAAGTGTCGCAACTCCTTGAGCTGGTGTAAAAGCGCTGAGCATACAAAGATTATGAAAACTCGTTAAATCCCAAATGACATATGATGAGTTGGAGCACAGCACAAACCGCAGACTAATGCGAAATGCGACATACGCCAAAAAAAAAGAGCGAAAAATTCAGCGGAGGCAGCCAGTTAGCCTGTCCAGAAGGCACTCCCAACGAAAACAACATACGGTCTTAATTTCCCGCTTAGCCGCAGCAACCTAATGCCCTTTTCATTATAGTTGCAGTTGCATTAAAATTATGTTTATGAAACAAAAAGGCTAGCAAAACAACACAAAAAACCACAAACCGGAAAAGTTTAGCAGCATTTTATGTAACTAACACAAGCCGACTTTTTGGACTCTAGCGGCAAGAGTTATAAAGCTATAAAGGCTTGAGTTGGAATTGTGGGAGGGGGGCGGGGCCGATTTCTAAGCTACAGCTACAACTGTGTGTGAGTGTGTGTGTGTTGATTTAAAGCTTAAACTTAATTTGCGTAACATGTCACATACAATGCCACATCAAGTCTTTTTTAGCTAAGCCTTTGCTGACATTTTACATTGTAGGCCTTGCAACGGCTAAGCGAGCCAAAGGCTTGCTTAAAGGGAAAACTGTGTTTGACAACGAGTTATAAGTGTAGAAAAGAGTTTTTTGGTTCATTTTTAATAGACTTGTACAGTATTGTGGACTGAAAGCAGTTAATACGATTTTTAAAATTAAATATTTAAGGTTACGAATTAAATAACACAAAGTGGAGAAATTAAATTTAAAGTTAAAATACAATATAAAATAAGATAAATGATATAATAAATAAATCTGATGGTATTCTAATGTAAAATGATCCCATAACCCCTTGAGACCAAAAATTGTTAAGCGTTAATCTCTTTTTATTCATTATTCATTCATTTAAAAAAAAAATTTACCAACATTGGTTTACAATTTAATATAGCTTTCACAGGACAGGAACAAATTCTATTATATTAAATTCATAGCCAAATATTGATGTGCGTCGTGGCGGAGTATTTTATCAAACCTTTCTTACTTATTACTTTTTCCAAGGGTACGTAAGGTTTTGTAATGCAAATATATAGTTTCTTGGCAGTTTTGTTATATCTCAATCTTAAGCACACAGTTGTAGTATGCATATGTAAAGAAAACATATATCTTAAGGATATATTTATACCTGTCAGGTGGACATTTATCCGGTTGTATTTTAATAAGTGCAAGTGGGTGCTCAGCATTCCGAATACAACTGAGACTGAGACTGAGACTGAGACTGAGACTAAGACGCTGGACGCATTCATTACTCATATTTATGTTCTGGCCGCCATGTAAACCATTTGATTAATCGCATTTAAGCAGAATTAATATCTTAAACACACATACATGTTATGCCAGCCGGGACAGGACTTGAGCCGAAATATGATGGCAAATAACATTTAATAAGCCAAACCAGGGCACGTTGACACCATAGTGTGTGTGTGTGTTTAGTACGTGACCTCATCTTGGGGCGTCCGACTCACCAATGAATCAGACCGCACATAGATCTCTGTCATGGGCATTAGCATTACGACAGGCCAAAGATAGTTCATCAAAACTGACAAGCTCATTGGGGCAGCTGAAGGAGGAGCAGAGGAGCGGAGAGGCAGGAGCCGGCATAACTAGGACAGCGCGGATATTCACGTTTTAGAAAATCTGCATGACAACAACGGGAACAACAACAACGGCGCTGTTAGCTCAAAACGTTCCTTCTACCCCCTCCCTCCGCTACGCACTATCTTTATATTTTACACTTCTGGTGGATTCCACACTGCCGAGAAGTATTCATCAGTATTTCCGTCACGCAGAGCGCAAAAGCTTTGTCTGCGGGTGCGGGAGACGTGCTGGGAACGGGCGGAGGGAACGGGGTAGGGCTGGATAGGGAGCAAGCTGTCAGTAGTTGTATGTTGACATTTCAATGACAGTTGTGGAAATTGTGAATAGCTTTCGGCTGCCATTTTGTGTTGTGGTTTGTGCCAGCAAGTTGCTCCTCGCTTTTGTTCAATTTACGCAATTTTATTATCACGGACAGCTTGCGCTGGTTAGTTACTCAAATGCTGCCGTGTGCCGCCGAATAACACACATCCATACCCACACCCACAAACACAGATTCACACACACTTCACACAATCGGCAATTAGTCACGTTTGCTTTAGCTAGCAAGTACTTAAATTTGCATGTTGGCTTATAATTGTTAAGCTTTTAGGGCAGTTAGCAACCTATTTGGGTGAGCAACAAGTTATTCTAATAGATCCTTTAGGTTTGATGTGTCTGGCTGCTGCCGCAGTATTTCTAAACTCAGACCCGCCTGAGATTCACGTATTACGCTATTTCAAGTAATAATCTAACCTTCGGGATCTTCCAGTATGTATAATCTATTCTTACTTTTACACTTTGAGAAACGTTTCACAACAAAATATACATAGTCTCAATCACTTTTAGTAGGAGCTGCAAATACTTTTAGATTCAGTTCAATAAATAAACAATACGGAATATCTTAAAACTTTAAATCAAAATTTCGGAAACTATGAAGTCGGTATTCCAATGGCTCATCAGCTCGATGAACATTTGCAAGATAGCCAATGAAGAAAACGAATCCCAGCATGCAGGTGGAATGGAATCTTCAGCGATTCAGGGGGACTTGGAACAACCCTTCATTATGGGATCCGAGCAGATAAGTGCAGTATTGCAGCAACTACTGAGCAGCGATGAGAACGGCCTGAGGAGCCTTACTCAATTTAATATTATTGGCACTGCGCCCAACGCTATAAAGTCTGACTACATGCTCGGTTCCGAGTCATTGAATCGCATGCTGGAGAATATGTTGGCGCATCCTTGTAACGACTCCGATAAGCTGCCTCGCTTTGAGCCAGCCATACAGCTGTAAAAGCATCCATAATGTTTATAACTTGTGAATACATTACATTATTCTTTTTGCATACACATTACATCATATCATTATGATCCATCGAATAACGAGCATATCGTTTAATACTCTGACAGAGGATAATCAACTTTAAAAAACGAATTCGTCTTCAACTCAAGCAATGGGTCAATTCCAAAATCAGCAGTTTAAATATATATATGTGACCGTAGATTAGCGCTAAAAAATTTAGTTTTCCCAAAATGATGTTTACAATAAAAATTACAAAATGATTATTAGTAATTTCGTAATGGTGCCGATTTTGATATCCATTTTGAAATGCCAGCAATTACAATTGCCAGCTGTTTTTTGTTTACAAATATTCTAAGGTGTTGCCACATGTGCAAATGTAAGTAAAATCATTGCAAAGTGGCAGCACTATTCGTTGTATCGATAGTTTTGACGTAGTATCGTTTGCATAGGTCACACTGGTTGCATTTAATATAAACACAAAAACTAAAATGCTACCTGGCGTTGGCGTATTTGGAACAGGAGAAATAGCCAATGTGCTGGTGCCGCTGCTGCGTGAGAAGACTTTTGAAGTCAAAGCCATATGGGGACGCACCCTGCGGGAGGCGAAGGAAACGGCCAACGCACTGGGCGTCACATTCTACACAAACGTCATTGACGAGGTGCTCCTGCGCAAAGATGTCGATCTGGTGTTCATTGTGTGCCAGCCGTTTCTGCACGCCGAGATCTCAGTCAAGGCGCTGGGAATTGGCAAGCATGTGGTGTGCGACAAGCCAGCCGGCCTGCATCAGATGGACTCCATGAAAATGGTGCGTGCCTCGCAATACTATCCCACGCTTATCTCGCTGGTGAATCATCCGCTGAGGTTTCTGCCCGCTTTCACACAAATGCGACGTTGCCTGCAGGATGAGCTCATCGGACCTATGGGTGACGTTGTTCTAATGGATGTGCGTGTCCAAATGGGCACACTGTTTCCCGAGAAGTACAATTGGATGTGCGACGCACAGATGGGCGGCGGCGCCCTCAATCTGGTGGGCAGTGTTGTCGATCTAGTGAACTTTCTGCTTCAGCAGCAGGCGGTGCGTGTCCATGGCGTACTGCGTGCCCATACGAAAACTACAGCGGCCATCAATGGTATACGACAGATAACGGCACCCGATTTCTGCAATTTCCAAATGGAGCTGGCGAGTGGAACGCTCGTCACAGTGGCCTTGCACAGTCACACTGTGCCCACGAGGACCTTCTCGCAAGAGGTGCTCGTCTATGGCAGTAAAGGTCATCTGGTTGTACGGGGCGGTGACCTCTTTGTGCTGAAGGAGTCCCAGCAGAAGGAAGAGGCAGTCTACGTGGATGTCCAGGATCTGCATTTCAACACAAACAACTCGCTGCTGCCACGTCCCTATATCAAGGGTATGTGCAAAATGGTCGGCGCTCTCAAGGAAGCCTTCAACAGCAAAGAGTCCACCTGGATAAAGGCGCCCGTCTCCACCGCAGCCACCTTTGAGGATGGCCTCTACGTCCATGCCGTGGTGGAAGCCATACGAAAATCGAACGAAACACGCCAATGGCAGCGGGTCCAACTGAGCACAGATGCTCCACTCAACCACGACCAGATCATTCGCTACGGATATGCGCGGATGTCTACCATGTGAATATGCTGCGAATGTTTATATAAGTTACATATTTATTTATTGTATTGGCATTTATATTTTGCATTAAAAATATATACTGTTAAGCTTGTAAGATAAATATAAATTGGAAGTTACTAATATACACTTTTGTTGCTCTTCAAGTGTGCTGGGATAAGATAGTGCTTTCATATATTGGCTATATCGTAATCGGTAATCGGTTGAAGCTCAGGATAAATGTAGACATTAAAATTCAATACAAGCATTGCCATTTTATTACAAATTTACCATTTTATTTATAAATATTAAAATGAACAGCCATATCATATTTTTCCGTAGCAGGCTATAAATTATTGAGAGTAAATATTTAGCTAACTTAACAACTAAGACAGCAAACATTAAATATAGTACAAAGTGTTTTTGTTGTATGATCTTCGCCTTTGTGGATGAATATGGGTTTAAACTGTGTAAAAGTTTTGGCTTGACAATGTTGAAACCCCTTAACGTTTATTTAATGGTATGCTGGATCGAAAAGTATATAAACGGCAAGCATTTTTAGTGTTTAGTGTTATTAATAATTTAGTGAAACTATCAATATGAGGATAAGTTAATTTAAGATTTGCTTCTTCCTTTGGTATCTCAGCACTTAGAAAACTAAACTAAACTCTATTTAAAAATTGAAAAAAAATATTAAAATTCATGAAAACTATACCCTAAAGCCTGTTGTGTGCAATTTAGTTAAAGTTAAACAAAAGATTTAAAATATTTAGCTAAATGTAAATAAATATTTAAGTTAAATATAATTTAAGTTACTTGGAATATTTAAAACAATTCGAATAAAAAAACGTAAGAAAACTGCCGTCGAGTGTAACCAACTGCTCAATACTCTATTCCCAGAGTAGTCACTGCTAAGAGATATATATATTTTGATATAAATGTGCATATTGGAATATTTTTGGAATGACTTTCTAAGAGGTTTTTCAGAAGTATAGACTCCAGGTCTAAAACATATTTGTACGTTTACATTAAGACAGACAGACGGACCGACAGCTAGACAGACATTTAATAAAATCCTTTTTGGGAACAGGTTATGAAAACAAATAATAAACACCCGCTACATACATATACATACTACGACACTAACTAATCGTACAAGAATATATATAGGCGTATCTCTCCTTATCGCTTATTTAGTTTGCGCCAGAGGGTAAGCACCGTGAGCAGATGCATCACGCCAATCACAATGGCCATCAACAGGATGCAGTCGGACATGTGCACGTCGGAGATCATCATGTACTTGAGAAACACTTTGGGACTACGAAAATGACAGTACATAACAGTATCGGGGCACTCCAGAAACGGACGATCCATGCCGTAAATGGCATTCAGAGCACCGTGGAAACCAGCACGGAAATAACTCAAATGCCACATCCAACGGAACAGTGGCGTTATATCAATATACCTGGTGCAGAAGCCAAACACTGAGAACATGACAGCCAATATCGGTCCCAAGAAGACGGCAAGCTAAATAAAAACAAATATCGATTAGTGATCAATCACCGACGTAAATTAATTTGAAGTACCTTAGTTGGCAGCGTGGCACCCACAAAGAAGCCCCAAGCTTGTGCACTGAGCGATGCCAATATGGCCAGCAGCATGAAGTAATAGATCCGGAAAGCGTCGACGCTGTCATTGTCCGTCAGATGTACGCTGATCATAATGTACAACGCCGTACATAAGCTCTATTGTATAAATTAGAATAATGTTAACAAGGCTTTGCATTTGTAAACCTAAACCTACACTTGGAAAATTGATAAAAAGGGTATAATGATGTCGTGCCATGATATGTAACAAGCAGAAGGAACCATCTTCGACTCCAGAAAATATTCATATATGCTTGATCTTCACCAATAACTTTCTACGTCTGCCTACGTCAGAGACCTCAAAAGCTAAAGACTTTCAATTTTGCATATAAGCTCTCATACTCCATATGCAGATTAAGTTAATTACCTCTTACATTACGTAAGAATTAAATTGAAATTATTGCTTTCCTATTCATATTTATGAACTCCTACTGCTACTATACTATACTATTGATCAGCTGTACAAATTGCATCAAGATCGGATAAGAAACACAACGTGTATTCATAATTTTCAGCAAACATTAGCAATTTCTGTATTCATTTCTATATATATATATATAGAATATTTATGATAATCGAAGCGGTCAGAATTTTAGACACGTGTTGTCGCAATCGGGCTATTTTATTTTGTGTCTGTGCAAGCCTTATACATTGAAGAGCATGAACATCTTCAATTTTTTTTTGAATTAATTAATTTTGTGTTGAAGTGTGCAAAAGTGATTTAAATGGAAATTTGGCCAATTTAAAACCAGTGTTTAAATCGATTCAATATGCTTAACAGCTGGGTTCAGGGTGCCTTTTAGTCAAGCTCTCTCGACTAGAGCATTCTTGTTTGTTTTAATTAAATATGTGATTACGGAACAATAAGAATGCAAACACAAGTACGAATGGGTGCAGTCTCAACTGCGCAATACTCTGTTATTTCCAATATGCGTAATAGCTATAGTGAAAGCACTAAATAACAATTATTTGAATATATAATGATTATTTATTTTTCTACAGAACGGCAAACTAAACTAAAGAACTTTGTTCAGTGCATAATATCGAATAATATATATATACCAAATATGTGTCTTTTAAGCTATGTATTTTCCACAGATTCTTAACCCACTTTTTAAGGGGAAAGTTTGAGTTTTAAATACGTCTACCCAAGCCTAAAATATATAATTAGAAACATGCCCTCGAGTGATGGGAATAGAAGGGAAACATCATAATAATTGTTGTTGTTGAATGTGTCATGTAACGATCAAAGCAGTGGATCGTGCAGCAAACAACTATTTCATTACTACACAGCTTTAATGTTAATAATGTTGCTAGGATAGGTCACTGAAGTAGCTATAATGACTTTGTCATGCCAAGTTCGTATCCCACTCACACTACATTCTCATTTATTTATTTAAGATTAAAATTCTCCCACAACTGTAATGATTGATTTGAATTGATCATCTATTGGTAAGACTTACTTGGAAGGGTATTTCGAAGGAGATCAGCGATAGATAGTAGGGTCCCAGCTTGTACCAACGATTAAAATGTTCTCGAGTCAGCATATGAATGTGTAGCGGAACTGCAATCAGAGAATTAAGACATTTATTAAACATTTGAAATCAACTCATCATAAATAATAAGGTTTTAATGCGTACACATAATCGAATACCAAAAGTGTAAGGCAGCTCTAGAAAGGAGTGCCCCACTTGAAGGCAGCATCATTTTCATGCAACTCTCGTTTTTTACACACAATTTAAAATACCCACAAACACACCCACTGCAAGCTGCGTGAGTCAACAGCGGCAGCGTTGAATCTGAAACGGGGCCAACTCGTTTGTTTCCCATGATTACATCAACTATTACCACTGAGTCAGTTCACAGGGGAAAAGCTGAACTGAATAGTTTATCTATACCTGAGGCGCTCTTGAATAAATTTCTGCAGTTCATTAGTCGAATGGGAATAATTGTGATATATATTTATCTAAAATCTGCAAATCATCTTAAAGAATAGACAGACGATCATCAGAGGCCCAGATCCATTTTAGTTAAAATTTGAATTCGAAGCAAGGAATTAGTTAAATTGTCAACATTAAAACTTATCACAAATTGCAATAAATATAATGTGATCTTAAACTCCTGACTAAACTAGTTGTTACTTTAGAAACTAGAGCTTAAAGCAATTAAGTTTAAACACGTACTTGATGAGGTAGAAGATGCAACATTCTGCTGCTTACAGGCAACTTCATAGCTACATAGCTTCATTGTAGCCTTTTAAGCCACGTTGAGTTGGGACACAGGAAGACAAGCAAGAATTACATAATAAAATTCGAAAATTACAGCTTCGAAGCTACTGCGAATTGTTGCCAGAATTACATAACTGCAACTGTGCAGCCTTACAAAGAGATACTTTGCTTGGTTTCTGGCTGCAGCTAACGAGTTGACAAAGTTGGCTGCCTCAAGAACTGGTCTCAACAAAGGGGCGAGCACCGCAAGGAGAGATACTCATTTTTCTCATTGAAAGTTTTCATTGTGTATACATCTACTTACAGGTCAATACCACTGCCATTTTGCCGGTGTAGACCAAGAGCAGTGTGGATCCATACAGGTAAACATAGTTGCCGAGCACAGATGAGGCGCTGTTGCCCACATTCAAGTACAGGTAGCCGAATATGACGCCGATGAAAATGTGCGAGAAGATGCGGGCCAACAACAGAAACTGCAAATAAAAATTAAAACAGGCATTACACATATTGTAACTTAACCCACTTATACAGCGATTATGCATCCACCAAAGAGGCTGGGCTGCTAAAGTGCCATTGCCATAATGTGCACCAAAGCAGCACTTGGTGTATTAACTGTGTGAAGGTTGTCCCGTCGTTGAAATTTGTGTTTTTCATTATGGCCACAGTTGAGTGGTCAACACGAGCTCAGAACTCAGCTCCGCTCAAGCCCACTCCCCTTATATGTATACACAAACATATTTATGTGTGAGCTCCGTCTGGCATGCACTTATCCGTAGATAGAACAACAAATCAATTTACAAGACACTAACAGGCACTCGGATTGAAAGGCAAACAAGCAAATGCGTTACCAATTGTGTGCATGTAAATACAACAATATGTGCAAGTAGTCATACATTTGCTCTTTAGATTTGGTCGTTAAGCTGCCGTGTCGAATCCGGAGTCCTACCTTAAAATGCGAGTCAACCCATCTTTCTACTCAATGAGCACGGCTTTGAGCTGTCAGATAATTTAATTGCAATCTTCAATCATTTAACTGTTGAAAAGCAATCGAAGTGGCAGCTGGCTTGCTTATCTTTAATTATAATTTTAGTACACTTTAGACACTTGTACATTTTAATTTTATGCATCGTTGACCTTGACCCGATTTTCATATGGCCAACTTTTTATTGTTATTGCGGTTGACAAGTTTCTCTGTACTCACATAGTTGCGTCTGGAGCATATCAAAATGAGCTTCATCAGCAGCAGATATTGCATAAGGAACGAAGCTGGAACTACGGCTTTAAGCTGCTCGGGCTGATTGGCAAGCCCTTTAACTGGAACTGTCTCATTGGCAAGTGGCTGCTCCACTGAATCAATTGGCGTATTCAGCGCCCTGATCTCATCCAGTGCCAGCTCTTGTTGGGCGGGTTTAAAGTAACTGTAGCTTGAGAACTGCTCCAGACTAACTTCGGGAACCATCTCAGACGATGCACTTCGTTGTTTGCCACCAATTGCGTCTGTAAAGGAATCCGATTTGCACTTAATAACATGCTTCAATTTACAGTCAAATATAAACAAAGTCAAGTGTAGATAAGCTACGCCTTTCTGCTATATTTATTTGCTTTTGCGTACCTTTTAAGGTTGTTATAATCTGCGACATATCGTCAGTGTTCGTTTGCTCTTTGGCATCCGCATAATACTTTGTATTCGCTGCTTCTATCAGATTATTAAGATCACATTGATGCTCTCCAACGGCCACTTCCAGCACTGTTTCGAATAAAATGCAATTTCATGTTAAGCTTATGGTACCTATAGGGGAAGGGGGCGGGGCACACATACTGAAATCCGCCGGATTGTGATAGCTGGGGCAAACGAGTTGCTGATCGGCAAGAAACGGCACAACTTCCTTCACTCTGCCCTGGTACATGCAGTGTCCATCCACCACCGTATACAACTTGTCGAACATCTCGAAGATTAGCGCGCTGGGCTGGTGAATGGTGCAGACTATCGTGTGGCCCTGGGAAGCCAGCCTCTTTAGCAGTGACACGCACGAGCTGCACGAGGAGCTGTCCAAACCACTGAAAATTACAAAGTTGATATTCAGTTTATTGATTTGCTTATTTGAGCGAGCGGAAAATAAATAAGAGTTGCCAAATGGTGAATGAATTTGTGTTGGGGACATGTGAGACGTGAGGTTCCCAATCTGTCAACAACGGAAAATTGCCAAAACATCTGTCAACCCGTCTAGCTTATACCATATACTGTGTATTGATGTCACGATGAAATTTTGGCTACACACATTTAATTCATATAGGCCATAAAAGCATCATTTAATTTTTTGCCTTTTTGCCCAACATTTGCTTGTATATAAGTTTAATATATATAATTATTTTAGTTAAGCTTTTTTAACTCAACCTTTTTTTGCTCTTTTTTGTTTTGCGCAAGTTGAAGTCAAGTAAATTAAGCTAATAGATATATAATTAAATTTGTACACAAGAAATAAGTCTTGTATAGTTTTAGTCTTTTTTTGGTTTCTTGTCTTCAGTATTTGCAAATGACTGGATAATAAGATAATTTTATTAACTATGAGCTTATGAGCATGACTGACTTTAATAAGATTTAATAAGCGTTTCAAAATGATTTTATAGATAGGGAACCTGCTGCGTTTAGTTGATGTGTGTAAATATTTTATATATCTAATATAAATGTCTATTCAAATTAAACTAAGCGATTTGCAACGCCGTTTTGATGTTTTTGTTTTCCTTCAAGATTAATTTGCGCCATAATAATATATACAAAATAAATATACATATTAATATAAACTTATATATATAAATATATTAATATAAATTTATATATATAATTATTAATATTGATAAAATATATTTGTTTGTTTATTATGAACTTAGTAATCATTCCATTTTCCACTTCCGTCTGGCTTAGACGATCGGTCATCTTATTTATTATTCATTAGTTGTCGCTTTGCATATCAGCTATCAACTTACGTTGTGGGCTCATCCAGATAGAGCACTGGCGGATTGCTTATCAACTCCAGGGCAATCGCGAGTCGCTTTTTCTGTCCGCCAGAAAGTTTGCCCGTGAGCACATTATAGCGATGATCCAGTCCCAACAGCGACAAGATGTGCTTTATCTAAAAATAAAAATACAAGTAAAAATGGCAAACAGATTTAGCAGGGTTTGCGTAATGTATAAAATTGTAAACAACAACAGCAAATCTCTGGATTACTTACCAAAGCCAGCTTCTCAGCTTTCTTCATGTCAAAGCCAAGTTTCAAGTGTGCCGCCATCAACATTATTTCGCTAACCATCAGCTGGGGACGCAGCAGATCATCCTGGTGAATATAACACGACAGCTGACGAAATCTGTGGGAGCTGGTGGCCATCGGATTGCCATTGACTCGAATGTTGCCCGTGACTCCGGTGGTGCTGCAGAGCGCAGAACGCAGAACGAAGAGAAGACCCGACAAACAAGTTGAAATCTCGTCAAATACAATTTATATGTGTATGGGTAAAAAAACTCAATGTATGTTAACGTATGCAATTACACACACACACACACACACACACACACACACACAGGCATTGGCACAGACACTCGCACGCACACAGACAAGTTTCAAGTTCGTAGTTTATTGACCGATAAGCATAAATGGCAAGCGTGTAGCGACTGCCTGGCGAAGAGATACCCTGTATTTTTACATACCAAACCAGATAGAGAAACGACTGTCGATTTACCTTTCATTTGAAACTGATTAACGTAGATTTATAAACAAGTTTACTTAATTTGATTACACTTAGTCGTGTGTTGAGTTGATATTTGAGATGTGTTCAGCAATTACGATCAGTGGCAAATTATAATAATTCTCTGAGATTAAAATATATAATTATATATGTGTGCATATATATAATACTGTTAATTACATCAACAGCAACAGAATTAATCTGATAAGTGGCTAAGGTTTGTTTTGGACTTCGGCTGCGTTTCAGCAGCTCACCTTTAATTAGTTGCGATAAGGTTTAGTAACAAATCCGATTTGGATTATAGCATTTCCCATTTTGATTATTGAAACTAGCTGTCGACCGTATGTTAATAAATTACGCAAGATGAATCATTTGTTTTCGCCGATTAGCAAGAATGAGACACAATAATCTCACTTACCAGAATCCGGACATAACATTCAGCAGTGTGCTCTTGCCCGCTCCGGAGGGACCCATAATAGCCGTCAGCTCACCCGATCGAAAGTTACCCTGCAGACCATGCAGGATCTCCTTGGTAACTGCGGAATGACGGCAAGTTTTAAGGACGCTAGAGAAATTAAGTATTATTCAATAAGCACTTACCAAACTTGCGTTCAGGAAACGAGAATTTGCGTATCTCATAGCGCACGTTCGAGAACTCAATGTCCACCGGATCACAGTGAGCGAAATTGACATGTGCAAACGCATCGTGATAATTGTGGTGTCGAAATGCGTTTAAATTGTTGACTTTGGCAACTGACTCGGCCGAAACGGACATGCCTGATTCACTTATCGATGTTTCCGAGCCAGCGCCCAAGCTACAACAGTTAATTCCCAGGCAGCCATTATGAGGCTCCTTCAGACTGTCACCGCAGCTGCGGGCACTGCTGCTGGCATCGCCGCCTCCTCCACAGCAGGTGGCAGCATCTGTGGCTTTGATATCTGGCAAGAGTGTCATCTAAGGGCGTTAATTGTGGAACAGAGTTCCGCTTTCAGTTCGCGCAAATATATTTCTTCTTCGGCCAACTGTAAAACGACAAAAATGACAGCCAAAAAGTGTTAAAATATGACTAAGCGCACTTGAGTACATGCTTAAAGATAATCAGTCCAGACCAATTATATTAAAAACATTTAAATGTACACATATAATTAGCACAGACAATTAAAAAACTGATCTTAAAAGTTATCCGTCGTACGTCGAACTATGACTTTATGGTCATTAAGAGAGCGACTTTAAGGTACCCATATAAATCGTATTTTGCGACTCGTTCCTTGAAGGAGGTCATCAACACTCTATATTAGAAGCTCTGTAACTGCTGAATATATATATATTTTTACATTTAACTTGAAACTCATTAATAATTATATTTGGCTCCCTTTCCCCTCTTCCTCTTGGAGACATTTTCTCTGTGCTTCTCGTTATACACATGTTTAGCACATTGACATTTCGCATAATTTGACATTATTGTTAAAACTGGTTCAGTTGTAACATTTATTCACATCAAACATATAGCACTCGCACGTTAATTGCAAGGAAAATAAAATGAAACAAATAATAAATGTTTAGCGAGTGTTCATTTGCATGTTGTTGTCATAGGTCAGTTAACGATAAAAAAAAAAAAAGTAAAGCAGCTTATTAATATATAAACAAGACGTTCAAAAGACTGCTTCCCTGTTGTATACCTAATTTCAGTATTATTAAATAATTTGTTATTACCCAATCAATATATATCGAAGAGGGAAGAAGTATATCTCAAAGGGGGAATCCATTCATGTGACTATGCATATTTTATCACAGCTTTGCTACTTTGCTTTGCTAAATATAGCTATGTGTTAGTAGATTTAAATGAAGATTATTATCATAATGATAAACGTTTTACTGCTTTAAATCTTGGCAATTCTCAAGACTGATATTGAGTTTGCTGTCAATTCAAAATCAAAAAGGCGATAGCCGAAAACCAGTTTGAAAACGCCGCCGAAACCGGATAATAGTCGTGAAAAATCATAAATTGTCGTTTATTACAGCAAAAGGGGTGTTCCAAACAATTGCCACCACGCCAAAGCCAAAGAAAACCGTCTAGCCAACAATATTGCCTGGAATCGATTTCGAATGCGCCAACAATATGTAATTATTTACAGTGTGTGTACTTAAATTGCTTTTACACATTTACGCACATTGTAAAATACGGTGTGAAAAACAACTAAGGGGGCACGACTAGCAGTTACCCTGCAGTCACTAAGCCTATTTACCTTGGCAATTATGTGAGAAATGACGACGACTTTAACTCTTGCCGCAAATACTACAGAAGCGAATCGATTGTGGCATGTTTGAGTACATTTTAAGTGCAGTCTGCTTTAGAAATCATTAATTGAATCAATGCCAATTGAACTTGTCGCTCGAGTCGTGAAGGTTTCGTGGCTGATCGTTGTGCGATAAATTTATTTAAGGTATTTCTTAGAATCGATACTAGAAGAAAACATTTCACATAATTGCAAATCTATGCTAGTGCCATAAGGAGTATTACATCATTGATTATTTATTTTAAAATCGATACAAGAAAAAGAACATTTCAAATAAATATGAATTAGCACCTATAAATTTTTAAAGCACAGCAGGACGAAGAGATACCCTGTACTCGCTGATGCCTCAGTCACAGAGAAATTTCTAAGCACGACCATTAAAGCATCTTTGGGGGTCGTCAATATCGGCATCTCGGCAGGTTCGTTAACCGAATAACTGAAAGGTGCCGACTCCTCACACCTTTTATGGAACCAATCAATCAATGAACTGAGTCGCTTAGGTGATCATTGCTTCCTCGTTAATGTACAAAATAATAATAATGAATACCATTTTCTGGATTGGTGGCTTTCTAATTATGTAATACAAATATTATGTATTTGACCGCTAGAATCAAACTTGCGATACAGAATAAATGACGTCGTCAAGGTCAGCACGTGGCGATCGAAATTAAAAACAAATGCTGAACGCGAACTTTTTCATGGGGAATCCAGAACCAGTGCCATGATCAAAATCGTGTATATATGTATATATATATATATATATATATATATATGTAATATATATCTATCTAATATATATATATATATATATATATATGTAATATATATATATATTCACATACATACGCACTCACATATACAATAATATCACTGCTATTCATCAATTTTTCATGCTTCCTAGCCATGTGAAGCAAAATACTGTAGCAAGTAGCCGGTTTTGTATTCGAAATGAGGGTAAACAAAAACAAAATAATTAAAAATTGTGTGTAACCGACAACGGAATACTTTGTAAACCCAGCTAATAAAGATACTGTTGACTATTTAATTATGAGGTTAGTGATCCTTCAACACCTTAAGCTGTACAACTGCGAGAGATCATAGATTATCCCAGGTTAGCAACAAAAAGAATCCATTTTCTGATGCGACTCAGTACGAAATGCTTTTTTCCCCAGTGGGAACAGAGTACAACAAGCATACATATAACAGATCTTGGTATTCTAGGAACAATTTATGTTCGCTGACATGGCTTTTCACGAACGAAAATACAACTGCGCATAATCAAAGAGCGACAGGGAAAGAAGAGTGGGAGCAATAGATAAACAGACCGACGGACAGACACGGCTGGCCTACTTTGGAGTTCGGTTGTGGGGAGCTACGTTAGAACAGATCATAGGCAACAGAAAACAACTAAAATCTTCACTTCTCTCCTTTTCTCTCTCTCTCTCTCTCTGTCTGCCACAATTACGCTCCAGACCCCAAAGAGCTTACTTACTCTCTCTCTATATATATATATATATATATATATATATATATGTATATATCTCCCCCTTTCACTTAGATATGTTCTGCATGAATTTGGGTGTTGGAGCGGTCAAGTAAACGAACCTGTTGGCTTGGCTCTCGTTGCTGTAGTCTGCTGTTGCTTATCGCTCGTTTCGTCGGCTGCAGTTGTTATGTTTGTTTTGATTTCGGTTTTTGGTAGTAACAATGATGACAAAAAGGATTGTACATTAAGTTAAAACGAAAAACAACGCAGAGACACAAACACTTAATTTATGAATAAAGCGCATGTAAAAATAGGCATGCAGACCTCTGTCTATTTTAAATAAGCACTGAGGATTTGCAGTTATAACACGCGATCGTCGCAGGCAGCATTTGTATAATTTAGTATTGGACTCGTGTGAATTTCGTTTGTAATTTTGAGCGGCAATTCTTTTGTATTTGGCTGTCAGCCATCTCCGTTACACTTGAATTGCAGCAAATTCATTTATTTACACACGCACATAGCACATACACAGAGATATAAGATTGTGTGCTTTTAACTGAAATTTACTTTAATATGGAAGGGAACAAAGGCTTATTATGAACCGAAGCTTCATAAGCTATATATTTACATATGTACGTGTGTATTTTTGTACATATAACAAATGCAATTGCCTCCTTTGATATTGTTGTCATTCGTTGTCGCTTTCTTCGCTTTGATGCCCGTTCTTCGATGAACTTATGCAGATCGACGACGCGTAAATGAATTTTAATTGTGCACCCATACACTGTACATTATTTACTTTTACGCTTTTCACTTTGGCGCGCCTCCGTCGATTTAATGCACGTTCCACATCAGCCGCTTGCTGCCGTTGAACTAAAGAACCCGCTCCCAGCGGCTTATTATTATAGTACTGTCAGCTAACTCAGTCCAGATGCTCGCTCAGCTGTGCCGGCATACAATGGAGCCAAATTCTCTCCAGCGAGTGTAAAACAATCTCTGGTCGAGAGAGCTCAACAAGGAGATACGCTAGACCCATTCATTTGACCTCTTAGTATATACGATGAGACCTCTCAATTTAAGTTCAATACAATACAAACAAAAAAAATATGTTTTATAACATATTTCCTTTTCGTGCTCGAATCGTTTGTGTTTTTTTTTTCTATTCTTTTTTTGTGTAACCAAAACAATGTTTGACTCAAATTAGACAAGAATACCCACTGTGCAACGGAAGTGATCGAAATTTGTTGCTCTCTCTCTCTCTCTCTGTGGTTTGCCCGCTCTCCCATTGGTTCTCTCCCGGGCCGGGTCTTGTTAAGTTTTACGTTATATTCGAGGTGTTCCGTTGTTTGCAAATCATATTTTAAAATGTTAAATGTTTCTGGTCTTAAAAAATGTGTGTAACCATATTTATGTACATACATAACTTAAAATTGCACTGACTGTAATAGCAATGACCTCCATTTGTGTATCCATTAAAAATGGGCAAGAAAAGTTAGCATAATTAAGTAAGCAATTGTATAAAAATGTGCAATAGGACTAAATGTTTAATATATGTATATTTATATGTATATGTATATGTATATGTATATGTATATGTATATGTATATGCATATGTATATGTATATGTATATGTATATGTATATGTATATGTATATGTATACGTATATGTATATGTATATGTTTAAGTATATGTATATGTATATGTATATGTGTATGTATATGTATATGTATATGTATATGTATATGTATATTTATATGTATATGTATATGTAGTGATCTATTACATACATGTATGTATAATATGTATGTCATTGGGATTTTTTATCTGTTTGCTGTGGTTTTTTATAACTAGCGACCTATGGGCAATTAACGTCTCAGTTTTTACCGTGGTCGGCTAGACGCGCACACAGTGCAGAGTTTCCCCAGTGGCTTTTTTACAGTTGAGCGTAATCTCCACTTGTATGAATACTTTTTAATGAATACTGTTTGACCTACTAATTTACAATAAACGCACCACACCGTTGAAGCTATAGCCAAAATGAGGTAATCACAATGAAGGAAACAATTGGGGGAAACAGCGGATTATCCGATTAACTTAAAAGCTGCAAACACATTTCAAAAGTCCTTTATGAAAACAAGATATGAAAACAGTCGGGCGTAACCGACTGCGAAATACTTTGATACCATACGTAATTCCAGGCCTGCTTGATGATCGTAAGCGTTGAGTGTGCAAAAACTCATTTACATCGCTTATACGAAAAATCAAGTCGCGGGTTCGAATGGTGTTGTTTGGTAGTTTAGTTTTCTTCATCTTAGTCTTCTACTATCTCTATCTCTAAGTCTTATCACTCTTTCTGTGAGATCTATGGTATCACAACGGGCCAAAACTGGCCTAACTGTGTCGGCAACCGTTAAAGTCTAATCTAACCTACATAATGCCAGCTTACAAGAGGTAGCACAGATTAGGGTGGGTGTAGCCAAGAAATACTGTCCAAGTTTGCTTTTCAAATTGAGGTAGATATAAGCTTCCTTTTAAGTTTGGCAACTGTAGCTCTAAAATTATGGGAGATATGGGGTATTGAAAATTTTGGAGGCGGGAGTGGGCATGGCTGAAAATCCGAGGCATATCCTAATTTTTGAAGGACATCTCCAACAACCTACAAACCAAATTTGGGGTCTCTAGCCTTCAAATTGTGAGAGATATGTGGCTTTATCGATTTGTGAATATCGATTTTATCGATTTCCTATCCACCTAGTGGACGTAGCACTCCAATTTTAACACTTTGTCTGTTCCAAGTTTCAAGTCTGTAACTATGTCGAAAAAAATTTTATACAGACGGACGGACGGACAGACGGCAAACATTGCACAGGACCAATATACTATGATACCTTCGGTATCAATGTATAAAAAAGGTATTGCAGAAGTTCTTCACATTTAATTGTATTATGTATATTTTTGTAGATTATAGATTAGATGTAGATTAACATATTCAAGTAAAATAGCGAATTGGAAACGCAGTAAGAAATATCTGGTCCATAGGAAAAACATTTCTTATTCAACTGCATTCAAAACTATTAATTATTTAGTTACCCAGCCAGACTTTAAACGGACAATGTAACTAGCATCGAAGTAAAATAGATCAAAGTAAATTAGGATCAATAATGTTAAATATCATGATTTGTGGATAATTGAATAATTAAAGAACATAAAATAAGGTTTAACTTTTTTTGTTACACAAAACACACTTGACTTACCAATTGCCTACTTGTCGTAAGTCTATTAGTGACGTCTAATCAATAACACTAGACAACAAATTATGAGTACTTATATGTGTATCAAAATGGACAGTGAACAACTAAATGCAGATTAGCTTATGTATTTAATGGAACGATATTTGTTAATTTTGCTCTGGAGCTTTAAAAAAAATATCGGTTATTTGGTTGCACACCTTGTTAGCTAGTGTAATTCGAGCTATTTGCTTGTGTTGAGTTGTGCATAGCGTGTCAAACAGTTCTCTGATCTGTTGGCACATTGAACCAAAGTATAAATAGCGTTGGTCTAAGTGCCAATTAGATTACAATAAAGCCACAGGCGATTTTATGAGAGTAATTTCAGCCCGCAATTAATTAAACTGAATTATTCAATGCAAAACCCAACATTAACGCAAATAAAAACCGTCCTCTAATTTTGCAGTACAGTTTTTAATGCGCTTAAATATGGTTATTTACTTAACGTAAGTCACGACCTCAACCACAGCTTATTATTTTCAAAGTAACAAAGGTGTAACAGTCGGAAATACACAATAATTATATTTTCTTATACTGAAACATTTAAAAGTGGTGTAATCAAGTTGAGGAAATGTTTCAAGCATTATTACACATGAAAACATCAACTATAGTAATTTATTTATATGCTTAAGCTGATAACATTGTCTATATTTTTATATATAAATACACCTATAGGTATAGAAGTATGTGTTGTACACAGTCATTCTCACAAATGTTAAAAGAATATAAGAGGTCTGTGGGTTCAACAGCATTATGGACATAACTTTAAACTCATTTGCGAAAATTGAACAAAATGTTGCAAAAAAGTAACTAAATTTGCTAAACATATAAAAAACAAAGCAGCATTTAATTCGTTCATTCCAAATTCCAAAACGCCAACTGTTTTTTAATAAGCTGTATACATATATGTATTTTATAAATATATAAATATATATATATATATATATATATATATATATATATATGTATACCTGTACCTGACATGTATGCAATACAGTCAGCCATTATCAATCGAGCGGAGCAGTGGGCAAAAATGGACAGATCATTTGGGCACTAATTAATCCATATGGCGAATCAATTGATATGCAAACAACATCATCGTTATTCTCAATGGACGCTACGAGAGGGAAGGGCTACATATACATACATAAATATGTATATATAAACATATACATATATAGATTTGACGCTGAATGAATTGAAATACGAGTACAATCAGCCTAAGAGTTTGTTGGGAGTAAACGATGAGCACAAGTGAAAATGTGAACTACACCTTAGGTTTATATGATTAAAGTGTCGGGAATCTAACTCCCTATATAACAGAGAATGACACAAAATTTACCCGCCATTCAACAATAAGAAAAGGCTAATGTATTTGTTTGGTGTACATGCTAGAGTAACTAAACCTTAACCAATCAGCAGACATTTCATTTGTATAACTAAATTAATTGCCTATCTTTATTGTAAATTGAATAAAGTTGGTAGAAGTAGTAGACAATTCTAGGGCACTTGTAATATTTAAATGTGCAAATTAATTAACAAAATCGTGATCAATGAATACCTCGTTAACGACAAATTGTTAGTAGATAAACAAATTATAAACAAATTAAATTTACATAATCATGTGGAAAATCAGTGATTGTTGACACCTTATAATCGGGCTGACTAATTTTTTCATTTTTCCTGAATTAATTTTATTTCTTAATTTCATCATTCTCCGAATGAACAAAAGAGTCAGCTGTTTCATGATTAATTTCTTAATATAATTTATATTTGTACTCAGCCTAATTAGTCTGGTTACAAATTTTATTTTTGTACGATATTTGAGTAAGTTGACTACATGCAGACAAGATATTCCACTTCAATCAAGGAGTGAATTTTATTTCTTACATTAAGCTGCGTGACTTTCATTGGCCCATAAACAAAGTCTCGAGCCAACGAAACGCGTCGGACCGGAAGCCAAGATACCTTTGACGTAAGTACGATTCAATCATTCAGTATTCAGCACAGGCGTAAGACTAGTCAATCCCCGGCTACTGAATAAGCAGCAGCAAGTGCCGACGGTGAATCGTATGATCTGTAAAGTCCCAAAATATATACAACAGAAGATACAATTTACATACATATTACATATTTATGCATATAAGCGGGATGCGGCAATCGCAGGTATGAATTATCGTTGAAAATTTACGAAATTCTATATTGGCTAATCAGAAATCCTTACTTTATTGTGTAGTAAATCGCAACACTCACAAAACTAAGCATTAACATTTGCTTATCGACCCGTCATTGCAATAAAATGGGGTATCAAAGTTCTGGCCCCGCAGCTTCACCCGTAATCAACAGCTGCAGCATTTCCAGGGGCAACATCCATCGGGTGCGGAGAACAACAATAGGATCAAGTGCATGGCTTAATAATATATTAGCGTTATCATAAAACTAATACAGACAGTGAGTGCTCAGTCATAAACTTGACCAATATTGGAGAATTGAATACTGCGCAACAGAGCAAAAACAAAAACCGCAGTAATCACTTACGAGTTGGTGTCGGTATGATAAGCATTTTATCCCAAGCTAGTGGCAATTGCAAAAACCCACACATTTAATTAAATGGCAGCTGGCGACAGTCATTTTATGAACAATGGGATGATTTATTAGAAAGGCATTTACCCGCAGCGCTTATATCAAATAAACTGCACACGGAATATATGTTAATACTCAAATTGATTTATATTTGAGGGATCTGCTCTGGTTAAACTCACACAGCTTAGATCATGCTGAAGATAATGTGTGGACGGACTTATGCACAAACAAAGCGATCTTACTGCATTTGCCCAGTAGAAATAGAAAGATTTCACTATTATTAGCACACACCAGTAATTGTAATATCACTTTAATTAATAAAGCGCACAGAACATACCCGAACTGCCAGCGGTAGCACTAAAAATATAACTAAGCCATACAAATGGAGAACAATAAACGAAAACACAGCACTACCGCAGAGGGTGAAAACTTGAAAGGTGGTTGAAATACGCACACTTCTTTATTTGCGTTTATGTCGCGCCACTTACTGAAATTTTCAAATGCCAGACTGTTAAGACTACTTGTGCGCAAGTTGGCAGTGTCGGCAGTGACAGATGGCAGCTCTGCGGCGATAAGTGAAGTGCTGATCGATATATCGATATAGAGCAATTGGTTTTTGTTATTAAATAAAAGCAACGTGATGAAAATTTCACGTTTCAAAAAGTCGCACAGAACTCTTGTGTTTTTTGCCACAAACTTTGATTATCATGAGCCATACCAGGTGCTGATTGACGCCACTTTCTGCCAGGCCGCTCTACATGTGAGTAAGCATGTCCTTAAGTGTGTCAGCAAGGCACAATTATAAAGCGCAATTTTCGTACTTCAGCAAAAAATTTGCATTGAGGAGCAGATTAAGAAATACTTTCAAAGCAATGTTAAACTCCTGACTACTCAATGCATCATTCTGGAGGCGGAGGCGCTTGGAGCGCCACTGACGGGCGCCATAACAATTGTTAAGCAGTTCCATGTGCACAAGTGCGGCCATGAAGGCAAGCCCGTATCGGCAGCAGAATGTCTCAAATCAATGGTAAGCATGAGAGATTCACAGGTTCATCCAACATTAAATGCAACAGAATCAAATTACAGACAAAAGACAATCGATATATAGTTGCCTCCCAGGATCGTCTGCTGCAGGCAAGTCTGCGCAAGGTGCCCGGCCGCTGTCTGCTCTACCTGCACAAGGCGACACCCGTTCTTGAAGCGCCCTCGGACGCATCTAAGAAATGGGTGCAGAAGCGTGCCAAGAATCTGATGCTGGGCAAACAGGCGGACAAAATAGAGTATATGAAGGTGAAGCAAGGCCTAACGCCGAGGGAGCCTACAACAGTTAATCAAAAGAAACCCAAGGGATCCAAGAATCCAAATCCTCTGTCCTGCAAAAAGAGCAAAAAGCAGAAGCCCATCTTGCATGGCGTAGAGCAGTCAACACTGAGCAAAGTCAAAAGAAAACGAGTCAAGATTGCGGCGCATGTTAAAGCCGCACTAGGCGCAAATCAACAGATTAATTATAAATAAACTTCAAGTCTTTATATTATTGTACATTTTTTTAAAGTGTTGAAATGTGTGTATTTGTATACGGCGTTGACAGAAGGGGTGCAGGGGCAGCTGCACCATATCTTTTAATCAATTTTATCTCGTGCGCAGATTATTAATCTACATCCCTTGTACACAGTATAATCTGCGTATGCGTTTGTATAATGATTAAATTTTACCTTCGCGAATATTGTTCAGCCTCTTCTCGGTCATGAAATGGCCAATGATTTTCGTGAGCGTCGGATTGCGGGCACAATAAGCCAACACATTGACGGGGAACAAGCCACACCAGGTGAAATCCATTTTGTTGGCCAAGGAGACGGCAAGGAGGTAGCCGCAACGCATTGCAGTCAGACGCCTCTGATTGGCCGTGCTGCCGCCCACCTTGCTGCCAACGGTGCCCGTGAATGCCTCCAGCAGAAAATCGGTGGCAATCGGGCCCGGCGAAAAGATCGTCACATCCAGCTTGCGCTGCTCCACTTTCAGTGCGGTCAGGTAGGCATTCAGCGCATGCTTCGCCGCGCAATATGTGGCTGAGAATGGAACCGGCGAGAAGCCAGCTATACTGGACGTGGCTGCAATATGGCCCCGTCCCCCATTCTGTTCCAGAAAGTAGCGCACAACGAGACGCGACAAGTGGATCGTGGCAAACACGTCCAGCTCGAAAAGATCACGATCCACCTGGATCTCGATTTCCGCCCAGTTGGCGCGCTGCGAACGACCAGCATTGTTGACCAGCACGTCCAGACGATCAAAGTGATTGAGTACCGTGTACAGATGCGATTGATGCTCCTCCATCTGCAACACGTCCATGGGCAGTATGAGCACATCGTACTGCGATAGGAGTCCGCGTGCCGCTTCCAGGCATTCTGCTTGCACTTCCTCCAGCTGCTTGACGCGTCGTGCACTCAACACCAGACGCACTCCATGGCGTGCCAGGTTGACCGCCAGAGCGCGTCCAATGCCGCTCGAGGCGCCCGTTATCCAAACCACCTGTCCTCGCATGGTGGACAACGAGACGCCAAAGCGCGATTTGTACCACAGTGCAACATTGCAATCGAGAAGGATCCAGAGCAGCACATAGCCAACATAATAGAGCACCAGCAGGATGAGTAAAAATTCTAGAAAAGTCATATTTTGCACCTTTGCACTGAGGCGTAACTTGACCGAATGTGAAAATGCGACAGTAAAAAAAAAAGTATCGTTTCAATGCGAACAACACTAATCAGCTGTTTTACTCGCCCACCATCGATTAGAGATGCCTAAGAAGTCACCAGTGAGGAGAGCGAGTTAAGCGAAACGAGATCTGCAAAAATTATCGTCTGAAGGTAAAATTGACTTCCCGAGATCCACCGACTAGCAGATACTCAGCATATAGTTCTTAATACTCTGCATATATTTGATTCTAAAAATTCTGCTGTCAAATTTCATTACAGCTTAAATTATTATAAGATTTATTATTCAGATTAAAACGAATGTGTTTGGCCAAATTTTTAGAATGTAAGTCATTAATTCTATGATTTGATCATGCTTGCAAAACGCTGCTCAGATTGCCGCAGATTTTATCGATTTCCGCACAGCCCGCCTGCTCCAGTGTCATTATGGCATTGGCCAGGCCCACAGTCTCCCGGATCGAGTTCGCCTTCACCCAGATGCGTCCGTTGACGCCCACTGCTATTTCGTAGGGCAGTTCATCCTTGATCGCGTCCAGGGCTGGGCAGCTGTCGCGCAAAAGTAGTCGACCCAGATTCAGGCTGCACTTGAAGAAAAAGCCATCTTGCAGCACGCCCAACTTGCCACTCTTTCCATTCGAGTTGACGCACACCAGCTCCGGTTCAATGTCCGCATTGGCGTTTAGCACACGAGCGTAGAGCAGATCGCCCAGATTAAGATCGGGTCGATTCTTCTTTGTAGCCGCCTCGAATGCCAGATACGATATGGAGGCCGTGTCCGCCGCCCCAATGTCCACGCGATACATGTCGCCGGCCCTGGCCTTCACGATGCCAATGATAAGGTCTCCACGCGCCGGGACGTAACGCCGCTGATAGCTGTCTACCCAAAAAGTGTTAGGCTCCTTGTGGCGCAGTGGACCCGCCTTGCTGGCCACAACCTTGTCGTCCAATCTCCGCAGTCCCGGACCCAGTATGATTCGCTTGCTCTTGGCCACATCTTCCACAGATGTGACGCGCTCGCCGGGCATAATAATACTTGTATTTGCAGACATAATAACAAAAATATTGTGCCGGCCGCGTGCTTTCTGGTTTGTTGATATTCTATCGATGCATCGATACATTTATGAAATGCATGTCAGCAGTGCTGGTAAGCGTTAGCAAATTAGGAATGTTAAGAAATTTCTCTTTGCCTCCACTCAGTTTTATTTTCTTTATTTTTAACATGTGTAATGCTATCAGTTTTTCTCTCAAATACTTTTCCAGATTGTCAGCAAATGAGGACCATTTGTGGATGCCGTTAAGTCTAACCTTGTTTGAAGGTCAATTCAAATACATATATCCCTACAGAGATACCGGCACGCATCTTACGCTCACAACTTTCATCCACCAAAAGTGCGCCTGGAGAACGCATACTCATTCGCTGAGGCAGTTTACGTTCCACAATCTACAACAACAATGGCAGCCATTTTAGTCTCGCGCGCTCTACGTGCGTATTCCCCACTGCATTTGTCGTTGCCGACCGCCCAGCTATCAAATCGAAAAAATTCGCTCGGTTTCTCATCGCGTTGCGCGACAACTACTTTCAGTAGCAAATCAGCCAGCAAAGCCGGAAGCTCTACAGAGTCGCTCTCGTCTGGACTTCAATTTCTGAAATTTAAAAGTTCTTGGTATGTATAAGTGTGTGTATATGAAATGGTGATTTGCGGTTTAATATTCTATAATTCACTTTCGTTTTTATGTTTTTTTTGCACTGACTAAAGTAGATGAATGCAGTAAATTCTAGAGTTATCTAACAATTTTATTATGTGCTTATGTACATACTAGAAAAATATATATATATAGATTTACCGATGTATTTGTATTTTATGAGATTGCATTGGTCGTTTGGTTTAGTTAAATAACTACAAAAAAGTGCAATTATGTGCAATAATTGTGAAAATTTTGTTACTTCGCCCCTGTTTCGCTTGTATTTCGATATTATTTGTTCCTCATTTTCGCAATGACCTTTAAGCGCTGCGCAGAGGTCATACGTACAAACGCTGAGCGGCTGCTTTTCTCTCCTGCACTGCGGTGATGAAAATCTAATTCGGTCTTGGAAAGTTTCAATCCGAATAATGCTTTAATTAAAATTACTTACGGGGGGAATAAAATATTAGTAATTGAATTAACTTTTTTTATTTTTAACTTAAGCCAGCGGCTCACGTATCAAACGTTTTCTTGAATATTTTGCGGCACACACTTCTAAGTCTAAAAAAAACCATTTATTATACCTATACATAATTCAATCTAAATATATATACATATTTAAAGACCGTTCTGGAGAGCAGTCGGGAACATTCTATTTTAATAAATTTATATTTTTAATGTTTTATTTTTAATGCTTTGCATGCAGTTCAAACGGAATCAACATGACCATTAAGTCGATCAAAGCACGTCAGATCTACGATTCTCGTGGCAATCCCACCGTCGAGGTCGATTTGACCACTGAGTTGGGTCTGTTCCGTGCCGCAGTGCCCTCGGGTGCTTCGACCGGTGTGCATGAGGCGCTGGAGCTGCGCGATGGCGACAAGGCCAATTACCATGGCAAGTCAGTGCTGAAGGCTGTCGGCCATGTGAACGACACTCTCGCTCCAGAGGTGATCAAGGCCAATCTGGATGAGACCGATCAGGCTGCCATCGATAATTTCATGATCAAGTTGGATGGCACCGAGAACAAGAGCAAGTTCGGCGCCAATGCCATTCTTGGTGTTTCTCTGGCTGTGGCCAAGGCTGGCGCTGCCAAGAAGAATGTGCCCTTGTACAAACACATTGCTGATCTGGCTGGCAACAAGGATATCATTTTGCCCGTGCCTGCCTTCAATGTGATCAATGGCGGCAGCCATGCTGGCAACAAGCTGGCCATGCAGGAGTTCATGATCCTACCAACTGGTGCCACCAGCTTCACCGAGGCCATGAAAATGGGCTCCGAGGTGTACCATCATCTGAAGAACGTGATCAAGGCTAAGTTCGGTCTGGATGCTACCGCAGTGGGTGATGAGGGTGGCTTTGCTCCCAACATTCAGTCCAACAAGGAGGCTCTTTCCCTGATCAGCGATGCCATCGCCAAGGCTGGCTACACCGGCAAGGTGAGCGATTGGTCTTAAGCAGCTTGCAACTGTAGTTACAATAATTAAAAATAACTACATTTTGTATACTGATAGATTGAGATCGGCATGGATGTTGCCGCGTCGGAGTTCTTCAGGGATGGCCAGTACGATCTGGACTTCAAGAACCCACAGAGTGATAAGGCCCAATGGCTGTCTCCCGAGAAGCTGGCTAACTTGTACCAGGAGTTCATCAAGGATTTCCCCATTGTGTCCATTGAGGATCCCTTCGATCAGGACCATTGGGATGCCTGGACCAATCTGACCGGTAACACCAAGATCCAGATTGTTGGTGACGATTTGACCGTTACAAACCCCAAGCGCATTGCCACCGCTGTGGAGAAGAAGGCTTGCAACTGTCTGTTGCTGAAGGTAAACCAGATCGGCACAGTCACCGAGTCCATTCAGGCCCATCTGCTGGCCAAGAAGAATGGCTGGGGCACCATGGTCTCTCATCGTTCGGGTGAAACCGAGGACTCCTTCATTGGTGATCTGGTTGTCGGTCTCTCCACAGGCCAGATCAAGACTGGCGCTCCATGCCGCTCGGAGCGTCTGGCCAAATACAACCAGATTCTGCGTATTGAGGAGGAGATTGGCCAGGGTGTCAAGTTCGCTGGCAAGAGCTTCAGGAATCCACAATAAACGTCGCTTCTTATAAATTCCAACGGCACCAAGCACCCTTCCGAATAAAAATCCACAGCTGCGTGCGTAAGCATGTGAAAGGTGTCAATTTGGTGTACGTGTTCGTCAACCCTTAGATATGTGTCTGGCGCACAAAAGCAACCCATTCATAATATTCAATAATATTGCTTCGTTATTTAGACATTATGATTACTGTTACCATTACTACGATCTATTCATTATTATAAACGCAAGCATGATCTACTTGAAGTATATTTAACAGTTGGACTGTCTCTATAAATTGTACACCCAAATATCACAGCAATATTGTAACTTGGATTGACCCACACTACCCACTCTGCCATTTGTAATCAATGAGAGCGGGCAAAAACATTATGGAAATATCAATTTGTTCAACTCAATAAAGCAGCGAATATGAAATGCTCTAATACCCAACATGAAAACCGATCGCACCAAACTTTAATTCAAAGTGTTAATAGATGTGAAATAAATATTGTTGAATGTATTTAAATCCAATTTAAATTTCCCTTTAATGCTTTGGGGGGAGCATTCGAAAAATATGAAGCATACTTTTAGGGTGTGATAAATTGCCAAAACTATCTTCTGATAATCAAAATTTTTAAAGCATACTTGTAGGTAGTCCTTCAACTAAGGCTGGTAAAATTATATTTTTGAAAACACTATTTATGCGGCCATGTCCTTGCAGATTTGATATGGTGCGTCAATTCTTAATTTAAAGATTATCGTAGAACCCAAACACTTGTAAAAATTTCAATCGCAGAGCGAACGATTTTGAGCCGATATCAGAAGAAACGTGTTTTCTCGGAATCTATGAGGAAGATTGGCCAGTTGGTAGCTCTGTTCAAAATAATTCTTTTGATGTCGGACGTTCCATTATTTGCAGGAATCTGACTGAGTTATGACCAATTTCGTTTTAAAAAATTAATTTTGTATCAACTGTTTGAAGGACCTTCGTCCATTGAATTGCATTATTCGAATCTGCAGGCCAATCTGTGGTCCAAAGCACACCCGGGTAGTGCTTGAAATGGTCAAGTTATGCCGAATTTGTTCGATTTTAACCATTTTTTGTGCCCCTTTGTATAATTTTTAGTCTCATTCTTTTCTCAAATTCTGGAAATCACTGAAGGAAGTTCGATAGTCCATTTCCCTGTGAGCACAAAAACACATGTCCTTTTGAGATATATATAAATATCGATGTTGCAGGAAAAGAACGAAGGTTATTCGAACAGTGTATCAGTGTCAATTTAATGTTTCATAACGTTTAAACTAACTACATTAAAATACTTATTCAACATTTAACAAAACTAAAAGCTTTTCCAATGTACTTAAAATCTATACCCGTCATTATGAAGTGATGTTAAAAATGACACAGTAAAATGTGTCTTTAGCACAAGTGAGAGCTAGTGGAGATTGTTTAAAAACCAAAAACTAAGGCACCGAATTTGTTGCGATCGCAATGGGCCAAGTCGTTGGTCCCTTGAGCAGTATATCCTCCAGGGCATGCTTGACTTTGATGAAACGACGCTTGAATTCCAAGCCGCATCCCTTGGACAGACGGAAGTCGACGAGTATCTTGCCATCCATTTCAATGATGTGCGCCTTGAAGACCAAACGCAATTTTCGCCTATCAATCGTGGAGATGGTAACAACGCCCTCATCACTAACTTTGCACGTGTAGCCGCCCAGTCGCTCGATGGTGCCCACCAGCCTCTTAATCGTATCGTCCCAGCGAGTCGTCACAAAGAAGCGCGTCATGCGCCGAACCAGACGCTGGAAGTAGTTCTGCGATGCGCTCTGCGTCTGATTCATTTGGGTGGCCAGCAGCAGATCATCCAGCATCGCCGGCTGCGAGAAGCAAAAGGTGAGACGTGCCTCCTGCGCCAGCGTCTGTCTGGCCTCATTCTCTTGCCCATCGTCGTCGCTGCGCATTGTGGGCATGGGCTGGGAGCAATAGTTGCGCGACACCGAATCATCCAGATTATTGCAGAGATGAGCACTGGACTGCAGTCGCTGCCTCTTGGCCTTGGGCGAGCAAATCTCCATGGCGGCCGCCGAGTCAACCAAGTCATAGGAACGATCTGTAAGAGGGGTGAACAACCATCGTTAACATCCAATTGAAATTGAAGACCCAATCAAAATCAAATGTTGCAAAACCAAAATACCGAAAACAAAATAACGAAAAAAAAGAAAGCAATGCAAAAACCATTTGGTTTTTGGTAATAAAGCTCTGTGGATTATGCGCACACCATAGAGCTAAAATCACCAAAGAGCAAATAATATGCAAACTCAAAAGGGCAAACAAACAGCAACAGCAAATAAACAACATAAATCTTATATACTATTGCACACATATATAAATTGAATTAAAACGTTTGTTAAGCTGGCCACAGGCGCCGATGCTTTGGTAATCTAGCTTTATGAAGTATTCAAATCTATCATACAGCTAAAGCGCCAAAGCGACGGCAGTGTGGCAGTGTGGCAGAGTGGCACAAGAAGAAGCACTTTAGATTAACACATATCGACACTGGATGAACACAAATCACTCGGTGTGGATGCAACACGTGCAGCACAGGCACAGAGCGACCCTCAAAGGTGGTGCAATACAATGTTGAATTGAGAGTCACTAAGTACCTGAGCAGCAAGGTGTGCAGCGGATTGGAATTGGACACTTCACACTGATAATGATTAACACAAGAACAAACCAACCGACGAACGAATCTGTCGCGTCTCTCTCTCTATCTCGGCTTACCATGTTCTGCAAACTGCATGTTGGACCACTTGTGATCGAGGATCTTGTCGAGCGTCATACGCCCGCCCGGACTGCTGGCGAGCACTTTGCGCAGCAGTGATATGGCCAGTGTATCCAGTTTGCTCCACGGTGTCTGCGTTTGCCAGCGATCGTTGTCCTTCCAGTTGGTGAATTCCACGCAGCTAGCCGACGGCTGATCCCAAGGCAGCTCTTTGGAAATGGATGACATAGATAGAGAATTATTTAGATAATTTATTTACAGTCTGGCAGACATGGCTTGATGGCTTGAGTTTGGTCCGTGCAAATTAGAAGCTTTTATTATTTTGTTTTTGGTTTAGAAATGAGTTAAATCGTGCACAAAAATAGTAATGAATATGATTGTTGCTTTTTGACTGTTGTTGTTGTTGTAGTTGCTGTTACGTTATCCATTGCAGCTAGTTTTGTTGTTGTTGTTGTTGGCGGGGTGCAGGCGGTGGCAAGCAATTTAAGCTGGAGCTTTGGTATAAAAGCTTTAGATGATACAAGATATAGAAACAATCTACAGCTAGAATACCAAAGAAACAGCAAAAATTAAAGAAATTGCAATTGTGTGTGGAACTAACTATATTTAAGACAAAACATACTGAAACATAGTGGTGAGCAAAAACACATGACATATCCGAATAGCTTATCAACTAGCTGAGTGTGTGTGTATGTGTGAGTATGTGTGTAACTGGTGGTGCCGGTGTGTAGTTAAATACATTTATGCATGTATATATATATATATAAAATACATATATATATGTATACATATATCAAGAACGAGCGATGGAAGGCGGACACAAAACAATACGAATGCGAATGCGATGCGAATGCGAATTGCGGTTTCTCTTATTTATCTTGTATCTATTCTTTCTGTTCTTTGTTATTAGTGTTGGAAGTGTGCATAAAATCAAATGTTGAATCAACATTAATGTGTGCAGGACTAAAGTGTGGCACTTACCACCCGCCAGCATTGTGACCAATATGACGCCACATGACCATATGTCCGCCGGCTGTGCGTGGTAGGGTTTCAACAGCACCTCCGGCGCCACATAAGGCAGAGTGCCGCAACGCTTGTCCAGCAGCCGCTCCCTGCCCTTGCATCTAGGAGCGAGCAAGTCGAAAAATTACAGTTAGTTATCTGATTTAGAATTAAGGTTGCTTGCACTTAAATTGAGAAAATATTCAATTTGCTGGTACCTAATACCTAAACATAGTGGCCATTCCAAAGTCAGAGATTTTAACATTGTCATGCTCGTCCAGCAGCAGATTCTCCGGCTTCAAATCACGATGGGCGATGCCACGTTGATGCAAATAGTTCAAGCCGGAGAGTAGCTGTGTAAAATAGCGCTGCGCTTCATGCTGCGGCATTCCAACATCGGGCTCTATATGGTAAACAGTAATAGTTGGTTATTTTATCGATTCACTTGCATAATTAGTGGACTTACCAATGCGATCGAACAACTCGCCGCCGGCAGCGTATTCGAGGAATATGTACTCCACGTCTCCTTGCGAACGTTTGCCAAAGAAACGCAGGATGTGAGTATCTTGCAGCATCTTCTGTATGCAGACCTCCTTGCGCACGGAGATCACCGCATCCGGATGCTTCTTAAGATCGACCATTTTCATGGCCACAGCCTCACCCGTCTGTCGATTTATAAGCAACTTGACTCTGCGCACCACAAAGATAAACAACATTCGCTTATATTTAGTAAGTGGAAAATTTTCACAGTGCTGCAGTTGCAGTTGCCACCACTCCGTTGCCGTCTTTGTCTGTGTATCGACTGGCTGTTAGTTAGTCAGTGCAATCAGTTGGTGCTCATTGCTCCTGTTAACAATTTCGTCGCATGCGCACTTCAAAAATCGAGCTGCGAACTGGGCTGCAGAGAGTGCAAAGCTGAGATGCAAGCAAATACGCCGGAAAAGTGCGTTTTTTCATATGCCTCGCAGCATTTCCGGTTTATTGACTTCAACACACACACACGCACCCATGAGAGTGAGTTAAGAGTGTGTGATGCATTGGAATTTTGGAGCACTGCACCTCCCCTCCCAAAACACCCCTTCCATCCTGCACTTACTCGCCGTATGCACCTTCGCCTAGGGTCTGCGCCAGGGTCCATCCTTCGACGAATTCACGGGTCGCCGACGTTGCTGTTGTTGTCATCATCGTTGTTGCGTTGGTTGCCATGTGTTTGGATTTTTGAATTTTTATTAAGGCGCTTCAATATCCTGTCAACGCATATCCTGTTACAATACGCCGTTATCATCCGTTTGTCAAGTGAGCCAGCATAGCGCTGCTGAGCTGCAAGCAAACACAAAAATATGATAAAATGTCAGAAAACTATGTTTCAATTATGTTAACGCCTACTCTTAAATTCATAACTGAAATCGTAATTTCACATCCATTGGTACATTCACCTAGCTTCACTCTGGGGATGCTGCTGTTGAACTTCGTGCTGAATACACACACACACACACACACACACCAAAGTACACACAAACATATTACGAATATAAAAAAAAGAAGCCAACGTTTTTCGTCATATTTTTTTTTTTGCCGCTTTAACATTTCATCTTTTTGGCATGGTCATGGTTCGCCCAAAGTAATCAACCACAACGCGTCACAGGCAGGCACATGCGCTGTGGCAGCCACCTCATCGTGAAATGAGTGCTCGATTTACAGCTCTCAATGTGCAGACGTACGTAACGTATACGTGCACAGATACCATACATATATTTGAAATAGTTCATTTTGATTTATTCGATATAGATATTTGTTTAGTCTGTTTAGAAAAGCGGACATTGCTGTTAAGCTAACAAGCGTATTGTTTTACTCAAAAAATATGATCAAATACCGACAGAGCAAACTCAGTCAAAATATTTCCTTCATAATTTGTTAAATCAGCATCAGCAGCAGCTGCAGGCAAACGCATTTGAAATGATTCTGTCTGCAATTTTCATAAATGAGCATAATGCGTACAATAAACTTGCGCTGCAAAGCTCATACCCTTCTCTCTCTCTCTCTCTCTCTCTCTCTATCTCTCTCTCTCACACACACTCTCTCTTAGCGACTCTCCTTTTAAAATACACAGTTCACCACATGGATTAGACCGTTCTTGTTGTTGTCATCGTCCACGTCGACTCGGCTTTTGTATTCGACAGGAAGGCAGGAAGACAGACCGACAGACCGACAGACAGGCGGCAGCGACAAATAAAGCATAAACTGCTGCCCGCTCCTCTTTCTTTCCTTGTTCTTCTCCTGGTGATGCTGTGCACTCTACAGTAGTGCTGCCTACGACTTATTTCCTTTTGCTGCGCTGCTAAAAAGCTCATTTGCTAACTGGTGACGATGGATGTCGTTGCTTGCAACCCTCTCTCCCCCCTGCTGCTGCGTTGTTGTCCTGCTGGCTGGTTCAACAGGCCACTACTATTAAAAGTTTTCTATTTATTATACTCGTTGTTGTGTGTACTCCACTTCCATTAACAATCAACAGAGTCGCACTTTTCACTCTCAGTCGTTTGCACCCCCTGAAAGTTGCCTCAAGAACCTACAGACCAAGCCTATGCCACAATCAATTTACTGGCCAGTCAGCACATCGACACACGTAGCATAACATAAATTGGACCAATCTTCACTAGTGATAATTTAATTTGTATTTATTATTTTTGAATTTAGCTTTAAGCTCTGAGGTTAGTGCAGCAAAAGGATGAGAAGAAGGTGAGATCTTCGCCATGCCTATCTAGGTTCGCATAAACTTTATGGCTGTCTTCTTCACCATTTTCTTTTGGGATTGTCATTAACTTAGCAAATAAAAACGATTTAGTCGATAGAGCTCTTTAGCTAACGTAGACTATACACGTTTAGATACTCGTCCTTTCTTGAAGTCTCTAGTTTGTATAGTCGCTGAGATCGGCTCGCATATAGAGTCAAACCGAAGAAAAATGTACATAACTAAATCGAATACGCTTTTAATGCTGATGAAAACTAACATTTTGCATATTACCTATGCACAATTATTAGCTATATTTAATGAACTAAAATGTATTTAAAGCTTCACACCTAAATTAAGCAATTTATCAGACATTATTTTTAATCGAGTTAATTAGCGTATTATTTTTAATAATACATATTTATCGCTATATTTATAGGTGTGTATAGCTGTAATTAACTAGGTGTGTTTCATACACTAATTCTAAATGAATTGAAATTCAGATCAGTTGCTCAGCAGCTGGTTCCATTTAAGAAAAAAAAAAAGGTTAAAAGACTGCTCTCTAAGCTAGTTACACCGGGCTGCTTGCCCCGTTCCTTGCTTATCCCCGATAACTGCCCGAGAGTCGGAGAGTCGAGACTAGCTCGAAAGTGGCCCCATAGCAACAGCGTCAAAAACTCGTCGGGGCCTAGGACTGAGACTGTAATTGCCACAACGACTGACTGTAGATATTATCTGAGAGTGAGACTGAGACTGAGACTGAGACCAAGACACTTCCATCCGTTGCCTTTGCCTTTGCGAGTGGAGGAGACTGAGACTCTCTCTGCCCGGTGACTGCTGCCTGCTGACTGTCGATGGTCGACAGTCGATGGTCGGTAAGGTAAGGTAAGGTAAGTTAAGGCTAAGCAAATACGAGTTTCGTAAAGTATTTTTATTTGAGACCCGGTTTATTTTTTATGCGCTACTCCTGCCGCACTCTAGCTTCCCCCACCCCTTGCGCTGCAACTAAAAATGCAGAAATGAAAAATATATATTGTATAGTTAGGATAAAAAAATAAAAAGCAAAAAACACTGTTGGCAGTCATCAAGGACGGTAGCGGATAAGAGATAGGCAAGACGCGTGTATCAAGACTGGCCGGAATGGAGATGGACATAACAGGCTGGCTGGCAGATAGACAGACAGACAAGCGGCATGAAAAGACCAGACCAGACCAGCAGAGCCAGTTATTTTTTGGTCTTGTTTTTTATATTTTTGGCTTATGGCGGGAGCTGAAAGCCAGCCAAGTGTGCAGACATTTTTCGTAAATTAATTTGCCAGCCAAGTAAGATGTATGTAATGACATAAACATTTGCAGGTTTACCTACACTGGTGCCAGTCACGGCACGGGGATAATTGTTATCCTTCAATTGCATCTTATTTTATTTTTTTTTACGAAATTTTCTCGAACGCGTTTTAGTTCGGTTTGCTTATCGTATTTAATGTCGGCTGTCGGATGAGAGGAGCACATCTCCATCTCCATTTTCATAGCGAGCGAAGCGGCGTCAATCGACACGGTTAATGGAAAATATTTCGAAGAGCGCACAGAGCCTGAAAGAAAAAACTCACAGACTGTCATCAACTCGAGAATGCGGCGCGTAGTACACACAGTCGCACACTCGCACACACACATGTATATATACACAATGCCCGGTATCGTTTTATTTGTATCTACACCTTCAAAAGTGCCAAAGTCGGTTTTCCGATTAAACATCTTTTGTGAGTGTTGTGGATTTGGATCTATTAAACAAAGCGCTATTTATGCTCCACTAACTTTAATAATTTAGTTTTTCTCCAGCTTAGCTTTACAGTCGCCATTTGAAATTGATTAAAATAGAGCGGTGGTATCCTGTCACCAATAGCGGTTCGTCCTGGGCCAGCGTTAAAACCAAACTGTTCAGAAAATGCGCCCGACTCATGAGCATTGAATAATCTCCATGACATGGACCAGGCAACTCGAAACTTCCAGCGAAAGGCATCAAAGAGAGCAACAAAGAGAGAGAGAGAGAGGAGAGCTTACGCATGCGCGCGCCAAAAAAAAGAAGTAAAATATATAAATATAAATATATATATATGTATACATATATACACATACATATATGTGGAAGCAACAGAGTATGCAACTTTTCGGTGGTTGTTGATGTGACTCCTTCTCACTCTCTCACACGTTGCGAGCTCCAAACAGCTTCCAAGTTTAAATTGGCTCTCTTTAAGCAGCAGCAGCTGGGACGAAGCCGGCGATGGAGACAGCAATAGCCGGTGAGAGAGAGCAGGGCTGTTGCTTCGCAGACGATGGTCGCGATGAGAGAGCGAGCAGGGCTGTTGCTTCTTTTTGTTCCTTTGCATCTTTGGCCATACATGAAAATGTTTATGTATTCATCATACACATACATGCACACATACACATACCTGTGTATATGTAAATTTCATTATAGTGCAGTATTCTTTTACCCACATTTTTTCAAGCTTCATCGACGCGCCAACGTGTGTAAATTTGTTCCCATTCCTGAATTGTCTATACATGTATACATACATTAAGCTTGGCACAATTAAGAGCAAAGATTTGCTCTCTTAAAATTAAGACACAAGCACCCCAAATAACAAATAATATACATTCTTTTCAGATATTTACGTTCGATTTTCCAATGACTTATTGAAGAAGCTACCAATGATGTATAATACATAAGGTGGGGCGACTGCACCGTTTTACTCTAAATACCCTGTACCAATTCAAAATGCAAAAGGGTATAGTGAAGCTGTAATAGGACGAAATAAATAAAAATCAGTCTATATATACAATTTCTATATAATGATATAAATTTGCACATTACATTCAGTATTTAATCCTCCCCACACGACGGCCGGTTTCTTTTTTTGCAGCTTTGACGCTATGACTCTTCCTGGCAGTTATCGGGACTCGTTTACATACATATGCATGTCTGTGCTTGTGTATGTATGGTGCATATAAATATCTATGAGTGTATGCGTATTGTTTACGCCAATGCTTGTCTCTTATACAGACATGCGTGATAGCACATACATACAAACACGCATATAGTTATATATATATACGTATGTATTTTGTGTACATACATAAATATCTGCGTAAGAGCAATCGTGGTACTCATGAATAAGACAGCAACATCCCGCAGCAGCAGCAGCAACAGCGACGCATGGCAACAACAATATAACAACAACAACAGCACAGGTAGGAGTACTCTAGTCGAGAGTGCTTAACTAACATACACTCGTACCCATACCCGAATTGCGCTTCTCCCTCTTATTTAGTACACAGTTTTCAAAAGCCAACATTCCAAATTAAAAGCTTCGCAGGAGTAAGAACTTAAAATAAACCATTTCCATTGTGCTTGTTACGTACACTTCAACAACATCGTAATACCCTATTTAAGAATCATTTATATATACAGGGTATAAACACAATTTTATAAAAATAACGCAATTGGACAAAGGAAACAAGAGAGCAGTTGCCAAGGAAATCGAAAAGTTGAATTTGCCACATGATAATAGCATCACCACGTGTATGTATGTGTATTTGCCTTTGAAGTTCAAGCTCCACAGACTAGAGCTTTAATGGTTGAAACAGCAGCTGTCACTGCGGCTACCCCTCTCCCCTCCGCGCGTATGTCCTGTTGTCGGAGCAGCCATTTGTCTGCATGCAACTGGAACATTACGCATATTAAATTCAATTGGCTGTCACATTATATTTGGGAAACAAGTGACAGACATTCGAAGGAAACGGAATCTCAAACGATGCCTCTGTTTGCATTTAAATATAGACAACACATTTGTGGACAAGCCAGAGCTAATTACAGCTAACCTTACACTATAATCACTTAAATATTACCCACTAATTGTTTAGTTTAGCCTATTTATGTACAAATGGGAAAAATGCATTATGAAGCAGTCATTAACCGAATATGTTTTCTGAATAGTGCTTACATTTTTATGGATATTAATGGAAAGACAAATGTTAATATGTTTTCTTACGTTTTAAACCAATTATATTTATACTTAAATTTAAATTATTTTTTTTTTTATTTTCCTTATTTAACCTGTTTATTGCATTTTCCACATTTGTATAGATATGTTTACCAGAAGTAGGCATCTCGATCTCGATCCCTCAAGTTAAGACGTTACAATACTGATGTATCGGTTCGACTAATGATGCTGATCAAGAATATGTATACCTTATGGGTTAGGAGACGTCTCCCTCAATGCGTTACAAACTTGAAATCAAAATTATAATAATGTCCTCGAAGAGGAGCTTAATTCAAACACTCCTTACTTAGGTAAAAGATCAATTAAACATCCTAATTATTTGAAACTCTTTTCTAAATAATTATTTCGTGTTTCAAATTAATGTTTTTCAATAATTAAAGTACATTGTTATTTTGGCACTGCATATTAAAGTACATAATTATATTGTATTTCAAATTTTATGTTTTTAGATTTGTTAAGTACATTATTTTTTTGGCACTTTAAAAATAAATATGCATATTAGATATATATTCTATGACTACATTTCTTCAGTTTCCATTTTATGGCCAACTCGTATGTGGCTAGCGCACTTTAGATGATAAAGAGTAACACGGATTACTCACGCCGCTGACCTTGCCACCTTGCCACTGGCAACTCGATTTCTTCTATTTGGTACTCCTCTTCTGCTGCTGCTTCCATTCCATCGATGTTGTTTCTTCTATTTGGTACTCCTCTTCTGCTGCTACTTCGATTCCATCGATGTTGTTTCTTTGAGCAATTCGTACGGGATCTCAACATAATCTTGTTCATCGTCTTGATTGTTATAGGTCTCGTCATCCAAATACGAGTTGACCGACATAAAGCTACTCTAGGCGTTCGTATTGGACATACTATTTTTGCGCATCCCGCCAGGCTCAAAATAGTTAGGATCGAGGATCAATGGAAAGCTGCGGCGTCCATTTCGCATAATGTGTATTTTGCCCTGTGGCAAAGACACAGGCGCAGTTCGTGGCGCTCCGAGTGTGCCATCCTTCATGGACATCATGCCAAAGTGTCGCATCATGGAGACCGCCTCCTTCTCCACGGTGCTCGTGTCATTCCAATCGGCCATTGTCGCGTGCTCGCCCAGCGGCTTTGTGCCGCTAATTTCCTGGATGCGCTCCATCATTGCTAGACTGGCGCGAATCTCTTTCGACTTGGATGCATTCACTCTGTCGATCTCCGTGTTTCTCCGCTCCCGTTTCGCAAGATACTCATACGTCGACTTTGGACGAGGAATAAACTCCTGCCTCTGTTTTGCCTCGTACGCCAACTGGCCATGTATCAAATCGAATTCGGGCTGGAAATTAACCAAATCATCCTCAAAGCTTGTTGACGGAGCCCAGGCCATAATAACTCTAAATGTATTTTGTGAGGCTTTTTGTTAAATTAAAGACACAAATCTGTTTTGTTCTACGGGATGCAATGTGATGCAAATGGCGATGTCTTTGTTCGTCTTCTTCGCCCATCAACATAACCTTCTTCTGCATACAGCTGCACACGCGCATACTAAATGTGCATATATGCATCCATGCATGTGTGTGCGTGTGCAAGCCGGCAAAACTGACAACAGTAAAACAGCAGACGGTGTGTCGACAGACAAGAAAACAGGCAAAACGGCAACAAACGACAAATCGATTGCAACTCAATTAAATTCACTTACCAAATCAGTTTGCAGTTTAATAACCACACTAATTTAACAATAAACTCAAAAGCAAATAAAACACTGATTTTTCTTCGAATTCTGTTTTATACAGACAGAGTTACCAAAGCCTGTATATTCAAAACGCCTTTTTGGGCTTATTTAGTACTATAATCTAGCAATATACGAATTTTAAAGTTTTAACATCGAAGGATTATGTTAAACAAAGTTATTTTAATATTATGTAAGCGTATACACTTTTAATGATTATAGGATATAAATGGAGGTAAACGATTTAGCAGTAATAAAAAAAAACCTGCATCGGGCAGCCCTACAGCACAAATGTCTCAAAATATATTTGTCTCGCTCTAACGCCAGGAATTCCCATTCGTAATGCAATAAAATGCCGAAGGAATTGCGCCAAAACAGTCAAAGCGAATAGACACAAAAAGGTATGAAATAAAATAGTTGCAGAGCCTGCTCTTTATCCAAATAATTGGCGCACAGATCTCACAATAAGTGAATAATATAACAATGCGAGACTTACCGCTTTGAAAACACTTGCCCTCGCAGCGGCGTTATTTGCACACCCTTGTTCTAGCCGCGATTATTAGCGACAGCACGTCTAAACCACAGAACTGAATAAATCAATTGGTGAGCACAGTTTCTACCTACTATTAATTTTTTAAATTTGCACTAACATGAGAAAATTTAGTCAAAGGCCGCCGTCGCCTTCTTTTGCACATTTGGCAAACTTTACGAGTGTGACTGTATATGCGAACATAGAAATGCGAATGTTAGTGATGGCCTGTGGATATTTTTGTGGTGGTCAAACGATTATCCAGAAAAATACTAAAATGTATATTTAAATTAAAATATCGATTGGTAAAAGGGACTGCCACTGCGAATTTGGCGCTTAAATTTAAGATTAAAGCCTGCATTTGGTTTGAATATTGTAATGTTTAATAATATCAAAAACTAACAAATATTCTCCAGTGCAAAGAGTGCATTTTGATGGGAAATTCATATTTATCTGTAATTGTTGCAGTCGTTACAACTCGCGGCGACACAGTTCATTGTCCTCATCGCCTTGCAGCCGTTTTTCTTTTCCTGTTTTTTTTTATTATTACTTTACACATGCGCGATTTGCGTTAATGAAATTCTAACACTTTTCGCCCTCAAACTCAAGGTTTGCCTTTCGCGAGTTCGCCCACGTTGCTGCATTCGGCTGGCATTCGCCCTGCTCCCAGTTGCAAATCGACAGCTGGATAAGACACACGAAAATACGGGAAGATTATTTACGAGTGAATAACAAACAACGAATCAATTAATAAAGTGAAACATTTGGCAACATTTCGCCTACAGAAAAGTTATTTTTAATTTAAAAAAATCTTCACAAGAAAATAGTCTCGACTTTGTCTATGTGTGCATGCTGGCGTGAAAATCATCAATCATACAATTAAGGAAAATTTTGATTAGGCGTCCCATTAATAAAGACATTAAATCCATAAGCAACAGCAGCAGCAGCAGAAACACCAACCCCAATGACTTTTATCGGCAAACCAACGACTCCAATGCGGCTGTGCATTAATTCATTTATAGGTCAAACACCCCCTTTAATCTTTCTGAATTGAAATTTGCACTTCGGCTGTGGCCCTATGTGTGTTTGTGTTCACTGTACTTCCGGTAACGGAAATAGCCGGTGCAGGACATAAGTACCATAATAAAAATGAATTGGAATATGCTCAAAGACAATAATTGTAAAGTTCTCCGCAATCAGCCCATATTTATTGCGTAATTTTCAATATTTGTAGCCATATATAGTGTGAAAATATCAAACATATATCCAATCAAAACGATCAAGACAAATATATGAATAACTATGTAAATTGCTTATACATAAACAACAAATAATAAATTGAACGACTAGCTGAAAATACGAACGATTCATCACGATCTCAAGCGATACTAAAAACAATCTATACACATAAACAAACGCTGAGTTCTCATTGATTGTCGAATTATTATTTTTGCTTTTTATTTAGTTTTAGTTTTTATTTTCGTTTGATTTCGAAAATTTCCGCCTTGTTCCCGGTGGCAAAGGCAACGTGAACCAAGAAACCATACGCTGGAAGTGCTACGGCAACAAACGCGCTCGATTGCCTCACTCAAGAGAAAATCCCAACTCAAGGTAACTAAGGGATGGGACAAGCATCAGGGGGGAAATAGGGGAGGAAGGCATGGGCGCAGAAGGAATAGGCATGAGAAGCTGCCCCTAACATCTAGTTTTGCATTGCATACACAAAAAGTGATTTAGATCTAAATTTGTGAGTAAATTATAATTCGGCGTGCCCTTTACATAATGCACGCCCCTGCAAGGGGCTGTACAGAATATGTAAGAATATTTCTGAGAATTACAATATTAAATATGTTATATTATAAAGAGTCTTCAATTATTGAAATAGAATGATTTCACAAAATGTTTGCTGAGGTAAGGAATGAAAATTGCAGTTTCTTGTTTACATATCTTAAGTGTTTTATAAATAAATAAAGATATAATCTGCAAGTGCCAAAGATGATCGCATCAGTACCTAATAAAAGTCTCTTACTTAGCAAAAAGAATAAAAAATGTTCGAACTTTGAACATTTTTCGAAACTGATATTTGCAAGTCTTTTCAAATCCATGCAAAATACTGAATCGAAATCTTGAAAGTTATAAAGTATTTTATGCTGTAAATAAATAAAAGCATCCAATCAGTTTTCATATTATACATACATATGTATGCTAATATATTTATGTGTATGTGACATGCACAAGTGTGTGTGCAAATAACAAAACACAAACAAAAGGGGTAGTTTGTGGGGCGGAGGGTGTTGAGGGTGTTGCGGTCATCCTGACTGAGTGCAGTGCCCTGAATTAAAACACGCTCAAGGACAACGACAACAGCTGCAAAAATGCAAATGGCAGCAGCAACAACAATTGCAACAACCTGCTGCAAAGTTGTTATTAATTGCTGGCCCACGTTGCGCATACTTAATTCGACCAGCACTTTTTGCATGTGTGCCATAAAGTTCGCATACGTATTTGTGTGTTAGTTGCCAGACAGGCTACGCAGTTTAAACTGCAAGCCGAATAACTTGGCCAAATTCTTGCTGCCTTGGCAGCCACTGTAGAGCAACAACAGCAACAACAACAACAACAACTACTACTACTACATAGTAATAAACCACCCTCAAGCTCGGCAACACTCACAGCGCTCACGCACTCTTGTCCCACATTTCTTGCCAAAACAGAACAAAACAAAACAAAATAGAACATAATGGAACAGAATATAACAGAATATAACAGCATAGAACAGCATAGAACAGAATAGGAATGAAAATAACCTCAGGTTTCGCTCTCATTGCAACTGGCATTTTAGATTCAACTTTTGCAACATTTGTGCGGGGTTTCTCACTTGTCCTTCGATGTTGCCTTTATTTCTGAGGATGGCGAGAGTACCAAGTACCAGCTGTCAAGGACGCGTGTATGCCTCAGTCGTTGCCGGCATCGCCACAAGGACACTTTCGGGGGTGGCCATGCGTACCACTCCTGCCACATCTGCCACTGCCATCTGGCATCTAATAAGCCGGATGTGGTCAACCTTCGCTGGAGGCGAACCTGAACCTGAAGCTGCACAGAAATCTACTGCACAATTTACACACTTTTGTGTGGGCGTCTTTATTCTCTTAACTGTCTGACAGACGGAATAAACACCTCCCACTCCAAAAAGTGCATTCATTTGTTTATTTAATGTGTACTAAAAGCAGTTCACAGTTTTTAAAAAGTTATTAAAATTAATATTCAAAGGGAAAACTTCAAAATTTAAAATTAAAGACTAATTAAAATAGAGGATATAATGAATAAATCTAGGGGATTTGAGGAAACCCAATCAGACCAAAAATTGTTAAGTTATAAGTAAAATATAAACGTTAAGTTTACACAAAGAGTGAGAAATAAAATAAACAAAAGTTGCGCAAATCTCGAAACTTGTGGAGTAAGATAAGTTTACCTGAGTTAAGAGGTTTCCAAGAGACCTATTAGAATAATATATGTATATTGATGCAATTTCAACAGCCGAGTTTATCTTTAAAAGTTGGTGAAGAGGATTTAATCTTGTTTCCACAGCTTTATCTCTTAATCAAGCACAAAGTAAGCCGCTAACGACTGCTTTCAATTGTTTTAAAGACCTTCAGCATTGCATACCATTAAAAGTATTTATTCTTAAAAGGCTTTCAAGCTATACGTAATATTAATATGATGTAAATGTTATTTAACTTGCCTTTAGTCGCCGTGCAATGCTAATTAACTAACAAAACTAATATTTGTATTTGTTATGCTTTTTTGTCTTTCAATAGTTGTCGAAATGGAGCGATGCGAAGACCGGCGAGGAGGGAGAAGGTAAGTGATCCACAAACAGGCTAGCAAGGCTATTGATTGATTGAGATAAGTGATGTCATATTACACTTTTGTTAATTATTGTTTGCATTCATCAACAGGCATAGGCTCAACTACGCCAAAATTACGGAGAACCCACTCTGTTTATTTTGTATAATTTAAAAATGACACGAAACCAACGCAAGATATATTGAAATTAAATAAAAGTAACCAATAAACGATATTTTTTGAGAATGCTGCAAACTGGTTTTGATAACTAGGAAATTGCAATGGGGTCAAAATCAGATAGTGTTTTTTTGCTCGAGTGTTTTGTGCATATCTAGATCGTTTTCAGGTCAATCAATAGTATTTCAATGGTTTGTGATTACTATGTCAGCCGCAAAGGTGGCTCAGTTTTGTTTGCTATGTATGTGTGTGTGTGTGTATGTGTGCGTGTGTCGTGCACAAAATGGCGGCGACACCAAAGTCGATGTCCATTTTGTTTCTGTTTTATGGCGTTGCATGTCCCGACCTACGACAACCAGAATGCATTGTGCCTAGGTTATGTCCTGCGCAGTCTCACTTTCTCCAACTTACACACACACACACAGACACACATTCGTCTGTCTGTGAGAAATCAATGAAGGTTCAACGCTCGCTGCAACATGCAAGCGAAATGGAGACCAACTCACTCGTCCTACAACCACCCGAATAAACTAGGATCCAGTCTCAACGAATCGCATACACCCTTTTTAAAGCAGAACTTATAAACAAAGCACTCAGTTTCAGCTATCATGTATTTCAGTTATACTATTATTGTAGTCATCAGATGTAGTTGCAGATGCATTCTTTAAGGCTTACAAACTGTAAGATGCAGTCAAGAGATAATAATGTGCAAAGAGTGTGCGGCATGCAGCGTGGCACCTCTGCAAGTGGTAGACCCTTCAATGTGTGTTCGTGTGTGTGTGTGTGTGAGACTTGTGAAGGTCGCATGTGTAAGTGAAACGTGTATGCATTGATATGGTCTGCCCAAAAGTACTTATCGCGGCATGAATACCACTACTTCAGTTTGTAGTTGCAATAACATAAATACTTTTTTCATTCGCTCTTATAAAAGGACTAAGTAAGAGCATTCGAATTTTCAAGGGGCTTGGGTCTTCGGGTATATTCTCGCACACATATTTAAGCTTCTTTAGGTGTTGAGTACCGTCGCAATGAAAATGCATTTTTAATGCGACCAATGTCATTGCATATTAAATGTGATAAATTGTCAACTCATCGGTTACTCACAGTCACTTAGATGTAAGCACTCTCAACAACACCAGGCTAGTAAGTCTGTGTGCGTATGAAATATATATGATATATAGACACATACACACATAAGTGTGTATGCAAAAGCAGCAACTATTGACCCAGATTTGCCAGCGAAGCACGCAAACACTGCGCCCTTCTCTAGCCCATAAATAACCCAAAAGCAACGCTTGCTATTTGTATATGTATGTGTTTACAATTACATTTACGTTTGAAAATTATAATTTAATTTGATGCTGCTGCTGTTGCTGCTGCTGTTGCTGCTGATGTTGCTGCTGCTGCTGCTGATATGATATGATTATAATGACTTGCCGCTTGCTGCTCTGACATTTGAGATTGCGATTGGCAGAGAGCACTCTCTGAAATCAATGCAAATAAATCCGATTTGTGCTTTGATTTCGCACAAGGACACAGCTGGCAACTCCGACCTTGGAATTCTGCAAACACGCCACTGAATTGACAGACGTGGGAGGAGGATAAATTAATTATGCGCCCTGACTCTGTTGAGTCTCTCCATCTGTCTCTCTGGCTGCCAGTCTGCGTGTCTGGTTTGAAAATTGAAATTGGCATCGATTGGCAGCGAGTTGAGTTGCGGGTGTTATTGAACATAATCATATTCGCGATTAAAGTATTCAATGAATAATCTAAGAGATTTTGTGGATTTTAATCTAGAAACTGGGAAGTACTAAGAGTATTTATAGAAAAACTAACATAAATAATATTTGATTTTTAATTTGTTGGGTTACTGTGGCAATTTATTGGCAATTTATGACTTTCAAATATTTATAAACATATATAACTAAATAGTATTAATACTGTTCATCGAACTTTTGATTCCCAAACCCAAGCTAGCTCTATTCTCAGTTGGTTGTTAGGCAGCCAAATAAATTTGTCTGCATTTTTGGTTTTTACTCAATTCGATGTGGTATTTGTCATTCATCACAATAAATTGAAATTTTCTTTTATGTTTTTGCATCTATTTTTGCAGACGAAGGAAAAAAGCTGCACTTTATTAGTCCGGCGCGTCGAAAATCTGTCCTAGCACCCATATTAAATAAGATTAAAAATGGTATGGATGCTGCAGATATTGGGGACAAGAAGTTGGGCAGTGAGAGCAGCGGGAGTGGCCACATAGCCGTCCAAATTGAACCGGCCAGGCGTGTCAAGGTGCGTTTCTCCTAGTGGTGACAAGGTAACTCTGATCAACTTGAATCGTTTCCCTGTAGCGTCACAGCATACACGGCATGATGGAGGAGGAGAACACCATACGACCGCATCAGGAGATACGTCAGCTGACGCTGGAGGAGAAGAAGTTTCTGCTCGCCGTGGAGAGGGGGGACATGGCGGGCACACGGCGGATGCTGCAGAAGGCGCAGGACACAGACTACATAAATGTGAACTGCGTGGATCCATTGGGTCGCACTGCCCTCCTCATGGCCATAGATAATGAGAACTTGGAAATGGTTGAGCTGCTCATTAACTACAATGTGGACACAAAGGACGCACTCCTGCACTCCATCTCCGAGGAGTTTGTCGAGGCTGTTGAGGTGCTGCTGGATCACGAGAATGTCACCTTTCAGATTGAGGGCAATCATGTATGTAGAATGTTTGGTTTTAAATTAAATATAAATCATAAATTATATTTGACTTAGAGCTGGGAGTCCGCTTCGGAGGAGACCTCAACATTTACGCCGGACATAACGCCGTTGATATTGGCAGCACATCGGGATAACTATGAGATCATTAAGATCCTTTTGGACCGGGGCGCTGTCCTTCCCATGCCACATGATGTGCGCTGCGGCTGTGACGAGTGCGTCCAGTCCCGTCAGGAGGACTCCCTGCGGCATTCGCGCTCTCGCATCAATGCGTATCGCGCCCTCGCCAGTCCCAGTCTCATAGCGCTCTCCTCCAAGGATCCCATTCTTACTGCCTTCGAGCTGTCGTGGGAGCTGCGACGCCTCAGCTTCCTGGAGCATGAATTCAAGGTGCATTCCCCAACGGGGTTAAGTGTGTGGTCCAACTTATCATTATCGTTGTTATTGCAGAATGAGTATCAGGAGCTGCGCAAACAGTGCCAGGACTTTGCAACCGCTCTGCTGGATCACACACGCACCTCCCACGAGCTGGAGATCTTGCTGAACCACGATCCCACTGGGCCCGTCTATGAGCACGGCGAACGAATGCATCTGAATCGCCTAAAGTTGGCCATCAAACTGCGCCAAAAGAAGGTTCTTAACTGGCCCAAAGTATCTTGCCATTAGAAACAACTTTGACTCTTTTTTCGTTTAGTTTGTGGCTCATTCGAATGTGCAGCAGTTGCTGGCCAGCATTTGGTATGAGGGCTTGCCGGGATTCAGGCGGAAGAATATGGCATTGCAGGCAGTGGACATTATTCGCATTGGCATCATGTTTCCCATATTCTCGCTGGCCTATATACTGGCGCCCTATTCGGCCATTGGCCAGACAATGCGGAAGCCCTTCATCAAGTTCATCTGCCACAGTGCATCGTATTTCACATTTCTGTTCCTGCTGATGTTGGCCTCGCAGCGCATCGAGTCCTTCATTGGCAGCTGGCTGTGGACCGACTCGAGCAGCATGCTCAACCAGGTGGAGGAGGAGCTGCAGCTGCCCACCAAGCGTGGCGCCAAGCCAACGTTCATCGAATGGCTAATCCTTGCCTGGGTCAGCGGCCTCATCTGGAGTGAGGTGAAGCAGCTGTGGGATGTGGGTCTGCAGGAGTATCTGAATGATATGTGGAATGTCATCGATTTCGTAACCAACTCGCTCTATGTGGCCACAGTGGCTCTTCGTGTGGTTTCCTTCTTTCAGGTGCAGTACTCCAATACACACAAATCATACACAAATCATCGGAATTAATTTCTCCAAATAGGTGAAAAAAGAGATGATCTTCAATTCGCAGGCGACGGATTTGCCGCGAGAGCGTTGGGACACCTGGGATCCAATGCTCATCTCGGAGGGCCTTTTCAGTGCGGCAAACATTTTCAGTAGCCTCAAGCTGGTGTACATCTTCTCGGTGAACCCACACTTGGGGCCACTGCAGGTGTCCTTGTCGCGCATGGTCATGGACATTATGAAGTTCTTCTTCCTGTACGTCTTGGTCCTCTTCGCCTTTGGCAGCGGTCTCAACCAACTCCTCTGGTGGGTAATAATCCCATCTAGTTATTGTGTTTATTTCTGTTTAATTCGAAGTGCATCTTCAGGGATTATTATTGGATGAAGCCTACTAAGTAGAACGAAAAAAAGAAATGTATTCCGGGTTGCGAAATCGTTTTATGAATCTTGCATTGGGTTTTGAGTCTACTTCCCATAATGACTATTTTTGAAGATTTGTTTTCAATGCATAAGTTTAATTGCCATGTCTTAATGTGAAGTAAAATTGTAATTATTTTCCATAATTGCTGTTCAGGTACTATTCTGATCTGGAGAAAAAGCGCTGTCCCGAAGTGTCCCCAAGTATCCTGCTCAACATGAACGGCACAAACGATCCGAATGCCTGCATCGTATGGCGTCGGTTCTCGAAGTGAGTGGAATCATGTCAATTAATACTCGAATTTAAAATGAATCTGATCATTTAAAATACTTGCAGTCTCTTTGAAACCACACAGACCTTGTTCTGGGCTGTCTTTGGCCTTATTGATCTCGACAGCTTCGAGCTGGATGGTATTAAAATATTTACACGCTTTTGGGGCATGCTTATGTTTGGCACCTACTCCGTAATCAATATAGTTGTGCTGCTCAATCTGTTGATTGCCATGATGAATCACTCGTATCAACTAATCTCGGTGAGTCCACACGAATATCGCACCGCGCCTAAGTACTGCCTCACGAACATGTCCTTTGCAGGAGCGCGCTGATGTTGAGTGGAAATTCGCCCGTTCCAAGCTTTGGATTAGTTACTTTGAGGAGGGCGGCACCTGCCCGCCCCCATTTAATATAATACCTACGCCCAAGTCCATTTGGTATGCCTTCAAGTGGATGCGTCAGGTGTTTTGCAGCGGCTCCTCTGCAGCCCGACGAGAACATCTCAAGACAATACGGGTGAGTACACTGAATAATGAAAGGCGTACTTAACGGAGTACTATACATTAGCTCCATTTCAAAATAAGTGATTCAAGTACATTCAAGTACCTCACTTGATTTTGCATGCCCAAATCAAGACTTCTTGGGAATTTTAAGACCCTTTGTAGAGAATTTAAGCTTAAAGCGTACTTAAAATTTGTACAACAACTTTCTTGAATATTGACTTTATAGTCTAATACTTATATCTCCATTTGTGAACACCCTTCTTCGCACAGCGTAAGGCACAGCAGGCCAGTGATCGGGACTTTAAGTATCAGCAGATTATGCGAAATCTTGTGAGGCGTTATGTGACCGTCGAGCAGCGGAAGGCGGAGTCTCAGGGCGTCACAGAGGACGATGTGAATGAGATAAAACAGGACATTTCCGCGTTCCGCTGCGAGCTGGTGGAAATACTGAAAAACAGCGGAATGGATACCAATGTGACAGCAGGTCAAGGTGGAGGTAATACGACCTGTGACCTTTCATCTGGTCTGTCTAATCCCAAACATCATCATTTTCAGGTGGCGGCGGTAAAAAGAATCGCCAGAAGGAGCGTCGCCTAATGAAAGGTTTCAATATTGCACCACCGGGATCTACGGGTTCGCTGGCGCCAGTGGCCGAGTTCTCCACATCGCTGGACAACTACGATAATCAAAATGAGATTCTCAGCTCAACGCTTTCCACACTCTTTGCGCCCAACTTCATGCATAGGCGTCAGAACACAACGGCCGGCTCCATTGGCGGCATGGAGTCGCCAACATCGCCAACGCAGGCAACAGCAGCAGCAGCGACCCCTGCGGCGGCAGTGCCAGGTGCCACCAAGTATAATAAGACCACACTGAAGTATAACAAACGCATCGCTGGACACAAGAAACGCTGGGGTATGTCCAATGTCAAATATGTAATTCCTTCGACAGAGCAAAGTAATCTTGCCCTCCTCTGCCTTAGGCACACTGATTGAGGCCGCCAAGGTGGGCAACATGAGCAAAATGCTGGGACGCTCCAAGTCCGAGGACTCCGTGTGCAATTCCTCGCAGAATTCGACGCCCGTGCATGGCCAGGTGAGGGTCAAATATGCGCAGTGCTCACCACAGCATACATATGCCCAGCATGGCGGAGATCCACCAAATGGTGCCTCGCTTCCTCACACTCCAGCCTTGAACAGCGCCAGCAACATGGCCCACGCCCATGTGGGCGTGGGCACACACTTTTTTCACACGACCACAGGTTTGTACAATAATTTTCACGCGTGTAAAGGCATACACTGTAAACAAACATTTGTACTTTTTTGTGGCAGGCCTAACAGCAATTGCTGCTCTGAAGCGTAAGCGCAAAAAATTCTCATCGAGTAAAAACATTTGCCCCGTCTCCGAATCCATTGCGGCTGCGAATGTGGCAAATGCTGCCAATGCGGCCAATGTTGCCGACCTGCTGACTGATAAGGTGTGTCCTTTTCCCCTCCACCCCACCCACCTCAAATGTGTGGCAATAAAAAATTATATTTTTGGTTATCTTTTCTCAAACAGACCCTGAAACGGGTTTCCAGCTATCCGGCAGCGAACGCCGAGGGCGGTGTTCCACACAAAGATCCTGCCCAGCTGGTGAGACCACGGCGCCACGAGCAAACCCAGAGTCAGCACGACTCTGTGGAGGCCTCAACGGAGTTCACGTTGTCCATCGATCCATCCAACACGTCCGTCAATTCGCGCGAGCCACTGATCAGCAGCAGCTGCATCTCCGCCATGACGGCCAATGACTGAATATTATTAAATTGATATCCGTTGTCGGGAGATGCTCGGAGATGACATTATCATAGTAACTTAGTAGCTATCTACTGCACACAAATCAAACAACGATATACACCTACACATACGATATACAATTACATACTAGCACACACACATAAGGACGCAATACTGTCGCCATATTGAACGCACAGGACCTTATAGGACACGTACATACATATATGGCTCACTTGGACAGAGTTTGCTTTAACTTCAGTCAGTTCAACTGCCATAAGACATATCCACATATCATGTGTCTGTATTTATATGAATGCTTTCACCGAGATGCCGTCGAATTTGAACCGTATTTAAATCGCTACCAACACCAAAAATAACTATCCCATATCGATATTGAAAGTTGCCTTAGCATGAGAAGTATTTTTTGTATGAACTACAGTTAAACACATACATATTTATACATATATACATATATTCGTACAAATAATATAAATTCATACCTTTGTATACAACACAAGTTTTGGATGATCATTGAGTAACTAAAACTAAACTTGTACTTAGGGTAGCGCTGTGTGATCTTAATTTCAGAATGGATTTGAACACAATAATATTTTCAAGTTCCATACGTAAGCTATGTATTTAACTAGAAAAAGAGAAGCAAATCAAAAAAATTTTATACACCGATTTTAACCAACACAACAAACAATAAACGAATTGCAAACTCTTAATGATTTTAGCGACTATATAGAAAATACTTTCATATAACTATAACTTTTAAGTTAAACAAAAGAAATAACGAAGAGGCAAACGGAATGTTAACTCATATTTAGTTAAATCTATATTGGTTGCAACACCTTAGACTTAAGTATAACGAAACTTATTGTGAACCCACAGCAGCACATTAGCTAAATACATACAACTAAATCAAAGAGATATACAATAAACACCCAATACGAAACATGTAGGTACTTAAAATGTTATATACATGAATTTATAATCTACATATCAAAAGATACAATAACGTCCGACTATAAACCTATCATTATATTATCACAAGTTTACCCAAAAACACCCGTTCACACTTAACTAACCACACACACATTGTCCGAGTCGATCCGAATATAGTTGAGTATATTTATGGGAATAACGAACTGTGACTATGTGATCAACGAACACAGACCCAAACAATATTTGCACAACGGTTATTTTTTACAGGAAACTATTATTGTCAGTGTTAGGTATCTTTCAGACAGATCCTGTCTGGATTTAAATATCAAATAGGGATGAATAAACTAGTACATACAAAGAAATGTTATTTGCACGGAAAATAAACGTAATTTAAATACAAACCCAAATCGAGTTTCTGTCGTAAGTCTAAATGTTTTAGATCTCCAGGTTCTCAACTCAACCTATTATCAAAACTAAACTGATCTTTAGCTTAATATCTGGTGCAGTCTCAGCGAAAGTTATTTCGTGCTGATTAAATAAACTTTGAGACGGTTTCAGTATTTGTAAATCGCATTTATTTTAAATATATATATATGTATACATATATATATATATATATATTTTGCAAATAATTGTTATAAATATACATATATATATATATATTTATGTTGCAATGTATTACATATGGTATGTATGTATAATAAACAAATAATTCGACAAATAGTACAATATTTTTGCTAATATAAACGTTTATATATTGTAACCATTTACCGATGTAAACATACATGTTTTCTGTTTTTTATGTTTTGTTTTGTTTTCGTTTTCGTTTTTGTTTGTTTTTTTTTTGTTGTTTTTTGTTTTTTTTTTAATTTCATATGAAACTATGGAAAGAAACGATTACATTAATTTATTTAATTAGAAAAATAATAATAATTGGAATAAATCACTTTGCGTTGCATTAGGCTATAAATTTCAAATATTTTTTATTATATGTATGTATATACTAAATAATTGGTTTTTTTTGTGTGTAAAAAATATATTTATTTATATGTATAAATGTATGTATATATATTTGTTTTTGTGTGGTGTATATTGTGTATTTATTTTTATATATAAATGAGAGCTTTGCCTAGCAGGGGGTTGTTGCTATATATCCATAGCACGGTATCGAAATCGGGCAACAACGACATATTACATAATTCATGTAAGCTCTGGAATAATTGTATCGTGAATGCTATATACGACTTCACTTATTTAGCAGTCACCCTAAATGGGTGCCATCATCGTTGTGTTTGTTTTGTAATGTTTATCATAATAAATTGTGTAATTAAATTGTGTAATAATTCATATGAAGAGTTGAGAGAATGAAGGAAGCGTCTGTTGTTAAACTGTCTGTGAAATAAACAAAGTTCCATTCTATAGTCCGGAATGGACGACTATGGTTAAACATTTAGGATGTACATCCAGAGATTGGCCATTGAGAACAGTAGTTTTACAGTTTTACAGAACTACAGATATTCAATATAATCATATTTGCATAGTTACACATTTATGTCCACATATATGTTTATATATATATATATATATTTATACACATATATATCATTTATAGTAGTGGTAGTAATCAGCAGTATACTATGAATAGAACATAGTCTAATAAATTCATATTTTTCGTTAATCAATTTGCATATATGTAACTCGTTTCACTTTAGCTATATAGTGCATACATACACATACATGTATGGCAACGTACGTATATATATATATATATATATATATATATAGAAAGATCTCTGCATGTGCATATATATATATATATATATATATATATCTATACGTACTTGCAACAACAATGCAGTAAACCGTTAAAAAAGCATTTATGAAGAATTTTAAGTAGTCCTTGGGGTTAAGTTACAGTTACAGTTACAGTTACAGTTTTCTTTCTTGTTTTTTCGTTAAATGTATGTACATTGAGAAGATTTTTTGTTGCACAAAATGCTATAGCACATATGGAGATTTGAGTGTCTGTCTGTGTCTGTGTCTGTGTGTGTGTATGGTGTAGTATACATACATACATGTGTATGCTTTCGTTTGTGTGTAATTGTGATTTTAAATATGTAGTTAGTAACAACAATACCATTACAAACACTTTTGTATGCATATCCCAACTATCAATATATATATATATGTATATGTAAATATGTATATATGTATGTATGTATTTTTGAATAATATATATATAAATTTTGTATCGACAAAAGTTCATAAAGAATGTTTTCATTGTGTACATTTAATACAATTGTTGATCTTGTTATTGTTAAGAAGTTGGTTTGTGGATTTTTTCATATATATATATATATATATATGTATATATATATATGTGTATTTTTTTGTTTTTTTTATTTTTGTTAATGTTTTAGGAGTGATTATTTAGATTACAATTGATTTTTGAATATACATAGATTTATAGTGTAAATTACAACTAGGCAATCGCAATCGTAATCGATTATCGGTTTTGTGACACCCAAAAATTGTGATCAGTATTTTGCCTGGCATTGCATTGGCTTAGCCACAGAGCATGTGCACCAGCATGGCAACCAGGAAGGTGACGAACACGAATGAAACCACAAAGAAGACGGCCTTCTGCTGATCCGTGAGCCGCTTCCTGTTGCAATAGAGCGCCGTCAGCTTGGCGACCGTCCTTCGCACAATGTTGCCATGCGGCATGTTGTTGTTGTTGTTGTTGTTGCAGTTGCCATTGCTGCCGCTGTTCATGATGTTGCTGTTGCTGCTGTTGCTTGTGCTGGCCAGAACGCCGGCGCCGGCAGCGGCCGAGGGATGCCTGTAGTGCGCATGATGCATGTGGTGTGAATGATGCAAGTGCTGGTGATGCATGTGATTGCCACGGAGCAGCAGCGTCGAGGACGCTGGCAGGGTGGCCAGACTGGAGGCGCTCGCTGCTTCAGCGGCGCACCCCGGATGCTGATGGTGATGATGGTGGTGATGATGATGGTGCCGTGGATCTGCACAAGACTTGAAGCTGCTCGCCGACAACTCATGCTGTAGCCGGCTAATTGCTTGGGCATCGGCGCCGACACCGCTGCTGCCGCTAATGGCGGAGGCGCTGACCGAACGCAAATGCAATCCGCTGGCGCTGGAGCCGTTGCTCGAGGACAGTTTGCGGCTGGAGCGCTGTGTGGCATTAGTCGGCGCTGCACTCGCACCGTGCAGCAGATGTTGCCGGACAGCAACCGCCGAGCTGACGTCCAGATTGTTGGGCACCTGGTAACGCAGCGCCACCGAAGATTGGCCATGGAACAGGTCGCCGGCGGCGGTGACACGCACGGGACACACACGGAACTGGTAGCAGGTGCCCGCCGCCAGATTATCAATGGTGAACTTGGTCTCTGTGCCCCTATACAGCTGGCGGTAGTCCTGATTGCTCAGCGCCACCGGAGCAACAGCAGCACTGCTAGAGGAGCCGCTGCTGCTGCGCCCCTTGGGTGAGTTCGAGGCATCCGCATCGGAGGCGACAACAGCATATTGCAGCTCGTACTCGACGCGATCCTGGAAGCTGTTCTTCGAGTGCTGCCACTCCAGGGTCAGCTGCATCGCCGGCTGATTGGCCCTATCCAGCACACAGACGCCGCTCTCGTGCATCACCCGCGGCGCCTTAATGTTCGCCGGCAGCGTGGCGCTCGTCTCGAACACGTACTCCTCGGAGTACTCGCCATCGCCGGCGCGGTCCGTGTGCGCATAGATGCGGAATGTGTAGTTGCTGCGCTCCTGCAGCTTGTGAATCTTGCACATGCAATTGGTGCCGGAGTAGACAGTCTGGAATTGTTTCGCCCGTGTCACATACATCTCCACGTGGTACTTGGTGCCGGGCACTGGTCCGTTGTTGCCACCAGTTGTGCTGTTGCTACCGTTGGCGCCGCCCGTCTTGCCATTCTCGCCCCACTTGAGCTTGATGTAGTTGTGCCCAGATCCGCTGCACTCCAGTCGCGGCGGAGCTGGCGGCGATGGTTGCGTCGTCAGCTTGGCATAGGCACTGAAGGGACCAGAGCCCATCGCATTCACCGCCTGCACTCGAAACTTGTAGCTCGTCTCCGGTGTCAGGCCGAGCACCGTGTATCGGGTGCACGCATCCGGAGTGGCAATCGTCCGCTCACCGTACTCAATGTTGTAGCTGCAGATGGCTGAGCCGTGCGCTGCTGGCTGTGTCCAGTTCAGCGTTACCACCTGGTGGGTGAACTCGTAGCCCTGCATCTGTGGGGCACCCGGCACGGCAGATGGTGTGGAGATGCACACCACATCCGTGGGTGGGCCGGTGCCGGCTGCGTTGCTTGCGAGGACGCGCAGATAGTAACGCGTGTATGGCGACAGATTACGCAACTCCACGGTGGTCTGGTTTCCCTGGTAGCAGCCATGGAATTGGGTGCCCGATGGCTCCACGGGCGGCTCGTCCAGCGGCTGGCTGGCGTTCTGGAGCGTGTATCCCGTCACGGGGCTGCCATTGAGCAGCGTTGGTGGCTGCCAGGTGATGCTCAGATGTGTGGCGGACTTGACAAGCGCTTGGAGCGCATCGGCTGCGCCTGGTGGTGCTGCGGCCGCTGTGAAGCGTAACCACTGCGACCAGCTGCCGGCTCCAATGCGATTGATGGCACGCGCTTGCACCTCGTAGATGCCGCCGGGTTGTAGTTGCTGTGCCACAAAGCAATCCTGTTGCCCCCGATAGACGCTCTGCGGTGCCAATGGCAGCGTCTGCTCAGAGATTTCCAGATGACGCAGTTGCGCCTCAAATTCGAGCACCGGTGCCCCACCGTTGTAGTCCGGCTGGCTAAGCCGCAGGCGCACCGCATACGGCGTTGGCGGCGCATCGCATTGAGGCGGTGGCGGTGCTCCGGGACACACTGCCTCCGTGGTCACGTGACCAATGTCCGAGAAGGCGCTCGCTCCGGCAGATCCCTCACAGCATGCACGCAACTGATAGGTGATGCCCGGCTGGAGGCGATCACACATTGCTTCCGTCTCGCTGCCGGAGTAAATCCGGTCGAAGCTTGCACCCATGCTCAGCTCCAGATGGTAGCGCAACACATCGCAGCCACCATTGTCCGAGGGTGGCTCCCAGCGCGCCTTGAAGTGTGTGCCGTGTATCTTGCCCTTGACATGCGGTTTCCCAGGCCGCCCAGGACGCTCCGCCACTGTGCTGTAGCTGACCTCCGGGGACCAGGGCGAGACGCCGGCATCGTTCTCGGCACGCAGACGGAATTGATAGCTGGTGGCGCGACGCAACTGCTGGCACTCGTAGTGCGTGTCGCCGCCCTTGTAACTGTTCAGGTAACCATGTCCGGAGTCCGCATCCTGCAGCTGCAGCAGAAAGTCGCCATCTTGCGGCCGCCGCTCCCAGACCAAGCGCAACGAGCTGGCGCCGCACGCCTGCAACTGTGGCGCCATTGGCGCTGTGGGTGGATTGCCAGCGGTGCTGTAGCTGCTCACCTGAGAATAGACGGACTGGCCAACCTCATTGACGGCGGCCAGGCGAAAGCTATAGACGGTCGTCGACTGCAGCTTGTTGAGCAGATATTGCTTGGCCTTGATCTTCGCCAACTCGACGAATTGCAGCGCATTGCCACGGCCCACATCGTACTCGAGCAGATAGTGCTGGATGGGAGCACCATTCGAGGCTGGCGCAGTCCATCGCAAATTGATGGAGCTCTTGGTGCGGGAGACCAGTTTCGGCGGGAGAGGCTGATCCGGTTCGCAGGCAGGCGTCTTGAACTCGGTGGGTTCACTGACGCTGCCCTGGAGCTGCTGATAGTGCACCTGCAGCCGCACCAGATAGTCCTGGCCCGGCGTCAGATCCTGCACAATGCACTCGTACGCCTCGCCAAGGTAGAGACTCTTGTATTTGCACTGTTTCCCTGTATCGCTGAGCAGCACCTGATAGCGCAGATCTTGCACCAGCAACTCATCCGACATGGATGGCGGCACCCAGATGATCTTCGCAGTGCGTGAGCTCACATCGATCACCTCAGGCTTGTCAATGGCGGAGATTTGCTCCACTATCAGTGCCTGGTAATCCTCGTCATCCTCGGCGGCCAGACTGGATGTATCCTCGCCATCCTCCGAGGTGCCCACCGAGCTGCCGGTACGCTGTGATGTGCCAGCCACCTGCTGCACTTGTTGGCCAGTTGTTGTGCTAGGAACGTTGACGGTTTGGCGAACGTGTTGTTGTTGCTGCTGCTGCTGCTGATGTTGTTGCTGTTGTTGTTGGTGGGGCGGCAAACGGCGTCCATGGTTGTGCATGTGATTGTTGTTGTTGTGTTGGTGCTGTTGCATTGGAATGTTGTTGTTGTTGCTGTTGAAGTGGCCATTGAGGTCACTGCGACGCGGTGAAGGCGAATGCGTGGGCGTGGACATGCTCGAGTCTAAAATCAAATGGGTTATTACATTTCTACACATTTGTATTGGACTACTCACTCTGCTCGCGTTGCTTCTCCAGTTTTCGCAGCAATTTCGTGTGCTGCCGCTGACTGCGCTCATCCCGATAGTTGGGCGGGGACGGCGAGTGCGGGGAATGTAGATGCGACGAAGGTGCTCCACCAACGCCTGACGTCGCCGTCGACTGTTGCTGCTGCTGCTGTTGGGCGCCGGGCTGCTGCTGCTGCTGTTGCTGCGGCGGCGGTGGCATATGATAGTGAGGTGGTCCATTACCAGCCGGCCCAGGACCGGGTGAGTAGCTGGGCAGCGGCGTATAAAAATGCGATGTGCCATTGCTGCTTATCTGCAAGCGGGAAAGTGGCTTAATTCATTTTGTGGGACAGGCCAAAAATAAAATAGTTTAGTTCAATAAATACACATATTCTAGTTGTCGACGTGGTTGTCGACGTCTTCGTTTCTCTCTTCTTTGCCTGCATTGCGCTCTGGGAAACAACTGTGCCAACACAATTACCACGTCAACGTCTATGACAACTATAAATAAACCAACGCCAATTGTGCGCGCTGATAAACATTCGCGGAAAACGAAACTCAGACATCTTATCACCAGCTGAGCTTGTATACAATTTTTTCAAATTTAGGTAATTGGTTCTAAATAATGCAGCTCGACAATCGCTGTTTATAAATATATTGTTATTTTACTGGGAATTGCAGACATTTGTTCTATTCTGACAATGTTAACCCGCTGTTATGCTCAAATGAATATGCTAAGCATTCGAATGCAGTGGAATTGAAATGTCCTTCTGCACAGTAAATATTTGTAATTATTCAGTGACAGTGTTTGTATGCATTATGTTTTATTGATGTGTGTCAATCGTGTGCTTACAATTTTATTTATTTTCCCTTAATCATCGCGCTGCAACAAACTATCGATATAAAATCATCGCTGCAAATACGTATCAGCAGTTGCGACAGTTCGCAAAGTGGCCACACTTTTCTAAGTTGCGCGCGGGATTCAAAAGCTTCCAGGAACTAACGAAAGTAAGCCATACTCGGATACTTTAAGCGCTGTGCTCGCACTTAAGCGAAAGTCATTTGTGCGATAAGCTTGCAAAAATTGCTCAATTACATGACAAAAATGGATTTGGTGCCAAATATGATGCCGTTATTTTGAAAGGTATATTTAAAATAAATGCACCAGCATTATGTAAATAGCCTGTTCGCCGTGCCAACTGATAATGGAAGAGCAATCGAGTTGCCAAATTTATACGGCTTTGGCTTTGACGGCTGTCCGCAATTTCGGAAATGCAGCAGCTAGAATTTGGCACATTGCTCTTAAGCAATTTAACATACAGCAAACGTTCAAAACTAATACGCGTTAGTTTAAGGTTTTCTTATGACTCTGACTAGATAAATTAGAACACAATCGTTTTATAATGAGATTTTGACATAATTAGAAACGGAAACTGTCATTTACTTCAACTAAATTTGTGGCTGCTCCAGTCATCTAAATTTGCTTAAGAACACTGATATGAAAAGAGTCAAGTAAAAATAGTCGCTCCAGCTGCGTAGTGCCAGCTGCGTAATACTCTAAGTGACAATAACTGACTAAAAGTCTTCCAGATTATGAGGTTAATTCAAAATTTACGTTATTTGTGATTTGCTAAAATTTGAAGAACAGGTGTTTGATATAGTATGCCGAACTGGTCGTTAACTACTTTTATCTCGCTATAAATATTTATAATTAAAGCATTTTGAGGTCTTGCCATTAATTGATAACTTTTTAACTAAAAGCACATATTCTAGAGAGGCTTACCATGTTGTACATACATATATATGTATACTTGTATGTCCCCTTGCTTGGCATTTGAGAAGTGTTTTGCATTTTTGCATTTGTAGTTAGTTAAGTTATTGTTGCCATTATTGTTTTGACAACACGACAGAGCAAATTAACAGCTGGACGGGTAAATCCCACTGGCTGTTTCTGGGAATGCCACTTTGTAGTTCTCTGCTGGATCCGGTTTGTTTGATGGGAATGTTATGCAAACAATTTGTTTTGCTTTTTTCTTTTTAAAGTGGTAAAATCGGGTACGGCAACGGGAGACATCTCCAATCAAATGAAGTATATTATTAATTGGAAAGACACGTTTGCCTATGAGCTCTGAGAATATTGTCGTATGTCTCTGAATGCTTGATAACTGAATAACTTGTTTCCTATCGATAAATACCGATAATATGTATTATAAGCTGAGATTCTAGTATAGCATAGCTAAGCATAACTTTTATTGCTATTTTGATAATTTAGATTTAATTATAAGTAAATTGGTTGATAGGGCACAGAGGGTGTTAGATTGCCTTGGAAAAGCGGAAGCGTGTTGCCTCCTTATCAGCATTTGATTAATAAACTTTGAATGAGTTGGAAATACCCCTAGGGAATATCACTGCCCTCTAATGTCAGTGAGTGGCGAAAATGTCAAGCTGAAATACAATTTAAATAGAAACTAGCAGATAAGTTATATAATAGCCCGTTCCTAATGAATATAAAAAATATGCAATCAAATATGTTGCTGATAATAATTCTGATTATAAAAATAATTGCCTAACTGAAATCATATTCATTACTTGGGGAACTAAAACTGGATTTTGTAGTGTTACTCACAAATGGCGTTGCATGCAGATGACCCTGTCCGGGGTGCAACTGTTGGTACTGCTGCGGGGGCAGCACTACGTGGGTCAGTGTTCCATTCTCATTGACATACGGTGGCACCTGTACCGGTACGGGCACCGTCATCGTCGGTGGCGGTCTATTGTGGGAAACCATTTGAACTGCCGCTGGACCTGCAATTAGTCAAGAAGTGAAGAGTTTGCTTTAGTACACAATGAAATAATGAATATATAAGAAAATAAATTTAATTTCACATATTATGTGTTTCACTTGCGATACACAAAGTTTATGCTTAGTCCCAATGAATGGTGATATTCTCAAATAAAATCTTGTAAGTAATTTACCGCAGTAATGTCCAAAGAGACCTTTATATGGCCACCAACATTTGAAGGTAATGAAATGGCTTAACCATTTCAAATTTGCGCTCAAGTCGGGTTTCCATTTTCCCAGTTATGCAATCTAAGAGATTGACATGGTAACTTCCATTAGACCGTTAATACCACGCAGGAATAAATGTAACACAAATACCTCCTTCTACCTGTTGCATTTAATACAACAATTTTATTGTACTTTTCTTCTACCCTTTTTATGGTTACGGATGCGGGATACGGAGTAAAACAAAAACTTGAGTGCGGAGATGATTTGATGCTTGGTCGCCGCAAAAGCACCAAAAGCCCTGTGGCGACAACTCGGCGACGCGTCAACGACGATAACTTCTCTGTTTTATGTCATGCAGAGATACACATATATATATATATATATATATATATGTCTATTAAGTATATACATATGTACACTTGAGTGTGGAGTAGTCAAACAATGTATGCCATCCACTTAAGTCATGCGGCATTAGTGGAAATATTAAAATATTGAAGTCACCTTCCGGCATAGAGATTTTGTATACTGCATATTTATAAATTGAAAATATTCTGGTACCTTTTTGGGTTGCTTACGCAATGACAAGGATCAAGTGTTTCTGCTACTTATTAGAAGAAGTCGGTACGGATACCCACAAAGGAATAAAGTCTATAAATACTACAAATCGCGATCATCTTTCGCTGATCTCAGCAGACAAATCGCAGCTGAGAGTTAATGTACCCAATTCATGCAGTTTCTGTGTGGGAGCATTAGTAGCTTCTAGTGATATCCCTCAATTGTGTTCACCTTGTTATAAATATATATGGCAAAGGCTGGGACTTTCCATATAGCACACCCAAGTTGCAGTCGTAATGCATTTGAAGATAAAACAACAACCCCTGGAAGGCCCCTCAGCATTGTTGGCAACATTAGTGTTTAATGCAAGACAGGGCTAAGTCTCTATTTTCAGTCGAGGCGAATGCAAGCAATATAAATATTCGTAATGCTGGTTCGTGACCTAATCAGCCGTAAAAAGCAGCCAGGCTCTGGCTACAATTCCATTGCATTGCGCCATAGACTCGACTCTCTGCTACTTAGGTGTAAAAATGTCGGTTTAGTGCGTTGACGCATAACGTTGTAAAGTAGAATTGCTGATAGTTGATAACAACAACAGCAGAAAATGCAATCCATTTCACAATAAGCGAGACAGGGGTTGTCTGACTGCGTCTGGGTGTAACTTACATGCATGCAGCACCACAGAATGAGGAGGCACAAGACTTTGCAGCCAGCCAGTATCGCCTTCGGCGAGTTGCCAAGTGTTAAAAGGCAGCAATTAGTTGAGCGTTGAGCGTTGAGTGTGGAGTGGCTGAGTCTCCAGGATTGGGGATTGGGGATTGGGGGATTTGGGGGTTGGGGGCTTAAGGTGGGGCGGTCGTGGCGTGGTGTGGTGTGGTCGGTCTGGGTGGTGGAGCTTAACATTTGACCAGCAGACAGTGAAATGCCCGCAGGGCGAACGCGTCGGAGTGCCGTCTGTCTGCACTTAAACTCAAACTTAATTAATGCTAAACAGCTTAGGGGCGCACAAGCAACTTACACTCAAAAAACATTTATATGTACATTCGATTGAAGAATATTTACAACAGATAATAGAAAAATTGGATTGAATTAAGCAATCGGACAATCGCCAGCAAATTGGATTGCTCAGGCATCAAACGTGTTCTACAATCGGTTTATAACAAGTCTTTCTTCTTCTTTCCATTACTTAATTTATTTATTATTTAATTGTTTTATTACGATTTGGCATTCTTATGTTCAGTTTAAGAGCAATAATAATAATAATATCCAAAATCAACTGCTATTTTCTAGCCTGCCATTTCCACTTCCTCTGTAGCGGAACACTCCAAAATGTATTAAAAAATGCACATGTTAATTATATTTAATGCTAAAGGTCTTTGAGTGAGGTCAATGCGTGGTCTGAAGTGGTATTAAAACCTAAGGCTCATAATTTGCAGCACTTTTGCTTTATTTATTTATTTAAAATAATTGCTCCGCTCCGTTTTTTGCTATTTGATTGAATGATTATTTTTGCCTGTTAAATAACTTTATAAATATATTTTTTCGTTAGATATTTATTTAATACAATGCTCGGATCGTTATTAAAGCCAGCCTCGTGGCTGCTATTGGAATGATTATTTGTGTCTGTAAAATACGATTTTTATTTAGTTAACCATGAGGTATGTAATTAATTTTCTGGCTATTTCAAGTGAGACTTGAGTTTGGTGAACGTGGCAGCAGCAGCCAGCCTTGACTGACTGTTCGCCTTTATGATTGTGATTTCAAGCCAAGAGTAACAAACTTAAATTTGCAATTCTGGCGTTGCTTAAATTATTAATTTCATTCTTGACGCTAAAAAAAAAAACACAAAAGCGAACTTTTGCACCATTGTTTTTTTTTTTTGGTTTTTTTTATTTTGTTTGCCATCGCAATGCTAATAAATTGCTGAGCAAAAGCGTAGTGCGGAGTTTAAGGCATGTCGGGGCGGAGGAAGTGAGTGGGTAACACAATTAGTTGGCAGCACGACGGCTAGAATAAAAACAAATCTGGAGGAAAAAAAAAACGCTAGCAAAGTTTGCTAAGCAAAGCAGTTGAAACAACAAAAAACGCACACAGTCACAAATAATTCGCTGATGGCAAACAGCAAATAATTTATTGTTTGCTCAAATTTTTGGCGACTTAAATACACAAGCACAAACAAAAAAACAAAAACAAATACGAGCCGAAAAAACACGTGTTTGACGCTGCGCAATTTGGGCAGGAAGATTTATAAGGCCGCAGCACCAGTTTCGACACAGTTAAGGATACTTCAAGGACAAAAGGCAAGGCAAAAAAAACGCGAATAAGACAAAGAAGAACGCAGAAACACAAACAAGAAAAACAAGCTAAAACTGTAGCAGCAGACGACTAGATATGAAAGTTGGATAACAACAACGACAACGACAACAACAACAACAATAACAACAACAGATAACAACAATAACAATGACACAAGCAAAAACAATGCAAAAGGCAACTTAAAGGTGAAGAATCGATTCTTGGATTTTGCGAATTGATTTCTGTGCCAAACAACAAACTTGCCTCCATATGTGGCTGGCTGCAAGTGAGATATAAGTAAGAAGTTTGTTGCTTAAAGCATGTGTGTGGCAAGTGGAAACGTTTTGTTCAGCTTCAATTATAACAATTGAGAAAGTTTGCAACGTTTCACATTAATTTACTCGCACAAGGCACACGTCCCGAAGTTTGTGGCATTCAGCTCATTTCAGTTCAGTTCGGTTCAGTTCAGTTCAGTTTGTTAGACCCGCAACTTTTTGCATAAGTCAAAATGAGTAAAAAAAACCCAAAAAATAAAGCAAAGGAAGTACTTTGCTAATAGAAAATGCATTGGCTGGTGGCATGTTGGCTGCAACCAAGCAGAAAATGACCCAAATAATTTTAAAACATTTTTTTTTTTTTTTTTTGATGCTGCTGCGTTTAACTGGTAATTGGTAACTGGTAGTTGGTAACGGGTAAACGGCCAACTGGCTGGCTAATAATGCAGCAAACCGCATTCTGCAAGATATTCTATGCATAATGCATATGTTTCGCTAGCCGACTGATTTTGCCAGCCATCCGAAAACTGTCGCAAGTTATTCACACTGTTCAACAAGAGCGAGCAGCTGCAATTTATTACTGAGTCTCTATTAAAAATATTGAATTGCTGAAATCTATTTGTTTATTTTATTTTTTTTTTAATGAATAAACAAAGGCAAATCTCATTTTTCACGAAGACTACTCAGCGAAGCTTAATGAATCAACAAATTTAATATTTTGTGCAACTGCGACAGATTTCTTATATCGCCAAAGCTCATATACTATAAATGTCAAATATATTCTGGACTGGTTGACTGCGAACACATGTTTTAATAAGCTGCAAAATGTGGACTGCTGATTGCGTCAAATGATTCTATGAATGCTAACCACTGCGGACAACAGGCATTTAAATAAACAATCAACCCAAACAGATTGCGTGAGTCAGCCCCAAGTCGCTAAAAAAGTGACTAAAAGAACAAACAAGTCAGGCATTTGGGTTGCGGTTTATCTGCCTGCTAATCATGATCTTTGAAAGTATATGACAAATCTGGTCTAAGCGATAGCTAATATTGCAAATAGCATTTATTGTTAAGTAACTGGTTCAACTGGACATTCAATGTGAGCTTGTAGAATGAAGCTGCATTTTTGGCCAACTCAGTTCAAGATTCTTGCAGCCAATTGGTGGGCGTGGTCAACGCTTGTGCCGTCTGAAATTGGCTGATATTTCACACTGGGCAACAAGTATGCTGTCAAAAAAGGAGCTGTTCAGTAAGAAATTGCAGTTTCCATATTGACAGCAGCTTGTGTGAGTTTGATATTTTTTTTTTCTTAGCCAGCTTTCGATTTGGACAGAATGCTAAGCACTATGTGAGTAGTGACATCATCCCGACCCGACCAGTATGTGTAGTTCTCGCCACTCCTCCGATCAGAGCAAGATATGGCCTCACCCTGGCCTCGTTCAGTTGCCGCAAACTGCACGTGGCCGCAAAAAAAGTTGGGAGTTTCGCAGACAACACAGGCTGCTGCTGCCAAGAAGAAGAAGAAGATGTGCAGCTGCTAATGCAATGGGGTGGTATGTGGCATTCCACCACATCCTTATTATTGCATAACTGCAAAAAGTTGCACACTTTTATCAGTCCATCTGTCTGTCCGCCTGTCTGTCTAACCTTGTGCGCAGAGCAGCACAACACACGTTGCAGTTCGATTTACTGGGATTTTTTTTTTTAGAGAAAAGCAACTCAACTTTTCTAACTTAGTTCACAGAAACACGATTGTCAATTGAATTCAAAAGTTTGGCCAACAGCCGCCAATTGAAAGCGGCGTTCAGCTTGTCACTTGCACTCACACTCCAAAATATCAGGCGTACGAATACGAATACGAATACGAATACGAATACGAATACGAATACGAATGCGAATACATTTTATTCAATTGTGATTCGCGCTTGTTTACTGCTAAATAAGTTTGGCATAAAATTCTGCAAATACAATCAAATATCGGGAATGGAAAATAGTGCAAAAAAAAGCGTGGTTTTTCAACCATTATATTTATGCTCTGAATTTGATGTGTGATTATAGAAAATATTTAAACTGTGGATTATATATGCAAAGCAATATTGCTAAATGCACAGAGCATAAAATATAATCTATACATAAGCATATTAATCGACCAAAAAGTTATTGCGCTTGAAAATCGGTTCAGTTTTGACAAAAGTTATGGCGGGGGATAATTTTATAGTATCTATATTACTTATTAGACAATAACGGTTAATTTGGGAATATTTTTATGGCGTCACACAATCATTGCAATATATTCGAATAATCTCTGCTATAGCATGAACAAGAGCTTCAGAAACGAATAAGTTTTGGGTGAAATCGAGCTTACACAGATATGTATGTATACATATATATATAAATATAAATATATATGTATGCGAAACAAAGCAGCATTGGAAAAACGAGAGTCACATGAATTGCACTTAACTTGTGTATGTCTGCAAGTATGAGATGATAGATGGAATGGCAGCGTTTGTGCGAGACAAAGATGGAAGCTTTTATAGTTACAATTTTAATGCACATTGCATGTGTGTTTCCCCAGCTGCCCCCCCCCCCCACCCCGTCTCCCGTCCGTCCACAGTTTCCAGTCCACTGTTCTCTGTGTCCCCTCCCTGCAACATGCTGCGTTCGTCATCCCTTCAACAGCCCTTCGCTCCATTTGTCGTCTAAAGTAAGTTCTGTTGTTTGATGCCAATTTTTTGCATTGCTCCTCCTTTTTTGTCGGTTGTTGAACTCGCTGGGCGCTAGAGCCATAAGTGGCCCTAGCCAAGAGCATCAGCAGCAGCAGCAGCAGCACCAGCAGCAGCAGCAGCAGCAGTGGCAACATCAACAAAAACAACAAGAGCAACGGGAAGAGTAACACAAATCAAATGAAGGCTGGCGCTGCCGTTCCGGCTGCAATTTTTTTTTTTCTCTTTTTTTTTTATTAGAGTTAAGAAAAATGCGACGATATAAATAAAATACATTCAAAAGACACATAAAATATGTTCAAATACACACATACGTACATGTGTAATGTACATTTTAGATACTGAGCGACATTTTGTGGGTATTTGTGCGTGTATATTCTGAGATTTATGTTTGCACTGTTTTAATGTTGTCAACTGATATTGCTTAATTTCCAAAGTCCATAGACACTTTTTATGGCTGCTCTCTCCCCTCCCTATCTCTCTCTCTCTCTCTCTGGTCTAGACACGCTGATGTGCTCTTTCGCCTTGAAGACCAACATATTTGTGGCACTCATTAAAAGGCAATTCCACAGCATTTGTTACACGTGAGACGCTTAAGCTACGGTTAAGACTCGCTTCGAGCCTGTGGCAAATATAAATTGTATTACACATACGCAACGGAGTGCGGGCAAAGCAAAACAGAAATTGTTTTGCTAATGGGAATACACACGCAAAGCAAGCGTAAAGTTTTCATAATTTTCCACATATTTTCTTAAATCAATTATAATGAAGACAGCTGTGGCAGGAAGACTAACAAACTCTGCGTTATACTCAAGTTAGAAACTTGCAAAACATGCTTGACAAATTCGCCTTGTCAGTCGCAGTCCTTTGAGCTAGACAGTGATTGCAGATAATGCTTAATCTATTAAGTAAATATGTGTGTGCAATTTAAGAAGCCATGTTTATGCTGTCAAATTCTTGGAGCTGTCTCTGCCATCGGTATGCGTATATTTATGTTAGACACTGTAAGCTAAAACGCCCAAGGGTGCTGTGCGCTGTCTTGTGTCTCCAATTTAATTAGGGTTTCACTTAAGCAACATTACTATCAAATAAATATGTGTATATTCAATTATTTATTTATTTACCATGTATTTATGTTTATGGCGGGGGTAAACTAGTTGTCTGTGGTTGGCATTTGCTCGTCTTTGAGGTTGCTCATCAATTTCAGTTTAATATACTGCTTATTCTGGTTCGAAGGCGGATCCATATGCAAATGAATGGAATGAGAGCAACGTACAAAAAGTGTGCATGAGTCAGCGACGGCAAGCAGTAAACTGACAGCCACACCGAGAGAGATAGAGAGAGGAGGGGAGGGGGGAATAGAACAGAAGAGAGTGACTGTACATACAATGTATGTACATATACGTATGAATGTGTGTGTGTGTGTGTGTGCATATATTAAATAACAAATTAATTACTGGAATTGTTTGTTTGTGCAGGCGCGTACAAAGGTCAGGGTCACAATTTTCAAGACGCTTAAGCCCAGGTCGCTTTGTCTCGCAAGAAAATAAAATAAATATGTGATTTTAGTGCAATCATTAGATAGTTAAACAACAACAGACACATTAAAACTGTGCATGTATGCAATTCCAAGAGTTTTATTTAAATTGCAAAACGAATACCGCTTGCGGTTTCAAAAATCAAATATCAATTCCACGAAAAACAAGCAAGCAACAATGAGCGAAAACAAAAAAAAAAGATTTATTCCAAATTGCGGCACACGTTCGAGCAATTGGTTTTTTGCTTTTCTGTTTTCTTTTGTTTTGTTTCATTTTGCATTGTCTAAACACTGGAAAGAGTGAAGGAGAGAGAGAGAAAGAGAGAGAGAGAGAGGAAAGAGCGCAGCATGATTCGATTTCTGCTTTGCTTCTCCATTTGACTTTTCGTTATTGCTCAGGAGATGTTGCCGAATGGGGAGAAATGCCCGACATGAATTTGATTATTCCATGAATTGCGAGAGTGTGCGTGCAATTTGTGACTACAGGGTATTTCCCAGTTGGGCGTTGCTGAACTCATGCTCGATCCGGCAACTGCAGCAGCGACTTCTGTCAGCTACAAAATGTGCCAGCCAGCAGCACATTTATGCAGGCTTACACGTTCCTGTCACTTTTGTATGTACGCATTCCTCTTTTTACTTGCCGACAATCAGTCTCATCGGGCCATGGCCAGCTGACGGCAAGCAATTTGTCATTTGGCTATGACAGCTTTTTGCTATGTCGATGTTGGTGCTTGTCATTAGCAGTGCGAAATTGGCAGCACGGAACTCGCAGCTGGATATATCTTTAAGTCTTGCAACAACAGCAGCAGCAACAGCAGCAGCAACAGCGGCAGCACCAGCAGCAGCAGTCTGCTGGCATCAGTTCAAGCGTAAACCACTCTTCTCTCACCGCACTCATCATAATTCGGCAAACTTCAAATAAGTTTTGGCTTACAAGTATTTACACTTCAAAAAACGTTATTAGAAAGAACTGTCTGAAGAGCACGAACAATAAAATAGGCAAGTCAATAAATCTGCACAGTCGTAAAGCAGAACAAGTTGCGGACACAACCAGTTTCCAGTTTGCTGGGAGGTCCGGCAGGAAAGGCAAGACGCTGCTCGAGTACATGACATACCTATGCATATATGGCCTGTATGTATATACCTGCCGCCTGATTTCTAACATTTAAATAGACATTTGATCTTGTGGCCAAGCAGTATGACATCAGCGCCAAAGGTTGCAAAGTACTACTACAAATAGAGAGCGCATTTGCTGCATTCGCTGAATGCTCTAGTAACAATCAACTTGGAAACCGTCAAACAGTTAACTCAAAATGGAGCAATGCGCCAGTTAGCGGGCTGAAAGTATTTACCCAGCCGAGTGTGGCCAGCCATTGTTGATACACACACACACACACACACAAATATAGTTTGGAAATCGAGATTCCACAATGTAGATATAAAGATCTTTGGTTGCATTCTTTTGTGTTTATCTGCACCCCCTTGGCGTGTTTGAGTTTACTGTGACACAGTTTACATCAGGTGCGGTTTGCTCCGAGCATTGACCTTGTGTGCTGTGAAACTTGCAATGGCCACCAAATTCATTTGTGATGAGAAAGTGTGAAACGAAGCGAGGCAAGACGAACCAAAGTGTGTCTTAAACTGAAATACAGTAATATAAAATTCGTTTCTTAAGTTAACTCAAGTCACACAACGAAAATGTTGAATAAGCATAAATATTAAACATTGAAAGTCTTCGTCAACACTCCAAAATGTATTTTTCCTAATTTTGGGGCAACTGTTTGTCGAGAAGTATTTCATTTGACGGCTGATAAGCCCTCTCATTCGCTCCAAATGAAAATGATTAAAGCACAGTTCAATGCGTTTCAAAAGGTCGAAGTGCAGAGGGTCGGCATAATTATGCTCGCCACACAAAAGCAGACAAGTACCGAGAAACGTCTACAAATACTTGAATTTTTAAGAAGATGCCGAACTTTAGGGGGCCGACTGTGGTGGAGGGGAGGGGTGGGGAGGGTTCAGTTTGCCGTCGCTGCCTACGAGAGTTAATTAAGAATTATTACCAAACAGATTAGGCAAAGACCAGCGAACGTAAAAGAAACATATAATGTATAATATAATTTATGGCCATGGCTGCGAACGGCAACAGGAATCTTGTCGAAGAGGGGTCGTCTCTTGTAATAGTACACTTAATGTGGTCTGTCGTCGCTATTGTTCTAGTTTTGCTGTTGTTGACTTAAGTACAGATTGCTGAATCTCTCCCCGGGCCATGTCAGATCTCGAAATGGAGTGGAAGTGTGACAAGTTCATTGTACGACTGAACTTCGGCCCTGGTCCTCTTACAGCAACAAAAACTTTGGCCACTGCAGCAAATCATTGAACATATTTCTGATGAGCTGCAAACTTCAATTTTGTATCATTTTTAATATAAATAAAAGAATTTATGCGCTCAATATAGTAGACTATATATACATGTATATATGTAGTAAATGTAGTAGTAGAGAGAGTAATAGTATAGAGTACTATACTTGGATAATCTGAAATAATTTAATAGATTTAATATTATATTTCCTTTGAGAGTTTCCGTTTTGAAAACCCTTAATTCATTGAGAGAATTTATTTGACAGATGAAAATAAAGTCAACAAAGTTTATAAGTCGCATTTTAATTGGACGCTGAGTTGGCCATCAGTGAATAGAATCTTCGTCTTGCACACTTGCTTAATAAATTAAAGCTGTGACCAGTTCCAAACTAAGCCAACTCAACTCAGTTAGAACCCGGACAACAAGAGTAGAAATAGTGTCTGCTAAACCAAACAAGAGAAATGCTGCTCAATTTTGCACACATCAAACGAGGTCGCATGGTGATGGGCAATTCGTTTGGTTGGGGCGATGGTAAGGGTGAGGGGGAGGGGGGAGGAGGCAACAAGTGTACACTCAGCATTCTTATAATTATAACATGCTCGGCAGCCATATCAATATAGTAGTAGCTCCGACATCGTCGTTGGACCGCCCCGGGGAGCAAATTCCATTAGAGGCCGAGGGCCCAACACGCATTTAATGCCATTTCCTCTGCAAGTTTATTCGATTAACTACAATCAGGGCAGGGGCAGGGAAAAAAGGGAGTCAAGAACATAGCAGGAGACAGCCTGTCGTGTAGTGCAGTGTAGTGTTGTGTTGTGTTGTGTTGAGTTGCGTTGGGTGGGTCATCCTCTTTCATTTGCTAAACGATCGAGTGGAGGGGCAGAGTAAAAACAGGAGCCATTCACCAGGCATTTACACATGCTTGTAATTCTAAATTACGTGCTGGAGTAAAAGCACATGCGTACACTGTGAGAAAAGCATAGCCCCAAATATAAAGCTTAACATTAACTTATCTATTCAAATTTTTTTGGTAAGCAAATTCAGGAAATTTTACAATCTCTCTAAAAATAAAAATTATTCTACAATTGCCACTTTTTATACACATTTTATTCTAAATTTACTTATTAATTTAAGTTCTTAAATTTTGCTTAAAGAAACGTAAATTTTTAATAATTTTATTTACAGATTCCTTGAAATCAACACTGACTTAAACCTTACGTTAAAGACGAAATGAGCAAATCTCAAAAATACTTAAATCAAGTTTCAATTCTGGGAATTAATTAATTAGATGTCAGTCGCCTGGCAAAATATCATGTTTTGTACCTTCTACATAGATTTTAATCAATTGAATCAAATCAGTTAATTAATGTATAAACCTCTAACAGCTTGTAAATAGATCTTAACTAAGAGTAAAGGATATATACACATATCGATTATTTTTCTACGTGTTGGTTGCTCTTTGCTGTTGCTTGGCAGCCAGCTTTCAACTCGCATTTCTTAACACTGACAAGTTTGGGAGTCATGCATGGGATGCCACAGAGTGGATGCAGGAAGTGGAAGTTCAAACACAACCACATGCAAATTCAATTAGTGCTGTCAGCCAAAAGAAACACATGCCCACACACAAGTTGCCACGTGTGTCACTGGGAATTGGACTTAATTAGTCAACTTGCAACACAATATCAAGTTGCTGTTCATTATTATTTTGGCATTCTGTAAGTAGATGCACAGACAAGATACACAGCGAACACACAGCGTACTCAAAAGACTCACAGTCAGTTTCTATCAACGGGTTGCAACAACAGCCTCCAGCCTCCAGCCTCCAGCCTCCAGACGCAACCCAATTAAGGCTAATGACACTGATAAATTAATAATGATGGCTATTGAGGTTTCTAGGTTGCGTCAAACTTGATTAAATTCAACTCTCAACACTCCCTCACCACTTCCCATAGCTGGGCTCTGCCTTCCCTTTCCGATCTATCTACTTCTACTATTTTCGCATCACACTCTGAAATCTTTGTTTGCGATGCTGGCAAAAATATAAATAGCTTCTGTTTTTGGGATCGGCGATAGCCAGTTCTAGTTAAACAACGCAACGGTATGCAGCATGTGGGCGTTGATAGTGACATGCTAATGCGGACTCGAATTGTGAATGCGACTTCTATGGGTGTTTGGTAAGTTTGGTATTTACACAGATAAGCCATATGTATGTCGCTACACACACACACCATATCTTCACAAACAGGGTGACACAGCCCCATTTCAACTGAATTTAATCAAATTCCCCTTTATTTTTGTCGTCTTATGTTTAGAAAATATATATCTAAAAAGGAATTCCGGAGTACTCTGAATTCCAGAGTACAGTTTCCAAAACTTTGAAAACATATTTATATTTCCTAAATTTCAGAAACAATTTTTTTAATTCTGAAAAAAAAAACAGAAAAAATCTTTCGAATTTTCAAAGATTTTTTTCGCATAATTTGAAAAAACATTTTTTTGTCAGTGCGATTAAAAATAGTTTTTTCTATTTTTTTTGGTTATTTGTTAAAAGAAGAAGAATTTTCTAGTTTTAATTTTGTGAGATTTTCTAAGATACAGAGTGATTTTTTTTTATGAGTGTAGTTCATAGTTATAATTGGCATTTTTATGGTCTACTAGAAATTGGTATGCGTATAAAAAATGAAGTGAAACATGTCTAAAATGAGTTTTTATGCGAATCGGAAACAGATGGGCTGAAAACCAACACCCTTTGCCATTCTAGTTAAAGTTAAAGTAATCTTGTCGCGGCGCTGGCAACTCAACTCGTGTGCACAACAATATTCAGTGTGTGTGTGTGGGCGTTTCGCTCGAGTCATGCTCAAAGCCGGTTCTCACATTTCCGTAGATACTGTTGTTTCTTTTGTTCCACGAAATCGCTTTATTTGCGCTTGTAAATGCCAAAGCAAACTTTAGAATTTAATTCAGTTAAACTAGCTAGCTAATTTTAATCGCAAATTAAGCTGTGTACAGGTTGAGCCACTGTAGCAATTAATTCGCATCGAGGGAGATAAGCGGATAGGTGAATCAAATGTGTAATTGAAATAATGTGAGATAAATATTTGCAATCTTCGCTGGAGGACATTGAGCCTAAGAGGAACAGCCTCGAGTGTCAGTGCCTAATCCATGTGGAATGTGACGTCGACAGACATCCTGCAGGGGCTTAGCTAAAGTTTGCGTGACAAGTTGAGATGCTGATTGGCCGCTTAGGCGGGGATTAGAGCTGTGTGGGTCTGGCTGTCTGATTGGCAGCCAGATGAGCATCGGGGACAGTTTGCTTTCGCATCGGGATAAACTCACCATATTCCGCCGAGATGGCGCACATGGGCTGGTGATGATGCTGATGCGCGTGCGGATGATGGGGATGCTGTGGACAGATACCCTCGTGCGGGTGCGGTGCTATATAGTACTCCGATGGAAAATACTCGCCGGGATATTGTATATAGAGTGGTCCCGGCGGCGGCAGCGGGGCATTAACTGGCGGCCCGATGCCATTGGTGCCATTGCTCGAGTTATTTCCGTGGCCACCGCTGTTGCTTGACACGCTGCTCACGCTGCTCGCCGAGGAGCCACCACCCGAGCTGCCGTTGGGCGAGATGCCACCGTGTCCATTCTCATGCGGCTGAGAAGTCTGCTGCTGCTGCTGTTGTTGTTGTTGTTGTGGTGGTGGTGCTTGTGTTGCTCCTGGTGGGTTTGGGCCATGGTGCAGGCCATGGTTGTTTGGTGGCTGCAACATATGATGATGGTGGTGTTGCATGGCCGCTAGCAGCGTTAGCTGCTGCTGCGGATGATGTAGCGCACACACGGGTGGCACAATTTGGGCACCCTGTGGCGGTGTCGCCGTTTGCTGCAACAGTGGCGGCGATGCTGGCAACGAGGCGCCATCCAAGGGCGAATGCTGCGGCAGCTGTTGCTGTTGTTGCTGCTGCTGCTGTTGCCACTGCGAGCCTGCCGGCACCGGCGTATTGTTTTGCAACATCACAATGTTGCAGGCGGGCGAGGCAGAGTTGGCATTCAGGCTATTCAAGCTCGTCGTCGACGATGTTGTTGATGAGCAGCTGCCCGCATTGTTGCTGCTCTCAGTATTGTGGCTGTTGCTGCTGTTAGCTCCGTTGTTGTTGCTGCTGCTGTTGTTATTGGTGGTGGTGGTGTTGGTGGCGGTGGTGGTGGTGCTGCTGCTGCTGACGGTACTCTGCTGCTCGGCAACATTAAGTCGCACCATGCTAAAGGCCTTGGTATCTGCAACCGTATCTCTCTCAGCACCTTCCTGGTATTCGATAAAATTAGAGTTGATGGAGTCAGTTGCTCAGCACATGCTTATCAGCCTGCTTGGCATGCTGTATTGCTGTATTGCTGTATTGTTCTACAATGAGCGTTTATCTGCAAAACAAAGCAAAAGATATGGAAAGAAGACGGCAAGCGTGATTTGCCATTAATTAATAACTGCTGGCAAAGTTCCGCTGTTGAACTGGGTTTGCGTTTGCTGCTCCGGTTACGGGCTCTGATTGGGACTACACCGTATAAACACACTCATCAGGATGAATAAAGCTAATTAATTGCGAGATGAACTACGCTTTCTTTTGTTGAGGGTTTCATTATGCCAATAAACTATTTAATTTCTAATTTACATACAAAAATATTGTTTGTCAAAAGTTGATACATTTGAAAGGAGTTTGAAGCACTTAAAAAACCTTAAGAAACATTTGCAAGCAAAGTTATAAGACAATCTGCAAGGTCTGATTTTGAACGAATACATTTATAGCTGAGATCTCCCACTAGCGCTATTAATCACTGGTCTATATATTATATAGTCGGAGGAAATGCCTTCTAATGCCAGTTGCATAAAATTTGCTAAACTCATTTCAAGCGGCAGTTTTCTTTTATTTTGGCTTACTCTAGCATAAAGTCATTTGAGAGTATTTCCGGCTTTAGGCCATTGTCTTATTTTCAAAATATGGCGAAACTTGATGAATTTGGAAAGGTTGTTTAAGCTAGCCGATGTTTTTCATTGGATTATTATGCAGCTTAGCTGGTATTTGATGGTTATGGTTTTTGCCATTCGTAATGGCCTTGTTATAAGTAAGCATTTGGCCCCTACGGATACAATTAATAGCTGTACTTGCATTAGGTATTCATTTTGCACACAGGTCGTATGCTTAATCGCATGTAATTTATATAGTGCGTCTGCTGCAGCAGAAGAAGCTTCAACATCCACCAGACAACAACGATGAGTCTGAGACTGCTTCCACCTGTCTCAATATGTGCTCTCACAACTGTCTCAAGTAGCTCACACCTGCACACCTGCACACCTTTACACATGCACACCTCTACACCTTTGCACCTGCACAACCCACGTCCCAGACAATGACACAACACGCACTGTCAGCAATGACGGCAACGTTGACGCGTCGCTGTTGAAAACATCACGCGGAAATTTACGCAGCTTAGCAATTGCCTTTTGTTTCTGCTCTTCTTGTTTTGTATTAAATGTCGAGACAGTTTTTTCTGGAAGATACCACTTTCTAAACCCCATTCGCATTTGTGTCACAATTGTCTAGACCGACCATTAAGTGGGTGAGCGATGAGTGTTAGTCTCGAAACAAGCAGATTCTCTCCCACAACCTCCACCGACGGGGGTCTCCTCTCGACAGCAACGCATTTGCGACACCTTGAGCCCCTTGACGAGACCATTTGTTTGTCAAACGGTGATAACTTTATCTATGACTCAAACTCCGACGTCTGCTCGACAAGCAGCGTCCGTGGAGAGAGTTACGTTATTCTATATCTATTACAAATTTCACAAGAAAGAAAGCATTGATAACTGATGTCTATCACAACATGTAATTGACAACTTCTGCCAAGCCGTTTAGAGATCAGATAACGAAAACGAGCTAAACTGCATTGCAAAGCGTGTGGCAAGCTTGCCAAGTACTTCTGCACAAGACTCAAAGTACCAATGAAAACCAGTAAGAATGCTGTATAATATAAATATATTCGAGTTTTATTTGCCAAATTTCCCATTAAACGTTTCGCACAGGTTCAGGGCTACCTCGACTTGGCAGCTGGGAGCTGCTGCCCCCTGCCCGTTGCATTGCTTTGCATAAAACCATTATACCCTTCTTATACATTTTTAATGAGTTCAGGGTAGAAGAAGAGTGTTGATTTCTTTTCTAACATTTCGATTTTGTTTGCTTCTACTTTGCTGCGTGGCTTTTGAAAATGGCTTATTTTGTGTGGTAGCTAAAAACGGCTGCAGCAACACAAGAACAGCAACAACAATAGCAACAGCAAACGCAACAACAACTACAACAACAGCAACAGCAATCGCAACTACAATAGAGGCAATTTTCTAACGGCAATTTCTAACATTTACCTTGTTACCGTTAATAGACATGTTGGCCAAGTTAGTGAGAGCCAACGTGCAAGACATGAATAAGCGCTGACTTAAGCGATAAGAAAACAGTACGCTGAAGAGCGGCAAGTGCATTCAATGCCACACAATGTGGCGTACATTTCGCAGCTTTCTTTACGACAATGACGACGATGACGACGATGACGATGACAATGACGATGACGATGACAAACACGATGATGACGAGGTGAATAAGGTGTGCATTTCTTGTGGCACTGTCAATGTGCTCGTTTCACTTGGCCACGCCAGCGAGGGTGCAGCCACATTTTCAATTCTAATGTGTGTGCTTGTTTGTGTTTGTGTGTGTGTGTGTGTGCGTATGTGTGTGTGTAGTTACACCGTTACGTCCAAATGGTTTTTGGGTTAATCTCTCCGCCCGCCCACCTTTGGCTGCACTCTGCTTACTGATCAATAATTTGTGGTTTCACACTGCCAACGAGATAAGTCGTCGTCGTCGTTGTTGTCGTCACTCAGTCATTCAGTCAGTTAGTCAGTTGCATGCAAATTATTGCCACATTCACCAATCAAGTTAATTGCATAAGAAACCATTGCAGCATTATTCAATATGCGATTCAAGTAACTGTTGCTATTCCTGCATTTTTGCTTATTTTTCTTTTCTTTTTTTTTTTTTTTGGGTGGATTTGTGGTAAAACAAGCAAAGAAAAAAAAGACATCTTCAGAAAATGAGCCCAGGCCGTAAAACTAGCTCGGCTGAGAGCAGCAAGTTATGTGCATATGGATATCGGGTCTGGCATTTCTGGTTATTGTTAACAAATTGTAGCATAAGAAAATGTTCAATTCGCCGTCGGGAGTCGCTTGCATAATCCAACTTTTGGCAGATAACAATGCAAAAACTGTCTGTGGCTAATTACAGCGATTGCATAAACTTTGCAGTAATTGTTTCTCATTTGTAAACAAATGCACAAACAATTGTATATAGACGCAATTCGCCAGAAATGATTGTCTAACAATGTGTTTGCATGCACCAAAATAAGCATGCAAAGTGTGAAAGTGAAAATGCGCCACTTTATTGCTATCATGCTTAACAGAAATCAATTTGCCCCGAGGAAAACACAAATGTGCAAATAAGGCATATCAAATGCCAAATAAGCCAAGCGTATATTTTACAACTGCAACACAAGCAACGAGTCCTCTGAGCCATTTATTTTAAGCAAAGTGTTAAGCCCAAAACGGAACCATATTTTTAGCACTTTGACATTCGGAATCGGATTCAGAAGCCAAATTCAAAAATTTTCTTAAGCCCAAACACCGCCTTTATATTCCCAATTCCCAATTTGAAGTCTCAAGTTCTAATAAACTTGGCTAGTGACACTCATCAGGAATGTACATTTATACTTTATCGGGTTGGAGATGCCGCCTTCTGCCCTTTACATACTTGTGCACAAATTCATTATAAACTTTTTGCCCATTTTTAATGGGTTCAGGAAATAACAAACAATTCCCTTGCAGAACACCTGTATATATGTGTATATGTATTTGACCGATGATGATAATATTTTCGTTGAAAGTATGCCACAGTCAGTCAGTCCTGACTGCAACGTTCTCACTTACTTTTTCAAATGATTATATTGGATCATTACGAACCGGTAAAAAAAAGTTTGGAAAAATACCGGAATTTGTATATGTACTTTGGTCAACACAATCAGAATTTGCACATAAATACGCTTCTCTTCTAACAATTTAAACAGGCAAAATTACAGTTTCCCCTAGGTGTGTCAGGGCAACTCTGGCAGCAATCTAAATGATTAGAATTTATTGAACTTCTGGTGTTGGCAGCAACAATAAGCGCATTTATGAACATTTATATAGATAGATATAAGTTAGCAAAGCCACTGTGCCGAGGCTATAAAGTCCAAAATGTAATTTAATTGCTGTTGAGAGTAAAAAACTTATCTCATAAATGCAGTAATCATGATGCAAACGCACACACACACGCACACACACGCCCACACACGCACACACACGCATACACATAGTAGCAAATAAAAAGAAAGGATTCTTTTAAGGGTTAAGAAAGATTTAATATTATTGCATTCATATGGCAACTGCACCATAAAGTAATCTGAATGCCAACAATAACTTTGCCTCACGGTCATAAAAAACTACTTTTAATAGATCAACTCAATTGACGAAGCATAATAATGCCTTAAAAATAAGATATATACGCATTGCTAGGGTATTCAAATAACTGGAGCTGTTCTACATGACTTTACATATTTGTTTTTTATTGTTTCCAACTGCTGCCACGACTCTGATAATGACAGTGGCATGTGCTGCTACTGCTGCTGCTGCAGCTGAGTTTTTTTTTTTTTTTCATAATTATTATTTTTTTTGTTCGCATTCCACTTCGCAGCACTCCCTTTGCGATTGCGTTTGGGTTTCGTATAGAAAAAGGGGTCTGCTTTTGTAAGCGGACCGCAGGCGCCGCTAATTGGCAGAAATTTTAATTACGCTATTTTATTACAATTTGCAGTGGTACTTCGTTCGAGTGAAAGAAAGAAAAAAGAACAAGCAATTTGCTTGCCAGTCAGCACCTAACCGGGTGCACGGTACTCTGTTCAAGCAATTGAAAAAGTCTGCTTGATTAATGGATTGCCAAAATGGGCTTGCCGCAAATATTTTTCGTTTTAACTTTCCGAAAGTCCAATTTCGCCCAAGACCTTTCTCTTAAACGTTGTACTACCAACTATGCCTTTCATCACTAATTTCAAGTAATCTGCAATGATTACAATAATCTTTTTTGCTTTGTAATCAACTCACCTTTATTTCAATTACTAAGAGCTCAATTTTTAACGGCTCGTCTCGTCTGGGCATCTTCATCTGGGCTAATTCATACTATTTATACTAACTATTTGTTCATTTGGTCTGATTGGTTTTTTCTAGGCTTTCGCCAATACATGCAAAAAATGTATACATCACACAAATTAAAAGTGAACATGCCGATGATAGTGGATGCCCTCTTCAGTTAGCGAACAGTGTATAAGAGTACAAATACTATTAAAGTGTGTATATGAAAAATGATAAGATGAATTTTTATTTGCTTGCCCGAGTGCAATTAAAAATGAATTAAGCACTCGAATTGGTATCATGACCCAAACAAATCATTATGAAAACCAAAACTAAAACCGAAATAACCAAGTTTTCAGCATAACATCTAAAATGTTGTTTATCACAATCAAGCCTATAAAATATTGATTCCTATAAGTGATATGCTTAGTACTTGATAATTAGTAAAAACGATAAAAAACTATATACAATCTATTATAATTGGGAGGGAGTAATACTTGTGTAATTAATTGTTAACGAGTTGATTATATATAGTACTAACGATTTAAGTGACACTCTTGCATAATTACAGCTGAGAGGGAATTATCTTGTGTTTTATTTTCGGTTCGCTCGTTGTGAAATCTGGTCACGCAAAACATATAAAAATGACATTAGAAGTGCGTGATTTTTGTATAAATAGCGACATAGAATGAAGAATGCATTAACGATGAGTAAAACGGTTTTTTTTCGGCTTTGCATTTGATATACTTATGGCAATTAATCATATGTATTTATGCAGTTAGATATTCAAGTATGGCGAGATGGCGAGATGGCGCGATGGGCTGGTCAGTGGACAAAATGTAGCTAACTGTTCATTTTTCGCATACCAGTTTGGGGACCCTTTAATGGCGGCGCCCTTATGCGCATTCACACATACATATATGTATATGTACATGTACATATATATGTATATGCATATATAGATATATGAGTATGTTTTGTCGGCATGACAACAGTACAAGAAAAAGAACGGAACTGCTGTATTTGGTGCTTCCTAACGCTCCACTCCATGAACACCATTCCCCACCCGCCCCTCCCTTGACAGGGTCTCATCCTAAGAGAAGAAGGCCTGGGCCAAGTTGGTGCCAGAACGGACATAGCAACAACAATGGTTACAAATGTTGGTAGCTGTTGCCAAGAAGGCAAAAAAAAAAAACCCCCAAAAAAAAAAAATGCCAGCAGCATGGAAGGCTCTGGCGGATGAGACAGATTTGACAGCGACAGCATACATGGAGGAAAAATGAGTGGCGACCAAGGCGAAGACCAAGCACAGGCAAATAGAGCCGAATGGTGCCGCATCATCGGGCGCATATCTCGTAAGAGTGACGAAAAGAGGCAAACGGCAAACGGCAAACGGGATCTGATTCAGCAGTCAGCGGCGACATAAACGCCCCGGACAGATTTGATAGTTTTTATCGATTTAAGTAGATTTGGATTCACACACACCACTCACACACACACACACAGATAGAGGGACTGCGGGGTTTATGGAGAACAACATACAACTCGTAAAGATGGACAAACAGCCATGCTTTTTGGCAATCGTCGCGGACCAAGCAAATCAGCATCAAACGACAACTTCGACTCATCGAAACATTTGCGCAATACTAAAAATCTTTGCAATTGATAGATAAAATCCCTCTCAAATACTAAACGGAGTAGAATAAGCAGCAAATATATTGGAAATACATATTTTCAATAATATATACATCGCTACAAATTTAGTAACAAAGTTAAAGTGTCATCGAAGGCACGGGGCGCATGTGTTCGCATAAGTATTGGCAGCCGAGAGGCACACTGCTAGAAACTTTGGTCAAGTTGTGTTGGCCAATTTCTGCCTTTCCCCAAACCGTGGCTTGGATAAACTTCGGCAGATGAATTAATTATTATTATTTGTTTTTTGATAATTATACATCCGATGCAGTTTTTATATTTTTGTAGACTGTGTATTATTTTTTCCCTCACGGCAGCGTCCGCAGATGGACAGACAGTCTGGTTTGCTGGAATACCAATAAACCTGTCTCCAGTGATAGCTCGGATTACTGCAGAGCAGTTCATTCCACAGAGTTTATATTGAAAGGCGCAAATGATTGATTTTGTTCGAAAATATGTGTAAACAGACCGGTTTCGAGCGATTGTTGCTTTAGGAGCTATATGATATGCTCTTCCGATCTGGCTTGGTTCTGGTTACAAGCTTTAAGACAGAATTGTGATACTCTCGGCAGATTATTGTACTTAAGCAATTTTAATTCGTTGAATGCGTTTGATATCATGTGAGGGCAAAATATCTAATGGCCTAGGATAGCAGGCCTTAATAATAAATCCAAGATGTTCTCTTCGCTTCGCATGATAAAAATAGTTACATTATAAGTCTTTCCAATGCAAATGTGGTCAAATTTTTAAAAATACGTGAGCGAGCGAGAATTGAGTTGTGATCATTTGACAGCATTATACGCATCTTTTGTAGCAGTGTATATCACTTTCGCTTTGGCGCTTTTGGCGATTTTGGCTTACGTATTGTCGTAAGACGAGTCGAAACAGTATTTCTCACTGCATCCTTTATCCGCTTATAGTTGAAGGATTTAAGCAGTGATCTCCTACTTGGTGGGTTTGGATTTCCAAACATGTCGGCGGATGGCACAGAATGGACGCTGTGAGACGAGTATGCACTTTGGACCGATTGGTGCCTCTTTGCCTCTTGAAGTCGCACCTTAAGGGTTTCTCGCTGATAGCGATGCACCTTGGCACGTCCCAAATGTGTGCCCTCGAGCACACGCATCTGTGCCGGATGTCGTCGGATCCACGTCCATGGCTTCTGCTCATCAAATGGCTCGTGCACCAACACGGGTATAGCCACGCCCATGACCTGCTTTTGGGCACCGATGCGTTTTTTAACTTTAACTTGCTTCTTCACTTTCTTCTTGGCATAAACCGCTGTGAGATCGATAGTGCGCCTTTCCTCAACAACATCTGAGTACAGGTTGGAAATGTCCTTTATGTTATTCTTACGCTTGCTTGTATCATCTGCTTGACCTCCTTTTCTTCCTTTTCCTTTTTCTACTCCACCTTTTCCTTCTGCACCTTTTCCAACTCCATCTTTTCCGCCGTCTCCACCTTTTCCTTTTCCACCTTTTCCTCCTCCACCTTTTCCTTCTCCACCTTTTCCAGTCTTCCCCTTGCCATCATTTGTGCCATCTGTGCCATCTGTATCACTTCCCTTTTTATTATATAACCTATTTGAACTATCCCTTCCATTGCCATTTTCATCGTCACCTTTATAGTATCTGGTTTCTTCATCCCCATCATCACTGCCATCTCCAACGCCATCGGCTTCGCCATCGTCATTTGAGCCACTTAAGCCACCACAGCTAAATTTTGAGTTATTAAAAAAATGGCGCAAACTGTCCGCCTGGCCCCTCAAAGCAGCTTTAAAAACGTCCGTGCACGCTCCTCCGTTTCGCCCATAAATGATATCTTCTGCCGAATTCCGACGCCCAACTGCCTCGCACGGCAGACTCAAGTAATGATCTAATATAATCAACACCAAGTTCTCAATAAACGGATGTAAAGGATTGCGCAGATTGCCCCGATGGTCGAAAATGCCATCGTAGATGGCACACGTGTCTGGCCGTACAAGCGGCACCCGGAAATAGCTCCATTGGGAGCATCTGGGATTGAGGATGCGTCCGAAATTCGCCAGTGTCAGCTCAAATAAAAAGGTGCACACCTCGACCAGTGGCTGTTGCACCTGGCTCGACAGCCGCCTCAGCATGGCGTTGTTGTGCAGACACCAGCGTCTCTCCTTCGATTGCCATTGCGGATGCCGTCGACAACATTTGCGGCTGTGTTCCGTGGGAGTCTCACAGTTCAGCAGTCGAAGCGTTAGGCTGTTGGGCTGACAGCAGCGCGTGGCGCAATACATTGATAATAAATAAATAAAAAAAATTGAATTTAAAACCAAAGTGTGTAAAATTTGTGCCTTTTTTTGATAGTAATAACTTTAATCTGAATGCTGGAAATCAAGGACTACTAGAAATCGCATCAATTAACAGATTTGAACTTTTTTGAGTGCCTGCCGCTGGATGGGTGGAAGACACGTTGGTACTCGGATTTCATGTGGAGCGCTTTTCTGGCCCTTTCCAATTTCAGGTTATTTAGACTTTGAATGGAATATTTTTCGCTGGCAATTTTGAGTGCTTTCAGCACAGAGTCGCGCCTGTAGTGTTGCACAGAAGAAACGCCCAGTCGACCGTCCTGCTGCAGGCGCAGTTGATCCGGATGCCGACGCAGCCATGTCGTACGGTCATTGGGATCGTATGGCGCATGGAACATTACGGGCAGCGGTTCACCAAGATATCTACGTTCTCTAAGTGGCCGCCCTGTTTGCTTGGCCTCCTTGAGGCGCTCCATTATTTCTGAAACGGCCACAACTTTCGAGTATAAGTCGGATATATCTTTGACGCTCACATTGACCTTTTCCCCCTTTATCAATTTCTGATCCTCCTCAGTCAGATCAGCGCCGGTCAAGGCTTCTACAAATCGTTCGGGATCCATTCGACTCAGGTTACTTAATATTTCATTTAAGATCCGCTGCTGTTCCGAGCGCAAGTTACTCAACTGTCTGCTGCCATGTCCATGCCGGCGTCCCTTTCTATCGGTCAAAAGTAAATCGCTTGCAAGAAGTCGGTGCGCCCGTTCTCCAAACGTACGCATTGGAGATGCACCCAGTGAAGATGTACCTAATCGATGTTCCTTCTTCTTTTCTTCTTCCTTCCTTGACGTCTTTAGCCGCCAAGCAGCAGAGCAATTATTCATTTCGTCGCTTTCTACCTTCAGCGCTCGTTCGATTTTTCTATGAACCCGATCCCAATTCTTGCTTCTACACAAATCCGTACGAATAACATTGTTAATTGGTTCATTGATGCCGTTGACATCGGTCAACTTTAGAATGGCCTGCATTAGCTGCAGTAGCTTGGCCAGATTCCTGGGATTCTGTAGATCACGCACATTGCCATCCAAGTCAAAGATGTCCACATACCGATCACAGACAGCGGGGCAGGCGAAAGGCACACGGCAATTGTTCCAGCGCATGCCTCGGGGATTCAAGAGGCGATTGAATTTCTGCAGCGTGAGATTATATATCAGTTCAGTGATTTCAGGGATCGGTCTATTGAGTTCGAGGGCCAACCGTTTGATCTGTTTCATGTTAAGTGCATACCACATGTCCCCTCTACTGATCGGCACCTTTGAGTGTTGCTTATAAGGATTACTGATCTTCAACAGTTTAAAATCATCCATAACTATTAATCCCAATTGGAATTTAAAAATAAATTACTAATCCTTCCAAAATAAATTTACACACTACACACAAAAGTATGTTGATATTTGTACATGGTAAGAACAGTTTGTCGTGATTGACTGATTGATTAGTGACTGATGACCAATGATTGGCCTAAATCGAAGCTGTGCACAGGGTATTTACATTTTAGGCATGCCCGCCCAACTCACTATATATATATATATACATATATATGTTAATTCTTTTGTCGTTTTGCAACTTAAAAGCAAATTTGTTTATATTCAATTATTTTTTTTTACACATGCCGAACATAAAATGTACCAAAAAGCAAAGAGACGCAAACAATCAAACAATACACACACACACACAGACACACATACATGATGTTGATGATTGAAGTGGCTAACGCAGAAGGGAAAGTCAATAACCGCAACGTTCCCAACAACAACGTCATCTCGACCGAATCCAAAACGTGTCTCTTTTGCGCTGTGTAATTTCTTTTGGATTTCGAGCCTAAGCAAACACGCAACTTTCTGTAGTCTGCGCTGCTGTAGTTGTTTCGGTTGTGAATTGGTTTGGGGTTCACTGACCTTAGACACTGACACGAAAAACGCGCAGACCGCAGAAACCGAAACAGAAACAGAGAGAGAGCGAGAGAGCGATAGAGCGAGAGAGAGAGAACAATAAGCACATGGTCTATTGAGGCGTTCATTGCGGACTGGAATGCACCGGTTGAACGATCCAGGCAAATATCAGCTAAAAATGCTCGCTGAAGTCAAGTGCAGACCAGCAAATATGAATTGTGGAGAGGAAACCATCGAAACGCCCATTGAAAAAATACACGTACACAAAATATGTACTGTAAATATATATATATATATATTAAAATAAGTTTGTATGTGTGTATGTACTTAAATGTACTGAAATCGTCTCAACCAGACCATAAAACTAATAATTACAAAATTGCATGTTCTTTGTTGCTATCATCAGCAAAAACAATCAATTTGACTAGCTCACTGTAACTACATAAGTCTGTTTACAAGTGTGTGTGTGTGTGTGTGAATAAATCTAAGCGCAGATAAAACTTTACACAAAAGCCTCAACAACTCATGTGAGCACATCAAAAGGTTGGGGGCACAAGCACCGGAGGCGACACCGAATTCATTTGATGGACAAATTGAGTGCAGATTTTGTCGCATCATGCAAACTTCACAATTATAATTATACACTATGAGAATTTAACACAGCCAAACAACTAAAGCTCAATTAAGCTCAATTATTTCAATGTATAGGCGTGTATAAACAAAGATGAAGAACAATTAACAATTTACAATGTGTATATAATTGCTAAGCAATTTACCTACCTATAATAAATATTTTATTTAATTATTTCTACTAAAATATATTTCAGATTTTTTGTCACTATTTTCTTTTAGTGTAAGAGTAGCAAACGCAAACCAGTTTTTCAATAATTGATCAAACGACGATATATTCAAATACTTACAATTAATTAAAGGTCCAAGTCGCATACAAAGTCACGGAATATTGGTAGATAATTGTTGAAGTATTTAACATTAATTATCTTTGTTTCTAAGAAATCCAACTTAGATAAATGTGTAGTTGTCGAGTTTTTTTTTAAACATTTATGCTTATTAGTTATTGCATTCTTTATTTTTTTGGAATATGTTTATAAATTGCACATATTTGTTGTTAATTATTTGGTTCTGTTTTCAAATTGTTTAATATTTTTAACAAAACAATGAACACAGCGGCGATATATATACGTATATATTTTTTTTCATGAATTTTATTGCACCTATTGATTGTACGTTTTTGATTCTTAACTTATTTTTGTATTTATAAAGATTTATTTAGAGTTTATTTTATTTATTTTGCATATACGTTACACGATATATATATGTATATATATATATATACATATTTTTTAAAAGTTATTTCTAACTATTGCACTATAGTTTATACACTGTAAGATAAGATTGTTGTTGTTAGATATGTGTTGGCCCAACATTTAAAGCATAGATTAAGCTATTGTAAATATTATTATAAGCTTGCAATAACAAATGGACAAATGGCAAATAGCTCGACATTTGCCAGCTGGAAGACATCTGGCATTCTGGGAAGCAGACGACATATTGATGTCAATTTCAACTAATAATCATCTTTATATAACCTCAATGTTGGCACACACAAATCAATTCAATATACAATATACAATAGAAAATACACAAAACCACACAACGGACGCGAACCCATTTCATTTTTTTCTTGGGATCAATTTTCTATTTCACTCAGCCTGTTTATGTGTACCACCAATCGCTCTCTCTAGCACACACACACACACATGCTTATTAATGTGCATGTGTAGAAATTCAGATTCACACACAGCAGCATTCCATCAGACCGGATATAACAATTGAAAAGCGCGGATTCGTTACTCAAATCAAAATCTACACAAAAAACAAGTATAAACATATTAATTGATAATGTCCGACTATAAGATACCCCGCACTAATGCATCGAACGACACACTCCCACACACATACATACATATACATGTGTATACGTTGTCTTTTTTTATTGGTTGGTCAAAATATACTCATTTCCAGACTGACATATATACATCATACATATATATATATGGCTAATCAAGAATATAGTCGACTGCTTCATAGATTTAGACAACAGCCATCTACCCCTTTAACCTATTTTCTATCGACACAGGGTATTTTAATACACACATGTAGTATATTAAACAAAAAATTTATTGTCGCGAACTGACACTTCACATACTAATATGAGATAAATACGAATGAGAATTCGCATCTAAGTATGTATGTATGTATGTATGTATGGGTGTGCGAGTAGTACACAAAGAACAGGATGTGAGGTAATAACAATAACAAATTGAGTTAATTAATTCCCTTCTGCCCTCAAACATAATATGTATTATTATTATTTTTGTTTTTTCTTTTTTGTATTATATATTAATTTAGTTGAATTTATATTGCGTTATCGCGAATTTATTTGTCTTTGCGCACTCACTTCAATTGTTTAAACTTTGCAACAACAATCGTTTATTGCAGTATGCTCAATAATTGTTGTTGTTGTTGTCGTTGTATTTTTTTTTTGTCGTTGTCGTTGTCGTTGCTGCTGCTTTGCGTTAGAGTGTTGTAGTTGTGTGAGGCAGTGGCAGAGTAAAAACATGGAACACGACGCGGTGCCTCCGTTGATGGAAGCGCTGCCAAACCGTACAGTTTGAGAGTTAATATCGGACTGTTCGGAACGTTGGCGCTGTTCCCTCGAACAATCACGAAACGAAACGAAACGAACCGAACCGAACTGACGCTAAGCGTAGCAGCCAGCGACGTTGCATGGCCGCTCTCGTTGGAAGGCTACTCAGTCCCAGTCCGAAATACAAATACAGACGACTGGAAATGAAACTGGAAAGCGAACCGAAGCCGAAGACGAAGTCGCTGCTGAGCGGCCCGCATACCTACACTGTCGTCTCTGTACATATGGCCGGTCCGCACAGCTGAGCGGCATTTGCCACTGCAATCAACCGTTAGATACAAATTTATCTATAAGATAGACGACTGCCGCACGTAGTCCAAAGGAAACCACAAAAAAAAAAAACAGAAAAAAAAGAAGAAACCAAAACGAAACGCAACGCAACGAACGAACGCATCGCTATTCGTAGTAAAAGCAAAACCGGTAAAGACAACGGCAACGCTGCATTTTGTGCGGGCGAAGAGAGCACAGTTTAAGAGAGCGCCCTCGCGCTCCATCTCTCTCTCTCTTGCAATTTGCCCACTGATAATTGTATTTTGGGCTGCACTTGGTGCGACGCTGTCATTTTCAGTTTCAAGAATGCCACGAACGCAGCGAATTCGACATTTGCAAAGTTTTAACAATTATTCTATATGTATAAGCGCTCGTGATTGCTATCTAATGAAATTTTATCTTTAGCGATTTCCCGGAAGCTTTTCAAGCACAAACTTTTCCAACATTAAGTGGAAATATAATTTAGTGGAAATATAATACTTTCGAGAAATTTCCACGAAATTGCGTTCGAAAATCGCCAAATAAATAAGTCAATTTGAAATTCAAACAAGTATCAAGTACATACTTGTGTATAGATCAGAGATAACCTTGAAAGGTTACGAGCTGAAGTAAACCAAATTCGAAAAATGATGATGCCACAGATCGTCATCGCTACATTATCAATTATCTAAGTATGTCAGAGCCGAGAAATCCACTCTAGCGATAGCATTTGAACTTTATTCGAGGAAGAAGTCGAATGGCAAATGAAAAATTCAAAATCCGACAAAAAACACATGCCTCACTTTACGAGCAATATTATTGCCCAGTCAAAGTCTAGTCTAATAATATCTCCGGCAGTGCGGGTCATATCAGTTTTCCTACAAATAAATTGAAAACTTCTGAGGCGACGTAATAAAATATAATAAAAACAAATAAGTATACTCTAATCAAGAGAGTTCTCGACTAACAGATACTCTGCAGATGTCCTACATATTCAATGCAATGCAGAAAATGTATTTTGTATGTAAATGTATTTTTCGACAGATTTATTTATTTACTATACGAAATAAAAATAAATTAATTAAAATGAAATTTAGGTTTATGTAAAATTAAAAATTAATGTTTTTTGGCCATTTACTATTTACTATTTACCATTTGCAAATCTATGAGCTATATATTTTCTTGAGCAGCAACAGTCAACAGTTGTGCGGATCAGGAAAATATATGCCTTATAGTGTCGGAGATGCTTTCCAGTACTTGTTACATACTTTTGCACAACTTCCCAATACCCTTTTTGCCAAATTTCAATGGGTTCAGTGTACAAAAGCATTAAAAATGGGTGGCCTTTGAAATGAGAAACGACTTACAGATACACATGTATGTATATATGTATATATTTATATATGTGTATGTTTGTTTGTATGTAGGTTTGTTGGCTTTGCGTTGCGACGAGTAAAACACAAAAGACATAAAATGCAAACTAAGTAAAAATTGTGTTAGGTCGGCAGCCGTTGTTGCAACGAAATAATCGCTTGCATGATGATGATTATGATGTTAAAGTTGCTCGAGCCTGCTTGACTAGGTTTCGTGGCAACCTCGAACAGAATGGGACACTCTAATAAAATTTACGACACTGTAAATGACTACGGCGACATAAGCCCTGCAGTCATACAGACATACAACTACAACTACAACAACTGCAACTGCCACCAACCAACCAACCAACCAACCAACCAAGCAACCAAGCCAGCAACCAACCAACGAACCAACCTGCAAGCCTGCCCCAAAGTATCTCTCAGATAGTATTATAATGCCAGTCTCTGGCTGGCTCAATGTTCCTCTCTCCTCTCTATATATGTCTTGGTTGGCTTTTTTATATTTTTTCATTTTTATTTTTAAATGTTTTTTTTTTTTCGTTTTTTGGTTTGGTTTGGAAAAGAATGCAGTGAAGGGAATTTCCAGAGACTTGGCAGCCAAGCTCGCAGTGTATAATGTATCTCTTTGGATGCATTTTAAATAGTATGCCATACGCCGCTGTTTGGCGCGATGACAATATACAAAAACTCCAATATTTATTTTATTGTATGTACATACATACACATATATATTCATGTATTTACATACTTTATGCATTCACATATGTATGCATGTGTGTATGTATGTTGACGTCTGTGCACGAATCGAACTTTTGCATTGGTCACGCCAATTATTCAAAATATGCAATTTGATTTGGATATTTCAGCAGCAATTTGGTTGTTGCTACTTTTGTCACAGCAACATTTAAATGCTATTTGTGGCACAATCAATATTCGGTGTACACCAGCGACAGCGTCAGATGCATGCAACTAAATACATTAAAACCAGTAAATTAAAATACACGCACACACACAGCTATCGATCTTTGTCTATTTGTTTCCACTCCACTCTTAATTTTATGTTTACCTCATCCTTGTTGCAAACATTTTTGATTTGAATTTAATCAGAAATTTGATTGTGTCCGTGTGCTGGGTCAGTTTGCAGTTCCTGTTGTGTTTTTATGGAACATTGATCAAACTATTTCCTATTTCCTCTCTCCACTGTGATTGTCGTTGCAACATTGTTGCATATCTGTCGTTAGCGGCATACCCCTGAACATGCTAAGATTAATTGCCCGACAGGCTATTAAATCAGTGCCAAATTATGGAGCGAAACTCCATTGTTTATTATCCTTTGGGCTTAAAACTAATTTTCAAAGTACTCCGTGAATATTTATTGGAGATCTATTTCACTAGAAGTTAGAAATTCCACACACCTATTGTTATTATGTGAGGGTTTAGATCTATTGTGCCCCTACACTCGAAATAAAATTACTGAATTTTACGAAATCGCCCGAAAATAAAAATAGCCCTGAAAACTGCGAAAAAATTGTCTTAAAATTATAAAATTATATTTATTTATTGTTTAAAGTATCTTAATTGTTGCTACATGTAAAATCATAATATACTAATGTTTAATAATAATATAAGTAAAAAAAAATCAAAAGTACCAAATTTTAGACTGTTCTTTAGAACAATAGCTCTCCCAACACGCCTGTTTCTTGCACAAATTAATAAATTTGAGAATTTTGGATATCTTCGCAGAGCTTAAGACACGTTCTCCTAGAATACTACATCTTCCTCTGATTAAGGTAACGCTCACTGCTATGAAGTGCTCTGAGGATTCCTAGTCATTATCACAAAATGGGAATATTCGTTTACTGATTATATCTAGTTTAAGTAGATGATCTCTTAGTCTACAGTGTCCATTTAAGAGATAGTTTTAAATCGTTTCTGATTATAGCTGCCTAGATACGAAATTTTCCATTGCGAAGCTCTTCGTAAAGAACTAAATGTACAAAATCTTCGGCAATTTCGGAGTGGAATTTAACTATTGTTTTTTTCAGCCTTAAACCAATTCTTAAAGGTCAGTGTAGACAAAATCCATTCACTTGGTTAGATAATAGGGGCTGAAGGTTGTTGGGGCAAAAGTTCAAAATTTGCTCGTTGCGATTTGCCGTTTTAAAAAATGGGCAAAGCATAAAAAATAAAGAAAAAAAAACCGAGAAACTGATTCTCAGCCATTTACAGTAATGCTTGGAATATTCTAGATCGCAATTTGATTGTACGGCCAGGAAAATGTCCAAGAGGCACGTGCATAGTATCATTTTGCTGCAGAGAAAAAGTGAGGCACAGAATTACAAATAAAAAACGCTCTTAGCTGGGGTTAAGAAATGGAAATGCTGTGGTCAAATGCTATTTTTGTCTAAGCTTGGCTGCTCTAGCAATTTTGTTGTCAGCCACTTGTCATGCGAACGGGCGACAGTCTCTTTTGCGAAAATCTTCAAATTGCCCCAAAGCAGCCCCCAACCCCTCCCCTCCCCCACCCCCTCGACACTTCCCCATTCAACAACTCCTTCCTAGTGGAGTGGCCACATTTTTGCAGTTGTCGAGTGGCTTTGTTAGCAATGCGGCGATTGCAACTTTTTCTTAATGCTGCCGCTCTTAGCTCCGGCAACGCAGCCGTGATGAGGGGCAGAAAGCCAACTGGAACTGAAGCTGGTCGGTCAGACGGAATCAGACCTGGCTGTGGCGAGACAAGGAGGAGAAACATAAAACACAAGAGGCAAGAAACAAGAAACCAACAGCTAGCAACCAACAGCCAGCTGGGAGTGGAGTGGAGGTCGCTATTTGGACCAGCTGTATAACATTGGGACCATTGCTTGCCTGGCTGGCTTTGTGTGGATGCTGGTGCTGCTGTTGGTGCTGGTGGTGCTGCTGCTGCTGAGTGGTGGCATTTAAGGCAATTTCAGTTAATTTCATGATGGTCAGATTTGTGTAAACTATTTTATCTTATCAAATTGGCATACATTCGAGCAAGCGTTGAGAATCTTCAACTGCACATAAGGGACTCCCATTGGCAGGAATTGCATTACACTTTGAGAAAAAAAGAGTTCGTACTAAGTCAATTCCACTACTTATCAATATTTATTTTACTTTGTAGTTTTGAACTGAATACACAAATTTTCAAAATCAATCAAATTACAATTCTTCAGCTGTTCTTAACTGTCAGATTGGCAGATCATATAGATTTATATATATATATATATAGTCAGCTCGTCCACCTGATGCATATGTCTACATATATACCTTGTGGGCGATGTCTTTTCAACTTGATACCAGATTTGCACAACTTTACAAAGGACAAAGGCAAATTGAATTTAATACCCTGAACCCATAAAAATGGGTATAATGGTTTTGTGCAATAGTATGTAACAGGCTGAAGGAAGCATCTCCGACTCCATAAAGTATATACATATACACCAACAGTCAGAAACTTTGAGAACTAAACTCTTCCAATCTAGAATTTAAGTTCTCGTTTACCCCGCGCAGACAAAATGTTTATCATGCTATCGATAACCATTCCGTTTCAAGAATATCGATATATATATATCGATTTTTATAGCAATAATATGGAAAATTTTATAGGCAGAGCACTTTAGTTGATATATGATATAAGTGGACATTTTATTGATCAATTACACAATTTAGATCTGCATTGGATACGAAACAAATTTCTATTAGAAGCCGCAAGCCTAAATTCTTCAGCGCCTTCATAGTAGAACCTGTCAGCGGGGTACAGGGTATCTCCTAGTCGAGCTCTCTTATTTGTTAAACATATTAAACTTGGCAAAATGTGTTATAGCAATTGAGAACTGGGAATTTATGGGATATGTGCTTGAATCAGCACCCTCGACTCTTACTCTTGAGAACTGGGAATTTATAGGGTATTTGCTTGAAGCAGCACTCTCGACTCTTACTCTTGTTATGCCAATGCATTACACAAATTTATCTAATATATATATATATATATATATATATATATATATGTATATATGTATGTATATGTATCTAAGAGATTGCTACTAAGCGAAGCGAAATGCAACTCTTTGCATTGAGAGATTTCAATTTGAATTGCATTTGATGTGCAGCTTAGTTGAATGTCTTGCGACTTGTTTTCGCAAACAGATCCTAACTTGTTCTGCCAGTCTAGCGTCGAAGCGAACAAACCGACGAACCAACGAACAGCCAAACTCGAACTAACCAGCTGAGACTGCTGCCATTCATGTCATTTGCTTTCAGTTCGGGTGGCAGGCTTAGAGTGTTCAGTTATTGAAAACACACATTACACACACACACACATACACACACACACATTCTCACATACTCACATACTCACATACTCACATACTCACATACTCACATACTCACATATACACATACACACTCACACACACGCTTTTACATAAATGAATGGCAAGTTTTATGCGTGACTCCCTCGAGCGAAACTTGTTAGGAGTCGATTCCTCGACTAGATTCGACTTGTCCTACATATTTTGATAGTTGCTGTCATCCTGGCGATACCATTTTGCTTCTATCGTTTTCGTTTTCAAGTTGCAAAGCTTAAAGTTAAATGTATATATATTTTTCTGTTATGTGGCTTTTACTTATCTAAAGCGCATAATTGTGCCAAAAATGTGACCTCAAAAATTATAAAAAAAAAAAAAAACAAGAAGGAACTTTTACCTTGGCGCGGCAAAGATTACCTACGGTGCCAAATTATACTCATTTAAATTTTACAATAAATTTAAAAAAAAAAATCGAAAGATTGTTCCTATGAAAGCTATATGGTATAGCATAAGCACTGGCATAGCTAGTGACTTTGGTCCAGCTAACTTGGAAATCAAATAAGTTTCTTAAACAAAACTACTTTTTCGATCCAATTTGTCTATATGATAAAGTTGGTCGATCTCAATGAGCATAAGCACACCTATTAAGTTTATAACGGAAATCTAATGCTGAACAAGAATCTATATACACCACATGGCGTAAGAAAGTTATAATACAATACTGCACAAGGATATAAAATATAAGTATTACTATTCAAACTATACATTTTAAAGTTAATGGCAAACTTTTCAGATAACTCAAGATTATTTATCATAATTATATATTCTCGATAAAGAATTTGAAGCAAATCACAGCAAGCTAATTTCGAAATTTTACTGTTAATTATTGAATATATGTATACATTTTATTAGAGTGTATAAAAATATACAAAAATATATATTAATTCCAGCAAATTATATATATTGTGTACAACTTTAAGGTATAAAAATATATATTTTAATCCAAGACTAAATTGTGCCAACAAGCGAGATTTCTCAGCCGCCTTGCAAATTATAGACCACAAAATACAATAATAAAAAAAACGATGTAACATACATAAAAAAAAAAACTTAAAAAAGAAAGCCACAAAAGAAGAAGAAAATTTCATGGAAGAGACTGGAAAACAGTGGGGGTGGGCTAATGAATGACACACGGAAGCAAGTGCTACGAAAATTGAGTAAAGCCGCAAATTAGATTTTGAAGTTACAGATACTCGCACCTACTACGAATACTTGCACTACTCTTACCACTACTGCAACTACTACTGCTACTACTACTATTAGTATAAGGCGGAGACGCTGAAGTCGACAGAGAAGACGACGACGACGACGGCGACGACGATGGCTGTTAACGGCTCAGGCTCGACGAAGACTGACGACTGACGACTGACGACGAAAACAATGTTAGCAAAAATAGTATTAGAGGAGAAAGTGCATACCTGAGCCAAAGTTTTACAGTCCAACAATTACAGCAGCAACAACAACAACAACAACAACGGCAACGGCAACAACAACCAAAACAATAAAGCAACGATGATGAGGAAAAAACTTGACTGCCCGCAATGGAGCGTAGAGGCAGAGTGCGGGGTGCAAGTTGCAAGGGGAAGGGAGAAGGGAGCAGGGGTGCGAGGTGTAGGCATACGCGAACAAAAAGAAGAAAAAAAAATAAAGTAGAAGAAGCGGCAGAAGAAGCAACAGCAGCAGCAGCAGCAACAGCAACCATAGCAGGAACGTGTATAAATGAGGTAAAATCCGCCTCAAGCTGCATGCGTATGTATATACATACACACAAATGTACGTACATACATAGATAGATATGTACGTATGTACATATATGCTCATCAGGTATAAATACAACGCAAACTGAGGCCAATGAGGCTGCGAATGCGAATCCGAATCCCCGATGCAGCTGTGCGAGATGCAAGATGCACAAGCTGCGCGATGCGGCGAGTATCTGCGAGATACTTACAAGCGAATTGGAGTGTGCACAAATAAAACATAAGGCCTCGTTAACACTGAGTGGCAACTGTCGAGCCGAGAGTTGAATGACCAATACAGTCGAAACGACCCTTTCACACTGATTGCCACTCCAGCCAGTCTCTCATGTGGCAACAAAAATAAAAACAAAACAAATAAACACAATCAAGAGAAAAAACAATATGAATATTATGAGTGATAAGTAATTGACACTCAAGTCTCAGTTTAATTAAAACAAATCGAACTCAAGTCAACTGGGCAACTAACGAGACTGCAGTTGCAACGGAAATGCTGCTTCATTTTCAGATGCCCTTTTTTTTTTGCTGCCAATGCAGTTTCCCCAACGTATGTGTAAGTTTGTGTTGGCCAAAGTTTCCAGCAGTTTCTCACTTATTAGTGGGCCATTCGAAAATGACTTGCTAGGTTTGGCCTAAAGTCATCTAAGCCAGCCCACCAAGTTTCACTAGCCAACTCAGCCAAGTCAGAAGTTGTTTTCGCCAGCCGCTGGCTGCAACGATAACTTTGTGGGTAGGTAGTCGCCACTTCATGCAACAACACTTTCGGAAAGACCTTGAAAAATCATGAAACTCTGCTGTTGCCTGTTGCAACTGCTGATTGCTGACTGCAGACTGCCGCAACTTTCACCAATTGCAGCGAGTGAAGCGACTCTGTGACAGTCAAAGTAAATTATTGCTGCTGCTGCTGCTGCTGCTGCTGCCTCTGCTGCTGCTGCTGCTGCCTCTGCTGCTGCTGCTGCTGTTGCCAATGCCGCATCACACTTGCAATCTTCAATCAAAACTTTAGCTTTGCAGCTTCATAATTATCTGTGTCGACACGATATGCAACTCACAAGGTCTTCCTTGGCAGCACATGTAATTAATGTTTTTGTCTCATCCCCAGCTAGCTGCTGTCTTTTACCTTGCTGGCCCGGCCAGGGTCTCAAGGTAATGCCATTAATACTCTTCTAAATATTCTGTTGTCTGCTGCTGCTGCCACACACACACACACACACACATACACATATATATATATACTTTACAATACAAATATTGCATATATGTAATACATAAGGTATGTATGTATTTGACTATATACCAAGTGCAATTTGCCTTAGCTCATGTTTCTCGCTGGTTTTGCAAGCTGTTGGAAAAATATAAATAAACACAGCATATTTCCTTTGTGTCTCGCTCTCCCGCTTCCAGTTGAGCTTTTGTGGTTCCGATTACGATGCTGCTGTGCCTCGTCTCCGCTTTTAACCTCACCTTCTCATCTGGCAACTTCGCCTCCCCCCGCCCCCCGCCCAGCAACTCCCTGACCATGTGAACAGCTTCGATCTTATACCCTGATCGCAGAACGTAAAAATAAAGCCTTCTGGTTTTGCAATTTGTTCAACTGAATATATATTTACATTATATACATATACATATATATACATATATATAAATTTTATATATATATATTTCCAAAATGTAAATATTACAAATATCAACACTTTTTGGATATTTATATTTGACAGTTTTAGGATCACGAACATCATCAGTGTAGAGCAGAGTATTGTGGAGTCGGTCTCGCAAGCTACGTTCTAACTGGTTAATAAAATATATTTTTATTCTATTTTTAAACTCGCAAGCGAATGTATAAGACTCAGGGGAATCTTAACCACCCCCACTTTAAGCCTGGTCGTCTTTATTACCTGTATTCAGCAGTTCGCACTGGAAATTTTTTTAAAGACCTTGGCCAGGGCCACTCTCTTTCGGTGTCCCGAAGAGCACAAGGTGAGCAACAATTACAACACAGATATTGCATTGGAATTTTTATGTTTACTCATTTTTATTTGTACTCAAATGGGGATTTCCCAAAGGTTACAAAGGAGCAGCAAGCGAAAAGGAACTTGAAGGCTTTGTGTGAGAGCGAGACGACTGACTTGGAAAATACTACTAAAAATTAATACATTTATCTTATTTGATGCCATCCGCTTGTCAAACAAATTTGAACAGTTTTTCTCATTTATGCAGAGCAATGGATAATTTTGAAGCAAGCTCTCGCAACTTCCAGCAAACAGCATTTTTGTGGCATGCAATCCCGGCTTAAAAGCACACAATAAACAACGGTTTATTGTCAATGTGCTGGTTTTTAGTGTGCGTGTGAAAAAGAAACTGAATTCAAACTCATAAATCTAGTTTTTTTCCATTTTATTTATTTATTTTTTTGTAGATTTAGCTCCTCAGCGTCGCCTCAGTCGCTAACGCGTTGCATTTTTTCCAAGCAGAGTTTTCCTACTCGACTAATTTTGAATGTATATTTTTTCAAAGACCTAATCATTATTTTTCCAGTGCTTTGCTTTCATTACTTGTTTGGAACACACACACACACACTCACACACACAAACAAACACAAACAAACAAACAAACACACACACACACGCACACATACACGCTTGTGTATCTAGCCGCTCGACGACTTGGAAACCACTTGACCGTGCTGCTGCTGCATTTATTTGTGTATGCGTGAGAGTCGCTGCCTTTGTGTGTGTGCGTGCTGTTGTAAATCGACTTGTTGAGTGCTCATTGGAATCAAAGAAATAGCAGTTGGAACAACATTGCAAAACTCCAAACCACCATTCTCTCCCGCTCTTCCTCTTGCATTTCCCCCTCTCCTTCACCATTGAGCTCTCCCGGTTTGCTTTTCTATCTCGTTCTGTCTCCTGCATTACATCGTGCTGCGGTCTCTCTAAATGTACATTTTCATAGGCTATTCTAGTTGTGTGAATTCCAAAAGAATGATTAAAGATTACAATCTATTTTATAACATTTAAAAAATCTTATCTACTAATGCGAGAAAGGGTATTTAATGTTCGGCCAGACAACGATTTTGTGTTCCATCATTTAAATGCCTGGAGCGTCTTCAGTGCATGCACAAATGCGTATTTACAAATAAACATATTTTCGTTCTTAGGAGGGAGTGTAAAAATTGTATTAATTTTTATGCCTCCTTTCCCGATTCGACTCTCGCTCTCTTCGCGCGTCCCCCTCTCTTGCACAAGTTGCGCCTACTGATCAAGTGCTCAATTATTTTGTTTTCTTGGCAGACTTCCATGGACCATTCCGGCATTCCGAGATTCGCATACCAATGCTTCCAGTTAAACCAATTCCAGTTTTCAATTGGAATGGCGCTGAAGAGCTCTGCCATAAGTTCAACACACTCGTAACGCTGCACAGTCACCAGTTTGCCAGCTTGCCAGTTTGCCAGTTAGAAGCAGTATATGTACGTACATGCACACATACATGCGTCTTACCAGCACTCGACCATCATTGTCTCCGTGTATAAGAGTGCAAGAGCGAGTATAAGAGAGGGACGTCTTAAGAAAGAGTCACAGATGTGTGCCGTCGATCAACTGAGCGAGCTCGCTCTCAACATGAATTGCATGTGTATGCATGTGTGCGTTTGTGTGTCGTGTGTGTGTCTTGTGTACGTGTGTATGTGTGTAATTGCATGTGTGCTTGTGGGTATTAAAACTGTTGTATATGTTGCACTAAACGCACTGATTATGCATAAATCATTTCGTGAGATCAAAATTAAATGACGATCGTTAAGTATATATGTGTAGAAATACTTGACTAGTCAAATATTTTAAGTACTTTTTGTTCACTGCAATCAACCTTCAATATGCAAGTTTCTTAATAATAGAACAACACACTTAGTTTAAGTAAACAAATATCTCGAACAACATGTTAGTTCTCCGCTTAGACAATTTACTAGCCTGAGATATATAATATTATAGTTAGAATATAATAAGGAATAGAAATGAGAGGCATCCAAAGTTGGGATGCGACTTTAACGGGTGAAGGTCAAATAAAATTGAGATATTTACACATCTTCCAGATGGCATTTGCTCAACAAATCGGTATTTTCACTGAGCAGCTAAATCTTCATACTGCTTACCTGCAAAGAAAAGAGAAAAAAGTTATTGATTTTAATTAATTGCAAAAAAATGGAACTTGACGCCCCAATTTGTGAATTCTACACATAATTCTACATATAATTATAAATGTTAATTGCCTAATTTAATGCCTAATGCCTAATTTAACGCTCGAAGATTTTTGTTTATTTACCCAAGCTATTTTAATGGCGCATTTCGCATTTTAATTGCATTAAAAGTGAGCATTTTACGTGAATGCATCTCAATTAGAAACTTAAATTAAAAATAAAATAAAAGTTGAATATGAATACATTTTTATGAATTACAAAAAAGACATAATTAATTTTCTAATCACAAGCAAAATGTGTCTTAATTTTGTAGATAAAGTTTTGCATTTTTGTAGATTCGAAATACATTCGTATATAAGTGAAAAGTATTTCTGAAAAGTGGAATTCATTAAATTCAGTGTTAATTTGCTGAAACATTCTTGTGAATTTTGCAAATTAATGTTTTGCATTTCTACTGATTCGAATTACATAAGTTAATATGTAAATTAACAATTTTTCTAAAAGTTCGAAATAAATTACATATTTTTGGGTTCATCAATAATTAATTAAATAGTTAAATTATATTTTGCCATAAAGCACACACAAATTCCTGATTTATTAGAGCGACTTTGGCTTCACCCAGTTAAAGCAAATGCTTTAAATGAAGAGCTCACACAATATGGGGCAAGAACGGACATACATGTGTGTACATATGTATGTATACATGTACTTTGTGTACTTTGCAGTCGCAAATTTGCAAAAGTTTTACCTCCCTTGAAAACTTTGTTAAGCTTCAAATCAGTGAAAATGCAGCCAGCCATAATTGCTACAAACAAAAAAAAACAAATATTTATAATCTGAAAAAATAAAATATTATTATTATTTTTGGTGTTACAAGTTTATGCAAACTAAGACTGTGCCACACATAATTTAAATGTGTCCGCAAGTAGTTAAGTAGCCAATTTATGGACAGAGCAATTTGGCAAAAGTCGGCATAAGTTTTAAGTCGCATTCAATGTGGAAAACACTCAAATTAACATTTTTACCACAGCTTTGATTGTGCTGGTAACTTTTCATTTATGAAACGCAAATTTTCCAACTGCCCCCAGGTGGACTTTGTGAAACAGAAGTCTTACATTCAAACATCAATATAATATGAAAACATTTTTATTCTTGACCTAAAACCGAGATAAAGCAACAGAAAACGTTGCTGTCGGCGTAACCGACTGCCAAATACTCTGATACCATAAGCAATACCATCTCATAACAGATGCCACAGAAGGGGTAGCCAAAAAGTACAGATCTTTTGGGTGCGGGAATTTGGTAACTCTATCTTCCAAGTTGTGTGAGATATATGTTTTTATCGATTTATACTAACAGGTGTATCGGTTTGGGGAAGTTTGGTCTATCGGTACACACTTCCGACGCAGTTGTGGTTGTCATTTTTTATCGATTCTTGAAGGTAATTCCCAAAAATATACCTACCCAATTTGACGGCTCTAACTTAAATGCGGAAGATGTAGCCATTTCAGATTTTAACAAGCTTGGCGTGGAATTCGCCGATCTTTGAAGCACATCGCTTTCAGCCTACCAACTGTAGCCTTAAAATTGTGGTAGATATGTGGCTTTATCGATTTGCGATGATCGATTAATCGATTTCCTAGCCTCCAAAATTTGTGCACTTTGTCTGACGGAGGAACAGAGCAGCATATGTTCCAAGTTTCAAATCTCTATCCCTAAAGGCGTCGAATAAAGTTGCTTTTATACAGACGGACAGATTGCATGATGGGCATTGTACGAAACCAATATGCTATGATACTTTCCGCATCAGAGTATAAGCAAATCATTGCTTATAAAAATCGGGTAAGCTTTGACGAAGACATGGATGTTTGTAATGGGCTAAAATAAAGCTGAATTAAGTAAAATGAATGCTTCAAAGAGGGTATAACGAGGCTGGGCAAAGTGTTTAACAAGCAGAAGGATGTATTTGGGTCAGTAAACTATATATATATCCATGATCAGCTTCAAAAGCCGAGTTTATCTAGCCATGTCCCTATGCTATTCTATTCGTCAGCAATTGACAAGGACTCTCTTATGATTTTTTCTGCCTTTGCATTTGTAACATAAGTTTCGATAGAAATGGATATCTGTTAACAATTCAGTTTAAATATGCCTCGCATATTTTTGATCAACTGAATAAATTGTATAAAGATATGATAGGAAACACATAAAACAACTGAAACATAATTCATGTTAAACAAACAAACTTCTGAGTGCCTGCTGCTGTCTCATGAAGTGTAATCTTTGTGGATTTAGATTTCAGGTTCAAGGAATCATTGCCATGAGTAGGAAAGGAGAATGGAACGACGTGATGGCTGGTGGATGAGAAGTCCTTCAGGGAGCAGTGTGGGGTCTATCCCTGGCTTATGAATAAAACCTCAATCTCATCCACTTTGGTCTGCAGCCATGAATCGGGTATAATGCCTAGATAAAAATAAAAAACTTAAAGCACTTTCACTTGCATAATTTTCCTTTTACAGTTGAGTTCCCATAACTAGAACCTGTGCTTCCATTCGACTCAACATATTTAGTAGCTGGCTTTGCTGGGTGTCTGCTAGTCGAGGTTGGCCAACTAGAGCATTCTTACTTGTTTTTAGCTGAAAGATGCAAGATACAAGCATCAGTACCGTTTGATTATGAGGCAGATAAAGGCACAAAGCATTGTGTTTTTCTACATTTTTTTTCCGGTCTGTATTGTTGTTGCTCGCTGAGCGTATTTTCCGCACTGTTATTTTGTCGCTGTCTATTGGCTCTTTGCGCGTTTGCATTTTCCTTACTTTCCTGCTGTTGCCCCTGCCAGCACCTCCCTGCCAGCCCCATCGGCCCGATGTCGACAATTGTTGCATCACCTCTGGCTCAAGCTGCGACTTTATTCGTGACATTTATTTGCGGTTTTTAAGTGAGTTTTTCCTAGTGCGACTTTTTCTTTTCCCTTTCATGTTGCTTCAAGTACGTGCAACTTGTTTTCGTATCTCCTGCCCTGTCTGTCCCCTGTCCCCCTCTCAGCCTTTTTCGTACTGTAGCATTATCATAAGCGAAGCGATGCGGCACCTTTCGCTTTTGAAGTCAACTTTGATTTCAGTTTGAGATTTTCGGGTCTGCAGCATTTGGGACCTGGGCGGCTCAAAGCACGCGTTTTACTCGAATCGAGAAAGTTTACACTGAGCGCCTATTTGCGAAAGTAAGTTCATAGCGAAGCGATGATTTGCCAACTTAAGTATGCCCCTAATCCAATGTGTAATCAATGCTTGCCATATTCGACCTGTACCCACACAGTGTGAACTTAATGGCAACTGAACCTAATATTAGCCAACTTATTATATGTGGCACGAACAGTTACAGCACAGCATTAGTCTATTACTCTGATAATTATAAAAGAGAGAACTGCTTGACTCATGACTTTCAAAGTGTGGCTAATGCAATGACTTTTAAGCTGCGCCGGATATCGATACAAGCTCTTTGAGAGGGATTCGACCTTTGATTCGACCTTTAAAACGATAATCAGCACCTAACCTTCAAGGCTGTGGGAGTCTAGCTTTAAGTCTGTGAAGATATTGATTTTCATTACTTTTTCATTTTGCAAGCTTAACAGCAAATCGGTTTAAATCGATACGTGTTTTACCGGTTGCTGAAATGTGTTAAGAACCGACAGTTAAAAATGTAAGTAAATATTTTTTAAAAATAATAACTGCTATTTAATAAATATTTGTTTAAAATTTTGCCATAGTTGCGAAAATATTATTTAAATTTGTTAACTACTGACTTTAATATACTGTTTGCTTTCACATCTTTTTCAATATTTATATAATAAATTATGCCCCGTACTGCTTAATTAACAACTAGTTTGCCAAGCTGACATTTAATAAATAAATTAAATTTATAAATATATTATGTGTACTACACACACTTCGATTTATTCTAGATACTACAAAAGCTGTTAAATTTTTTGTCCCACTGTCTCTGAGAGATGGCAATCAGCTCAAGAGCAAGTTGTGCTATTCTGGGCTAAAGTTGAGCCAATATTTTGAATATTTAATCTGAAACTTTGCAGCTGCTTTGTAATCATTGCGTGTTTAACAGGCGTATACTTAATCCCATTGCCAACCCCAACTAGAAACGATAAACTTTTGCGACAGTTCAGCTGACTTCGAAGCTGCAAAAAAAAAAAAACAAAAAAAATCATCGACTTAAAGCTGCCAAACAAGGAAAAATCATCCTAACATCTTTAAAACTAAAATAAATAGAAATATTGAACTTAGTTGGCGAGCAGAACACAGAAAGCAAACAGCAATCATACTGCTTCATCTCATTCTTTTTGTGGCACAAAGGCGACGAGAAGGCAATTAATAGAAACATTTTATAGATTGCAAAGGATATTTGAATGGAAATTTATAAAAAAAAAAAATACAAGTAAGAGTGCTGTTGACGAGTGAGCTCGACTACGATATACCCTGAAATCAGCTGTTGAACATATTGGTTTTATTGGCAAATTTCCCTTTAAAAATGTTTGCACCTAAATGTGAGCAGCTACTCAAGTGTCTCATTTCTTATAGCAAGCACTGAACAGAAGAAAAAAACGGCAGCTGCTGATAAATGTATGCATGCATACATACGTACAGGCAATCGTAGGTAACGGGGACATATTGACGCTCGCGTCGAATATCATACCATCTCTTTCTCACACATGCGCTCGCATATTTATATGCATACAGAAAATGATTGCGGCTGCTGATGGAAAGGAGTTCAATATGCGAATCTACATTCGACTATAACTTCGATGTTTCTTAGCCGATCCTGATGAAATTTGGGCAGTTGATGGATAATATGCCTTTACATATTGTGTATTAATTAGAATTAGATTCTGCCTGTAAAATTGTGGCATTTAGTGCTATCGGAAATCGAAATATATCTATATACGAGAAAAGAGAATAGTTATCAATCAAATAAAACAAGTTTAATCTGCGCTGGATATACGAGATCCTATAATACAAATTTGAAGTCTCTATATCTTATAGTCTCTCTCTCACTATATCGACTCGGCTGTTGATCCTGATCAAGAGTATATATATACTTTATGGGGTCGGAGATGCTTCCTTCTGCCCGTTACACACATATAAATGAAATTTTACATATTTTTTCAACAATAATCTCAGTATTGAATTCAATACGACTCAACGGCTTTAAAATGTACCTAAAAAAAATTAATCACTCTCTTACAGGAAAAAAACTATCAAAAATAACTACAAATCGCACAAACTGGCAGCATAAGCCAGGCCATAACACATGAGATGCTCAGTTGTAAAAAAAAAATCGGAGCTTCCACAGTATAAATTACAACTTAAAAAGAATATAAAAACTAAATACAAAAAAAGAACACACACACACACACAGACACACACAAATGAAAATGGTCCTCGGCCAATAAAAAGAGGAAAAATTATACAAGCCGAAACTCAGCCAAAACCAAAACGCATTTCAGTTGTCGCAAAGCGACATGTAAAAGAAAAGAGTGTGAAAAGTATTGCGTCTGACATCGACTGGGCAGCCGAAATGGTAACTGGTAACGAGGATGTCGACTTGGACGAGGATGTGGTTGTGGATGTGAATGTGGACGTTGACCACGATGGCGACGACTGACTGAAGGACGACAGCGACAGCGGGACAGACAAATGATGCATGCTATATTTTCGGAATATACTACACACATACACACACACACACACACACACACACACACACACACACACACACACACACACACACACACACACACACGCACACACACACGCACACACACTCGCACACGCACATCATCATAACAGACACAAAGAGCGAAAGCTTTGCCAAGCCATTTGTTTTCATCCGAAAAACGTTTTCTCCATCATTTTGACAAACGGTTGAAGCTCCCATTTTGTTCTCGTTTAATTATTATTAATGTTCAACTTTCATTATCGTTAAATGATATAAATTTGATTAACTAATTAGGTGAATATTTGGTGGAAAACGTTTTGCGGAACACGGGCGAAAAGAATAACAGGCCACAAAGGCACAGTGTATAGCGAAAATTAAATGCAGAGGAAATAATAAAAATTGTTTGCCAAAAAGCCTTGTTACCAAACAAAAAAAAAAAAAAAAACCACAGACACAAAAAAAATTTACATATAAGGGGGGAACAAATTGTGAAAAGGCAGACGAATTACACCATACTTTATGGAAAAGTGTGTGTGTGAGTGTGAGTGTGTGAGTGTGTTATAGAAACAGTTTGCAACAAATCTGCCGGATGTTGTACACAACTTAGCCATAAAAGCACAGCCAAATTTACAATTGATCCGCACACACAGCTGGATATGGTCAAGTTGGCGCAAACAAAACTGCAACTCGATGACTTTAAGTGCGCGGCCGGAGTATGGTGCATGCAACTTGGCAGGACGAGCTCGAAAGCCCCCCCCCCACATTTAACGCTCAACTGGAGAGCTAGCAATTAAAATCAATATATACCCAAGCCATTATGTATTTGTATGCGGGGGAATGAAACCATTATTAAAGGAAAACCTATGAATTGCGGTTGGATTTAACTTAATCAACTCATTATTAATTATTAATTAATTATCATTATTACTGCAACGAAATTCAATAGCCGAGCAGCAGTCAAAATTAATTAGTGTTTAGCTTTAAACTTACTTTTAATGAGATTAATTTGAGAATAGATTTTGGACTGCAACTGAAGTGTTCCTTATACAAGCTTCTTAGAGGAATTAATCGAGCACTCTCGACTAGAGTTTTCTGACTTCTTGTTTATTTTACTCCATAAGGATTGAAACTGTCTACTAAAAACAATTGAAATTGGTAAATTTACACAGATTTGTATGCATAAATGTTTATCCTGGAATATGGTGGACTGTAGGAGTAAACTAAACTGTTAACTAACTTAATTTTGCAATGCAAGCAACAGTTTGTTAGCCTTGTGTTGCCAGCAGAAGGCCACATAATAAGTGGCAGTAGATGGCTTGTAATAGAAATCGAAGGAGAGTTCCAAAAGTAATTTTTACTATTCACATTATAATTGGAGAAGGTTTCTTATACTATACGCATGAAGGATATCATTGTACCAAATCCAATGGCAGCAGTTAATTTCAGTTATTGCTAACCCATCCACTATTTGGGAGTCCAGCAAGCTGATTAACTGTTTCTCTTCCTATATGGCACTGAGCATGAAATTATAAAGTCAAACATAATGTTGAGGCGAAGCCAAATAGCTTTCGGCGGAAACAAGGATAAAAATTGCAGGACAATTGTCATAAAACGGACACTCACCTCGATAAAGTTTGTTGCGTTTGCCAGCAGCAACGATTGCTGGTTGTAGTTGTTGTTGTTGTTGTTGTTGCTGCTGCTGTTGGTGATGTTGCTGAGACTGCTGCTTTTGCTGCTGTTGAATGGCCGCATCCAGTTGCAGCAGCATTTGTGGCGCTGTTGTTTCAGCCTGCCCGATATTTCCATTAACATTTGTCACAACGGCCAACGACGGTGTCAATTGTTGCTGTGCGAGTTTCTGTTCATGATGATGTTGCTGCTGCTGCTGGAGAAGATGCTGTTGCTGCTGCTGCTGCTGCTGCTGCTGATGGTGTAGTAGATTATGTTGCTGTTGCTGTTGTTGCTGTTGCTGTTGATGATGATGATGATGCGACGACAACAATGGTTGCCCTGTGGCGCCGGCTGCCGCTGCTGCTGCTGCGGCGGCTGCAACTGCTGCTGCTGGCGGTCCATGAGCTGGGCAATAGCTACGAATCTCGCCGTTAATATCCATAAATATGGGCGCATCCACAAGTGGCCAGGCAGCTGCAGTCGCTGTAGTCGCTCCAGCAGCTGCTGTTGCGCCTGCTGCAGATCCGGCTGCTGCTGCTGCTGCAGCCGTTGGCGTCAGTGTGACCAATTGCACCGGCAGCAATTGAGCCCCAGTTGCGGATTGTAAATGAATGTGTGGTATGCCACCGTGTTGACTGCAATGCTGTTGCTGTTGCTGTTGTTGCTGCTGTTGCTTGGGCGACAACTGTTGTTGTCGTTGTTGTTGTTGCTGTTGTTGTTGTTGCTGCTGTTGCTGATGTAAGCTGGAAAGCGCATGCTGTTGATAGTAAACCGTTGTCTGCTCATAGGCGGCGTACAAAGTACTTGTCGCCTGGGTCTGTCTGCTGAGGGGCATGCTGCAATTACTGCTGCTGATGCTGCTGCTGTTGATGTTTGTGGCCAATGATGTCGTTGGCTGCATGTGAGCCTTTAATGCCGCCGGCTGAAAGGGTGGCGCCAGGGGCGTTAGATTCGATTGATATGCCTTCACCAAGGCACTGCTGCTGCTGGTGCTGCTGCTGTTTGATGTTGCTGCTGCAACTGAGTTGGTTGGGTTTAAGTCATCGGGCTTTTTAATTACGGCCTTCTCATCACGCACCGTTTTCACATGCTCCGGCACGGGAACTATGTCCCGATTGTTGTTGTTGTCGACCACATTGTAGGCCTCGGGCGTCTCATTATTGTTGATTAACTGATAGCTTTCATCGATGAAAGCAACCAAATCCTGACAGGCCTGCTGCAGTTCAGCCTGTTGCGTTGTTGCTGCCACTTTCTTATCTTTCTCCTCACCATCATTATCCTCGTCATCGTCGCTTTCGATAACATGCTCGATAATGCGCAGGTTATCATAATCTATAATCCGAGCGTAGCCCATCTCAAGCGCCAGTCCGGTTAGTCTGGCCACATCATCATCGACTCCATTCGCGTTGACGTCGTTGTGGTAATATTCCCTCAAATCTTTGGGTTCGTGTGCCCTTGAAGATTCCTCCTCTTTTGCTGCATAGTTTTGTAAATCTGGCATTTTGGTCTGGTTATCGTTATCGTTATCGTTATCGGTCTGTTCGATATCCTGCTCTTCCTCAATGATCTGCTCAAGCTGCGACCGCGATGACTTTCTACTCTCCTGCCGCTGTTCCTCCTCCACCTCCCCCTCCCCCTCCGCCTCGTCCTCGAGCACCAACACCTGCAGATGCAGCTCCTCCTCCTCCTCATCCATTTCGTCTTCGGTCTGCGTGCTATTGTCGATAAATAGTGCTGTTGTTGTTGTGACTGCATCGGCTGTTGTTGGTGTGCTGCTTGTTGTCGGTATTTCGCAACCCTCATAATAAACACACTCGTCGCACACCAAATCATTCGACGGCGCCTTCAAGTGTGAACTGACAGTGGCTGCTGCCATTATAATTAAATATGCCCCAGCCGAGAATATTTCGCTGTCGCCGACTCTTACTGGCCAATTACACTGCGATTAATTATTAATTGCATGACGATAAGAGGGGCAAATTGTTCTCTTTGTTGTTGTTCTTGTTGTTGTTGTTGTTGTTGTTGCACTGGTTGCGTAGCTTTTGTCAGAAATGTCATGTTGTTTCCCAAGCCTAGCTCTACATTACAATAGATAATCTCACATGCACTTAGACATATAGTAAAATGTTGGGAAAATGATTAAATCAGCGACAAACACTTCATTTGCTTTTTGTTTACCTGTAAAAAAAAGAAGAGAAAAAGCAAGTTATGCATTTAATTTGAACAGTTATTAATTGTGCAAGCAATTTTTCATTGTTCCCAAATTATTTAAATGCATTTAAATTAAGAAGTTTATCTCAAATGCCAGAGACAATTTTTGCGATTGTGGTTTTTGCGAGACATATTGGGTTACAGCCAAACAAAATGAAATGCCTCAAAATGAAGTATATATAGTTTATCTGATGACGTACTTGGAACTTAATCAATTATTTGTCAAGTGACAGCAAATCGGTGGAACGAATATAATTATAGTTGCCGCCTCTGACGTCATAAGCAGCGGGATAGCTTTAAGAGTGAGTGAGTTCTGCGCATATATATAGAACAAAAATCGGACAGACGAACGGATGGAACGGCACATGGCTATATCGACTCGGCTAGTGCAGTTGGTCAAGAACGTATATCTACTTTATAGCGGTGGCGACGCGTTCAACACTTCGTGACAAGATTAAAGAAGAAGCACACAGTAAATCGCAGATTGAAAGTCCTGGCAAATATGCTGGAATCAAAGCGCCGACAATGTGCCACATTCAGGTGGGTGCAGTTTAGTTAAGCCGCTGCTGTTGGCCCATTAATGTTCACTGGGCGCAAACGGCGTATGATTAATATGTGTGGGTAAGTTCATTTTATTGCGCATACGCCACATGAGCTCAAACATATGGTTTATCTACTGTGGCAGAATAAAGGTCAGCCAAGTCACGTCGCATGACCAGCCCAGGACGTACATATGAGTAATGACTGATGCCAGCAAATAAACCCAGATAGACGCATTAATATTCAGCAGCAGACATTATGATCTATGCCCAATTTCAATGCAAGGCTTTAAAACTGAGCGATGATTACCGACAATGCTGAATACTAAACGGAAACGGAAATGTCTCCCAGAATAGATAAACGTAAATATAGCACCTATCAAGGGAGCATACACATTATACCCAATTATAAATGCGAGCAGGGTATACGAGAGATACCTAAGACAAGTTGATGGACGCTTCTAGCGGTTGATGCCTATCAAAAATGCATATACCCAATTATAAATGCAAGCAGGGTATTCAAATTTAAAATGTTACTCAGGAGAATGGGTGAGATTGCTAAGCCAAGTTAACATGATAGCACAAACTTGTTCCATGGCAGCCGCTAAGCCCAGTTCCTTTGTATTCACTGAAGTCGTACAAAAACAGAGCAGCCACCGAAAGGAGCTTAAGGATTTATGGCGAGCGCAAACTAACGAAATTGTGGTTGTGGCTGCGCCTGTGTTGGGTGTGTGGCACAGCCTCAAATGGCAACAGTGTAATAAAAGAGGACGCAAATGCGTAAAAGTTTCCACCCACACAAATCTGCGCACAGCTATAGTCTTAATTATTTTCGGTTGCATTCAAAAGACGCACGCAAAGGTAGACAGTCAAAAAAAAACCAATGTGCCAGACTGACTAGAACATACCCCGTAGGCAGAGGAGTTGCTTCAAATTTGGTATACGGAGCAGCATATTAAGTAAGCGTAAAGGATATATAAAGAGACATTCAATGCCAACGAATAAGAGTGCTAATTTTCTATATTTTGTCGATTGAAATAAATGTAAATATTTTCTAAAAATTATATATATTTAAAAGGGGAATATTCACTAACCGTACAGGATATAGCAAACTCATAACTCAATAAGCGACTAAGTACAGCTTATGCACAATTAAAACCAACAATTTTGAATTGTCAGATAAGCCAGACGGGGTATGAAAGTCGCTGCCTATTTCAAATTTGGAATAGTTGGAGTATACTAAATAAAAGTATATACTCTATAAGGGGGCAATGTATCAAATAAGTTGTTGAACGCGCAAGTAAAGCTTTTCCTAAGTGAAAACTTTCTATTTTGCATACTTATAGACTCACTGTGTCAGCCTCTACTGGAGATATATATTTACTGCTCTCCTAAACATATATATATATACCCTTTTCATATTATGATTTGTCACCAAACTAAGTTAATGACTTTTTCGTTTCTCAATATTTCCAAACAACTTACTCTGTTCCTCACATTTCGATTCAAATATATCGAATGATGAGTTCTTGTATAAATAAATGATTTATTTCAAATTTATTTGTTTCTTAACAAAACTCATAAATTTAAACCAGAAATCATCAACAACTAACAATCATATTAAACTGGAACAATTGGTCAGTTTTATGTCGAATTTATAGTGCGATTTAGAGGTCGGTGGGTTTGCTCTCGGTCTGCAGGGATAAGTAATTTTCAACGTGCCCTTTTTGTTGTTTTTATTGTTTTGATACAATCAGCTCACAATTGATGCTATAAATATCAATTTATCTAGTTGGTGTGTTCGGCGCCCTTATGCCAGATGGATATGAACTTATAGCCGCTGGCGTCTGTGGGGCTGCCTCTGCCTCTGCCTCTGTCTCTGCGTCTGTTGTGATATCTAAAACGGAAATTAAACGAACTTCAGCCCATTTGCAATCAGTGGCACAACACAACAGCTGCAAACTTTGTTTGGGCTTCCACAAAAACTAAAGCATACTTAGCTGGGCTGCTTTTATTTTTAGCCCACTCGGTTAGCCAAGTTGAGTTCTGTCCCATATGGCAATGTGGACAACAAATACAAATGCCATTATCGCACTTTCCAGATGCTGCATTTTAGCATTACAATAATTTAATAACATTAGATTGGATAATTAAGAGTCTCATTTAGTTTACAATATGCTGTGCATGCCTGTATGGCTGATAGCAGTTTTTTATTTGTGCGCAAGTTTTCTGCGTTGGCAGTTTAATTAAACACCCAATTTTGGCCATATGTTGCAGCAGAGTTGTCAAGCAGCTCGGGGGATTCTCGGCGTTCTCGACATTCTATTTTTAGCTGCTGGTAATCAGCAGCAGCATATTTGCGAATATCAAATGGCAGAGCAACACCCTTAACCTCTAATCGCTGTTGATGTTGTTGTCATGGATTACGGAAATAGATATGAGCTGACGTTTCATGTCAGACTTTCATCTGCCAATATATATATATATATATATATATATATACCCACACACATGTGTACACATCTGATAAGCGTTCAGCGTGAAATGCAAGCGAAGTTCGATTGTCTCAAAGCAAATAACAACACAACTATTGCCAAACAGAGTATATGTATGTAATATGTTTAAGTAATGCTAAAATAAAAATGAGTTCAAATATAGTTCAAAAATGATGAGCATTTTATTGGGGCACAAGCAATCAATAGTTAAGCTAAGTAAACATTGAAAGATGGCAAACCTATGAAATTATTAATACAAATTTTAATATCTTGAAGTTTATCGGTCAAAATAACTGTAGTGGAATAGTATAGACTTTACTGGTGTACTTGGAGTCGTTATCCATTTGGAATCATCAATATGGTAGCAAATTATCATATATAGATGGCATTTTCATATTGTCGACATTCTCGGACACCATATAAAACAATTTCGGATTTGTCCGACAACTTTATGCTCAGCCAATTCAAATATTCCTTGGCTTTTTACTTTTAGCTATAGACTAATCATCTCTGGGACGTCTGTTAATACTTTGAACACTCGAAGACAGATATATTTATTCTTTATGAACAGCACAATATTACAACTCATTTCTACCCATATGTTTAGCAAGAATTGCAGATATAACATGTGGGTAATCGATACACATATGTTCATATTTCATATTTATAAACGGATGACAGTTTTACATAATTTGTCAATGCTTGAAGATGTTTTTTTGTTTTGTCATATATTTCTGGTTGACTTAACGACAATAGTTTTTGAGCACAAAGCAGGCTTTCCATTTACTATTGTACAATCATCAATCATCAGTAAACACAATTTTTGTTTTTTTTTGTAAGACAAAACGAAACAGTAAAGAATAAGCAAATATGCCGAATTTTAATGGTGCCATCATTATGCACACGCTGCAGTTGATCAAGACTCCAGCGACACTCCGCGAGATTGTGGCAACTATTGCCAAGAACACAAATTTGCCAGAGAACGAACTGACGAAGCCCATCAAGCAGGCCCTAGAAATGGGTCATCTAATGGGATTTCTACAAAAACTGAATGGTAAGATTCACAAGAGTAGTCAAAAAAGATCAAGCAAAAGCATTTTTGCACTAAATTCACAGGCAGATATTTTGCGCTTCCGATGACCTTTGAAGTGCTTATGAATGAGACGGAACCAAATGCTCTCAAAACTGATGGGCTACAAAAAGTAGACTCAAAGAAAAAATTAGATAAAACGGCGAAGCAGATGAATTTTTTGAAAAAAGGTCAAATCGATGGAGAATCTGTATCGAAACTGGGTAATGAGACTACCATGACACTGATGCCACCACACTCAATGCCGCCACGCAAGCCGAAGCGATCGCAAATGAAAATTAAATAGTTGAAAATTTCAGTTTGCTTTCTTTGGCCTGGTAAATAAAAGAATTAAATTTGTTAGTAGCTTTAATGGATTGGATCTCTTTAAGATGCGGAAATTTCCTTTTATTTTTCACTTTTCTTCCACAAAATTCGTGTGGAATACAAGGGAAAACTGATTATAGCCTGAAAATGGAAATGTCGCTGTACATTTTAATAAATTGCCACTCATTTGTGGAAGTTGACAAATGTCTCAATTAGCGGAGCCAACTCGCCATCCACAAGGAGACGAGAACGCGAAGGATATCTTCGCATAGCATCGCATCGCATCGCGTCACGTCGCGTCGCGTCGCGTCGCATCAAGTTGCGCCAAGTTGCGCCAAGTTGCGACAAGTCGCGTCGTTTCCTATTCCATTTGAACGGCCTTTGGCCATTTTTAATTTGGAGTGAGCATTGACCATATGGTTGGAGGCAGCCACTCGCCCACGTCGACTGTTACCGTTAGTCGTGCATGGTCCGTGCGCTCAGACGGCGATGACGTCGACAATAGAGCAACGCCAGAGAGAGACGGGGGCAGGCCACTTGCAATGTAAACAGAGTCAAAGCAAAGACAAACATCGGCTACCAGCGACACTTGCAAAGAGAGAGGCCCACAAGCATGCGTGAATGAAAGGAACATGGTCAACATGGTGAGAAACGAGCGCGTGTTGAAATTGGCGAAACGAGAGTGCAACAAATGTTTGTAACGTCCACAAAGCGAGCTGTATGTGTATGTGTGTATATGTGTGTGTGTGTGTGTGGTAAGGACTCGATGGCGTGAGGCAACATGGTGGGTTCGCCTTTGGCGCGTGGGCGATGCTCTCTAAGCGTAGCGAAAAGTGAGATTATTGCTCTTCCTCCTTTCGGCATACTGGCATAAATACTGCTTGCTACTGTGTACATATATGTAGGATATATATATGTATATATAAGTATATGAACGTACAGGCATATATAAATGCGACTGCATTTTCTACTGCGTCTTTGCTTAAGCGTGTGAGCAAACGTTAAATGGGTCCCTCTTATCAGCATCTTAATAACAATCTTTTCTTTTCATAAATCAGTGTTTTCAAATTCATTCCGTGTGCATATCTTGAAAGAGGCAACAAATAATATTTGGTCAGCATTTTGCGAGGGCATCTCCAGTCGAGCAGTCTCAACTAAAGCACTGTTAACTGAAACACCGTTGGTTTAGTTTAGACATTAATTAGTTGAAAACAGATGTCTGTCAAGCATATGCCAGGCGAAAAATGCATAAATTGCGTTAATTGCGAAATATTCAAGATGTGATGTAAAACAACGCAATAGACTTGACATGAAAATGCATGAAAAGTAAAATGGGAAAAGCTCTAAATCCTAAAAGCAAAAGCAAAGACGACAAAACATTTCTACGTGCATAGATACATAAATATTTATGTATGTACATATGCACACAAATACACATTTGCACACATACATATGCATATTTCAACACTGTGTGTGAAAATGGCAATAGACACGGAAAACGTTGACGTGCAACGGCAGCGTAATTTACAGTTGACGTCGACAGCGCCGTCGGCAACTGCCACCAACAAAACACACACAACCCAAAAAGGCTTCAGTTTGGGTTTTGCTTTTGCTTCTGCTTTTGATTCTGCTTTTGTGCATGGTGAGTATGAAAGCGTTACTTTGCTCTGCTCTGCCCGCTGCGAAGCCCTGACCATGCAGCAGCGGCGCAACTACTACGCCGGCTTTACGCTGTTGTTGCCGTTGTTGCCGTTGTCAACTGGTTGCGTTGCTTTGCTTTGCTTTGCTTTTATTTGCTGTATGTGCATGCACCTGTAAGCCAACTTGTGTTGGCACTTTTTGCTGCTTTGGTATTTCCAACTCTCGCACTCACACATACACACACAAGCACAGAAGCTAAATCGTGTATGTGTGTGTGTGTGTGTGAAGTTAACATATTGTTGCGATTTTCGTCCATTTCCACGCCTAAAATCATAATAAAATGTTGCAGAATCCCAGCTACACATGAAAGCAATTAAATATTTGCAAAAAGAAACTATTAAATATGCAAATTTGTAATAGTTTGCTTTTGACTTACCAGCTGCTGCTGCAGCGAAAGAGCTGAAAATGTTTTTGTTATTTTACACAATAGACACGCACCCACACAGATATATATATATACACGCATATGCACACAAGGACAAATTCATAACACATACGGAACGAAACGAACGCGAGCACGAAGAAAACAACAAATACGCAGCGAAGTAGCAGCAACAATTTGTTATTGTTTTTATTTTTCTTTGCTTGCTTGCTTGCTTGCCTGAAGCCGTTTTCTTCGTTTGCATTTATTTTGGTGTTGAAAATACCGTAACAAGTTTGCAAATTTCAGTTATTGTGTATAACTTGTTGGCATTTGGGGCTCGGCGGAGCATTTAGCAAACCAACGGAAAAATCAACACACACTCTGTCGGTACACAAGACGACGACCCAAACGCGGCAAACGTTTGATTTTGATTGACTCTTTGCCACCATGGAAAACTGCAAACGAGCCAAAGCACGACAACAACGACGACGGCGACGACAACGACAACGACGACGACAACGACGACGACGAGCAATGAGCAAGAAGCCGAACGACCGACAGACACACGAAGCCAGCAGCAGCAACTACATGTGAAAGACCGCGTGGGAGCAGCAGCAGCGAGAGCCGAGAGCAACGTCGTCAATATTCATGCAAATTCTTTTGCCATGTGGGGTCTCGACAACCGAGAGAGAGAGATAGTGAGAGAGAGGAGAGGGGAGTGAGAGGGCACAGTTGAGCATAACTCGACGGTTTTTTTTGCAACTACAACCTGTGTGAAGGTAGGCAGCGAGAGCTTTTTTCTTGTCTCTTGCTGCTGCCGCCGGTCGAAATGCAACAGCTGTTTTCCTTGTTTTACTTGAACAAATGCAATATTAATTTATGTACATTTCTAAAGATTAATCAACTCATTGTTGATATGCATATACAAAGTAAATTAATCAATTGGCAAATTTATTACTTGCATTTAATGTGTGCATAAAGTTCGCTTATATTTTATTTATACACATTTTCCACAATTGTCTAGGCAAGAAATTTCGCATTGAACGACTGATAGCAACGGTTAACTTGCGAGCCAATGGGTCAAAAGCTTGCGACGACGTGGTGGGTGTCTTCGCTAATACCGTTATAAATGAATAGCTTTTTCCGTCACCAGCAGCAGTTGCAATTTAATTGTACTTTTAAGCAAAATGCAGCAAAACTTTTGACAAAATTGAAAAAGTCATCAGAGGGATCAGAAACGCTTGTTTGTCTTGCGCAGCTTTAGCCACCACTCAAAGTCGTTCTTGATGAGCTTTACCTGAGCTTTGGAGTCATGCTTCTTTTGAAATTCATCGCGGTCGCGCAACCAAGTTCTCCCGTACTCCATGCCAATCAGCATCGCCATCGAGTTTGGAAAACACTTCAATTAAACTCTTACCATTTGGTTAGTTAAATGCACTGCAATGAAATGCTCACCTCACTCTCGCTGCATGGCACCATTGCATGTCGCTGGGCCCGTAAGCCAGCCTCGGTCGATAGATTATCCTTTGGTCTGCATATCACGGCACGCGACCATTCCTTGACTTTTCCAAAAGATGCCATGTTGTGCCAAAAAAAAAATCCCTACTTTAAATTTCGATTTTTGAATGACAAAGCGACATATTAAATTACTGAATGAATCTAAATAGCAAAAACGAAACTTTGACATAGAATAGAAAAACTAATTTGGCGCTAAAAAGCAAGAAACTTTAATTTTTATTTTGCTTTTATTTGTTAGATTAAATTTTTCTTATTAGTGGTATGGCTGGTCTCATTAGGTCCCAGTCGATATCTGAAAAGCAACCCACCCGGAGTCAAGCAGAGAAATGTTTCCAGGCATTTCTGTCGGACAATAAGCAAAAGACAACAACGCAAACGCAAAGACAAAGAAGTAAAACAAACTTTAAGTCAATACAGTACCTACATATAAAAAAAATAAAAAAAACAAAACGAAAACAAAACAAAATAATACGAAACGAAACAGCAGCAGTAGCAAACTAAAGCAAACCACCTCTCCTTCCCCACCAACCATCCCATAGAAACATGCTCACTAGGGAGCGAGCCAAACCAGAGAAGCAAGAGGAAGTAGCAAACCAAGTAAAACAAAGAAGAGGAGGAGTATAGGGTGGGGTGGAGGGGGGTTGGGAGTGGGTGGTTTGTGGGCGAGTAGCTGGCAACGGTATGGACAAACGTAAATCAAACAAAAATAAACAAAAATAAAACAAAGAGAAACAAATAAAATAAACAAAACTACGCAGAAGTAGCAGGCAGACGTCAACGTCAACGACAACAACAACAGCAACGGCAACGGCAACGGCAACGACGATGGCAAACAAGGAGCAACAGAAACAATAGCAGAGTGAAAAGGGCAGTGGGCATGAAAGAATGGAAGAAGCCAAAGCAAGACACCCACACCAACAAAGCAATACTCACACACATAAGCAAACACACATATACACACTCATACACGCACAAAACCCAAACAAACAAACAAATGAAATTGTACAAAACAAGGCAATGCAACGGTAATAATGACGATGACGATGATGATTAAGCAAACGAAGCATATACCGTTTGGCTAAAACAAACATTTGCGAATGTTCTCAACAAACTTTTTGGGGCAACAAAACGAAATAGGAAATGCAGCCAGGCAATGGGGCAGCAGCTCTCTGGCAGAATTAGGGCGGAGTTGAATTTTAGTTTGAGTTTTAGGCCAAACACACAAAGGCATACATGGGAACACACACCCACACACACACACACACACACACACACGCACATACACATGCATAAATAAACCGTTGCTTGTGTTACTCTGTGCGCTCCACAAACAAAGTTAGTCCCGATCTCGCCCTCTCGCACATCCGCTCAGGGACTGTCGTCGATTTTTGTCTTTCTCGTTCGCACACAATGCAACCGTGTGCGTAAATAAGCATTCTATAACAAAACAACAACAACTGTGCTTATTTCTGCTGCTGCTGAAAAGCAGTTACACCTTTGCACAGGGAACAACAATCAGTGTGTCACGTTTGTGTGCAAATGTTCATATATTAAATATCTGTATAACAAATTCAATTTAGAAATACCTGTTTTTGAATTATAACTCATTAGTATGCATACAAATAATCCCAAGAAATTGCACTTACATTTTATAAATATTTTTGGAGCTGATCGACTTCTACTTACACACAGGGTATTCAATCCGCACACGTGCACATAGCTGTTATTTTATTTTATTTTGTTTTATGTTCTGTTTGTTTATTTCAAAGCTCTGACGGCGGCAGCGCTGTCGACGCTGGCAGCGTGCTGCTACCATTCCACTGTTTATTGATGCTGCTGCTGCTGCTGCTGTTATTGTTGTTGTTGTTGTGCTTGTTTCGGTGCTCATTAGTCGCATTCAAAATCCCTCCTTATTTTGTGTGCGCCACTCCACCACCCATCCACCCCTCCTCCCCTTCCTGTGTATGTTTGCATTTGTTTGTTTTAAAATTTTATTGTATTTCATTTCGTTGAACAGCAACAGCGTCTATAGTATTATTTCTATTGTTCCTTGTTGGCCTTGCTCCGTGACTGGCCCCCTTTTCTCCACTCCCCCCGTCGGTCTACACTCGTTGTGGCTGTGGACTTGTCGGACTTTGGCCACATTCCTTTTCTTTTGAATACAAAAAATACATATTTTGTTAGCATTAAAGCCCCGCCCCCCCTGTTAACGACTCCTGCAAGTCCGATACAATATTTTCGGTAAGCAGGAAGCATTTAACCTGCAACCTGGCACAAAATGATGCATACTACAAATCGTACTCGTAGCAAAGGAGCAACTCCAAATTCGAGTTGTCAAATAAAACACTTTTTACATCAGTATGTAAATATGTGCATATACATATAGATATACATATAGATATACATATAGATATACATATATATAAACATGTACATATATACATTAATTTTTGAACAAAGCAAGTCTTTTTAATTTTGTTATGCATTAGAATTTCACTTGTTTTCCGAGTTTTCATATATATATATACATATATACATATATCAATTAAATACAATATATAAATAAACAAAATAAACATATAAATATATAATAAAAATATAAATACTAAAACCGATTCTAACACATAATTTCCAAAAATACATAAAGCATTTTTTTCTTAAATTACATTTTTTCTTTTTTTCAGGAATTAATTTCTTGATAATAGTAAATATTTGTAAGTAACAAATAAAATTATAGTAATATACCTCTCGCCTCCCGATTAGCGGAGAGTCCCTCAACTCTGTTTCGAATACCATTAAATCTTAAGTTTTTTAAAATTAAATTATATGTATTTTATTAACTAGCTTAAAATGTGTTTTTATGTGAAATCTTAATATATTGATTTGTGAATACAAGCAGAAAATATAATAATGTAAGCACCGACTGAGGAGAAGCTACTATATTTAAAGGTCCCTATTGAAATCTCTTAAACTATGTACAACTATCGAATTATATGGGTATGTATTTGCTGCTGCATTTGCAGATCTTTATACAGTCACTACAGACGCTACATATCCTCTCAGTAAGAGTCCTCTTCCACCATCTTAACACATGTTAACATTAAATATCCTACAGCTCCTCCATCAACCCCAGCTCCTGCGCGAATGGTAGAATTTTTGTTGGGTTGAGGGTTTCTATGTGCTTGGACTGCATGACATGCTTCCCTAGGATGCTGCATCATTTTCCTAGTTAAGGCGACACATTCTGCTAGGATGTGCATTGAGGATTCCTCCTCGCTTCCACAAAACCTGCATATATCGCTACTATAAATACCTAATTTAGTTAGGTGACTTCTCTGTCTACAGTGTCCTATCAATACACCGGTGAGTATCCTGAGCCTGATCTTTTTCATTTTGATTATAGCCACCTAAAAGACTTCTGGCATGTCGGAGTCCTGGTGCCTCTGCCCATCTCCGCTTTCGCCTCTGTCTTTCTTCGCTTCGGAGTTGCAGCCGTATTGTGTGTCTTCCTATGCCACAATACGGTTCAGGTTCTGTCAACTCCTTGGCAACTACCAAGAAGATATGTGAAATGGCCTTAAATGCATAAAGCTGAGCTTTTATTTGGAATGGCTAATACAAAATAAGTACATATGTCAAAAACCAACTAGCAGTTAGTCTACATACATTTCTATGTGTGTGTGTGTGTCCAATAACAGTCGCTTGTTGTGCAATTGACAACGCAACAACAACAACAACGACAACAACAACAAAGACAACAATTCAAGGCTCGCCCTCAAGCAGCCCTGGCTTGCATTTGTTGTCGACCATATTGCGAAAAAAGTGACGAGTAAGGTTAAAAAACAAAAATCAAAATCCAAAAATCTAGCAAGCCACCCACTCGAAGTGCACGTGTTATTGTTGGGCAAAAAATGCTTAATTAATTAATTTTAAATGGCAAAGCTGCGTTGACATTTTTCTGCCTGGCTTATATGTCAATGCAATTGTTAACAGCTGTATTTTTCCAAAAAATCACAACGATAATGGAAACAAAAAAATCAAGCAACGAAAACAACAAAACAACAACAACAAAAACAACTTTCCCGCACAAATTTTCGCTGAATGCGACAAAAGTGAAGCAAACGAATGTGAAATTGCAAGAGGAGGTTCTCGTCATGTTGGTCGACAAAACACACACACACACACACACAAATGTGATCACATCCACATGCAGACAAAACAACAGATTGGATAGTAAATAAATGCGACAAGCGTATTTTCGTCAAATCAATGTCAACATAGACAGCTCAACATGAAAATAAATAAACAACAAAATGAATAATTATAATAATAATAATAATAATAATAATACTACAACCAGTTCTAGCTAAATGCACAATGCGAAACAAAGAAGGCAAAGAAAAAGAGAAGTGCAACATTCGAATGACGTTTTATCATAATTACGTTGCACATAGTTTTGTACAGTTGGCTCGGCGAATTGATGATGCGCAAGTTCATAAACAATTGCTAAAAGTGTTGCATACAAGCAGGCGCAAGGTTGCACACAACTACACAGGCAGACCGACAGACAATTGGACGGACCAGCAGACAAAACAACAATACCAATGTCAATAAGTAAACGCAAATTGCAACAAGCAATAACATCACACCGAAGTTGAGATACCCTCCCCATTGCCAGAGCTTTTATATATATATTATGCTCAGGGAGCAAATACTACTTATAAATAGTAAAAATTATCAACTCAGCAGTCGAAATATCAAATTTTAATTACTATTTTGTAAATTTCAGAAAGGATTTCTTAGTGTTGGGTTTTTTTGGAGTCCCCAACAGCATATCAGCAAAAAGGCTCTGAAGTAGCTTAAGAACTATTCGCTTGTCGTCTTGGAGTGCCAAATACATTCTCCTGATCCTCCAGATCTAAGCCCCATCAAGAATTTTTGGTGTGATATTGTAATGAATTGAATATTGAATCAATGTATAAGGAAGAACTGAACTATTTTAAACTGAATGAATAAAGCAGAACTTTTGGGCTGTTGCTTATGTTGCTTATAGAGCTATATCCCAAGGGTAAAAGATTCAACGTTCAAATCTTATTAATTAACTATCTAAATTATTAATTTATTCAAATTTACATTCATTTATTTACACTTGAGTAGGACTTTCCAAAAAATTTGTGATTATTGAAAATTATTTAATTTCAATGCTAGTTTTTACCACCTCTATTAAATATAGTTAACCTAGCATATTAATGCATAGATCTAAGTAATATAAAATTAACTATTAATAATATTAAGAAGTTAATTTAATTGATTTGTTCACTCGTCTTACGGGTTTGTATCATTAAGAAATTTTAAATTTATTTCAATAACTGTTTTTAAAAACCAAAAAACGTAGAAAATTCTTGTCGATTCTTGAAGTTTGGGGTTATGTTTTACTAGTTTCTGCCTTATAAGCTGTGTGGCTTATTATAATAAATAAATAAAAAGATGATGCCACTTTATGAGAGTGATGTATTTATAAGGAAAGTTTGATATTTAAAGACCTCAAACATTAATGAAAGCCACAATCCAATTCTTTAGCCAGAATTTTGGATGCAACTTTATTAACTCAATGCTAATTCGAACAGTCTAACTCGAGTTTTTGATCCCAAATTGTATGTAATATTAATTTGAACTAAACTCAAGTTTTGTATAAAAAAATTGTAATTGTAATTAAATAGAAAATTCGACTTAAAGCAGTTCCAATTGTATGTTAAGGGAAAACGTTGCACATTCCGTGGCGAATACCCGATGTTAGGGTATAAAAAGCGGGCAAAGAAAATACGTCTTTTGTTGACTTCCGCCTTTGGTGTGCCTTCAATTGTTCTTACGATTCTTACAATTTGCGCTTTGCTTTCCCGTGAAAAACAAATATGTATGTAACTGTAGCTGAAGGTCTTGGACAAGAAGCCATGAAGCTATAAAAAAAAAGTTGCAACCCTTTTCAAATTTCACAATTTGGTGTCTTCACGTCCATTTTCAATGGTTAAAAGTGGCATAATGAAGTTGTTCAAGTAAAATCAACCCAATCCTCTGTTAATGGGAACATCGAGCATTTTTCCAAATCTTTTATTGATGTCTAAAGATTGACTAAAGGTACAAATGAATGCTTTTTGGATAGGTAAAAAAAAAAAAGTAAAATCTATGTGAAGAGTACTTCCCAGAAAAACTATCTAGAATAGAGTATTTTTACTTTTGTAACTGTAAATATCAAATAAATTATCAATAAAATAGAGTTCAGCTTTGCAGATCTTACTTAATAATATATACTTTTAATAACTTTATAATAATAAATATTTTTATTATTGTTTTCCTCCATAATCAAATAAGCTTAAAGCTGAGCTCAGAAAAGCTGATGAAATTTTTAATGTGTTAAATTTGTCTATTCCACGATCTTATTATAAGAAAGAATAATAAGTGTATTCAGATATTGATAATTTCTAGTTTTTTGAAAGAATATTTGGCAAAAAACTCAATTTACAACATTTTTACAAAGGAAAAAATTAAACTTTTCTCAATTAGTTTGCAAAAATAAATTAACTTTATTAATTTTATTTTGATGCATATTTAATTTTCTTCTTCTAATTTTTATTATTATTGCTTGGGGCTCCAAGCACTATATTAAAACAAAAAATATATTTGCAAATAATAGGTTAATCGTAGTAGTCGTAGTACGAGATTAGTAGAATATATTAACAAATATTTAAGAGCCTATTCAAATTCATCAAGATATCTTTGAAAACAGTTAGTTATTTGACAATTTGAATCAATTCCTTTACACATATTTTGATATGTCAATTTATAAATGTGTAAAATAAATAGTCTTTATATAAGTATATTTATTGTAAACGAATATATCAATATTATATATATATATATATATATATATTTATGTTTGTATGTACATAATACATTGTATTTATTTCGCTCACCTTCCCTTTCGCTAAGCTTTGCGACAGCAGCAGCAAATAATTAAGTTCATTGCTTCTATTTGCGTATTCCGCTGCCTTGCATATTTCTCTCCGTTATTGTCGTTGTTGTTGTTGTTGTTGTTGTTGTTGCTGTTGTTGTCGTTTTTGCATATTTTTGTAGCTCAGCAACAAAAGCGACCAGCGGCCAAAAGTAAACAACAATAACAACGAAACAACACATCAGGCTCATCTTCATTAGCCCTGCTTTCGTCAGTCTGCTTGCTTTGCCGCTTCTCTCTCTCTCTCTCTCGCTCTCGCTCTATCTTGCTCTGTCCCTCTCTCTCACTCTCTCTCGCTCTAACTCTCTGTCTCTCTGCCCCGATTCTGCCTCGCACCAACACCTCCCCATTCCACTGCATAACTTTCTTGCATTGCCTCTGCCAGGGGCTGGCTCAAAAAAAAATACTTTGTTTACTTGGAATGCCTGCGTTGCTTTTGTTTTTGTTTTTGCTGTTGTTGTTGCTGTCGCCGTCGCCATCGCCATCGCTGCCAGCGTCTCAGTTGCCGCCGCCGCCTGCGTCACCGTCGCTGCCACTGATGTTTACTCAATTCCATAGCCGAAGTCCAACAATAAAAAACAAAACAGCGCAAAATGCTCAAAAGAAGCAGCGACGGCAGCGTCGGCATAATGACCTTCAGTGACGCTAACGTCGTGACGCGTCGTCAACATCACAGCTGGCGTCGACGTCGGCGTCGGCATACGTCTGTTTGGCCTGACTTGGCTGTTGCTCGGGTCAGGTCTCTTTGCCGCCACCCCCACACGACTTAATTTCTGTACGCCTTTGACTCTCTCTGCCCCGCGCCCACGCACCTACTTAGTAAACAAGCAGCGACTGCGCTGCTCGCTGCTCGCGTCTCACTACCGTTTACGACGTTTCCTAGTTGCAAATGTTCTCATAAATATATATGTATGTATGCATGTATGTACATACATGTGTTTGATGGCACGGCACTGGCGTGTGCGCTCTGCTCTCTCTCAGTCGGTCACTCTCCACATTGGCGCTCCTGTGCAAACAAGTGTTTGTTTGCCGCGTCGGCAACCGGCAGAGACTGTTTCGTCCCTGTCAAACATGATTCAGCCCAGTGAATACCACCCAAACCTCATCTGAAACTTATTTGAAAGCGCGCAAGCTTCTCCGAATTCGTACTAATTAGCATTTTGCTTGAATGACACAGTGGGCCGACTACCAAATGAAATAATTATTAGGAACTTGTATAATTACTGGTAAATAAATTTCCAGTAAACTGCTAATGCCAATATTTCTTGAAATAATTAAAAATAAAAAATGCGTCATTTACTTGTTTCTTGTTTCAAGAAACAAAAAAATCATAATATCGTCCCTTGTACATTAGTTATGCGTAATAGCGAATTTCTAATAAGAGCGAATAAGAAAAAAACAACCGAGAGAAAAATAGAGACAGAGAGCAATGTCGTTCGGTCGCTTAGACAGCCGCACGTGAGAGCTTGCGCACGAGAGAATGAGCAACAAAAAGAATAACAAGAACAACAACAACAACTCCAATGCCTCCCACGCAAAGAGTGAAAACGCAATGCACTTTGGCAGCAGCGGCGACTGTCAGCTACGAAAACAAAACTGCTGCTGCTGCTGCTACTGCTTCTGCTGCGAGTGAAACGTAAGCAATAACAATTTAAATTATTAACGTACATGCACATGTGCATACATACAAATGCATGTTGTTTGCAGAACAACAACAACAAATGCAAAATACTATGAGGGAGACATTCAAGGAGAGCAAGCGAATAGTATGAGTATGTTTGTATGTGTGTGTATGTACATTTACGGCACAAATACAGTAGCTGACATGTAATTTCGTTCATCGAAAACGATTACCTGCAGAACTCTTAATTATTTTTACGACAACTTTATTGAATATTTAAGAGTAAAATTGTTTAGTGATTAAAAATGGATTGTAATTAATTTAATATTAATTCAGTCAGCATGAAATAAACTGTAGGCTACAGTAAGTATGTACATAATTATTTAAAAAATATACGTACATATCTGTTAGTATGTCTCTATTCGTACATATATATAATTGCATTGCACTTATTTATATATTAACATTTGAACATACTAACACACATACAGATCATATATACATATATATCAGCGTCGTCAGCCTTAGCAGAAGACGGAAATACCAAACCAACGATGACGAACGTAAAAACTACGCACCAAGCAACACCAACAACAGCAGCAACAATAAAACACGGCACGAAAAGCAAACAAACAAGCAAGCAAGCAAGGCGGCGCGTTGTGGCGAGTGAGAAAGCTGCTGAATGGGCGATAGCGAGCGCAAGAGCGCAGCACCTGCCTGCCTGGCACTGGCAGCCACACATCCAACTGCCATCTCCCTCTGCCCCTCCTCTTGCCCACTTCCCTTCCTATCGCTCTGCTAACGAGCAAACACAACTAAACAAAAACAAATAACTAAGCAATGGCAGATTGAGGCGAAATTCTATTAACCTTTCGAAATTTTACTACGACGTAGTAGAACAATTTTTCGATATTGGCGCGCACCTTTTTTGTAGCGTTATTTTTCTGCCCTCGTTCGTTCAACTCGAGAACCTCGCAACAGCCGCCACCCGCTGCCCTATCGTCTCAATTCAATCCTGAACCGCTCCTGTGTACTTGTTTGTTTAATTTTTTGCCATTTCTGCTTCGCATTCTATTTGTTTGTTTGACTCGCTGCGCATGTGTTGGTGCCAAGAAGAGTTTGTGCGAGGGCTGCCCCGTGTGCTTTACAACTTGCCGAGCATTCATCGCCACAATATGCACAATAGAAACATACAAACATGTAAATTTCTAAATAATATTTATTATTGTTTACAAAATAATAATGTAGGGAATTGATTCAACAAATGAAAATACAGTTATGTATACAAGTACATAGACATTTCCAGATGTAATGACAGAAGTCGATTTATTCTACAAACTCTTGTAGCTGCCCTCGTTTTTGTGTTTTGGCGCGTACTCAGATCGTCCGCTGTTGTTGCTGTTGTTTTTTAAGCATGACAAAGCACCGTACAATTTCACAACAGCAACTTCATTATGATGTTCGGCTTGTTTTTCCACGAAACAACTGTTTACCGAACGTGGCTGCTCTGCCGCAGCAGACGTCAGCAGCGCAGTGATAGCGCTGTCTGTTCGTTCTCTGTGCTTATGTGTGTTGTATGCATGTGTGTATGTGTGTGTGTGTGTGGCGTACGTTGCGCTCGTTTCATTCAAACGTCCACCGAGAAATTTCATTTCAATACGCAGCCCGGCCAGCGACGCGTCGCAGTCTCAGTCTCCGTCTCTGTCGCAGTTGTAGGTTCGTTACAAATCGATTTCGATAAGTTTGTCAGTGTTTGTCGGGAAAAAGCAACGCACAGTTCAGATTCAGACGTTAGCAGTCGCTGTTCGCGAACGGTTGTGTGTATCCGAAAGAGTACGAGTTTTTTTGGGCGCGCAGAAGAAAGTCGCGCTAACGGTAACATCGCTCTTCGGTGCTTCTCGCCAGCCAGCAAGTGAGCAAGTGCGGGGGAGGCGAGATGTGATAAACACAGCAGCCCTCTGCCTGCTGCTGCTGCTGTTGTTGTTGTTGTTGTTGTTGTTGTTGTTGTTGTTGTTGTTGTTGTTGTTGTTGTTGTTGTTGTTGTTGTTGTTGTTGTTATTATTGTTATTGTTATTGTGTGTGTTGTTTGCTGAACAAATAACGGAAAAACTAATATGTACAAGGAGAAACGGCTTTGTTACAGTTTCGAAACTGAAATGCTAAAGTCCAACAACAAATTGTGCATTTAAATGTGTTAAGTGAAAAGTACGCATCAGTCTTCAAATATATAGGTTATAGAATAATTTCAATATTATTTCACTTACTTGTCTTTACCAACACGCGCGTGTGTGTGTAAGTGTGTGCATGTGTGTGAGTGCGTGTTTGTTTTTTTACGCGCCTTGAAATGTATTTTTAAGTTTTGATCCGATTTTTATGTTGTTTACTTTTTGCGTTCTGTTTTTTTTTTTATTATTTGTTTGCCTCTCTATGAGTGCTTTTTTTTTATTTTCGAAAATGACAGAAGTGGAAGGCGGGTAGAAAAATGTGTTCGTGAATTTTTATGCAAATTGTCATAGACGTAATTGTTTCATGTTGTTTTCCAAATAGCAAAATATGAACTATTTCAACTTGCCGACGAACTTTTTTAATTTACGCTTAATACGTTGGAAGTGAAAAAATAGGGAAGGTTCGTTACTTATTATGCGTATTAAGTTATACAAATAATCGCCAATTAAATTGTTTTTGTGTATAACTAAACAGTAGTCAGAAAAACAATACGCAAATATAAAAGTATAAAATCAAAATGAATACATAACATTGAGAAACATTTTCAAAAATAAAAAATAACTAGTTTTGCTCCATAAAAGCTTTCTGGACGGATACAAAAACCCAATTTTTGAATCATGCGAAAAATATGCCAACTGATTTTACACGCAAACAATCTTGTGGAAAAGCCCCAATGCTTTAAACACGATAATAAACAAAAACAACAACAACGTTTGCAGAAAAACCCAAACTTAGCCGTCAATCCCTCAAAACTGTGCTACTTTAAAATCTATGAAGGCCGCACATTTGCCAAAACTCATAAAATATATATATATAAAATTAAAAAAGGAAAAATCCTACAGAATTGTGAACAAACTTATTTGTTGAACAGAGAATAGTGCCAAAAGTAATGCCATTAAAAATCGACAGCTAAAAATAGCAACAAAAAATGCGTCGCGTCTACAAAATGAACGCTAACAATTAAACATGAACTAAAAACAAACCAAAAAAAAAAAACACTTTGTTTTTCAAAAAGACAGCAAACTCAAAAAAAAAAAGAACGGGATGTGTACTGAGTTTGAGTTCTCATTCTTTGTGCGAATCTTATGTGCATGTGTGTGTGAGTGTGTGTATGTGTGTACTTGTGCATTCGTTTACTGTTATGATTCATCCAGCTGTTTGCGCAGCAGCATTTACATTCTGCGCAAATTGTCTAAACAAAGGCAATAATAAATAATACATATACTAACGACATCATTTATTAAGTGAAATGAAACGAAATGTGTGCAAAAGTTAAATATACATATACATGTGTGTAAGTGTGTGTGTTTGTAATGTGTTAAGAAGAACAACTTACCAGGAAGCAAATCGGGCGACAAAGATTGATGTCAAAACGAGATGCCGCATAGGCAGCCGCGCAATGTGTGTGAATGAAAACGCACGTGTCCCTGCTCTCACTCTGTGTCCGTGTGTGTGTGAGTGCTAGCCTGTGTGCATGTGTATGCGTGTGTGTTTTATGTGAAATAGCTTCCGTCTATTGTGAATAACTAGACTGTTATCGATGTAGTTGTTGTTTTTGCCATTTGTGCTATGAATTGTGACATTTGCACACGCGTATTTGTATTCACAGAGGAGAATTTCTTAGCGCCTGTTTCGAAAAGTCGTATGACAAATGTTGCTAATTCATGCTAAAGAAAAATGCTACAGCGTCTCAATTTTTCCGTTCATATACTTTCCAATATATAAAATATGGATTTGTATTTGTATTGAGCCGGTTCAGTATCTCAATTCACTTACACATGGTACATTAATATGTAATTATTCAAAAGTTCAAACATTGACGTGTGCTAAAAAACAAAACAAATGCAAGATGTAATGCACTAAAAATTGAAAAGCTTATTGGAATCTAATTCAAAATCAGAAAGCAAGTCAAATCAGATAGTTATCACCTATTTGGCTTGGTGTTGATCGACATTTCGTTGTTGAATGAAAGCGTACAAGAAACACTTAACACCTCTTGACTATATTTGGAAACCCCAAAATGTGACCATAATTGAGATGGGTTTATCTCCAAGTTTAAACAATCTAAATACTAAATTTAACTTATTTCGCTCGATTACAGTGTCGGAATGTGAATAAATGAACCAAACTCAGAACATAAAATGTTAATTTGAGTGCATTTCGCGAATAAAAAGCAAAATAAAAACAAACAAAAAGGGAGGAACGAAGCAACAAAAGGAGTACAACTCAAAAAGCTAATTAATAGCGAGTGACTGCCAAACCAAAGCTCAGCGCTACACAACCCACCAAGTCAACAGAGTAAGAAAGAGATAAAGAGAGAGAGGGAGGGAGAGAGTTTTGTTTGGAACAGCAAATGAACTTCAATCCAGAGAGCTTTGTAGCCGGAGCAGCTGCAACCGTCCACAACTCGCCTCATTTTCATCATCAACATCGTCGGTATCAGCATCAGCAGCAGGAGCAGGCACACATTATACCACTGCCGAGCTACACTCGCCACTCGGCTATTGGCCTGGCCATCGGGTCTGGCGGTGGTAGCAGCAGTGACGGCGGAGATAGCTCAACTAAAATCATGGAATGGACCAACGACGATGCGCTAGAGCTAATCGAACAGTATCGCTGCCACACTGAGCTGTGGAACCGTGCCGATCCCAAGTACAAGGATAAGTTGTGCCGCTTTCGGGCGTGGTCGGAGATAGCGGATCGCTTTGGCTGCAGCAAGGCCGAGGTGGAGCGCAAGATGAATGTCCTGCTCACGCAGTACAGGCGCGAGAAGCACAAGATGTTTGTGAAGATCTATCAGGGCATCCAGCCGAATCCGTCCAAGTGGTATGCCTTCAAGCGATTCGACTTTATGGAAGCCGGCGGCGGCAGCCTGAGCGGACTGCCCGGCAGTGCCACAGTTGCCGCACTCGGCACCTCCTCCTCCGCTTCCGCCTCCTCGTCAGGCAGCACGACGCACAACGGCCTCAATGGGCTGGCTGCTGCAGCAGCCGTTGCAGCGGCGGCATACGAGAGCAGCACTATTGCGGCGGCGGCAGCAAATGGTGGTGCGACCGGCGGTGCCATTGGGTGTGCGACAGCAGCAGCGGCGACAACGACGACAACAACAACAATTGGAGCAGCAACGCCCGCATCGCAGCACAGACGCATCAAAACCAAAGAGCTAAAATATTTTGGAGCGGTGAGTAAGCGGGGCAAAAAATAACCGAATGCGTAAGCATTTCTCGCAGAGACAACAAAACAAGTGACTGACTGAGTGACTGACTGAGTGAATGTCTGAGTGACTGTCTGAGTGAGTGACTGAATGAGTGAGAGAGTGAGTGACAAACAGCCGAAAGCGTCGGCGAACATTGACTAGCCAAACAGCCCTTTAACACCTCTCTGACCAATGTGCCTGGGATTAGACACATTTCGTATTTTCTTATTTTTGCTATGACAGCAAAGTCTACAAAGCAGCTGCTTTAATAAGTTATCAAGATGTTTTCAATTGCAATTGATTAAATTGAAAATCCTTGGACAGGAGCATAGACTTCAGTTCACAGTTTAATAATGCATAAATTGAATAAAAATGCTGTTTAACCAGCTCATTTGCTGTTTTCTTTGGTCACAACGAGCAGGTTTTTGTTAACAAATATACTGCCACAATACACTCAAAAGCGCATAACTTCAAATGTAATGCAAAATTCGGATTAATATTTTCTGTATAGTTGTTGCCTTTCTGGTGTTAATTTCAATCAAAAGCGCAAAGTTAACTGTGTTTTAAGCTGAATACGCCAACAATGAGAGACAAACGGAACGCCATGTGCGCAAGTGACTTGCTATTTTTTCTGCCGACACCGAGAGAGAATCGCATTTGCCTCTCTCTGTCTGATTCGTACTGTGTGTGTGTGTGTGTATGTTTGCCCATGTACATATGTATTTTGTTATTGACGATCAAAACAGAATTAAAATTTTACGCATAAATTTTTCTAAGGAACTTGTCGTGGTGTGCGTGAGGTATTGCCCTCAGTTACGCGAGAATCTGTGCACACAGACACACGCATACATGTGTATTTAAATATGTAGGCTGTGTGTGTGTATGTGTGTGCGGTTTATATGTATTTGCTTAGTCGCGCCAGGCAAGCAAGCTTTCGTGTTGTCGGTACGGGTGCGGGTGTGTAAGCGGGGGGTTCTCTGCTGACATTTCGTCGCCGTTGTCGCTCACATGCTCTGTTTTTGTCTGTGATGAAATGTTTGTTTTGCACGGCGAAATGCGCGTAGCACTTGCGCCAGTGTTGCCGTTGTTGTTTTTGTTATGTTTTGTTTTGTGGTTGCCTAGTGGCCTCTCTTGCTCCGCCTTCCCCACACTTCGTGCGTATGTATGTGTGTATGTATTTACATGTGCGTTAGTGTGTGTAGCGATTGTGATTCGTTTGTTGTTCGTTTTCCTTGTGTACTTTTGTTATACCCTGTAGCCACACCAAACGGGTAGAAAGGAAGTTGTGCATATGCAAGTAATATGCCTTTTATTTATATACAGCTATTGAGTTACGGAATACTTCTTTAAAAAAAAACTGAAACTATATTTACATAGCATGTGTGTTCTACATTTGTATTTATAAAAAATATCGAGTTATGGAGACGAAATGTTATGGAATTTTGTCACTTGCTAGTATAAGTTACAAAAAAAATCGACTTAGAAAAGCGAAATTCAGTTGGAATAATTATTTAAAAAAAAACTGAAATTATATTTATATATCATTTAACACAGGATACATCCTAGTCGAGCAATTATGACGTCGACACTTGTTTTGACTTGGGCCTGCGGTTTTCATTCGTTCTGTGCTACTGTTGCTGCTATTGTTGTTGTTGCAGTTGTTGTTATTGTTGTTGCTGCTGCTGCTTCTGTTTGCCAGAGTTATCAAAACAAAATGCCAAGCAGCAGTATTGTTATAGTTACTGCTGTTTTTAGTTGCTGTTTTGCTATTTCTACAAAATGAATGCAATTTCATTGGGTTAACACAAGAAACTTGGGCGTTAAACTGAGCGGGCGTGGCACCTGTTTTTTTTTTCTCGCAACTCAACCATATATTTATTTTTGTGTTTCTTAATATTATCTTTGTCGTTGCCATTTTCATTTATTTGCCAGAACACAACAGGAAAATACAGTTATTTTTTTTAAGTGAACTTTGCAAATAGGTTTCGCACCTTACCTGCTTACCTGCACATTTTACCGTTAATCCTCAGTTGCTGAGTGCCATGTTTTTGTTTTTCCGCCATTACTACTGCAGCAGCAGCTCACGCAGCCACCCACCAAATACCGAACTCTTCCTTCATCCCCTCTTTATATATATATAATTATATGTATAAGCATATATGCGTAAATATGTATGTATGTATGTATGTGTGTGTTTTTTGCTCGTATTTTACAACTGTTTTGTTGCGGCATTTTCTCCAAGACACCGAATAACAACAACAACAATAATAATAATAATATGTTGGCGTGGCTGGCGCCCAAAGCAGCGACGTTGGCAGCGATGCCCGCCACACGCGTTGACTACATAAACACACACACACACACCCATCCCTTCCCAACGTTTTACAGTTTGTTTGTGTTTATAAAATGCACGCCTGCTTCCTATTGTCCTTGTAGCTGGAGCAGTCAGCAGCAAGTGTTGTTATTGTTGCTGCGTTGCGTCTGTAATTTTCATCGTTGTTGTTATTTTTGTTTTCTCTCGCATGCGCTTTTTAAAATGCCTGCTTGTAGTCCCCTGCGGCGAGGCGAAGCGAGGTCTGAAAAGTGCATGGCAAATATGCAGCAATAGTCAAAGTAGCAGCAGCAAAAGCAGCAGCGGCAGCAGAAACCAAAAGCAAGCAATGTAACCGACAACAGCACTAAAGCAGGCGCTGACTGCGACTGCAACTGCAGCTGCGAAAAAGACAGAGGCAGAGACCGCGACCGCGATGGCAACTGCGACGTCAGCGTTTGTTTTTGTTTACTCATTCATTGCAAAGTTGTTTAGCTGTGCGCGCAGCGTTGCCAGCCTGGCTGGAAATCAACTTGAAGGGTGCTGCTGGGGCCAAGGTGCTGCAGGTTGAGCTACCTCGACTAGAACATACTCCGTAGCCATGTGTGTAACCCTCTTAAAAACATATAAAATTGTTGAAACTGAACTTATAATATTTATTATGCATTTTGCGAAACTCCAAAAGTTGTGCATTTTATGTTTTAATATTCTATCAATCTGAAATTGAAGCGTGTTTAACCCGATTAACGATCATAGGGAAAGTTACAGTTCTCTGTTTTTCTGGTATCATTCCAAATGTTTTGACTTAACTCCATGCCATAAAAAGGGTAGGTACATCTAGTTATATATAACTTAAAGACTTAATCTGTAGGAATTATGGCGAGTTAACGATAAACTAAAATAAATTTATTGTCTGATTATGACATCTTTCTGAATATACTCGGATAGGTACCTGGATACCTACCTATTTTGGATATCTATTTCGGGATCATTTGGTTTGTTGCATCCATTTTCACATGTTCATTATTACCCATTCACCCAATTTTAATGAGTATATATGGCACACAAAGGGAGTGGCTTGTTATTGTGAAAGTTTTGCAAGAATTTGGGTTATTTTTGTGTGAGAGGGAAGGTGCAACAATTTGGGTGGGTGTCTTTCTAAAAGGCTGAAGGACACAACGACATGTTCCCCGTTGTACTCACACACACACACACAAGCATTCATATGCATACTCACATGTAAGTACATATACATGTATGCAAGCAGAAATGTCATTTTAAGGTAAAGCAGAGATTTGTTGAGGAACATAAGGCGATTGGTTAAAAATAGATGGGAAATACTACAAAGTAAATCCACGCAAATGCAGTGTGTTTTGCAGTTTATTTTTCTAATGCTTTAATTTCCCATTTTTCTCAAATTGTGTAATGATTTCAGAATGTTTATTGAACAAGAAATTACTTTTGTGTTGATCTCTTCAGAATCTCATCGACAGCCCACAAAATGAGAGTCATCTGCAAATTGTGGAATATATTTTTGGTTCATATTAATATATATGTATATATTTTCGGAATATCTTTTTATGCAAATATTATTATTGTAGTTAAATGTTGAAGGAAGTTTTGGTAGTCTCCTTCCCTAATAGATAGAAGTCTACTGCGTCAAGCTATCCATTCATTCAGCCAATAGAGCATCGCTGATCCGGGTTCGATTTTGAGCTTAATTGCAATATGCTAGACAGCAGGCCATATGTATATTAAAGTTATGTTCATAGTTTATAACTATATCCAGTACGATATGGTAATAAACAATTTTTACGTCGCCGAGTTGGCAACTCTTTTTATTGTCAACTAACATTTTCAATGCTTCGCCGTTAATTTTACAACTCCCTCTAGCAGTGTTTGTGTGTGTGTGTATAAATCCCCTTTAAAAATACTCGTTGGTAGAGGGCGTTTAGGGGAAAAGGGGAATGCATGACTACACTCACGCACACACACACACTCACACAAAGGCGGCGGTGACGGCGACGACGATGCTCATTCACATTTACGCTGCACAAGCTGTGGTTTAATGGAGTTTCATTAATGTTAGTGTATCAGTTGAGTCTGTGTGTGTGTGTGTGTGTGTGTGAGTACAAAAATCTCGTATCGTACTGCATAAACATTTGCGTGAGCAGCGACACTCATGCTGAAAAAAAGAGTGAAATATAGAAGGAGTGGGAGTGGGGACGGGGGCAAAGTTGGTTGGAAAGAGGGGTCTGCACGGAGTGCTGAAAGGAATAGTTGACGTGGTTTATATCGTAGTTGTTGTTGTTGTTGTGGTAGAGTGTGTGTTATTTATTCATTGGATTGGATGATAATCAGTTTGTTTACATTTTTCAGTTGCACACGCACTCACACAATCAGCAAGAGTACAAATGTACACACACACACATACAAGCACATGTGCTCAACAAAGTATAGAATGAGAGTGCGAGAAAGAGAGAGAGAGCTAACTTTTGTTTGGGCTGCGGGCACGCAAACAAGTCAGACACGCACACGCACACACACAGAGAGACACACACGCGTTGTCTCCAAATACTCAAAACTCAAAACAACAACACAAACAGCTGCAGCAATAAAAATAACAGCAAAGGCAAGAAAAAAAGAGCAAACAACAAAAACAGCAAATAGCCCTCGACAGTTGTATTTGTGAATTGTAGAAAGTTCTAGGCGCCAGCAGCAGAAAGACCCGACGAATCGAAAGAGATCGAGAAAGAGGGAGAGACCAATAGTGAGAGCAGGAGAATGATCGTCGATGATCACATTAGCATTTTTGTCGTGTGTATTTCCCCACCATCATCAACGTGGGGTAGGTTGTTAATATTAATGAACCTGCTGCTGCTGCTACTACTGCTGGTGCTGCTACTGCTGCTGCTGCTACTGCTGCTACTAAATAGCTTTTCATATTTCCCGTTCGTAATGAGTTGTAGATGTTTTCGTGACTACCCGAATGAAAACAAGTGAGAACATTGCAGTCTGGCATGATCGATTGTGCAATACTCTGCTTACAACCAGATTATATTGATCGAGAGTTAAATAAAAACGTTGACATGATATTTATAATTTTTATAATTACTAAAATATATACAAATACTAAAAAAGCAGTACATGCAACAAATCAAAAAAATGTTTTGACAAAGGCTAAAGAACCAATTTCCCAAGTTAAAAAAAAACTTAATATTTGACGCCTTATGTTCAAATATTATAATAATACACAATTGCTCTTCGGAAACAGTGTATAATTAAAAATACAATCTTTGAACCGTTAAGTATCGCTCACTGATACGCTCGCAATCTCTCTCTCTCTCTCTTTCGCACGCACACTAACAAAAATATGCAATAGCACCAACAAATTGCATCACTCTCTGTATTGCTGCTGGCTCCGCTCTCTCTCTCTCGTTCTATCGCTCTCTCTCCTGCTCAAAAAAAAAAAATTTACTACGACGCTAGAATTTTTTCGACAATGCGATTTGCGCTGTCGTCGTCGACGCGTCGTTCAATAGCAACAAAAAGAAGTGTTAATATTATATCCAGCGAATACAACCCTGTTGTAACAAGTGACACTTTAAGACTATGAATTACAACTACAGCAGCAGCAGCAGCAGCAGCCACAACAACAACAACAATCAGCGCATAATCATAACTGCTGTTGGCGCAGAAGCAGCAACAACAAAAACTGTACGAAACAAATCTTCTCATCAAATATGATTTTGCACATTTCCAACAACTTACCACATTCTTGATTCTGTGCTGGGTGTGTGTGCGTGTGTGTGTGTGGATGTGTGCATCTGTGAGTGTGATTGGTTAAAACCCAAGCTGTTTTGATTTGGATTTTAAGCGGGATGCGCAGCAGATAAGAATCTAGTTAATGTTTTATTTTTGATTAAGCATGTTTTAATTTCATTTTAATTTTATGTGTATTTTTTCTTATTTTCATTCAAAGGTATCCTTCAGCCTTTGCACTCCTCTCTACTCCTTTTTAAAGGACTAATAAATATATGCTTATTTTTGGAGTAACTGTTGGCATAATTATGCTGAATAGTCGTACAACAGTTGGCTCAGAATGGTAAACGCTCTTTTGATAGGATCCTGTAGAATGAGTGATCTCCTCTAAACTATATACAGTCAGTAGCGGAATCTAGCGATATTGTGTGTAGATAATGCCCAATGCAAAATATGTAGATGATGTGCCATCAATAATCAACCCAACACAGATTCTTTCATTTGCGCCAGAATGAGGGTTAATGGAAGAATTGTAGGCTCAGAGGAGGCCACAAAAGATCTAATAAGTCGAAGTGCATGAAGCTGTTCCATTAATAATAATAATAATTATAACAGTGATAACCAAGTGCTTTGTAACAAATATAATAACTATTATAAACGTGCCACAATTTTAACTATTATATTTGTTATAAACCATATGCTTAACTATTTATTATGAGTCACTTTAAGGGACTGCTTTCCACATAGTTCGCTAGATCTGATTTCTGATGGACACACATAGTGGCAGCTTGATAAAGAACAGATAAACACAGTGTATTAAAAATGCTGGATCATGCTGTGAATTTTATGGGTTAGCAATTGAACTTTTATTTCATTCATTAATTCATTCATTCAAGACTGGGCTAGGCCTGATAGCAGTAGAAGGTCAACAATTATATTTGGAATTTGGCTGACAATTTGTTAGCTGTAAACTTTAAACAGTTAACTAATGTTTGTTTACATCTTGTCTTGTTTTGCAGATGGGCCTCAACATACCCCTGCTGATAGCGAGTAGTCAAACGCAGCTGGACAGCTGGAACACATCGGGTCAGTTCTCGCCGCCCATTGGCACGCCCGGCATTCGAGCGTTGGGCGATGGAGCAGGCGGTGTACCCAATCCCCAGCAGCAGCAACAGCAGCAGCAGCAACAGTTGCGCGTCTCATTGCCAATGGCGTACGGTGGAGGTGTGAGTGGCACAGCCTACACTTGCGTCGGTGGCGGTGGCAGCAGCAGCAGTGAGTTCCAGCCGAGTCCGCACAAGACGATCGACACGTCGGACAACGAGGACAACAACAATCTGAGGGACGAAGCGACGGCGGCTGCACTCGGCCAGCTAGCAGCGAAAGTGGAACGACGTTCGCCCCACTCCTCCACACACAATGCGAATGCCTGCAGCGGGAGCCTGGATGGTGGCATCAGCAATCCGCACGAGGCGATGGCCGATGCGGCCAATGAGCCCGCTGCTGTTGGCGTCGCCTTGAGCGAGACTGGCTCCAGTCCTATACCCAACACCAACACCAATATGCACGAGGCGCATAAGAATCATCTGCTGCAATCGAGTCCGGCGGCGGCACGTGCAACGACGCCGCGGCATGCGCACGAGCAGCTGCAGCTGCACCATGGCCAGCATCATCATCCGCATCAGCATCCGCATTCGCAGCAGCAGCAGCAGCATGGCCAGCATCATCATCCGGATGAGCTGGACATTAAGCAGGAGCTCGTCGAATACTTTAATGCAGCACCGCCGCCGCCGCCGGAGTCGCATCGTTCCTACAGTTCGGCCGGCGAGGAGAGTCGCCTGCATACGGACATGGCGCAGGATTTGCGCGTCGCCCAGGCCAAGGCGCAGGCCAATTTTGTCGAAGCCTTTGTCCTGCCCCCGCGCAGCAGCAGCGCCAAACTGGCAGCCGCAGCAGCAGCAGCAGCCGCCTCCATGCCCCTAAACATGCGCAAGCTGACGGCAGCCTCGAGTGCCGGCCACATGCTCATGAACTCATTGCTCAGCTCCAGGGAGAGTATGTCGGATGCGGACGGCGACGTGGACAACGATGAGGCCACCGAATCGGCAGCTAGTCCCGGCCACATCAAGAGCAGCGCCTCTGCCCAGGATGCCAGCTCAGCGGCGGCAGCGGCTGCTGCCCTCTACGCGGAGAGTCTCAGTCGGGACGATTGCGACTTCATTGGCTCGAATGTGTCGATGAAACTGCGCACAATGGATCGGACGCAGCGCATCATTGCCGAGAAGCTCATCGGCGAGGTGCTCTACTTTGGCCAGCTCAACGAACTGGAACGGACCGCCTGCATCCAGCCCAAGTGACACTGGCTCACTCTCTCGAGGAGTGGACGACGAGTAGTCTAGGTTTAGGTTTAATTATGGGTAAGGGTATCAGGGCATCATGGATCATCAGATGGATGGCGCCCTGATTGGGAGTTGGCTTGCTGCAACATGGCAAATAAACTGTAAACGGAATTCCACTCTAAACTAGCCACGCGAAAACTAAACAGAACAAAGCAAAACAAAGAAAACAGCTAACGAAGTTTGAATACCCTTGCAGTCAGCTCCAAACTTAAATTAAGATTGATTGTTGATCGATTTATGCGTAAATCAAAAATTGAATTTAATTTATTACACTTAAAAAATGAACTAAGCTGAGCAACTCTGTCTCTGCAAGGGTATCAGAATACAGAAAACAGAAAACAAACAGTACAATTTACTTTTAGTTCGAACAGGGTACAAAGCACATTGGGGGGGCAGCGTTACTTAGAATGAAGAACAAGCAACAACTACAAGGATGTCGTCGAGGACCAAGACTCCTTGCCGAACAGTTACTAATTTTGTTAAAATATGTTCATTCAACAATAGCACCACAACTAACTGACAGAATCTCAGTATTACTTATAAAAATACATAGATGTATGTGTAAACCACCTACAGAATATCATAGACAAACTACTCTACTTGCAGGAAAAGCATTTGCCATGTTGGGTTAGAGGGGTGGGGAGTTGGGCGAAGGGGTAGGGAGGGGAGGGGAGCCCATTAACACACTATCCGGCCATATTGACTAGGCTCAAAACACAATAATAAATCGCGGCTTGTGGGCTTGTGAAGTTCAACTATTTAAAATAAAGTTAGCAAAAAGACAAAAATGAAAAACAAAAAAAAACCCTCGATGGGAAAGTGCTGAATTTGGTAGATCCATAAGCTCGCCGTGTAAAGGGTTCCAGGGGTTAAATCATTGCACTTTTGTATATAAACACCTACAAATAAATATATATATATATATATAGATATATCTATATGTTTTTTTTAACATATATCCTGTACCCAAATAAAATTTGTAAAAGCTAAAAATAACACATAATCGCTCTAGCATTGTTTGTCTATCTGTCTGTGAAGAGTCGATGAATATCGATTGTCGAACCGATTGCGATTATAATATCTAGAAACGGAATATATAATTAATTGATTTAAATAAAATGTGTGCAGGTATAGCCTTTATTTTTTGGGTAGCTTTATTTTAACGATCGGAAAATGAGCACCGAAGTTATCTAAGGAAAAAAAAAACTTTTGTAAAGAATATTATTCTATGGAGTATTCTCTGTATATGAATGTCTGTGTTTTTATATACATATATATATATATATATATATTAATGCTTATATACATAAGTTAGTTACTTGGTAACTGGGTACAGGATATGTGGTAGTCGGCCAAACCCGACTATTTACACTCTTACTCGTTTTTATATATTTATGTAAAGCTATATATCATTGTACCTTATTTTGAAACAAAAATGTTTTTGTAGTCACTTAAGTCTGGTCGTTAACTTACCAACACCAATCAATACAGCAACTGATACCAACCCATACAAGAAACGTATGTAAAAATAAAGAAAAAAACAAAATAAAATAAAACAACAAAAAAAACATCAAAGAGAAGAAAACAACAAATAAAGAGTGTGTGGATGTATGAATATGGATGTATAACTAAAGCTATGCATGACGTCGTCACTAGTTCGTTAAATAAAATATAAAAACCAAACCAACAAAAACAAAAAAACACAAAATACACTATTATAAATAAATATTGTAATTTAAATATTGTACATTTTTTGCGTGCATGTTTTTTAGGTCATAATGATGTTTGCATAATGTTTAAGTAGTTTAAGATATGCAAAGCAAAACAAAACAAAAAAAACTGAAATGAAAAACATTAAATTAATTTATAAATACAAACAGAAAATGGGCAAATTAGTCATGTAAATGAGAGAAAAAGATGGTAAATATTATAACAAAAACAAAAAACTACAAAAAGCTAGCTAAAAAAATGAATTTAAATTATTTTTTTAGTTGACATTTGTATGTAAGTACAATGGGCAAGTACATAAAAAAGTGAACATTTTTCAAACATCCCGTTTTATGTAAGTTTGTCAACGGTTTTGCACACACACACACAGACACACAAATGTCAAAGTCTTTTTTAAACTTATTAAGTGTTTTATTGGTGCAAATATAGACGAAATCAGAAACTTACAATTTGTCTTCTCATTGTTGAGCAGCGTCGAAAACAATGTGCCAAAATGGATCTGGATTGACTTTGACGGTCTCACTTTTTGGCTTGTTTAAGTAAATTGCTGTTTCTGCTTCTTTCTCTTTAGGAAAAATACTAAGTTTGAGCTAATGGACAAATCATTTGCCCATTTATATTAAGTAAAATCGCAGAGAAACCGCAAATTGAGAAGGTAAAGTATAAATTAAATAATAATTGGGAATTAACTAAAACTCAGCAATGACAAGTTTAATTTCAATTTGTTGAAAGTTAGCAAAAGTAAAAAGTAATTTTTGATTTTAATTTCATTTGGAAAACAATAAAATGTCATATTATAAATTGCATACCCACCAAATGTGAAGAAGAAACAACTTTAAAATTGACTTGAACTGTATATTTCCATATAATGCTGTATATTTGAATATAACACAATTACAACTTTTTTTTTGTTTCGTTTTTGCACTGCCTAAAGCATTACACTCCAACTTAAAAATAAAACTTAGTCTCGAGGTCTGCTTAAAACAAATTTAATTGGTTACACAAAAGGCTGCGGCATCATTATTAACAACTACAAATAGACTAGGCTTCGAATTAGCAAGTTATCAAGAATTTATGTATTTTACACAATTTGTTAGCTTTATTAAATCATTTTCTGTATTGTTTACTTTTTTTTAATCGTAATGAGGAAGCTAAACGCCAAACAACATTAAAATTACAAAAACCGGAGTGTTATTGTATCTGGCCGATGTCGGATTTGAAGAATTTTGTGTTAGACATAAAGAACAAAGTAGTTGTGTAAAATGCAAGGACTTTAATTTGTGCATCGGTTGCCGCAAGTACGTGGCGATGTGGCTAATCAGGATGTGGATCATCTGCTGTGGTTGCTCAGTACTCAAAGTTGAAGGAAGAATTGCGCCCGCCGCTGAATTGGAAGAACGACCGAAACATTTGATTCGGATCGAAATCGCCTGTGCAAATGAAAAAACATACAATTAGAATATATATTTTATAAGTACATGTATATATATATATCATATATTTGTACAATATGATTTGAAGGACTAAACCGCACCTTGCATTTGGTCCTCAATGTCGTGTCCGTTGTCGTATCGAGATTTCTTTTGGGCATCCGACAGAATGGCGTAGGCCTCGCCCACCTCCTTGAACTTGAGCTCCTCGTCCTTGCGCACCTCGGCACTACTGCTTGTGTGCCTGTCTGGATGATGGACCATTGCCTTCTTGCGATACGCCTTCTTAACCTCGTCCTCTGTGGCATTTCGCGAAACGCCCAGGATCTTGTAGTAATCCTTACGCTTTGACTTCTTCAGCGCGAACTTTGCGTCGCGAAGCAATTTCTTAACATCCGCCGACTTCTCCAACTGCAAAGCCGTCTCATAATCGGCCACCGCCTCCTCGAACTTCTCCAGATCGTTGTGGCAGCGAGCGCGCAGCAGCAACGCCTTCAGATACTGCGCATTCAACTCCAGCACGCGATTGCAGTCGCTGACTGCCTCGCGCAGCGAACCAATCCGCGTATTGACCAGGGCTCGATTGTAGAGCAGCTTCGAGTTGATATCCTTGTTGTGCTCGTCAATCTTCAGGGCATCCGTGTAGATGACGTGCGCCTCCCGATACCGTCCCGACTTGAACAGCATGTTGCCGTTCTCCTTCATCTCCTTGAGCTGCTTGCACTTGTTGCGCATCGACTTCGACTTCAGATGGTCTGGATCCAGTTGCAGGGCACGCTCGAAGTGCAGAATGCCCTTCTCCAGATTGTCCGTGTAGTATAAGCACAGGCCACGCACATAGATCGCATCTGCCGAGGTGCTGTCCAGTTTCATGACGCTAACGGCAATATCCAGTGCCTCATCACATCGTCCCAAATAGGCCAGGCACTCGGCCTTCATCAGCCGATATCTGTTAACAAAGCGGAAGCAAACAGTTGTTATCAATCGCATTGTTTAGTGACTGAAACTTACCGCAGGCAGGCGGGCGCAAGCTTGAGCGCACTATCCAGATAGTAGACCACATTGCGGTATGACTGTGATCCGTAGTTGCTCTGTATGGTCGTCTCCAGCTGTCGCAACTTTTGCACAGCGTGCTCCTCGCCGCTGAGCGCCATGCTCTGCGGATCCAGTTCAGCAACAGTTTTAACAGCCTGCTCGGTGCCGATGATGTCGCCCAGGGCCAGGCAGCACTTGGCCACACGCACATAGGCCTTCTCAAAGCTGGGATCGAGTCGGATGGCGTTGCGCGCATCTATCAGGGCATTGTTATAGTTGAGAAGCATCATGTAGCACGCGGCCCGGTTGCCGTAGTAGGCCGCCGAGTCTGGGCACAGCGAGATCGCATCCGAGTACAGCTTGAGTGCATTCTGATAGTTTTGTGCCTTGTATTGGTCGTTGCCCAGTTTCTTTTTCTCTTCAGCAATGCTGCAAAAGCGACACAGTTAATTACAATTAATCAATGAACATTTTGGCAATTAACGAATTAATTAAATTACATAAGAATAGTTATTGCTACTCAATCGTTGCAATTTACTAAAATCGACACATACTGTTTGTAGATATAGATGATATCTATCAAATATGCTGTGTGCTCAATTTGTAAATTTTTTTTTTTAGATTTTGGCTATATATACATGTTCATGTGTGTCCACATTCCAAGTAGTTTAATGTAGTTTTTATGCGGCATTAATAAAAGACGCACCCAAAAATGCAACAATGCACAAATATGCGTATAAAATGCAGCTGTGTCATCCAAATCAATGCTGCACTTACATATTTGAGCTGTGGCATAAAATCACTTTATTTTAGAAAATTTATTAACTGGATATTAAGATTAGACTATTTCAATAGTTTTTGGTTTAGCCTAATACGTTTATCTTTATCGCTGACAATTAGTATTTAGTTTTATATAATTCAATACTGCGATTTTTAAAAAGAAACAAAAAATGAGCCAAAATTCATTATACACATTTACACGTGGTCCGCAACAGAGACACACATAATACACACATATATGCAAATAATTAAATATACTCGACCCCAGCGAAGTACCGAGAACTATTGCGGTTTTATTTTAGTCAGTTTATATGTGTGTATTTACATGCATGCACACGAATATATGTACGCAACTTACTACAACATTTTCCACTTTCTGAGAACACCTCTACTCGATCTGCGTTTGCACAGCACTTTTTAGTTTTAAAGCGTGATTGTGTGTTGCTATATAGCCTTGATTCGCTTTTATTGACCTCTGTGTGAACTACTTTCTTATAAATAATTGTCGAGTTTAATGTTCAGTGTTTAAAACTATAATTTTGCATTTAGTACTCTGACATATAAATCAAATCTTATTTGAAGCTTTGAACAAGTGTTCAACAACAACAACGAGTTATCAGCGCTATTATCTGAACGCGTGGGCTTAACAAAAAAGGCCAATATTTACATATTTACATATATATATATATATATGAATTATATGTGAATGTGTTGGTGTTGTGATTAATTACGCCAGGCCAAAAGACAACAACGATCCGACGACAGAACGACGATGAGAACTGCATCGATGACAGAAACGCACTGCGAATGCAGACATAAATATGCATTGAAAAGCCAACGTAAAACGAGAGAGCAATCGAAACAATGTGTGTGTGTGTACAGAAATAGAGAAGAGCGCACTAATTGGGAACATTTGGGAATTTTGTGAAACGCAAGCGATCAGTAGCCAAAAAGACTTTGACCCAAGCTTTTGCCATTTTGCAAGTAAAACTTGAACAAAAAAGAAAGTTTAAATAAATATATACAGTAGTGAGAAGTGAACAGCTCACGCGTAAATTTGATCAAAATGATAGATTATTTATTTATGTCATTGGTTATGTTTCCTTGAGTGTGTTACACATTTTGTGACAAGTTCAAAAAACTCTTCGCAATCGTGTAGCATTTTCAATGCTATGCAGAAAGACACTGCTGGCCATGAATTTAACACAACATTCATTAGCAAATCTATGTTCGGCTTTGCGCGGGTTAAACAACTTTTTAATTATTAAAATTTGTTTGCTTAACGGTGATCATTTTGCTTACAAGTGTAGCGGAAGTATTTCTCCACCTTGGAATGTTTCAATTGCGGCCAAGAATGGGCATTAAATAAATTCTCGCTTATTTGTAAACAATTCAATTTAGACATTTTAGCTGCATCTTTATAGATATTATCGGAGAGAGTGCTGATGGTGCACTCTCCCGTTTTTTTTTTTATTGGAATTGCCTTTTTTTGAGCTTATAAAATATATATACAATGAAGTGTGGCATCCCAATTTGGCTTGTCGCTTTGCTAACTGGTTAGGCTACCAGCTAAAAGATGACTCACGAGTCATAGCAGACAGCAGACAGCTGATTTTCTACAGTTAAACGGGTCCCCCCCGCAACCTGCTCAGCATCATCATCAGCTAATGTGAGCATCTCTGATGAGCATAATAGCTGATATTCCTCACAAAAAAAAAATAAATACAAATTTGATGATTGCTTGAGTAACGGAAGAAATTTGTTGAGGTTTCGATTTGTTGGGAAAACACGCAATAAATAAAACAAACGCGAATTGCGATAAATTGTCAAACTTGTGGGGGTTTATTGTACTTAATTTTGAGCGCAATAAGGCAATTAGAAATGTGGCACGCAAAGGAGTAAAATAAAATATATCTCAACTGTCTCACTTTTAGCTTAACTCATCAGTCAGTAAGTTGATGTTTTAAGCTGCTTTTCAGCTGCTATTGCATAATCAAAGAGTTGTCAAAAGTTCTAGCAAATAAACTCTTTTGCGTGGTAAATTTTCTAATCTTTTCGACCTTGCAATGAATTTGCTGTTTACTGTCTATATAGCACCTATTGTATGTAAACAAAAACAACAAACAAAAAAACGAGTGCTATTGGACTATATATGAAATGATTTCTATTTGCATTGGGAAAGCACTCTGAGTAATGAATAATGTGAGACGAGTGAATTCTCGAATATTCGTGCGCAGTTTGAATGTAGAGTAAACTCATAAAATCATTCAGGTTGTCCAGCAAATAAACACTTCAATTGATTAGTTTTTCTTTATACTGTTCAATAAAGAGAAAATCCTTGGAAACAGATTTCATGGTTTTTGTGTAATTAACAGTAGAATCGAGGCAAAAACTTGTTTCTAAAAAAAAACAAATTGAATTGGGTTGCTGGCAGTGGTGGTGGATGGGGGGCGAGAGGGGAGTGGAGGCGAAGGGAACCAATTATAAAGACTCTGGACGCAGCGTTGGCGTCGCCAGTTTCTCTTTAGGTTTGTGGTGCCCCAAGTGGAACACCAGCAGAGAAACAGGTTTCTAGCTGGCCTTGCACAGAAGTGTGCATGTGCTGGCATCTAAATTGAATAACTTCTTCTTCACATTCACTTGTGGGTTGCCAATTAATTAAATAATTAACAGAACAAATATAGAAAGATGCACTTGTGCTTACACACATGTATGTACTTACGTTGCCGCGTCCTTAGGCACAATCTGCTCAACGTCGACGACTTCCTCGGGCAGTTCTACTTCCATGTCTGAGGTTGATGAGGTTTCCTCCCGATCGCTATCGGTAATTTCAATGACGTCGTCCATCCGCAGCACACAAATGACTGTCTGTTTCTATTCTTTTCTTTTCTATTTCCTCGTCTTCTTTACTTTCTTTTTCTTTGTTTTGCGCGTCAGCAACAATTTCGTATGTATTATTTTGTTAGCCTCCTCGATTTGCACACGCTGAGAAAATTGGTTTGTTTTGTTGCTCCGTTCGATTTGCAGCCACAGAAAATGCAATACTTAATATTGAAAAGTCGTCTCTTTGCAGTGCACGAACCAATAAGTGGTTAATATTGCAGTATAACAGCAATTTATGAAATTAATCCTAAAGTTTAGACCCGACAGGCAGCGTCAGCGTGCTTATGAAATGAGCAAGAGAATGAGTGATGGTAACGACGAAGTATCGATAACTACGATAGTTTTGGTGGTGATTTTATCGTACGAATCTCTGGCGCAGAGCATAAACACCAAACTGTTTTTTTTTTTTTTAATTATAGCAGGAATATCGCCACTAGTTATATTTTTAAAATATTTATTTTCACATTTATACAATGCAGCGGTATTTTTAAAAAAGTCTTATTAGTAGTAGTATTATAGTTTTACACGACGCAACTTTTGTTCGATTTGATTTTGATATTAAGAACAATTATTTGTTAGCAAACACGCAGGAAATACCATCGGAATAACATCAAATTTTAAAAAATGACTATCAAAGAAAAGACTATGGTGACCAGCTGTTTTCTATAATGTGAGCGGTCACTCTAATAATGAATTCAAATTAAACTGACATCAGATTTGCAGCTGATTTCTTAGGGTTACCATACTGATTTATATTCATATGAGAAACAGATCGTTACGTAGCAGGCAGCTTTGGGCTGTCCGTTTCTTTGGCGCAAATTTTAAACCATAAGAGTATTTAGCGGACAATTTTCAAATGTATTTAATTATTAAAGGTTGACTTAACATTATTATTATTTACATTTGTATTACTTGTTTTTATTTATTTAGTTTTATGTGTTAGTTAGAAGGGTGATTGAACTTGCTTTATTTCTGGTTTTAATCCGGAAATGACATTGTTGTTGTTCTTACTTGAATGTCTAGCATACATATCTGATAATAACGGGCTTAACGTCTGACAATTGCTCCTCTGACAATTGATCATTTAAATTTGATTAAATTATATAATGAAATCTCCTATTATGCCGTTTATGTTAAGGGTAAACGTATTTAGGTAGATCTATTCTCTAGATGAACATCCATAGACGAGTCTTTATAACCATTTCAGCCTGTCCAATGGGAAAGCACAGGGTTCAAGCAATCCTTATGAATCTTAGAACATCTTATAACTTATAAAGCATTTTATTATTATTTTTATTACATTCCCCAATATCGCTCTGATGGGACTACTATATCATCTAGCTGCCATTGAAACTTTCAGTCAATATTCTTGTCTGAAGACATTTTTTGTTTACTAAGATATCCGAACCAAAATTATTATCAGCAGATATAATAAAGGCATACGTTTTGGAAAGATATTTTTAAATACAGACCTCATTATTTTATATTTCCATTAAGAAATTAACCAAATATGAGCAGGTATACGCCCCTCTGTCGGGTTGGCTTGCTTAAAGTTGCCTTTTTTTTCTTAAAGGGCTTAAACAAATTTAAGTTGTTAAATAAAGAATTAGAACATGGTTCCTTGTTTAATAACTTAAGTTCTCGATTCAAACGGATTTAGTTCCATTTTTGGAAGATATATGAATTAATTTAAGATAAAATAACAATTTAATAGCTTACTTTAAGATAAGTTATTGATTTATGAAATACGAGGTCATTTTTAAAGAACGCAACTGAATTAAATATTTAACTTAATCGTAAACAAAGGTAGCAAAAAGTGGTCTGGTATAGGATTTTACATGCGTATATTATTTATTTAAATTTAAAATTAAATTTAAATGAATTCCGAAAAGGACTTTAGGGTCAACAAATAGTTATCGAATCGGAATAGTGTTTCGCCGATTTTCAAATATCTGCCAAATTGAAAAAGGGTGGAATTCAGCTAGTTAGACTTATATATAGTTAGATTTATTTTTACGAAATATTATTAAGCATTTATATGTGCAAGCATATCTTTATTTATGTAAATACAGAGATGTTTTTAATGCAGTATCCTTATAAGAGCATATGTACATACAATGTATAAAATCATGAGCACATTTGGCTACATATATTTGTTATATGTATTATACATATATACATATGTATGTGTAGCCAAATATGAAAGAAGAAAAAATGCGACAAACAAGGCAAGCAATGAGAAGAGAACGATATCCGATTGGTTGTGCCAACTGAAATTTAATAAGATACACAAACACAGAACAGAACAGAAAGAATCGCCATCAGCAGCAGCCACTGAGAACAAATAGTAGAGAAAAAAGAGAAGAGAACCCGCAGCATTAACGCCCAGCATGCACATAGAGCACACATACATACGTATGTATAAATGCATACATATGTACACAAATTCATTCGTTCATATGTACATAAAAATATATGTATGTTTGTACGTGCATATGTATGTGTAGATGCCAAAAGGTGCGACAACGAGAAGTATTTCGTATTTTATTATAAGTATAAACGCCCAGGGCCAGCCCCAAAGTCTGACATTCGTACTCCTAGGCAGCCGCCTCCCCTAACTCCCACACCTCTCTCGGTTAGCACTCACTCACACACACACACACACACACGCAGCACTTCAAGTTTAAAACTGACAGCGAGTGCGAGCGGGATGGATGACGAAAAAAACTGTTGCCGAACTGCTCAGAATCAAAGCAAAAAATTGCAAGAAATATAAATGTGACGACGAAGATGAAATGGAAAAAGTGAAACGAATGAGAAACGAAAACGGAAAACGGTTGACAAACCCACAAATAGCATAAAAAAAAGAAGAAGAACCAGCAGTGAAGATATGAGATGGCCATCAGCCCGAGCAGGAGCAGCAGCTGTCTCGCTTGCACGCCCAAAAGTTCAGTTTAATAAGGATCGGGTGAAGGCGAACTGCTGCCGTAGGTTGATAGATGGAAAGGGCATGAGGGTATCGGGGGCATGGGAGATGAAAAAACTTTGTCATTTACTTTTTAATTGAAATTAAAATGCTTTTCCAATAAAAAATACAAAATATAAAAATAAAGCAAAAGAGGTGCTCGCTAAGCAGCTGCGCAAACGTCAGAGTAGAACTCGAACTCTAAGTTTGGCGTCGGGTGCAAGCACGAAGTTTTTTTTTGTTTTTTTTTGCGTTTTGTAAATGCAGTGCATTTATTTTAATTTACTTTGACATAAAGAGAAGAGAAAAAAACAGCCAACGAACAGAACTGCAAAACAATTGTCATTTGTTTATATAAGCGACATCGGCCATTGGAGTGAGTGAGTGCGCGCTACTGGGTAACGCTCACTCTCAAACGCCACACACAAACACACACACACACGCACACAGAGATAGACACACACACAATGCAAATATGTAAATGAGCTGCTCACGCTCACTCATGTTTATTGGTTGCAAGCCACCTGCTCTGTCTGTGTGCACGATTGTAGTATGTGCCCGATGTGGAAGCGAGAGCCATGCTCGCAGCCAAACAAGAATAAGCGGGAGCGAAGAGTGCGCCCTGCTGCCTGAAACGAAATGAAATTGAAACGCAAATGAAATGAAATCGTCGCAATCAAAAAACGCCAAGCCAACAAACGAAATGAAAAAATAAATAAAACGAATGTACTGTGTATTGTGTGCAGGGCGGCGACAGCAGCGTCAACGTCGGCGTTGCCATCCACGAAAGTATGAGTGAGAGAGCTCTGTCAGTATATACACAACACACACACACATGTATATATGCGTGCATGAGTGCTGCTGCTAATTTTCTTCCGTCTCAGCCATCGTTCTCGTTCTGTCTTTTCTGCTTCTGTGTTTCATTTCATTTGTGTTTGTTTTTGTTTGTATTTTATTACGTTTGTCATTGTGTTTTTGGGGATGCTAACACAAGCGCATATCGACTCACAGATACACACACACATGCACATGCGAACAGAGGTAACATCGTATACCACTCCCACTTCTTGATAGTATTGGTGTACAATTCAAACGGCAACACAATCGTATACATATAGTTTCGGGTTTTGCACACACACACACATACACATTTATACAGAGAGAGACACACAGACGTAGACACAGATACATTGATACGTGTGCATGTGTATATGTAATGTAGATGGGGCTGTAGCTACTACTGCTGGCGCTGCGGACGCAGAGACTCGGCTCGAACACTGGAAACTGGCAACGAAACGAAACACATTTGGCTCGCCTTTCATTACGAATTTGTCATTCGTAAGCGAAGGTAATGCAATAAAATTTTTGCGCGCGCATTTCCATTTTCGACTCTCGCGACATCGTTGACGAAAATGTACCTCGGTATATAACGGAACATCGGCGACTCATGGTGTGGGTGTATTAACAAAAAAAAAAAAAAAAAACATTCGATTTGTGTGCAAGCGTGTGTGTGTGTGTGCCTGTGCTTGCGCGTGCTCTCTCTCTCTGTCTTTCTCTCGCTCTCGCTCTCGCGTAACAAGAGCATTACCAATTAATGTGACTTTGTGTGTGGGAGGAGGGTGTGCGAGTGAGTGACGATTCCCTTTCGAATGCAATTCGTTTCGTTGATTTCTTGCAGTCGCAGTCGCAGTCGCAGTTGTCGCCGTCGTCCTCTCGTGCGCAGCAGACGGGCCCCAAAAGCTCAATGACACGCCGTCGGTACGGTAACGAGTAACGGTTACGTCCTCTCACTCAGCCAATTGGCGCTTTGCTGAGACGGTGTCGTCGGTTCGCATTCTGATTTGTGCAAAGATCATGATGCGAGGAGCATTTGATTGAAAATGCCTGAAATGGCATCGAGAATTCAGTTTGCTTGCAAATGCAATTGGCCAAAGTTCAATTAAACTATCAAAGAAACAAGAAAACAAATCAAAAAAGTGTGTGATTACGAATAATAAATACAATAAATACTGCTTCAAAAATAACGCGTTCATAATTAAATTAAATTAAAGAAGGTAAATGTTTGCACAGAACAGGACAATTAGAAACAAAAATTTTAAATTACAAGAAATCGGAAATATTACGTGCACTAAGAAAATATTTATTGGCACGTTTATTTGGTTAACTTAGGTTTTGTGTTTATAGGAATTGGATATAAATGAAATTGAAAAAAAAAAATTCAAAAGTGATTGTCCGATGGATTTAATATTATATAAATAAACTCGAGGATTGTTGAGAATGTTTAGATGAAAACATTTCCGTTAACCAATGACTTAATTGCTAACTTAATTAGGCATCTGAAATCAGATTTTTCACCAATCGTTTTCACACGTGTAGTGAGAATTATCATTTGTCCATAAGCTTTTTATAATTTTTAAAATCTGAAGTATTCTTTAGCTGGAGCTATGTGTTATTTATTTTTTTTGGCTTTTAATCAAGCACATAAATAATTAAAAATAAATTAAAAGTCCATTAATTATGTACAACATTCGTTTTTTTTTTGTTTTAGGAAGCTCGAAACACAGGTTAACAAATACTATTAAAAAAACAAAAAATGAAAAAAAATAACAACGGAGAAGACGCGCAACAAAAAATATATTTTAACCAATGACGAAGCATGGATTCTGTCAATGTCAATAGCCAATCCGTGACAAGTGAATATAGTGAACAGCAACAACAACAGCTACAACAAAAAGAACAACACGCAACCGATGAACGGTCGTTTAACAACAATAATAATAACAACAATAACAACAACAACAATTTATCCGCAATCAATAATAATCACAGCAACTATAGCAAGCTTCTGGCCAGCAGCAACATGAATACGACTGCGATGCTGATGCATCACCAGCAGCAGCAGCAAGCGGCAGCAGCTGCCGCCGCCGCAGCAGCAGCAGCACAACAGCAACAGCAGCAACAACAGCAGCAGCAGCAGCAGCAGCAGCAACAGCAGCAACAACAGCAGCAACAGCAACATCAGCAACAGAATGGCGGACGCGACGGCAGCAACAGTTCGCGTGGCGCCGCCGACGATCGGCCAAATGGACGCAGCTCACACACGGGCAATGGACGCGGCTCCAGCTGCTCGCCGGCCAGCAGTCCGACGCGACATGGTGGGAGCGCAGTCAGTCCCGTTAGCTCATTGAATCACTCGATGATGGCCCAAATGGCGCAACAACAACACCAGCAGCAACAGCAGCAGCAACAACAGCAGCAACAACAGCAGCAGCAGCAACATCATCAGCTGAGTCCGCCGCCGCATGTAACGGGTGCGCTGGCGACGGGCTTGGCGCCACGGATGCCGCACGGATTGCCGCCGCATTCGCTGGGATTGCTCAACTCGCTGCAGATGATGCACCATGCGTCGCCGCTGGAACTGATGGCGGCGGCGCATCATCATGTGCCGCCACGTTCGTATAACTCACCGCCGCCGATCTCGACCTCGGATCCCAGCGCCAACGAGTGCAAGCTGGTCGAGTATCGGGGCCAGAAGGTTGCCGCCTTCATCATCAGCAACGAGACAATGTTGTGTCTGCCGCAGGCATTCGAGCTCTTCCTCAAGCATCTCGTCGGCGGCCTGCACACGGTGTACACGAAGCTGAAGCGCCTAGACATAGTGCCGCTCGTCTGCAATGTGGAACAGGTGCGGATATTGCGTGGATTGGGCGCCATTCAGCCGGGCGTCAATCGCTGCAAGCTGCTCAGCTGTAAGGACTTTGATGTCCTCTACAGAGACTGCACCACGGCCAGGTACGAAATGCAAATTCCGCTCGCAATTCTTGTTCAATTTTCCTTATTTCCTGTTTACGTTTGCGGGGCGGGGGGGCGATAGGGGGTGGGGGGCATAATTGCGTGAGCTCAACTTTTAGCTAGTGGAGGAACGAAGAAACGCACTTGATACACTCGCAAACGGAATTGCGTACTTCCTGGCACTTAGAAAATCCCTTTTTCAAATAGGCAACATTTTTAAAGCGGGAGAATAAGCCTCTATAATTAACCTCTTTTTATGTTACACATGACTTTAAAATTACAATATTATGAACGCTGGACAAATATGATTGTTCAATATCAGAAATACTCTCTATTTATGGAATATATATAAATTGCTGAAAAGTAGCAAAGCCAAGTTCTAATTTCACATTTTAGACCAATTCTTGAGTCTCTTAAAATTCAGGCAAGCAATCAAAACTGTAGTTTAACTATTTCATAAAAAAGAAGATTAGTTGTCTGTCGTTTTTAAGGGCATATCTTTTTTTTCAGAGTGTATGCAAATAGTTAGTTTGTAAATCAGTATAACGATATCGATTGATTTTGAGGCCCCAACCATCTCGTCTTCGGCAACTAATCAACAAAAGTTTGCTCTGTTGACATTTGGCGGAAATACGCAATGCAAACGTAACTGCTGTTAACCCCCCATCCCCCTTCACCCACCTATTCCCACCTGCAACACTTGACCCCCTAAGTTGAAACAGGGCTTTTTGCAGTCAATTGTTCAGCTAACAGCGCCCATCACAATTGCGTAAATTTGTGAACGATTCTAACAATAGTTGGCCAACAGTTTCTCTGTAGGCTTTTATTGCTGCTGCCCCCGTTGTTGTTGTTGTTGTTGTTGCTGTTTTTATTGCTGTTGTTGGTTTAAAACACAAAACATTCGACGCGTGCGGTGCCTTGTCAAAGCATTTCCGTTCGATTTAAAATAACAACAACAACACAAAAAACTATTTGCCCCCCGTATAATATATATATATATATATATATAGTATGAATTCAAGTAGCAAGTAGTGCTAGCAAAAATAAGTATCTCGATCTGGAGCTGTCATTACTTAGAGCTAAACTTTGCCAAAGCAATAACACTGATAGACACTTGATTCCATAAAATATGAAAACAATTAGTTACTGTTACTGCTACAATCAAATCAAATAAGTTAACTACTGCAAATTTGACTTGCTATTTCAATTAATTTAAATGTTAATTCAAGTTGAATTTGAACAACACAAATATATAAACAATTTGTTAGTCAACAAACAAAATAGTTTAAGTTCCCTTTTTTTTTTAGTCATTTTGAATTTGAGCAACACAAATACTGTTTGTATATCTTGCGGTCTTTTCGCATTGCCTCTTTTTAATATTTTCCAATATATATCCTATAACAGATCGTCTTATATTAGAAATAGCCAAAACAGAATTTTGACTTGCAATTTTAATAAATTTGAGGATTAATTGCATATTTTTGGTCAAGTTGAATTTGAACAACACATTTTTGTGGCTAGTATATTTTTCGATGTTTCCGTAGCAAAAAATGATTCATATTTTACTAAAAGCACCCATAAATAATTATTTTCGATATAAACGTTTTATTTGTAAAGAGAGAGAAATATACCCTAAAACCATAATCATTTTTGATGATAGAGACAACATATTTATTTGGACAATTTTCTGGTGATACCCAATTTTAGTCTGTTAGCTCTCGGGGACGGACGAGCAGCCCCCGGGAACTGGCGACCGGGAACCGGTCACCAAGAGTCGCCCTAGCCACAGAAATGCAGAGTTGGAAAAGCATATAGTTAATTATGGAAACATTGCTCCAAAGTGCACATGCGCTGTTTACAGAAGTTTCAAGGGCTGCGTCTCTCGACCAAAGAGTGCGTTCAACCAATTGAAGAACAGTTTAAAGTGCGGTTAAACCTATTATTAGCTTGAAAGAGTTGCGTTAAATTGAAACAAGTAGAGTAGATTGGGCGCTGACAGAGCCCAAAAAATTGAAAACACAACGAACAAGGAACGAGGAACGAGGAATGAGGAATGAGGAATGAGGAACGAGGAACGAGTAAAGAAAAAGAGAACGAAAACGAGAACGAGGAAAGAGGAACGAAAAAAGGGTAAAGCGAAAAATGCGAGTTGAAAACCGCTAAAGGCAGTTGTCAGTTGTTTTATAGACTTTGTAGTCTCTGGCTCTGGGGCCAGAGGAACAGAAAGTGGTGGATGGCGGGGCGGTGGCGGGGCAGAGCAAGGACGTGGTCAGTTCAGTGTGCACCCCATTGCGTTTATGGTCTGGGACCTGGGGTAATTATAAACTGTAGTTGTCGTAGCTGCCTTCCTCTCGGGGGCAGGGGCGTGTGCATTTTCACACCCGCTTTCCCGCCGCACGTCCATAAGTGAAACATAATTTTGAAATTTTTGAAATTGCGTTTTGTATTTTTTTGTGATCGCTTTTTGTTTTAGCCGCAGCTTTAACACACACACACAACGAAATTTACATATGTGTTTTTTATACTTCACTCTTGTCTCTTGTTCTTCTCTTTTTAATTACAGATGCCTATCGATCAAGCCGCCAGAGAGGTAAACACACAAGTATAATAAAAAACTATGGCAATCTGTTGAAATCGAAATCGAAATCGATCGTATAATCGATGTACTCGGTTCAGTGTGCACTTGAGAGTTTTTAGAGCGAAAATAATTTGTTATTAAATTAATTACTTAATGCGGAAATGGGACGAGCCAGCGTACGACAGCCGGAAGTTTTTGGGAACATAAACAAATAGAGCGTGTTAATGGCCTTTTTTCCTCCTTTTTTTTTGGAATTTTTTGTTTTTTGATTAAGGATAACGCGTTTGGCCAGCAATGCGAAAAGATGTGGGTCAAAGCGAGCATTAAGCTTGCCAGTCTAATCAAATTCCACAGACCGTTTAGTAAACACGTATTTTTGATCGGATGTACAACAACAAAAACAACAACGGCAAATTTTGAACGACAACAATTTGGTTTTTTTTTTCGTTTTTTTTTTTTTTTGTGGAGTTTCTCTTTATTTTTCACTCTAAAATACTCTTGAGCTCATCCGTTTTTGTTATATTTTGCAATATTTTTTATTATATTTGTTTGCCTTTTTGGGCGAGCATTTTTGTCTCACACACATTTTGTTTCTTTCATTAAATCCGCAATTGACAACAAACATTTAATGTGGCTTAACTCCAGCTCCGTCGGCTGTGTCAGCTGTGTCAGTCTGTCAGTTGATGAGTCCGTCAGTTAGTTTGTCAGTTCGCTCAATCGATTGGTCGGTTAGGCAATGCATTAGGTGCTGCTCCGGATTGAAATTGAATTTGATCTCAAATGACAGTTGGCTGTCATATGCCTTACCTGCCACATTGGCTGGCTAAAGCGCCGCTTAGACTTGTGCGGCATCCACAAAGTGAGCCATGGAGGCGGGTCCACATTAGCCATAGGATCGATGCAACGTGTCGTAAACGGTCTGACGGGCACACCTTTACACAAAATTGGCCATGCTTGGCCACAACTATGCAAATTGAAGGTTCAGGCTGAAAATGATTTGGCCACATTTTGCTTTTGCACACACAATTATGGGCATCGTATTTTGGGGCACCTTTAAGTGCTCAAATGGAGTTTAGATCGTGGCTTAGAGTTGGAATTGATTAATTAACTAGCACGCAAAATGAGTCTATTACTATATTTATGCCAGGGTATTAATTCTTCGCCTACCCCGAGATAACTATTTTCAAATTTCGAAAACATAATTTCTGTACCGGTTCGCCGTCTGCTGCGAGATGTGAGATTTCTAGTCTAATGTTATTATTGTTGGCAACTTTGCATTTTGCAAATGCGACTTAATTGAGTGTAACCGAAAAACAAAAGCAACATTGTTTTAATATAAATGAAGCAACAATAGATCAATTTATTTTTATAATAAATAATTACACAGCCACCAAATAAAAGAGAAAAAAGAAATAAAAATGCAACTAATATTCTCTCAGTATCACGAGCAATTGCCAGCGAGGCGACTTGTCGAACGGGCTGTATTTAGTGAATGCAGGGCGAATGCAAGCATATATATATATATATATATATATATCTATACATATACATATACATATATATATATCCGAGTAGCAGCGGACTCAGCAGAAGTTTGTAAGAAAAACACGTAGCATGCTGGTAATTTATGACGAGAACTAAATGAGGTATTAGCACGCCAAATGAAAACTGAAGTCAACGGCAAGAAACAAGAAGAGCGAATAGCAACTACGGCAACTTGGACTCCATATATATATATATATACATATATCTATATATAGTTGCATATACAATATTGAAGAGACGCCAAATAGTTGGCAGCCAGTTGATTAGCCTGCTTTGATAAATGATTAAAATGATTGCTATTCGGCAGCCACTTGTTATCAGTAACAGTAGTCTCTAGCATAAACTGGATTTCTGTTTCTGTTATTTGAAAAATTACACATACAAGCCGACAATTTTCCATTGTGTATGTTCGCTTTCAGCTACAAATCTACGCTCAAAGAAAACTTGGTTATTTCAAGCTGAATAGGTCGCTTTCCAAGTTGGAGTACTTTAAATTCAAACTAAATACCTTATTTTTAGTAATTCCGAAGTGGTTTTCTATCTATGGGAGATTACAATAAAAAACGACTTTCGTTCTGTGCATTTTACAGTTCATTCGTTGTTGATTTAAGTTTTGATTTAACAAATTCAGTGCTTGAAATAAGAATTAAATAATATTTTTAATCTTTTTTTTTCAAAGTCTTTTGCTATTTGAATGAAAGAAAATCGTAGACAACTTGATTTGAATACTAAAAGTTGCATTTGTTTCTTTCAGTGTGCTTACAAATGATATGCGTCTGCCATGTCATTTGTGCATTTGCATGTCGATTTACAATGAATGCCAAAGTTGGGCAAGCATTGGAGCAGAGCTCGACTCGACTGTTGCGTATAAGTTCACATATGTATATATATATATATATATATATATATGTATGTGTATATAGACATGATAATTCTAATGGCAGACTTGAACTGACTTTGGGTCTGTTGTCGCTGGAGAAATGTGAGTCGACTTCAAGCGTCGGCTTCTTCTGAGAAATGCTCCGAGTCTTTGGGATCAAAGGCCAACCACTTTGGTGTGGCGCAAATAGACAGGTGGCATGCAATCTCGAGTGCGAGTTTTGCAAAAATCAATTTCAATTGGAGATTCAATTAAAAGCTTGAGTTTGCATTGCATAATTGAAATATGGAAATTTCGCTGGCATTCAATTGCCCCGCTCCACGTAGCATTGATTTATATAAAAAATATATATTTATATAAATATAACCAACCAGCAATCAGTGGCTATCGAGTGTTCAGGTGGCAATGCAGCCATAAACTTAATTGATTTGCCAATTTGAAAGCGACAAATGCAACACACACACACACACACACATAAGTACAGCCCCCCTCTGGCAATGGGTTAAGCTCACGGAGTCTGTGATTTGGGCCATATTCACTGACAAATGTTGGCAACGCCCAGCACTTTTTATTACATTTGCAATTGCAATTGCAGATGCAGATGCAGTTGCAGTTGTTTGCGAATAGTAGCACGACAATTGATTGGAACATTTAGCCAGGATTTCGCTCTCCTTTGATTATTGAAATGGGCTCGCTGGAACACAGCTGCAAACTGGTCTGTTTCGCTTTGGCAGCCGCAGTACGCCCTCGGAGCAAATTGCTCCCCAGTTGCAAGTAGCTACTAGTTGGGCTACTGCGAACCGGTTTGTCTCACGGCCTGGTCTGGCTTTCTGGCTCGTACCTGACTAAACGTTTGTCTTAAGTCTGCATTTGAATTGGGTTAAATCCTCAGACAACTACTCAATTCCAAAGTGCTGCATCGAAAGTTGAAAAACAATCACGAATAGAACCACATTTGGACTGAATTCGTAGCAGAATTTACGCCAAATTGATTTCTTAAGCCAACAATTTTAATCTGACTATTATTTGTTTTAGCCTTGCATAATCCAAAACACATATATTAGTCAAGTTTTTGGCCTACTCAACAGACAAGGCAAACAAATCTTATCCGAGAAAGCATATTTACAAAGCAAGCGAATTTCGGGCTAACTCGAATGATGACAAATTTTTGGTAGTTTTCAAATTGAAAATCAATCACGAATTAGCCCAAAATTTGAAGAATGCTGATATAGAAAGGGTAATAAAATTGTGGTTAAATCAAATCTTAAACCAAGAATTTTAATCTGATTTGTATTTGTTGTATCCTTGCATAATCCAAAGCAAACAAATCTTAACCGATAAATTATATTCACAAAACAAATTTCGGGGCAACTCGAACCGCAAGTAGACAAATGTGGGCAGTTTTCAATCTGGGCAGATGACAGAAATTCCATTTGCAACGAAGTTGCCTTCAACAATGTGAGGCGCCCCCTTATCGGGTGACCCTGTTAACAAGAAGAGTGTCGTTGTTGTTTGTTGGCTGGTTGGCTGGTTGGTTGTTGGTTGGTGATTGTTGTCTCAAGTCTTCCCTTTCACTGGCTGCTCCATAAATTCATTAACTCCGCTGACTGACGACACCGACGCAAACAGAAGGCCCTCTGATGTTTTTTGCACGTCACAAGTCCGATTAGGACACACATAAAAAACAAAAAGAAAACAAAAGAAATATAAAAAACACTTTCGCTAGATAATAAATAATATTTAAACTTTTGATTACTCATTAACTGGTCTCTTTACATGACCCGGCAGGCCAGTGTCTGTGTGTGTTATGTTGTCATTATGTTGCTGCACAATTAAATCTCGAGTCAGGTCTTACATGCAAATATTGATATTTATTGTTGAAATAACTGTAAATATTTGCAATAGCTTTCCGATTGCAACTGTATCTATATATATATGGGTAACACGGCGCGGCGCCTACGCACAATTATAAATTGTTCAATCTGAGCCCAGATTGCTACCCGTGTTTATTTGTCTTCTTGTTTGCCACAAGTCAACAGCCAACCAAGAACCAAATTTTTTCTCTTTCTTTTGGTTTTTTTTTTTTATTTAATTTGAGTAATTTGGTTAATTGTTTGTTGTGGTTGGGGTTTGTGGAGCTGTCTCTGCCTTTAGTCGCTATTTGCATTTAGTTTCTGAGTATTTGCGGCAGACGCAGTTGCTTTTCCTCTTTTTTGTTGTTGTTGTTGTTGTTGTTGTATTTGTATCTTTATCTGCATCAGTTGTTGTTTGTCATAACTGCTGCCTGCTGCGCAAACTTGTTTATGCCTTTTGGTAACTACGATACACACATGTATGTACATGTGCGTCAAGTATTTGCTTCGGGCTTATTTAAATATTTGAAAACCAAATAATAGCATTTGCCTCTGCCGGTTACAAAACTGACTCCGAATATAGTTTTTCTTTTGGGGCACACATTTTTACTGTTTTCGTTGTACACTTTTTTATGGCAGATAATTAAAGTGGTTGCACGTTTAATGGTCAGATCAACGGGGTGCTTCATAAATGCTTATATACATATAACTCTTGTACAAGTCCAGCCCGAAATAAATGTATCAACATAAAATAAAAATAATCAATTTAAAATAATTAAAGTGCTCTTTAAAACTCTCAAGATTTAGTTTCTGTTCAAAATATCATAGTTATGCAGCGAGAAGAGAAGCGAAGACAACTAAATAATATTAACCCAGTTCCAATTCCATCCAAGTGCTGCCACCACATCTTTCATTGTGTGTGTCCCCATTTGTGCTACAGCTGCTCTATACTGATACCAAGCCAATTGTCATTGCTTTCAACCCAACAGTAACTCTCTGCAATTCCGCAGTTCCAGACCGGGTAGACCGCCCAAACGTGGCCCCGTTGGCCTCTCGTTGCCGCCCTCGCATCTCACCCAGCACCCGCAGCTGAAGAAGCATCGCCTGGACAACGGTGACTATGCCTACGAGAATGGCCATATTAGTGGTAAGTAATGAAAACTCCATTTCCATTCCACCACTCGTTACTATAATCTAGGAAATCTATGATCTAGGAAATCATCAAAACCAATGCTAACCAATTTCTATAAACTTGTATTTAAAGAACAAATTCATAAAGATAATGAAATAATAATAAATATTTAAAAATTTCAATAAAATAATTAGAAAAATTACGTATAAATATATAAAAATCCACTTTTGTATATAAAAATGATCAGGCCCATCCGTTTATAAAGGGAAAGTTTCACCGTTTTCGTAAACTGGAGCACGAATTGCATTGCTTTTTTGAAATTGCCAGTTCTTAGCTTATATTTTCCAAGTGAATTTCCAAGTTTATTGAGTGGTTCTTGTTGCTTGTTGCAATCCCAGACAATTTGAGATCATTGATGGTCTTGGTATGTCATTTAATATTATGTTATTGCCGTCAGCGGAGCTATAACCACGATCCGATCCAATAACGAGCCGCACAACTCGATTGGCAAATGCTAAACGCACCTGAAATGATAATGAAATTATTTCATTGAAATTGCTCTGGGCTTCTTGGCGGCTCGAGATCTGTTCTTATGCAATTGTTGGTTGACTTTGCCCAATCGTTTGGTGCTCGTGCAGCCAATTGAAAGTCGCTAAGGAAAAATTTTTGTGATTTGTGGCTGAGTTGATTATAACTTGTCGAACGGATACAGATACAGATGCACACAATGCGCAATTGTTTTGTAACACAACAACAACAATAATAACAACAACAACAACAACAACAACAACAACAACAACATCATCTTGGGTAGCACGTTCCCCACTGAAAGTTGCCAGTTCGCAGTTTCCCAGCTTCAAGTTCAGATAAATGGCCATTTGTCCAAGGCAAGCAATCATATCGAAAACGTTTCGACTCGCCAACATGTGATTTGTACAGGAAACCGCATTTAAAGTTACAAACCAAACCAAAGCAAAGCAAGACTGCCGACTTATGACTGCTATTTGAATTGTTTCTTTTCTTTTTTATTTTTTTTGATTTCTTTCAGTCTGTTTGGCGTGGCATTGTAATTATTTTAAGTACTTACACATACATAAAACATAGTTGCGCACAAAAGCGAGGCTCACAAAAATTATTGATTATTGATTTTTACATATTGTGGCTCTATGATTTCCTGATGCGTCTGACAACCTCGAACACGCCCATTTCTATTAATGTGTCTGAGCCCCGACGCACAATATCAGATACATATATCAAAAACATCTTATGCTCTTTTTTCTTTAGAACTATGCGCCGCCGGCGCCTGTTCATCACTGAAAACTGGATATTGATGTATGTATGTATGTATATACATATGTATGTATATACACATTATGCCAAGTCATTCAATCCCTTTAAAGCAGCTGAGTAACACTCGTTGAATTATAGGGCGTTGATTTTTGAGTGATATTGCACTATTCCGCTGGATGCGAAGGACAAATGCAACAAACGCAACAAATGCAACAACTGCAACAACTGCAACAACTGCAACCACTGCAACAACTGCATTTGTTAGTTGATTGTATTTAAGCACTTAAAGCGTTAAAACTCAAAACTTTTAATTGCATTACGCATTTCAAACTTAATACAATTTTCATATTTTATGCACTTTAATGACGCTGTCAACACACACTATGTGTGTGTGTGTGTGTGTGTGCGCCTGTGTGTAAACAAAAGGTGGCCTTAACTATGGGCATGGAGCATGTTTTTATTTTAGTTGTTGTGTTTAGTCTGGGCGTGCAGACATCATTAAAGCTTTAGATATGTAGACACACATACCTGCCCACGCATGTACACTATATATATAAATATATATATTAATATATGTCTACATATATATGTGCGTATATCTGTGCATAAGGGAACAGGTGGCCCATGAAGGCGTTCCATTAAATTAAACAAAAAGAGCAGCGATTATTGCACAAAGCCTTTCACGAAATAAAAATCGAAAGTGCTGTTTAAAAATACTCTGAATTGAGCATATATCATTTGTAGTCTCGTAAATATTTAATTAAATTCAAGTTAGTAACTATAATATATATATATTTATATATATATATAGCAAATAGCAGTGTCTATTTAACTATTGAACTTTTAAGTTATATATATATATATATATATATATATACTAATTATATTAATTGCTGATCAACATAAAAGCTGATTTGATCTTTCTTTTTCTGTTAAGTCAAACTGAAGTAGATTTTATATGTTTGATTGTGGATTATATAAACTTAAGATTATAGATATATTTCAGATAATATAAATTCAGAAGAAAATATAAATATAAATTTGTGTAAAGTAAAACTGATCAGGCATGCTTCAGTTTAAGCAAAACTCTTCAGCTTCTGCAAACTGCGAACACTTTGGCCATTTCTATAAACTTGAATTCAATATATTCAGAAAAATGTATCGAAACACTTGAGCAGCATACTTATGTTCGATTACAGATTATATATATTTCAGATTATATAGAGTGCAACAGCTAATATATGCATAGTGACATTTTCGATTCCTTTTGCAGATATGAATCGCATGGAGAAGTCGCCGCTGTTGGCCAACGGCTATAATCCACCGCCCATCAACCATATGGCGTTTATGCAGATTAATGCCCATCATCCTGGCGCGGCGGCTCTAATGTCGCCTGGCATGCCACCACACGGTCTCCATGCGCGCCCCGAGAGCCAGATGCTAAAGGCGGCTGCACAGAATGCGGGCATGTCGGCGGCTAATATGGATGCACTGGCTCGGTCAGGCATCTGGGAGAATTGCCGAGCCGCCTACGAGGACATTGTGAAGCACTTGGAGCGTTTGCGCGAGGAGCGCACCGACGAGCGGCAACAGGCGATTTGTGCCGGCGGCATCGATCGATGTGGCAGCATTGCCAGCGAACGGGACTCGAAGCCGAGGGATCTCAGCTCGCGCAATTGTAAGGCGAAATGTTTGAACTGGTTGCTGCTTGTGGCAAGTGTTGATGAGTTGTTGTTGTTGTTGTGTCTTGCGTCTCGTTCACCCAGGCTCCCCCACGCGCCAGAGTCCCGTGCTGAATCTGAGCAAGTCCGGCGGTAACACGGACCACGGTGGCAGCAATTGTGATGCCGGCAGCGAGCGCAGCGATTGCCTCTCGGCGGTAGCATCGCCGCGCGGCTCGCGCAGCCTGGACGAGGGCAGTCGCAGTGTTGGCGGCGGCGGTGCCATCATTGGCGTCGAGGACGACGACGAGGAGGAGAACCTAAGCGACGAGAACCAATCCGAAGTCGATGAACGTTGCCTCGCCAAAGACGATGAGGGTGAGTAAACTTTGCATTCGCGATAAGAAAATAACGTTTACAAATTCTGACTGTCACTCTCCACTGACTGCCTCTTTATCTGTGTGTGTGCGTGCGTCTGTGCGTGTGTGTGCGTGTGTGTGCGTGTTTGTGTGTGTGCCTTTCAACCACAGATCTGAGTGACACGGAGCGTGATAATCTGTCGACGGGTTCAGCGGCCGCAGCCGCCGCTGCTGCTGCCGCCGCTGCACACTTGCATCAACATGCGGCAGCCGCCTCCTCGCATCAGCATCCGGGTCCGGCGCATCATCTGGGCGTTGTTGTTGTCGGCCAGCACGGCTCACCGACGGCTGAGGTGGCAGCTGCCGCTGCACTGCAGCATCAGCGCGCCCTCAACTACTCGCAGTTGGCAGCCGCCGCTGCCGTCGCCAATGGTGCGGCCGCAGCTGGAGTTGCCGCAGCCGCCGTGAATGGTCCACCACCGGCGGGCGGTGGTGCGCTGACGCCCAACGAGGCGTTGTTGGCGGCAAACGATGGCACCGCTGCGGCAGCGCTCGCTGGCGGCCTGGCGCTGGGTCCGCTCGGCATTGATGGGCATGCCGTGGTGCCCGCCAGCTCCACGGAGACGTTGCTGAGGAACATCCAAAGTCTGCTAAAAGTCGCCGCTGACAATGCCAGGCAGCAGGAGCGTCAGATCAGCTATGAGAAAGGTGAGCAACAGACTTATAAGCCACAAAATATTCCTCGATATGCAAACTAAATCGTGCTCAATTTGACCGTAGCTAACACTCACCCCCTCTCGCTCTTTCTTTCTCTACCTCTCTCTCTCTCTCACAGCCGAACTCAAGATGGATGTGTTGCGTGAACGGGAAGTCAAAGACGCGCTGGAAAGGCAGCTTGTGGACGAGCGCAAATTACGTGGTGAGTTTTAAGTTTTAAGTTAAAGCTAAATCAAAGATATATCTATGCACTAGACATTAAATCTATATTTCTATATATATATATCTATATATATATATTGAAAAGAAAGGCCAAAAAATAGCGAAAAAATAATAATCGCACCACTTAAGCAATCTTTATACACATCTTCACGTTTCGTAGATTTGCGTGTATGTGCAAACATGTGCTAAAAATATTGGACTTTGATTATCTTATTAATCATATTTATACTCTAATAGGTTGTTATTATAGATATTTTTTTTAAAACGTGTTATTCACATTATGGTTTTTTTATTACTACTTTTTTAAGACTTTCACACTTCATCAACCATTTTCATAAGTTCCTTAATAAACATTCGACAACATTTTTTGTATAAATAGTGTTATTCTTGTTGTCGCAGCTGTATTTGTAATCTGTTCGATTCGACAGAGCAATTTGTAAATCCAATTAATATTGAGTGCAATTTGTTCTCCAAAGTGATTATCGCCTAAGCTAGACAACAATTAAATAATTGACATAAGTTGCTAAAATGTTCGAGTCTTTGCTATAGCGCCTCGACTGAATCAAGTTTATGATTTTGCTTTTGAAATATTTGAGTATCGACCAATATCGTGTTTTCAACTTTGAATGCGACATTCATCTGTAGCTCAAACTACAAATCGATTAATTTTTGATAGAGGTAAAGTTTTGACCTTAGCCAGTTTTGACCTAATCCTTGTCAAAATGGGAACTTAACTTTAGAGCTATAGTTTCTATGGTGGCTAATTGATATAGCGATGCTGTCCAGCTGACTACGACTTATGCATTGCTTGTATCGTGTTTGTATATAAATATCTCAGATGCAAAGAATCCCTCATTATTGGCTGATGATTTCTCCACTCGAGCTTTAATTTCATAGTACATTTGTCAAGTTTAATTTATACATCGAGTGTTGTGTGGCTATTTATAGTTTCATATCCGTGCTGGGTGATTTTTGACTTAGCGGCAATCCCTTTTCACAAGCCAGAAGCACAAGCCGCTTGTCAAAAAGTTCTCTGAAAGAGTGCCGAGTGCCGAATGCAGAGTGCCTATGCCGACTCCAATCGTGTGCGCTTAATGTAAGCTGACTCAAATGACAATGACACCTGATATGTCCACTCGCTCTTACTCACTCTCGCTCTCTCTCTATCTCTCTCTATCTCTCTATCTCACTCTCTCCCTCTCTCTCTCTCTCTTTTGTCGCTTTGGTGGTCGTTCTGGCTGTCGACAGAGAAGGGCTTTTTAAGTCCAAGGCTGCCGTTCTGTCCCGTTCCGTTCATTTGCCGTACCGGGGACCTTTTCAACAGAAATCACAATTCAACTGAATTTAATATCATTTCATTATTTAGTTACACTCGAGCGATTGGCAAAAAGTAGCAACTTCAACTTCAGCTTCAACTTCGGCATAACGACGACGCCACACAATTTAGAAGATGACAATGTCTGGATGAGTTCCAGAAAGGCGTTGCGGTGGTGGGGGGGAAAGGGTGTTTCACTGGCTTGGGTGTGGAATTTGAGTTGCTTTTGGTTACAGACAAAAAGTTTTATTTGACGCACACACAGCACAAAGATCTTTTAATTGGTTGTTATTATCATGTTTATGATGACTCCGAAACACTAAAAGGGTTGTCAAACTCTCAGGCACGACTTAAGGGTGAGCGTGGACAGCTAAATCTTTGCCATTGCCAACATTTGCGCTATAAAACATATTTGAAATAAGAAACCATTCAGCCAATTACTGTGATGGCCATACAAATATCATATACATTCGCAGAAAATGTATAGGATTCGTTTGCTGAAACTAGTCAGGCTTGTATTTGAAATGGATCAAATATCGTCCAATGAATAACGAAATATTCATTTCTTTTGTGCTCTCTTTGTTTGGCATAGAATCAACAACAGCTACTTGGCGAAAAGTATCACCATAAAAACACAGAAATTCACAGAAAGCCATCAATAATAATAACTCTTGATGTTAAACAAAAAAACAGAAAATCATTCGATTGCAAACTCGTTCAGTACCTTAAGTGATTACATTAGTTCGGAATTACACTACTTACTTGGCCGACTTGTTGGCCGCATTGGCTTAGGCCAACACCTCAAAGTCAGCAAGAGGCAGCAATTTCATTTCAAAAATGGTAACCTCTGAATGGTAATTGTGGGTAGTCTCACCATTTATTTAATAGTTTTTGTTTTACTTGGAACTTCTGTTGGTGGCAGCCACTTATTGCCAGGTCCTAGCACTCGCACTCGCAATCGCATTCGCAGTAGCATATAAATCAGCAGAGCGAACTGCATTTGTAAATGTTGAAACTACTTGGAATGTTGTTTGGGTTCGTCCCACATTGCCATTTTATTTGCTGTTGTTGCTGTTGTCGGGGTTTTGCACAAATTGCATGCAACTCTGAAAAAGCCACACAGACATCTAATTGCAACTAATAATAAAGCAAAGCGATAAACATCTAGAGGTTGTAGAACATGCTACAAATTGGCCCAATGCATCGGGAGCGCGTGAGTGCATCAGCGCAACGTCAAGAACATTGCTCACTCGGTCCTCAAGCCATGGCTGTGTCGCTCCCCAATGACCAATGGGTGAAATTCAATATCAGCATAGCCAAAAGCCATATACATACATACATATGTGCACACATAGACGTGCATCGTTTTGATGAATTGGCTACACCCTCAAAACGGCTGTCACCACGCTCCACTGACTTGATCAACGTTCGATTATATTCCTATGTCTCCACAGTCTCTTTTTCCAGTCGCGTTCAAAAACTCAAATTGCGCCCACACACACGGGCGGATGCGCAGTTGAGCTGCCACAGCCAGCCATCCAACGATCAACGATCTGCGATCAGCGATCAGCGCTCAATCGACTCAGTTCATAGATTTATATCTGGGGCATTCTTGGGCCTCTAAACACAGTCAAACCTCAACATTTTATCGCAACTTTGCTCTTAAAAAAAATACAAATAAATAAATAAACACAAATACTACAAAAATAATATAATTTTCTATATAAAACTTTCTTCTCTAAAATGTATTTTATGTCGATCAAATCAACAAAATTTATATGAAATGAATAATAATAAATAAATAAAATGATCAAATAATATAATTTAGTGTAGAAAACTTTCTATTTTAGGGTATTTTAGATTTTATTCGCCTTTTTAGAATCATTCAAAATTAATTTCCATTTAATACTTATCTTATTATAATATATATATCTAAATCGTGTATGATTACTTTTTGTTTATAAATAAATATATATAAAATAAATATTCAAAAATATTAAAGTGGAATTATTTTAAATGATTCTTAAAGTTTGGAATGAATCTAAAATGTGCAAATTCGAAAAAGATCAAATAAGTTATGAAATAGCAACAAAATAATGCAGTGAAACATTTATATTTTATTACATTTGCAACATGTGGCAAGAAATGGTCGGAATGTGTCTATTTATTTTGGGTTTCCCTTCTTTTTTTTCTTCCTATTTTGCAGTGCTCTATCAGAAGCGTTTCAGACGCGAGCGAAAGATTCGCATCCGCTATCAGCAGCAGCTGGGCGAGGGGGGCAGCAAAGGGGGCAACTCGAATTCGAATGGCAACAGCGTCACCTGTAGCGACGCTGAGCTGTGTGGGGCAGGCAGCGCTGCCGATGGCAAATGCAGCAGTGGCAGCAGCGAAGGCGCCGAGGCGCTCAAAGGTAAGTTTCGGGGCAAAAATGAAAGAAAAAGAAACCGAAAACGAAAGAAAAAAAGCAGAGGCGACCATAACGCATGGCTAACAATACCCCTCCACCCCTCCCTGCTCCGCTTCTCGCCTCTCGACTCTCTCGCTTGTCCCGCCCTGCGCCTAACGCTTTGATAACCAACACAGCGCCCTCTGTTTTACATTCCATTCGATAGACATCGACTGCGGCAGTCGTGGCGGCAGTGATAAGTCCGAGAAGTCCTCCAGCTCCTCATGTGATGTGACCAGTCAAACGGTGCAGCCGGCATCCGCCACCCGCTCGGACTCCCCCACCCACTTCAAGCGCGAACCGCACTCCGATCACGAAGGTTCCATCGAGCGTCAGCAGTGCAGCAGCGCAGCCCGCGACAATGAGCCGCGCTGCTCCAGTCGGGATCGCGAGGACCAACCGCCCAGTGCTGCCTCTGTGGCGGCTGCGGCGGCTGCTGCTGCTGCTGCCGAGGGCAGTTTAGCGGCGGCCGCCGCTGCTGCAGCTGCAGCTGCTGCCGGCAACGGAAAGGCTCCGTGGAGCTATCCAGGCATCGATTTGATGGCCACGGGAGCCTTCTGGCAAAACTATTCGGGTAAGTTGAGAAACACTTTAATTAAAATAGATTTTTGTTCCATCAAATTCCTAACATATTCTTCGAAAAAAGTTTAATGAATTTTTGCATAGATCTTACATAGCTACTGACATTTTCCATCCCTCGGGGATTACTTTTATAATAGACGCTATCATTAGTTTTGGGTGTATATAAATGTCCCTTATAATTTTCAGTTTAATGAATTTTCGCCTAGATCTTTGTTGTCTTCGAAGTTTTATATACACATTGTGTAGTTACTACTGCTTAGGTATGCTAAATATTTCAGGATTAAGTATATCAAGGATTAAATACGCTATATCGATATATCGATTATTAATTGCAATCCAGTTACATATTATACAAATTTCACCGCACACATACATAATAACTGACATTTCTTATCTCTTGGGAATTATATATATAAAAGACGCTGTTCTTAGTTTTGGGTGTAAATATAATTCCCTTATACTCTATAACTATAACTATATCATATCATATTAGTTAGTAGTTTCATCAATTTTCACATATATCTGTATATAAATGTACATTCCAGTAGAAGAATTAGGTGCATAAAAAAGAGAATTTTTAATATAATAGCCAAGGCAGTAAGGTATTATATTTGAGAAGGCTTCTATTCTTACTTACTTATTCCACTGAGCGTTGGTTACGGACAAGGACAAACTAGAAACAGATAATGAAACTAATTATAATCGATGTCGCTTTGCTCGTTGTTTGCAACAAGAAAATTCAATATGTTTGACATATTTGATGACAGAGTTAAGTACGCTTTGCCACTAGAAACAATGTTGTTGCTGGTTGAAGTATGTTTTAGCTAAGTTACCTTTGACACTGTTGCATCTACTTTAGTAAAAAGATATATTTAATGCAGACAGCATTATAAAATATTATTTTTTTTTGGTATTTTTTTTTTATGTTTTAAAGAATCCCTTGCACAGGAACTGGAAATGGAGCGCAAGACACGGGCGGCGAATGCAGAGCGGGATGTGAAGAGTCCGTTGTCGGAGAGACCAACGGCATATTACAAGAACTCGGTGCTGTTCGGAAGTGCTAATTAAGTTGCTGATGCGGTAAGCTCTTGCCAAAGGCGACAAGGATATTTGATCTCAAAGTGCAATCCAGGTGTCGGCGGCGCTTGAGAAGTGGGCGTCGTGTGAGGGCGCGGCCAGACCAAAATGCTAAATGCAGAACTCCAACATAATTAGTGCAAACATATGTAAATACGTATTAACAATTAAAAACAGAAGTCACGCAAATTTGAGCAGAGATCGTTGCGCATGTTGGAATGCCCTGTTTTGTACATACTTTAACATAGCGAAAATTAAACACTTCCGATACCAATACATAATGCATAGACATAACCCAGTTGTACACTTAAGATTTAGGGTAGCTTCCAGCATTTTGTACATAGGCATACAAAGACTTTTTAAAGTAGTGCTGGATGCCTCAAATGGCTGCTAAACTAGTTGGCAAAGCATTTAGCATTTAGCATTTACTACACATTTTATCATTGCTTCTAACTACGATTCTTAAGCATTTAATTTATACTGTGAAATGAACGAATGGAGACCATATATACATATATATATATGTATGTATGTCTTCAATTCGGTAATCATTTTAAAAATCGCTTTTTAGTGTTTTAAATGGAAATTAAGTGATTGACGTGAGTAAGCTGAGAGTTAATGTTAAAAGCCAAGGTTTTAATTTATTTATTAGCTTAGCAGCGCATTAAGCAAAACTAATCATAGTATTTTATAAACTAAACACTTAAAGTATTCACACATGCTTAGACATTAAACCATACAAAAAATATAATATAATATATAAATGTATATATATATATATATGTGAATATATATATATATGAATACATATACATAGTAGCGTAATGCAAGAGATGGAAATAAATAAAAATGATAATTAGAAATAATACGAACTTCATTAAACAAATGTGTTATAAAGTCGACATTAAATATATCTATTTAAACGCTTCATATGCTATAATATATATACCTTAAATATTAACATTACATTAACATTAGTCCTAATAGTCACTGAACATTGTATTGAAAACATAATACACTGTAATTCGCTGATCTGTCCCTAATTAATTGTCCAACATTTTCGATGCAGTTACGTTTCAAATAAAAGTTTCAATTATTCACTTGTGAAACATTCATTTTCTTTGGCAACTGTTTTTTCTTCTTTTATTCTGAAACTTAATTTTATAAAAATTCAAATATTCCTGCGAAGAATTCAGGTGGATTTATTTGGGGTGCAGCTAAGCGAATTATAGTGTAAATTGAATCAAAAATGTTAACTTATTGTGCAACATTTGTCGCTCGCTGCAAAAACATACATAATATTACAATAAATAGCATTAAAATACTACAGAATACTGACAGGACACCAACAACTAGAGAACAGCAAACATAACGAAAAGTGAACAAGTTTAAAAACAATATATAATAAATTATTATTGAAAAAGCATTAATGAACCAATTTGTTTTAATTTTTGCGGTAATATGGTATAAAATAATAATAAAACTAAAGTGAATACAGTTAAAAATTTTCTGGATTTTTCCGAAGACCGGTAAATATATAAATCTAAAAAAAAAGTTTGAAGTTTCTAACTGCAGGCGAACATTGCAAAAGAAAACCGTATTAAACAGTTTTAGAGTCACTAACCCCAGCCCATAAGGAGATCGTCGTGATCGGTTAAGCAATGCAATAAAAAAGACAACAGAAAGATAAACCAACATTAGCTGGCTGGCGCGCGTGGAGACAGAGGCAATCTGCTAACAAATCGGCAAACTCACGTTTAGACGGCTCAGACTTAAACAGTTATCGATCCAAACATTTTTTGCCTGATGATTTATGCGTCTGGTGTGGCTTAAGGGATCAGCTGAATCTCGAGCTAAATGCGAGATTTGCACGGAAACAAAACCAAAAAAAAAAAAACAAAACATAAAAGCAAAAGAACATAACAAAACTACGTATTGTAATTATGATTATTGGTAAATTATATTTAATTTACAGTTAAGCGATCACGTATGTTCGCCAAAGGCCCCTACGATTTAAAATATTATCGGCCCCCAAAAATACCTTTCGCCTGACCTCAATTATCGATTTAACTTTATTATTGGTTTAGATTTGGTGTTTTTGATTTGGCCACGGTCCTCGCCTGGACGTTTCGTGTCCATCTCCATGCAAAAACTCGAAATTAAATGGAATGCTTTTGATGACCATCCTCTCGACGCCAGCCCATTGAGGGGCAAGGTCCAAGGCAGTGTGATACTTGGGGCATATGTCGTCGTCTCTGGTATTAGGTGGGCAGATCGCTTAATTCTCATTAATTTCTTTGAGCAAATGTGAAACGTTTAGCTGATAGCTGGTTTCTTCTTGTTGATTGTCAGTTCCCCAAATATTTTCTCCAATCATATTTTATGCTAAATGGCATTTAACATTTCGTTTTCTTTATCGCGCCTTTGGTTAGCAGCGCTTCAGCTGTTATTATGAGTATATACTAATTATGAATAATTGTTTGCCATAAAAAATTTATATAAACACTCATTTCTCTCAGGATTCGCAGAGAGATAAGTTAAGATAAGATAAGATATTTATTCATTTAATGTTCACCAATAACAACAATAAAAATTAAAAATAAAAACAACAATAAAATTTTATATTTAACTTTAAATTACAAATATTAAATAAAATTGCTCCAACATTTGCTGCATTTATTGGGTAAAGCCCAGAAAAACCTATAAAAAAAATGAAGACATTTATATTTATTTACATATATTTATTCAATATAAAGTATATTATAGAATTTAATAAATAATTGTGTGGCTGTTCATATGTATACATATATATATATTTTTTTTGAGCTTTCGCCACAGTCAAAGATTCACTTGCTCAAAAACCGCTTCATCTTAAATCACACGCCCACAAATAAAGCCGCAACTTACAAAGTTCAGCCAAAACAAATACGCGCAAGCTCAAGGCAATTAACAGGAAACAATCCAATGTTGGTTTGGCATCGCCTAGACACAATTAAAAGTGCAATTTTTTACAAGAATCTACGGTTGGATTTCGCATCTACTCTGCTCCCCGCTTCCTATTGGCTAATTCGTATCAGTGCAATTGATCTGGGGCTAGTAGGTGCATCTAAACTAACGACTGTCCGAGATCTGTGTTTATTTGGTGAGGGGCGTGTTGCTTGATCAACGTTGTAAAATAAATTTCGTATACCTATTGCAGAAAGGGCTGATCGACTAATCACGAGCCTTATCAAACTAATAAGTAGAATTCTATATATGCATAACTATATGAATTCAAATCTCTCAAATATCTCAACCCAAAGATCTGATAGAGCTGTAGTTTCCATAAGATATAGAAGCAAAAGGGTAAGCTATTAAAATTGTATTATTATTTAAACTATAGTTGATTTATATATGGCATTTAAGGGCATGAAAACTTCATTGAGTTATACTCTGAAAAGGTCTTTCGAATTCTGTTTTTAGTTTGCGTGCTGTGCAACATTTGCCAACTAATTCGATTTCAATGTAGCATTGACTGCCAAAAGGATCGAAAGATGTGTATATAGTTGTTGTTGCAGCGTGGTGCGGTGCGGTCTCCGGCAAACATATGTTGCATTAATTGTTCATGTTGTTCAAACGCAACTCATGTTCAATGAGTTTTATTGCTGCTCAACACACAAACAACAACAGCAGCAGCAGCACAGGCAGCACAGGCAGCACAAGCAGCACAAGCAGCACAAGCAGCAACAGCAGAAGGAGAAGTTGCACGAAGCAAATGAAAAGAAAAATTGCACTCAAAACATTTTTCATTACGTGATTTTCAAGCATGCCATGCAGAAGAGCTGCAAGAGGAGATGCTCAGAGCGCCATAAGTGGCGACAGCCGGCACAGCACCAAGTATACAACAACAACAACAACAACAGCAGCAGCAGCAGCAGCAACAACAACAACAGCAACAACAACAATAAACACAACAGCAACAATAAAAGGATTGTTTAGGGTCGCCGCTAAGCCATAAGGATCGACATCACCTTGTCTGCATTCCCACACGCGATCGCAATCGCAGTTGCCTAAGCAAGAGCAAAACAACAACAACAACAACAGCTACAACAACAGCAACAACTACGAGCAGCAGATACAAATGTATCTATGAGCTGCTCAGTCGCGAATGGCGAAGCGCGACTCAATTACAATTTATTAAAAGACGCGCAACTGATTTATAAGCAAAGCTCCAGCAAAATACCCAATGTTTTCGTGTCTGGCCGTTGACGTTTTGTTGCCCTGCCAGCTTGTTTTACTGCCAGTTTGTTGGGGGCGGCCTATTTGTGTGCAAATGGCAGCCCAAGCCAAAGATGCGCCATTCGAGGTAGCTTTAGGAGTATACATAGGTGGTGACAGTTGCTTGTCAGCAAGTTACACAGCGCAAGGAGTACGTAAATACTTCATATGATTTATATATTCCTTAAGTGAGTTATGGATCGTGTAACTTTCAAGCTCTTTTATTAGAGCGAATCAGTTACGCATCTTTTCTAGTATGATTTTTATATTTAGATTTGCTTTGCAATGTCTAAAATTAAAGTTAAAACAGCAAGTAGATTTCGAGAGAAACTTCTGGGTCAAAATGATCTACAAAAATATCTATCAGTCGTGCTGCAGTTTGCAAAATTGGGAATTGTACTTAAATAATAAAAAATAATTAATAAATAATTCATAAGAACTATTTTTTGGTCTGATTGGGTTTTTTCTGGGTTTTTTTTTCGCAATTCATGCAAAAAATGTTGGACTCTTTTGCATTTCAGTTTTTTTTTATTTGTATATTATTTTAAATTTTATTTTAAATATAATTTACTTGACATTAGTTGACTTTAAGCAAATAAATAAATAAATAAGAACACTTGAAACGGAAAAGCTTGGCGTGCATACACTTGAAAACAAAAAATGTTTATTTTTGCGCGATCTTTGACTCCTCTTAGTATTTTTTAAGTGTCAAGTTTTAGTGTGAAATTACAAAATGCTGTACTCTAAAGATACTATTAGTAAATCGACTGGCAGATGAAAAGAAAATTATACTCTGCAGATTTCATAACGTATTAAAAAACGATACGAATTCACTGAAACTGCTTATCCCTATATATGTTGAAGATTAACCCTCGACAGGTGCTGCAACTACTTGGCTGCCCAAGTTGGTCTCAGTTGCAAGCCAATTTGATGAAATAGCCCGTAGTCACAACGAAATCCGCTCAGGATAACAAAAGTAAAACCGCGCACAATGTGCAGCGTCACCTTTTGTTCATATTTCTCCCTTTGCGGATATACATAACCGTAAAGAAAAAATGATGAAAAAACACAAAGAATTATAAAAAACATATTTTGCGACCATTATTCCATAAATCCTCGAGAACCCAAGCGATTTGGTGGCTGCAACGAACCCCAGACTCAGACTGGATATAAAAACGATTCTAATGCACTCAGGCGAACAAGTTGTGGTTGCGATTGCAACGAAAAAAAAGGTAAAAAGGAAAGAGGAACGAGGAACAAGATGAGTATATGTACTTATAAATGTAGCAACAACATGCAACTATATGGTATATGCATGTGTGTTGGTAGATTTGGAATTAGGCTTACATATGTCAAGGGGGCGCGGAAATTGCGGTTTGATTCCGTTGTTGTTGTTGTTGTAGTTGCAACTGTTGCTAGCCTCTATCAAAAGTTTCTTCAGCTGACGTACCCTGAGGTAATGAGGACAATCTGCTCGCAACATTACCAATGCAGAGCCAACCAATTGTGAGGCGGAGACGGAGACTGAGACTGAGACTGAGACTGGGTCTGAGACAGAGTCTGAGTTGGAGTTTGAGCAGCACCAGCAGCATGCCGGCTGGCAATTCAAGTGGAAGTGGAACTGCCAGCAGTAGTGGATGTGAGTGCCCTCGTTCTACGCTCTGTTTGCGCACAGGACATCTGATATTATATTGCTAATTCGATACTTTTATTTTGAGAAATGCAGGACTCTGCTTGTCTTTTGTTTTCTTTCCTTTCGTGCTCGCTTTTTGCATAATTTTTCATAACTGAGATTCGAAGGTTTTCTTCTAGAGCAACCGTTCAATATTATAATTTTTTTGTTAATAAATATAAAAAATGATAATAATAATACATTTTGTGTGAATGCAATACGATCCGTTATTCATAATCATCTTTTGTGTTCTGGGCAGAGAGTTCTCTGGTGTCTGCGGGCTGTGCTCTTAACCGAAAGATTTTTACTGCTGGCCGCACTCTGTGCCAGACCATGGTCTTTATTTATTACCGTTATGTGACCAGACCACACATTATGTTAATTCACTCTTTCTTCGTGTGCGCTCTCATTGAGCCCGATTCTGTGATTTACAGATGACGCCTGGACACAGGTGACAACAGCTGCAAAGTGCAGAGAATCAACGGTGGCCGCCACCAACAGCAGCAGCAGCCAACAGTTGCTGGGCGTGTGATTCGAGGGCTCCCCTTTCCCCCCAAACCCCCACCCCAAGAGCCAATGAGCTGGATGTGCCTCGATAAGCTCATACATCTTTCAGTCTATGCTTTTTTGAGCTGAGCAAACCGCATCTTGTGCACGTTTCTTCTTTCTGTGTGAGCCCTCGCCCATTTCCCATCATATATATGTATGTGTGTGTGTGCGTGTGTGTGTGTGTGTATGCAGATGCCGTGGTTAATTTCACAGCAGCACCATCATCACAATATCCATATCCGCTCTCATTCCAGTTAGCCGCTGCTCCTTAGAGCCAAGCGAAAATAAAAGAAATGTTAAATTTCTTATAGGAAGTATGAATTACGGTTTCATTTTTTGCTTGTGATTTTACTGCTGCTCCTGCTCCTTTTCCTGTTCCTGTTTCTATTGCTTCCAATGGTTGTGGCCTCTGCTTTGTGCCTTAAACAATGTATGTATACATAGTACATATACGTTTATATACCCAGTTGTACATGGCGAAGTCTTATAAGAATGAAAACACTGCTCGTATATACAGGGTGCGCAATTCTAGACAGATTTCATCACATATCATATCAATTACAATTAGAATTGAAATCTTTAAATGTTATCGATAAATATTTCAGGTATCCATATATTTAACGAATCGCCTTTAAAATTTATTATGAAACTTTTTATATAATTACTAAATGATTAGAAAGTCTTATTTCATTTTAGCAATCTGACCAGCTGATAGATATTATTTAAAGTAGAAACCTTATAGGACTGGTTAACAAAAACTGAATGCGCCTGTATAAAAGTTGGCACTTGCCACGCATACATAAACTTTCAAACACCCACAACACACACACGCACACTCGCACACACAGAGCTATCGTTGGGTGTGGCAGCTAGTAAGTTTTTGTTTGAGTAAAATAAACGCCATATTGTAGACATTGTTAAGGTTTTTGAAAATTTTATAATTAATTTTCTGGTTAACATGTTCTTCATATGTGTAAATATGCGCAAAATCCATACAATAAACGACCTTCCTTGCCTCCTTCCCACTCGAGTTTGCCTGTCATAGTTGTTATTGTAGCTTTTGCTGCTTCGCAAAGTTCCGAAAGCGTGTTTACAAAGCAAAGCCTTTTGTACAAGTATCAGATTCCTCTGCTGATTAAAGAAGAACTCCAAACTGGGAGCAGGGGTTCGCTGTGAGTGTAGAGAAGAATCCTCATTCCAAGCATTCAGTCCTTTCAAGCAGGCGCGCATAAGCTAGGAATATTTGTTAAAAATTTAAACATTATAAATGATTGTCTACTCATATCCTGGATTTAAACTGTCCGTAGATATGTATGTACATATATACACTCAGAAAAAAAATCGAACGTTTTCCTGGAATTTAGAAAACGTTTGTCTTAAAATCAGAAGACTTTGTGTTTTTTCTATTTCTGTTTAGAAATATTTCCTATTATTAAGAAATTGAAATACAGGAAGCCGTTTTTTTCTGAGTGTATGTGTAAGTCTTGTGGCGCCATGACTGAATCATTAGGGCATTAAAGTCTCTGTTTCTGTGTTTGGGCTCGAAACACGCATGTTGTAGTTTTCAACGTCATTTACTTTTGGACTCAATTGAATTGGAAATTCAAACTCTTTTGAAACTGAGAGTGACATGACCATGCCGATAGGTAGCAAAGGTGCCGAGTCATGCTGCCGCAGTGACTGCATCAAATGGCAAAGTCGCCGAAGATGTTTCGGCTTATTTCTTCTTCTTTTTGTTGCATGCTTCAATTTCTTCGCACAATAGTCTTGGCTTGGCTTCTTCTACTTATTCATTCGGTGTTCATTTGGTTGTCGTTATGTATCCTTTTTTTGTTATTGATTCAGTTTTTGGGGTTTGTTTTTTATTAGGTTTTGTGGCAGTCATGGCAAGTGATCCATCTTAATTCATAAAACATTCGTCATCAGTTTTGGAAATGCTATCGAGCCAGTCGATTTCTATGGTCGACTTTTTATTTTGTTTGTGCATTTTAATTTGTCAGCGCTGTGGATGTGTGGAAACGTGTTGCATAGAATTGGGCGCGTAGGCAGCTGTACACTCGAGCTGATCGATGACGACACTATTTGCCAGGATACACAGTCCATGATGGATGGTTCAGCTTGTGTCCTTCTGGGATAGCAAGGGGTTTCTTTTGCCAATCTTTTTAATTTCATTTGAAAGCATGCCGCAGAAGAGTTTTCTTTTTTGTTGCATGGATACATAACTAAGTATCCTTAAACCTATGGCAAATATCGAAAAATACCAACACAACTGGCTAGAGTATTTAATATTCCATTAAATTAAAGCAATTCAAATTCAACTGATTTTTAAAGGCGCCTCAAATCTGTTCTTTCATCACTGTTTATCTATGTGCTCACACGCCAGACGCAAATAGAGTTCGTAACTGGTTTTCTTTTTCTGGCTTACCCCAAGGAATTAATATGCAACCCTTTTATAATGATAAAAAACTGGGATGTCAAACGTGGTTTTGTGATACGTCATCGTGATTTGGCAAATTTGACAGCCGATAACACAACGAGGGTAGTGCAAGAGATGACGGGGGGTAGAGTGAGTGTGAGAGGTTGAGAGAGGGAGAGGGAGAGGGAGATTTAGCCCTTTGCTTGATTCACGCATAAATTGTTTTACATTTGTGCAATCTTTGTTTGACTCAATTCATTCATTCATTCAATAGATTGCTTTCTAACAGTAGCTGAGATTACTGTGATGATTTGCAGGAATATCAGCAACAATAGAATCAACAACACAAATAACAGAAACAACAACGGCAACACCAGCAACAACAACAACAGCAATTACAACACTTTGACATAAACACAATCTCACATTGGAGGTTGCGTGCCAAGCGAAGATTTCTCATGTAGTCGCAAATCGAACTGCCAAATTGTTGTTGATATGTTGTGCGTGTGTAACTGTTGTACAAATTGAATGCAAAGCACCAGGTTACAATCCTCTGACCCCCCTCCCCCCCTCGTCTGCCTCTTGTCTCACGTCTCCTGTCCACTGTCCCCTGTCTGCTCCACAGCAAAATAACAAAAATTGAATTATCAGTGCTGGGTACATCAGGCTTAATTCGTTTTGGCGCAGTACGCGTGCGCACGCAACTTTTGCCGATTACACTCAACTCCTCAACCTCTCCCCTCTCCCTCCCCACCCTTCCCAGTCCCCTCCCCCTCTCGCCAAGAAGACCCCACGCGGGGGCTCGAACACAAGCGACTGACATAATCGTGAAATATTGGCACGCAGTAGTTTCCATCTAACTTGTCAGTTTCCAGCTTATTAAAAAAAAATAAATTGTTAACAAATGTTCAGTACTTAGAAAGTTGAGAGAGAGAGAGGGATATAGAAATTATGAGGGAGTAAGGGAGAGTATTCTTAATTGAACAATCGCAATCGTAGGTATTAATATTCTAGCCTGATTCCACTATCAACATTTCCAACATTCTTGAATGTTCTTAGCCAGTATACTTTAATATTAAAGTAACAACATTCTGTCTATTTATTTACATCGAATATTTAGTGATTTTTTTCAAAAGGTTTTAATGAATATGAATTTAAAATTCAAGTTGTGAGTTAAATATTTCAAAATTAAAGGGGCTCACATGGAATTGCAATAGTTTTAGAATGTGAATGTAGGAAATGTTGGCCATAATAATACTTTTTCAATTGCATATTGTCGTTGGCTGTTTCAGTTGTTTTGGTTACGATTTGAATAGCTCTTGCATATGCAATATTGGCACAGCTTTCTGCGATTTACGAATGTTTACAGCCGAAATGGTAATGCATGGAAGCAGGGTGGCAAGGGGGGGCAGGGGACTCACTGCCAGGGGGCTTTTACGAGTGTTTATTTGTGCGTCTAAACATCTTTAATGGGGAATCATAAGTCCCGGTAATGTTGCCGGATACCCAAAAGCAAACTAAACGTCGCACACGCTGGGTGGCAGTCGTCGTTGTAGAACTTTTTGATTTTAATGATATACTGGCAAGTATTTTTTGAATTATTGCATAGCACATACACAGTGCGTAATAAAATCTCACCCGGATCCGATACTGATGGCTGTGGATACGGTTGTGGATGTCGATGTGGATGTATGCAGTTTTATTGTTTTTGCCTCGATTTAATTAAGCCAGAGCAAAGCGTGCCGCCAGCGTCGTTGTTGGCCATTTACTTGGCGTTTATTTGTTTGTTTTAGGCGCGTCGTCATCGGCTGCCTTCAAAACTGCAGCCCCCCTTTCCGTTCTCGTCCAGCTTGGTTCAGTTGCACACATAGATAGATAGACGCTCTTAATCTCAAACAGTTTAACACATTTACTTCTTCTATGCACGAGTATCTTGTTTTGTTTCACTTTTAGTGCGGCAATTAAAAGTTGAAAATGTTTATGTTCATTCTTTGGTGACCACAAGACTAAAGCAAATGGTTTCTTTTGTTTTCATCCAACAATCCACATGATGCACACACCCACTGATCTGATAAATTAATTAATGGAACACGATTCGAAAACCATAATTCACATCTTATTCCAACATGAGAAGCTGACATTCTGCGGAACAAGGTGGCAAGAATTGCGTTTCATGCAATTCTAGTTTTGATTTCGGCATTTTAAGAAAATAAAATGTTTTGGCATTTCAGCTTTATTCGTAATCCCTGCTCTCTAAAAACATATTATTGATCAGCATAAGTAGACACATGTTTGTAATTATAAATTAGTTTGTTTATTTCCCCTTTTTGCTGATTTCCAAACCCTGTTATCTGTCTATTTAAACTAGTTGCCAATAATAAAGTTGTATTCGATAGACGTAAGTGAATTAATATTTCTGCAAGGGTATATATGCTTCGGCACCACGAGAATTGCGGTTTTTTTTTGTTTGTAGGCAAGCTATTAACTGCCACACACGTTTCTTCATTAATTCCACGTGTTTATTTATTTAAACTAACCTTTTATGGCGCAGTGGCGCTACGGACACTGCATACGCATATGGCAACATACACACTTACACACCCACACACACACACATGTGGCAGACTGAGGAGTGGGTGGAGAGGGGCAGATGTGTATTACACTGTTTGCTGTCCACATCATAGGAGAGCGCTTCGCTGCCGACAGCTAATTGAATTTAATTGGCGCGGAAAATCTGTATAAAAAACAAACAAATCTTTTAGTTTTTAACACTCTTCTTGTTCTCGTTCTTTCCTTTTTTTTTTTTGTTGTAGCATAATTTTATGAGTTGTTTATTTCATTAAGCAACAATAACTTTTACTTGCGCCAGGCCACCCTCTATGGCACATTTTTACTGCCAATAGTTTATGAATAAATTTACAAGAACAATAACATGTAAGAATACTTTTGTCGAGAGAGTTCTCGACCAGGAGATACTCTCCCAATCTCTGACCAGAACATGCACCCCACAAGTCAAGACTAGAAGATACCCACTACAAGCTTATTTGTTGTCTCTAACGTGCAGACCAGGTAAAATGGTATTATCGACTTGGCAATTTGTATAAACGAAGAATCAAGTAATATATATTATTCGGTTGGATGTTGCTCCTTTAGCCTTTTGGTCATATTTAATGGGCAGAGGGTATACAACTAACAAGCAACATTAATAACAAAGGTTGCTCAACATGAAATATGGTCAGTCAAACACGATCTGGGCGTTAAAATGCTACATGTAAACGATTCGCAGACTTTGCAAGATTTAGTGTTTGGCGCCACTTGGCGATCGACATCAGGGTTCCACATCGGGATACTAGGCTTAAATCATTTTGTGTGACAACCCGCTGACAATTGAACGAATACCGTCTTGGACAGGTCAATTCGACGTTTCAAAACGATTAAGTTCACTAACGATGCTGAAAACATCAACACAATAGTACATACATATGTAAATGCATACATACATACATTTGTCGTGGACATGGCAAAGATCATTAAATTGAGTGGCTTTTTTTTGAATTAACAAAGCAATAAAACAACTGACTCAAGTCCAGCACAAGGAGCAACCTAACTTAAGAGGAGATATATGGAAAAGATTTAAAATTATTTTGTATGTGTATGAAATAGAATAATATATTTTTTTTTATAAATTATTTCAAATTTCTTTTGTACATTTAGAAATTATTAAAAAAACTAATATTCATACATATTTATTATTTTTATTTATTTTTAGGATATAAGGAGTAACCTAAGTTAAGACGAGAAGTATGTAAAAGATTAAATGTTATTATGTATGTGTATAAATTATAAATATTTTTTTTTTAATGAATTTTATGATATTTTTTTTGTAAATGTAGAAATTATTAAAACAAAAATGTTCATACTTATTTATTATTCTAATTTTTGTTTTATTTCTAATATTTTACTGAGAGTATCTCTTATCTTGCGCTGATTACCCAAATAGCTCCTGTCTGACACTTATAAACACAACAAATTTGAGTGGCAATGGCATCTACAACTTGTGGCAAGCATAATGCTAAGGTATGCTAAGGTAGCTCGTTGGCTCTGCAGATGCATTAGAGCATAAATTAACGACATTGCCAACGGAGTTAAGGACTTGATTAACCATGCTTTTCTCTTTTTTCTTCGTTTCGTATCCAAATGCACAAAGATATTATTGGAATCATATAAAAGATTATGCAGCAATCCGTGGTACTTTGTGCTCAGGCAAAAAAAAAATGAACGCATACAAAAATCGGCGTAACTTTTAATATCGGTGGTGGTAGTCGACTGTTCGCAAATTGACCAAATCCTGGCTTCGAGCAATCTACTCCATGCAATTCTTATCGCCATCGTGGACATCTTCGACTAACCCAAAACAATGCAACGCGCAATCAGCGACACTTCATCGGCCAAAAAAAAAAAAACAGAAAAAACTACAGAAAAAAAATCAGAAAACAAAAGGACACAAAGCGTAATGAGGTCGAAAATATCTTTATTTAAAGAGGCAGCCAGACCCAGTCGACTGGCGACTGTGAGCCTTCCACAGAAAGCAGCAGCAGCAGCAACAGCAGCAGCAGCAGCAGCTTGGAAGAGCAGCTAGCTTGGAGTTGCATAAGCAACATATTTGTCATTCGCATGGGGCGCAGGCTGGCAATAATCGCAAAGCAAATATCATGCAGGGGTCTTGTTGCGCCACCACCGTCAGTGCGCCTTAATTAGATGAGGCGACAAGCTGCTAGGGACTCCAGTCAGGAGCTGGTAGCTGGGAGCTGGGAGTCGGGAGTTGGCGTCGAGCTATGAGAGGCAGACACGATCTTTCTTTCGATGTAATATAGCACACAGCTCGGAGCTGAGACTGCTAGTTGGCGACGCTGACTGCTAAACAATACCATGTTTACAACTTATAGGCAATGAGAGCCTTCTTTTATTTTCTGTTTTTTGTTTGGCTTTTAGTAAGGACCAAAGTCACATTTAGGTATGGGAAGAAGCCGACAGACTCAATTGCTACTAATGGCATATTTTGCATTCCAAAAGGGCATTGCGCCAATTGCAAATAATTTTAGAGTGTACTTTGCTTAATAAGATCACGATTTACAAAGATGAGCTGTACAGATAGCGACTAGAATGGTTGTAAAACCAGCAGCTGCTCTTCCTGCTGAATTTTGATAAGTGCCACGATACGCAGACCCGACCAAAATATGTATTAGCCAAGCAGGCATTTAATTATACCTTACTTTGATTGTTTACCATTTAGGTGCCTATCAAAAAGTTAATATATACCACGATTAATTATAGTGTCCTTTTCGATAAGATACGGGTGGAGCGATATTCATTATATTTTCACTCCTGGGCAGTGTATATAAAAGTCCGCGAGTTACTGTTGAATTTCGCAGAAACAATAACTTAATTTAGTTGTCTGAAATCTTGTAGTTGTCGGCAGCCAACAATGCCATCGTCCTCCTGCCAACAGTTGCAGTTGCGGACCCACTCTTGGCACGGGTGGTATGTCAGCATTGCCGCAACTAGGCGGCACAGACTAGGGTGACACGGGCGGAGGGGCGTTGGACGGGGGGTGTCTGCAGGGTCTCACCGGCCAGACAAACAACTACGCATATGGGCTCGATCGAATGTAGCGCCAATTACACAGAAACAAGTAAGAGTGCAGTAGTCGAGAGATGGCGACTAGCAGATACCCTGCAAAGATGAAGCGCATAATTTGAAAAATAGATGTGGAATATAACAGATTCTTACTGTATTAACTAGTTAGGTCCGTCGTCTCTGAGAACTTATATTCCAAATTGAAAGTCTCTGAGATAGACGACCAAGAACGCACCGAGCTCTGCATGATGTGTTATTTGATTATGTATCGTCCTTGAACATAGACTCACCCCGTCAAATTGATCATAAATTCATTTAGTTGACGATGACTTATTCTTATAAAAAAATAATTTGATATACCCTTTTACAAAGCGTACAGGGTATACACGAAGCGATGCTGAAATCTGTGAATCTCCAAGGCAAATCAAGCAGAGCCAAAAAGAACAACCCAAACAAAAACGAAAACAAAAAAAGAGAAGCAAGATGACATTTTGGCAAGATGGTCGCAGGGCGATAAAGATAAAGCGAGCGGTTCACCACTGGGTGCCAACCAGAACCAATGCAGCGACAATCTAAGCAAGATCCACAGTCGAATAGTATAGTTGAGGAGCAGTTGTTGCAGTTGTTGCTGCTGTTGCAGTTGTTGCCCAAGCCAATGAATTAATTTGCGGCGCATTTTAGTTAACAAGTTTGTAATTAATTAGCAAGAGGACAGACAGCAGGCAGCTCCTGACATTTGGAGCAGCAATCCTCGATATATATATATATTGGGTGTATGTGGATCAGAGTAGTCGATACTTGATGGCTCGCAGCATGGGGAAACGATCACCGGTGCACTGGCCACGGAAGTCGTCCTGCGTCAGATCGAAGAGGGCGACACCGCCGAGATTCTTGGCACGCACATACTGCGCCTTGCTGGCAGCCGTATCGGGATCATCGTAGCTAACCCACATGCCATGCTCGCCCTCCGCATCTGCTGCGCGGAAGGCATAGCTGCCCAGGCGCTTGGTTGAATCGGACACCCGACGCAGCGGAGCGGCGTTTCCTTTGGCATTCACGTTGCTAGAATGGGGCAGCAGTTGACAGATCTCAGCCCAGTTGAGTATACCATCTGTCTTTGTTTGGGGTCCAGCTGGCGCCGGCCCGTTGGCCCCTGCCACCACGGGCAGTCCAGTGTTGCCAGAATCTGCGCTGAGCTTCCAGGCGCGTCCATTAGTGGAGATGCCGATGTTCAGTTTGCTTGCTGGCATGCGCTGCAGCAGCCAGTGCTCCATTTGGAAGTTGACGTTGTAGTGGGGCAGGCGGTTCTGATCGAAGATCTCGTAGAGAGGCGATGAGTAGTCCGCCTCCTCGGGATTGCGAGTGGGCGTGAGAAAGTCGAAGGTGCCCAGATTGACAAAGTCCACAGCTCTACCGACGGCAGGCACATCGAAATACCCTGTGGAACAGACATTAGAGAAGCTATCCAGTCACATTAGCTCAGCAATCAACTTACAGCTGGAGTTTACATTCGGGAGAACAGTGAGACTGAGCAGCAGATCATTTGCCTTGAGAGCACTGTTCAGATCCGTGACTAGACTGGTCATCTGGGTCTTGTGCGTCTCAGCTTCGGGGTCCACAATAAAATCGCCGGTGAAAAATTTCTTGAAACTTTTCCATGCACTGCCCGCATCCGAGTGAACCTTGCGGGGCTTGTTGCGCGGCAGCTGGAACGCCAAATCCAGGCCATCGAAGTTGAAGCGACGAATGACATCCCTGGCGGACTCAATGAAACGCCTCTGGGCCTGCATGCCAGACTCGAGCAGCTTGATATACTTATCCTCTTGCTCCAAGTCACGATCACCACCCACGCTCAATAGAAACTTAACATACGGATACTTCTCCTTAAGCACCGTTATTTGCGCATAATGACGTCGCTCAAAGTCCAGCCGTGGGTTCAGGCTCTTCAGCTCGTAGGTATCCGGATTGATACCCGCATAGCCATAGATCACGTGCGTGCAAAACTGCAACGCCAGCTCCATATCAGTGAGGGTGAATTGAGCTTGGCCTTTGCCAGATCAACAAATAAAAATAGAAGAGAGAGATAGAGAGCGAGAGAGAGAGAGAGAGATATATCATACCTTGCCGCTCAAAGCCCAATGAGTCGTAGTAGCAAACCATATGCGGCTTGGCAGCGCTGCTCAGCTGTAGAGCTGAGAGCAGAGCAGCCAGCGCCAGGCCGAGAAATAGAGAGCGCATATTTGTAGACTTGGAGAGCAGCTGGGAGCGGTGTGAAAATTGAGGGGAAGAGGGAGACACGGAGGCACAGGGCGACAAGATCACAGTTAAATACGTCCGCACGTAGCGAGAGACAAGTCGCAACTGAACATCTAATGACAACGGAAATCACATCAACAGAGCTTTGTGGAGCGCTAAAACCGAACAATAGGCTTTATATATATATATATATATATTATCAACGAAATTCAGGGAATTGTTTGTGTGTTATGTGTGCACTGTATACTGTACACTGTACACTGTGGTGACAAATGACGTCGAGGTCAATGAGATCACTCTGCTCGGGTAATTTACAAAAACTTAACAGTAGTATCTGCTCACAGCCCACTCCTCGACTACTCATTAAACAAAAAAACACAAATATTTTTGGCCGATAAGCTTGACAAAAATACTTTAATTCAGATAAGCAAATATTTAGTTTAGTTGAAAAACAATTAAACAAATTGTGAATCACAACTACACCTATTTTGCAGTTATACAAAAACAACCAGTTGGCAAATAGTAGACCAATACCGAGAATGTTAGTCGGATGTTTATTTTAATTACATAACTTACATAAACATTTTCACAGTTGAATCTATAGTCGATATTTAATGGAACGTAGAATGGGATACTTGTCATTGGTGCAGAGACCACGGAAATCATCGTAGCCCAAATCGAAGAGGGCCACGCCGCCCAAATTTTTGGCTCGTACATAGGCTGCCTTGTTGGATGCTGCATCGGCATCGTCGTAGCTAATCCAGATGCCTTCAGTTACGGCGCCATCTACCGCCCGGAATGCGTAGTTGCCGGAACGCTTGGAGGGATCGGTGACACGCCTCAATGGCGAATCGTTGCCCTTCAGATACTGATTGTTTGAATTCGACAGTTTGGAACAGATCTCGGGATAGCTAAGCAGTCCAGCCTTCTGGGACTGCAGACCCTCTGCAGAGTTTCCTTGGGTGTTGGCCACCACCGGAACACCTTCCAGACCCGATTCGGCCGACAGTTTCCAAGCGTTTCCATAGCTAGCTACGCCCAAGTTGAGCTTGCTGGCAGGGAATCCGTGTTGCAACCAATATTGCACCTGATAGTCTGCATTGTAGTGAGGAAGACGGTTTTGACCAGTTGGGTCATACAGTGGAGCCGTATAGTCGGCTTCTTCAGGATTACGAGCTGGCGTCACGAAGTCAAAGGCAGCCAGATTGACAAAGTCGACGAGTCCGTTCAGCGATGGTATATCAAAGTACCCTGCGTAAAGATGCCAAATAATGCATTTGACACAAGTCACTAATCAATTTGAATACTCACAAGTTGAGTTAACATTGGGGAGCACCGTCAAACTGAGGAGGAACCCATCGTTGCGCAGCGAATCCTTCACATCTCGCACCAGCGCAGTGAACTGCTCCTTGTGCAGTGCAGCATTGGGGTCCACAACAAAATCGCCAGTGAAGAGCTTCTTGAAACTCTTCCAAACCGTGCCAATTTCACCGTGCACCTTCCTCGGCTTATTCTTGGGTAGCTGATAGGCCAGATCCAACCCATCGAAGCCGTAGTTCTTCAACAGTGCATATGCTGAGTGGATGAAGGCGGTCTGTCGCACCTTCTCCCCCTCGAGCAGCTCGATGTACTTGTTGGGATGATCCACGTCGATGTCGTGGTCACCGCCAATGCTTAGCAGCACCTTCAGATGTGGATACTTGCGCTTGAAGGAAGTGACTTCGGAGAACTGATGCTTGTAGATGTCCAGATTCTCATTCAAACTATGCGCCTGATAGTTCTCCCCACTTATGCCCATGTATCCATAAACCAAATGCGAGCAGAACTGCAAAGCGATTTCCAGATCCGGATTCAGTAGCTTCCCCAGACCTGCAATGATCATTGATTGCTGAGTAACAACATGAATTACTCTGGATCCACTAACTATGCGAGTCTTTGGCGCCTCAACGCATCCACACTGCATATTGGGAACATTAGCTCGCAGTGACTCAATTAAGAGCAAACCACAACAACAATCTCGTTGAATTGTTGTATTTTGAGATACTCATTGTCCAGATGCAACTCACACAGTTGTTTGAGAGTGCTCACATTTTCTTTTTAAATTTATTATATTTATTAATTTCTTAAAAGCAAATGAAAATAAATAAATAAATAGAGTTTGTCCAATTTGGCAACCATAATATGTGCACCATAAATAAAATTAAATCCAATGTGAGTAATCTGTTGTGATTTGACATGTGACAATAGTTTGGTTCCACTGTTAATTTTAATGCGTCACAAAGTGAGCCACTTGTTTGGTCTCCAACTGAGCGATGTTGCTGGGGCAGTTGCCTCGCTGGACTCGCACCGAGTTGTACGCTCAGGTTTCTGTTTCTAGTGCGTGGATTGTGTGTGGTTTTCGAAGCCCTTTTTATTTTCTATATAAGCATAAAAAGTGTCGTTTCTGGATTATAATTTAGTGTACTATTTAGTGTTGTCTCACTGTTGTTGGTAAGTTGCCTGTCTGACCTTGCTTGTAATTGTTTACACTTTTAATTGGCATTTAGCCAATTTATAGTTTTGCGTTAAGCAACAAATATTGAGAGAGACAGAAACCAAAAGAGAGAGAGAGAGAGAGATGGAGCTCGGCTTGCATTCGCTCGGGAGAGAATTGAGTCTCTCCCGAACTCGAACTCGAATGATAAGCCACTGACCTCCGGGCCTCCAGTCGCTCTCTCTCGCTATTTGTGTACGCGATACGCCTTTTAAGTTTGTTTTATGTTGAGAGTTAAAATTTTTTTTTTACTTTGCATGTTCCAACTTATAAAACGCAGGCTAGATCGATTGTAAAGTTGATTAGATGCTAATTTAAAGATTTAAAACTGCGTAAACAAATGTTTTGAATCTAAAGTGGATTTCCGAAGAATAAAAACAAGTGTGAGGGTGCCACACAGGGAAATACCCTCGGCGCGGGACTTTAATGCCATAATCTACATATATATGTCAATTAATACAGACAAACACACATGCCCTGAATGGAAATGAATATTGTTTGCTATTTAATGGACTGTAAATATATATGTGAACAATATATTTAAATATGTAAGCTTAATTGGCTTGCTGAATGTCAAAAATTGCATAACAAACTTTGTGTCGCCAATCAGTTTAATGAGAACGAGTTATTTTAAATCCTAATAAACTGATCTGCGTATTTGATAAGCTATTTAAAAATTAACATATTTTAAAAAGTATGAGTGATTTTTTTTTAGATAAATACTCTGTATATTTGAACTAAGCTGACACTTGTTGTTGACAAACAAACAAAATGTCATCGTCGATCAGTTGTCAATATATTATATTAATATTCATACACATATCAATGCTTTATATGTACATGAACATGAAATATAAATGATACAATTTAATTCTTAGAAAAATACACAAATAAAATGCCGATTAATTTGTATTTCTGCTCATGTCACATCAAGTTTTTTAATTAACGCATTAAAAATGAGAATTTTATGTCCTACCTTCACGGGTATAGCTCGCTGAATCATAGTAGCACACCAAGTTGGATGCGGCACTTGCGACCGCCACAAATAACGAAAGCAATACAAACTGCCTCATTGTGCAGTATTCTAAATGTACCTACGAGATACACACGACTGTTTCAGCGATTAAATGAAATCGAACTGAAGCTGAAATTGAAATGGAAACCGAAATAGAAACCGAAACTGAAACCGAACAAATTAAGCGACAGATGAAGCTGCCCAGAGACGATGACGATAGCAAAAGCTTCCATAGCTCCTATGGAGAGGAGCTTAATGTTGCCACACTACCTCGGAGCAAGAGAGCAAGTCAGTTCCAGTCAAGTCAAGTTTTTATTTTACACTTACTCTTACAATAATTGGATTGCGTAAGCAAAGTTATTGTGTTGCTGCCGACTGCGGTTCAAGTGAACAAGGCCAGAAGTCTAGCATTGAAACAAGTTCGCTGATTAGAATTAAACAAGTTGTTTTTGCGTATGACAATTATGAACTACAAATTAGCCCAAAAAGTATTTAACCGATCGCACTATGGGATACTTTTGACCGGTGCAAAGACCGCGGAAGTCGTCGCAGCTCAGATCGAAGATTGCGACGCCGCCAAGGTTCTTGCTTTTGGCATAGGAGGCTTTGATGCCCGCGAAGTCGGGATCATCGAAGCTAACCCATAGTCCGTGCTCGCCGTGCTCATCAGCCGGACGCAGGGCGTAGTTGCCGTACTTCTGTGTCAGGTCTGTGACCTTGCGTAACGGTGCATCGGGGCCCCGATAAAGAGCTGTCTGGTTGAAGGGCAGCATTGAGCATATCTCGGGCCAACTCAGCAATCCCTCGTTGCTGACCATTTGGAGTCCTCCTGGGCCAACCCCATCGGTGGACGGAACCACAGGCAAACCACTTAACCCCGAGTCTGTGGTCAACTTCCAGGCGCGTCCGTAGCTGGCAATGCCCAGATGCAGCTTCTGAGGCGGACACTGATGTTGCATCCAGTAGTTTAACTGGAACTCCACATTGAGATGAGGCAGGCGCTCCTGCTCATCCAAGTGGTGGATTGGAGCTGTGTAGTCCGCCTCCTGGGGATTGCGGAAGGGTGTGAGGAAATCAAAAGCAGCCAGGTTGATAAAGTCCACTTGGGGATGCAGCTTGGGAACGTCGAAATACCCTGGAAGAGGAGCAAATTAAATGGAATATATTTATGTATAATATATTTATTGAATTCTTTACTCACAAGTCGAGTTCACGTTGGGCAGCACAGTCAATGTCAACATCAGGTTGGCGCTCTGATATGCGTTTCTCAGGTTCACAACAAGATCTGTGAACTGTTCCTTGTGCTGGGCGGACGAGGGATCCACAATGTAATCGCCGGTGAAAAATTTCTTAAGCTTTTTCCAGTAAGTTCCGATGGAGCCATGCACTTTTCTCGGTTTATTTTTGGGAAACTGGAAGGCCAAGTCCAAGCCATCGAAGCCATTTCTACGCAGCAGCACCATGCTGCTGTCAATGAAGTTCTGTTGAGCAGTGCGATTCGCCTCGAGGAGATCCAAATACTTGTTGGGATGCGCCTCGTCCAAATCCTGATCACCACCGATGCTCAGCAGCACCTTCAGTTGGGGAAATTTGTTGCGCAATTGAGTGATTTCCTTGAAATGGAACATGTCCAGATCGACATTCAAGCTGAACACCTCATGGGTGTCGGGTTTCAATCCCGCATAGCCGTAGACAAGATATGTACAGAACTGCATTGCCAGCTCCAAATCGACGGTGGTCAGCTTGCCCAAACCCTGGCGCAGATATGACCTCGAGTCATAATAGCAAATCAGATTCGAACTGCTACTGATAGCGGCGTGTGCTAAACTCAATACGCTCAGCAAGCTCCAAACTAATAGTTTCATTTTGAGCAAATAACGTAGAGTTGACGTGTTGACTTTCTGAGTGTTTAAGCGCAACTGTCTACATACGATTGAAATCATTTACCAGTTGAGTCTCGAATGGGAATGAAAGGCTTATCTCAGCTCATGAGCATCTCATATTATTCATAATGATGACAATCTATCAGTTTATTATTATGTGCTCGTTTTGTGCGTCATCATTTCTGTGGAATTGTTTTAAGAATCATTTGAGAAAAAAACAAAGATCAATTGTGATCAATCGCCGAATATTAAATACCCTTGCAGAAGTTCAGTTAATTGTGATTCTTATTTTGAGCGCTGTTTGACTTAAATGCGGATATTATGTAAGACATCTGTCAAATCAGCGTACTTAAACTGAGTAAACCTGAAGAGAGCGTTTCTTCTTTTATTGTTCTCCTCGTATTTGTTTTGTTTTGTGTCTCGCTCTGCGATTGCTTTTGGTACTCTTGAATGATCTCGAAGCTGTCTGAGAGGCTTGAAGACAGGCAACCTGCTGGGCTTTTGAGAGGGGCGGGCCATGCGCAGCAGCTGTCAGCCGAGACAGCGGGGAGGCTCTTAAATCAAAAATCAATTGAAGCATTAAATACCCGAAACAAATACCTTAAGATATTTGTGTTCGTGGGCTTACATACATTTACAGGCAGGGGCCTAATTACAATCGTCACAACAATGCCGACAAACTATGTGTGCAAGGACTCGCATGTGTCACCACCAATTATACAGAGGACACTGTGCGCATTATCTGTCACGGGCTGCAAAAGAATGGCATACACATATACACACACACACATACATATACACATACACATAGACACTGGCACTCAGGAGTAATCCTCACACGCTGCTTAGCGTTGACAATGGGGCGTATCACAATGCGAGAGGCGTGCAGATATAGAGAGAGAGACAGACAGAGAAAGATAGAGAGAGACAGAGAGAGAGAGAGAGAGAGGGTGTGAGGAGGCGCATAGTTAATCTGCAATGACCCCTGATTTCGAGTGTGTGATACACACACATATACATATATATAACATCTATGTGCGACTCTTATTGTTGCTTGATTTATATCTGCAAGAGCTGTGTGCGGCAAGTTAAACAGTCGCTTCGTCCTGTGGGTATTTGCTTTGAGATTGAATGTTTATCTCGGCAGGAAAAATAGGTTATCCAAATACAAATCAGAAATATAAGACTATGGATTTCAATGGTCAGCTAATCTCTCATTTTTACACAACAGTTCATATGTCACTAATGGACTACAAGTATCTGCCAGCTTTGCTTATAAGCAACTATGTACTTTTATAGGACGGACATTGGCAAATATAATCAGCCAATCTATCATTGGGAAATAGTTGTCAATATCTGAAATGATGTTTTAGATTTGATTAAGATCTCGTGAGAAATATTTTCGCCTGAAGCTTAGATAATTCTGATTTTTACCCCAATCTATGCAGCAATTGTTGGACCGTTTTGCATTTCAATACCCACAGAAATCTTATAAATATTTCTGTATTTTTAATTGTAATCTAAATATTTCATTTTAATTTATATATAATTAAATTTATTTTCTTTTTAATTTTTGTATTTTTCTGTGTCGACATTAAATAAATAAATAAATGAATACACATTTACTACACATGTGTCTCGGGTCCAAAGGGGAGCTGCTTCTTTGTGCTCTGAGCTGTTTTAACTATGGAAACATGAGAGTTGCACCGTCAAAAGATTTCAAACGTTTTTAATTTAATTACTCGCAAAAACATTTCCAAAGATTTCTGCTAAAGTTCAGCTCCAGTGAATATAATAATTTCGAAATTGTAATTAATAAGTACTTAAGACCTTGAGGAACAAGTCTACTTGCCACTTTAAGTTGCTCGTCTTTTCTGTGTACTCTTTGTCTTTGCCATAATTTTCATTGAGCTCTTACCCGCTTTAGTTTGGCTTCAGTTCACTTGTTTCTTTTTTTTGTTTCAAGACATACGTCCCCCCTCCGCAGCCGACTTTGCATAATTAAGTCCAATAATAATTTAAACAAATACCTTTGCCAATTTGGGGCTCCAGCCCCATTCACCTTTCATAATTATCTATGTTCCTTTGGTAGCAGGTGCACAAAGCCGCAAAGCATTTGCCTTTTTACTTATTTGTAATTAGAAAGCCACCAACTTCACTGCTGGCTGTTGCTCAGAGAGCTCACTTTCAATGCAATGTGAGGCACAAAAGGGAATTCAATTTTCACAAAACAATTGCCACAAGAAGCGTTCGGCAAATGAAGAGTGCTGCTCAATTGATGTGCATAATCAGTTTATCAGCCGAGTTTTATTTCTTGCTGCTAGTTCTTGGGGGTTGCTCTGCTCCCAAAGCAGATTCATCATTGTCAAATGTGGCTTGACATTTTTTAAGGTTGGTGACCAAAAAAACAAAAAAAAAAAATGCCAAAGAAAAAACGGTGAAAAATGTAAGCTTTTTTGAGGGGCTTTTGGGTGGTGCGCGTTAGTCCGGTGATATAATTAGAAATTTATAATGAATTTTATTTGCACCGGCCACAAAAAAGAAACAGAAACACGAAGAGACGTCAAAATGTTCCTTAAAATTGACGCACATTTGTGTGCAAATAAAATTAAAGGACTCCCCGCCACCGCCCAAAAAAATGATCCAAAAGGCATATCAAATTCTCGGCCAAGGGCCGGCCAGACCATCAGTCAGCCGATGAGATGAATAAGGAGGGTGTTAATGCGGCATGCAAGTATCAAAGGGACGTTTGAAAAATGAAATTAACAATTGTTGTTGACTTAAGCGCACAGAAAACAAACAGAAAGAATAACAACTAGAAAAAATGCTTATTTAAGGGACGCCGAAGATTACATACCCTTTCAGTTCGGAGTTCATCTTTTGAGATCGAACTCCAGATTTAAAAATATTATTATGCTTTTTAGAAACTGGCTATGCACTCAATATTCCACTCTGTTGTAGTTATGTATCTTGTATCAGAAATGTTGGAATATATGTGTCAACTATGTTGAACTCACCATATTCGATTGATTGCTCATTTGACAGCTGTATGATATAGTGGTCCGATCTGATCAGCTCCGAACTATGCAGTGTCTTCAGCATAAGGAATGATAAATGCCAAGTGTAAATAAGATAGCTTCAAAGTTAAGGAAGCTCATCTTATTAAAAAATAGGGTGTGAGAAAATGAGACACAAAAATTTTTGGAGAACATGACTATACATATATACATATATATATAAATCAATAGGGTTGGAGAGGGTATAAAAATACGAACGTTGAATGCCCTTAGTGTGCTCTTCAGTGATGTACTATGATTTGATAGTACGAATTCATATATATATGGTAGATGGTTGGCTTAGCTTAGAATTTGGACGTGGATATATCAACTCAGCTATTAATGCTGGTCCAAAGTTAGAACTGCATATATTATAATCTTTGGGATTATCAGAGCTTTGTTGGGTTTCATCTTTGAAATATATCTATATAAATAATATAACATAAATAAATAATAGACAAAATAAGATAAAAGTTGTAATTTATTAATTATTTGTTAAAATCGCATAATTATAGCTTCTGTGTTAGATATCTTCTCTATTATATATATCTCTGTTAACGATGCGTATATTCAAGGATTAAGGCATTATCCTTAACTTCCTTTTTGCAGTTGGTAACAGAGTATACAGTTTTTTAATGAGTCAAAGTACTTTTATTTTACCGTCTGAGCCTGTGTGTTGGGGAATGTCATTCGATAAACAAAGACTAATTTCGTTGATGTCATCATTAGATGTTGCACCAAAAGAAATTCCTGTAGTTTTGTGCTTATCCTGTCAGGAAGCGAGAGCAACCCCTGCATTAGTGCTTTCAGATGAAATTACTTTGGTTCTGCGCTCTGCTTGGCTGAGTGGCCCCACATATCAGGGCACTTGAAGGACTTCGTTGTTGGGGTGACCTTCGGGCTGTTGCTCATATTCATTATAAGCCTTAATAACTGTTGTTTACAAACGGCGGCAAATGTCAAAATACCGGCTAAAGGATCGAGTTTGACCAGCGGTTGGCACTGGCGCCTTCTGGTTTTCCGCTCAATTTGCTTTTGTCTGGGTGTTTGGTGTCTGGTTACCAGTTGCAGCTAACTGACTGACTGACTGACTGCATATTGGATTAGCCTGGGTTCCTCTCGGCTTGGAATTGATTCACCGATCCCAGCCAGGCGCTCAAGTATCAGAAACAGGTCTGCATGAAACCCTAGTGGCGACATGTGTCATACGACAGTTGGGAAAGTTTTCATATCGTTATTGCGTTAAGAATGCGCTCGACAAAAATCAAATTTTAGCACATGTTGCACAAGGTTTATAGCAAATTAAAATTTGATTAAACCCATAACAGCGCACGTTTGTTATTATTTCTCTGCACCTATTAAGTTACTGTGAAAGAAAAGTGAGAAAAGTGAAAATGTATAAATATTGTATGCAAATTAAATGACAAAATATTCGCATAAATATTAATTAATGTGTAACCTCTTTTAATCATGTAATAAAAATAACTGACGTCCATTAATCAGTCAGAATACTCGACTTGAAAATACCTTACATGCACGTGCTGCAATATATATTATTTATAGTTATAAATGCATTATAATAAGTAAGTATTATATAGTTGCTTAATAATTGATATGACTTGAATGTGTGTGTTTGCTTTTGAGTGTCTGTATGTCACTTCTATCTAGGTGCAGGGTATTCAGATATCAAATTATAACTTATTTTCCTAGCCATGTGCAATTTATATAATTTTTGTTATGCTATTCAATGGTTTTCATCACCCACATATCGAAAAAAATTAACTCACAATGGAAGCTCATGGATTTTTAATTTCATTTTTAACGCCGCATACAGAATGTAATTAAAACAGAATAACAATAAATTAAGTGGTTTGTTTATAAATTTTAAAAATATATAAGGCTCGGACTCCAACTGCTGTGGTTAATAAATCACTTTTATTGTATGCCTACTTTAATGCAAATAAGTAAATTCAATTTATGGAGTTTGTTCATATTTTTAATACAATAGATAGAATACTTATCTTTTAAATTAATATGTTGTATTCGCATAATATCAAATATTCCCATCAATACATATAACTGCATATGTGAGTTTTCTTTATTATATATCTGCAATTCCTTCTAGGGACTCACAATATGCATCCAATCGTAATAATATATGTCATGCTGAAGATTCTGCAGATTGTGGTGCTTTTCCTTTTTATCCTTATGCCAGCTTCAATTCCACGCGACTTGCTTCTGGCTGTTACCCTTTTTATTCATTATTAAGGAAAAGGAAATAAATAGACGATCGCCTTACTACTAAGTTCCACTTAACATTGCTGCAAAAGTTAAAACAATATTTTCTTTTTCCGAACCAACCCCAAACTTCTCCACCGTGGCTGGGAGAAAGCCTTGTGCGCTACAGGCTAATAAAACGGACAGCCAACGTAGACGTTTACATTTGTTAATATATACACTGTTCCTAGAAGAAGAATCGGTATATATTGCTTAAATAATTATTTTTTGTCATGTTTGCTTTTGAATAAAAAGCGGATGTAAAAACTTTGAATAAAACTTACTGCTTTTAATATTTATTCATAATTACTCTCTGTCTTTTGTAACGACAAGATGAAAGTTAAAAATAAATGATAGATTCGATAAAATCGATGGATATTAAATATGTTAATGGGTTGACTTCTTTTCGACATTCGACATCTCACCTTTCTTTCAACTGTATTGCAATTTGGCACAGGGTATATCGAAGTCGGGAACTCGGAGGCTGCTTCGTTGTTGCTTAATTTCCATGCAACTGCTGAGGTCTCAGACTCAGCCCAGTCTTACAACTCGAGTGGCAACCCTTTACGCATTATGCGTAAATCTCAAAATGTTTTCTTTGGTGTGCTTATTTTTTAATTGTTAAGTTTTTATTTCGCCCCAACCTCGGAGCTTCGCAGTGCAAACGTCGAACCCTGAAATGTACCAAAATACGCCCAACCCCTAAGAACACGGCCAATGCTAAAAGTTCAACGAAGTGTGTAAAGTTTTTCTGCCTGGGAGTACAGAAGCTGCTTTTGCATTAAATTTGTGTAAATGGATTTTGCTAATGGATCCAATAATTCATTTAGATTTTACTTTTCAGCTGGCAAATGTTGTTTGCGTTAAGGTAAATAGAGAATAACTTGACGCACTTTTTGTGGTAGCACAAATAGCAATTTGCTCAGAAGCAAATTAATCTTGGAGGAAGTTCGACGGCTTAACTAAACTTTGTAAGCTGCAAATGTCCTAATGCAAGTTCGTGCAAATGAAAACAATACGAAAGCAGCTGAATGGTGTTAAAATGTTAAAATACATACAAAATAGATTTAAATATGTGAACAAATTCAGAATGAATTATCATTCCTACAATTTATTTAGCCCATTGTGTTGAAACTGTTTATTATTTATGCACTAGAGAGTGCGATAGGAGACAGTTTCCAATTTAATCCCGTTTGTATATTCATATTTTATTCATTCGCAATTTATATTATTTTTTATTTATGCTATTGATATTTTTTTACGGTCTGTCAAAGACAAAACATATAATTACAAGTATGTAATTTGCTTACGCTCAATAAAATATTTGAAAAATTCATGAGAATTTGCGTTCATTTGCAATTGTGTTTGCTTAACAATATAAACATGCAAAAGTATTCTAGCGAAGAGGCTCCACCTATTATATACCCTGTACACTGGCCAATGCGGTACATTATATAGTAATGTGAATTTAATATAGTTTCTATGTTGCTTATATATTCTAAAGCAAAATAGATTTAGGCAGAAGAGCATCTTTCACCATCTCAGCCCTTATATTTTGCAGTAACCCAGATCATCCTGCATTAAGAATAAGAAGCCAGCTTCAACACTTGACAGATAGACAGACAGAGAAGTCCTTATCGACTTAGCTGCGCATCCTGAATAGGCAGTTGTCTCCTATTATGCGTTACACATTTCGTGACAATATTATAATGCTCTTTGTATGAGGAGTATATGCAATCTGGTCTTTTTTTCACACGCAGGACACGCAACAGTAAAGGACAGGAGAAAAGGAAAAGGTGGAGCTGGACGCAGTGGTAGAGGAAACCAAAACAGGCGGGGCACGGGATGCGTGGTTACGGTCGAAAAGGCCGAACAATAAACGCTACTTTGTCTTTTGTTGACACACAAACACACACATCAATTTTGCAACACATGTGTGCATATAAAAAAATCACAGCCACACGAGGAAGGTCCTTTTTGCGTGTTGATGTTGGATCTGCACCATTATTTCGCTTAATTATTTACATGAGTAAACAGTTGAGCTGAACTCATAAACAGGAGGCGGAGTCTTTTTTGTTTGGTTTCGTGTAAATCAACGACACTGTCTGATGTTTTTTCTCGTATCCTTTTTTTTGTTTACCAATATTCATGGCGTATGAAAAAAGAGTATTGCCATTATGCGCAAAATTCATTTGGTACATTTACTATTTTCATGGAATCTATCAATTAATTGCATAGCTGATCTTCATATTATTAAAAATTTAAAATCTCTTTGTAATTTAAGCGATATTTTGACTGTCTAGAGATACAACATCAGTCGACAAGACATTTTCCAGTTGCATATTATGGAGTACTTAGGTATCCTTTCATTTTACAGAGAATACTTGCATTTATTTCAAATGGTCTATGCTTTTGAAAGTTGGTTAGAGGAAATAGTTTATGAAGGAAAGAGAAAAGTTAAATATTCCACATTTAGGTAAATGTAAATTCTTAGAAAATTCTGTTATAGTTTTTGAGCAATTCTGCGACCAGCGCCCAAAGTTTCTCTCTGTTTGCTTGTGTCTTTTCACAGCGAATCAAATCGAAAGCAGAACTAACTAACTTCCAATCAGACAACATATCTTCCAACAGCAACAATGAGCATACAAAATTATGTTTTTTCCAAAGCCGAGTTCCATTGCCACAGGATCTTCGCTCCTCCCTTGCAACTCTGGCAATAATAATTTTAAAATTACAAATTCACAAAACGTACGCGAAATTGTTGGCAATGTCTGCACTCAGTCCGTCCACCTCGCACCACTTTGCCAACCTACAATAAACGAAAGACGTTGTCTTCCTTCCCACCACTCCTCTCCTCTCCTCAGCGCCCTTCCTCTATCTCACCTACAGCTACATGCATTCTATATACCTTTGCATCTTTTTGCCATCTGCCGCAGCTGAGTAGCTGTGCCGCGCCTAAAGCTCTTTTATGATACACACGTACATCAGACACACATATTTATTTATATATATATGATATATATATATATTTAAGTTATATATATATATATATATATATATATATATATATATGGAACATGTATATATTTCGTGTGTATGTATAAGAAATGAGAAGGATTACTCGTTTTACCAGCTAGGCCACATCCCGGCTCGGTTCGCGCACAGTGCATATAAGCTGAGTATTTTTACTTAAAATTAATATTTATATTTCATTTATTTAATTTAATATTTATTAAAAATATGCACAGTCAACGTTTCAAACCGAAACTACTTTTGACTCCGATTCAGATCCTTCAAATTAAAGTATAAAAATTCCGGTATAGATTCCGGTATTTGTCTGAACGTTTTTAACGACATTCTGTTACGTATTAATACATTGATTTTTGCGCTACATAAAGATATAATACAAAAGTTTGAAAAAATAAGTGAGAACGTTCAAGTGGGGCGGAATTCTCTAATATAAAGAACCTTGCATGTGGCCAAAATTACAAACCTCTGAGGCAAACATGTCTCGGATGGTTTTTAAATTTATAATGAAATTGAGGTGTCAGCAGGTAAATTGAGGACTGCAAGGATGTCATATCTTCTGCGAGACTTTTACAATTTTGAATTTATGTTTTGATTCTGATTGCAATTCTGAATTATAATATGTTGACAAGTGGTTCCGATTCAGATTCCAACTCCAGTTTGACAACCAGGTTATAGCTCCAGTTTCTTTCTTATACTTTCCGGAAATATTAATGATTGATACTAAAGCCACTTTCATTCATTTTGTAATTGGAAAAGATTTAATTTTCATATTCTGAATGAGGAATTCGATTTAAGTTGCTTTGCTAATGGTTTCCAATACGTCGAGTGTACTTTCATAATCATTGCCAAGATAAATAAAATGATTTACTTTTAAGTGCTTAAAATAGTGTGTAAATTATTACGTATCATTTAAACAGAAATGTGAAAAAATGAGATCACTACTAAATCTAAGTTTAAGTGCTTAAAATATTGTGTAAGTTAATACGTATAATTTAAACACAAATGCGACAAAAATTATGAGCTCTCCACACTTTAAAGAAGACATAATTACATATTGTATATGTATCGTCTAAGAATATAATTAAATAGTAGCAGTATAAATATATATAAGTTCAGAATATTAAACTAGTGGTTATTCAGTGCCACTGTGCCTTCTCCTTGCTCACCTTGTGTAGAATGCATAAAATTCACATTTAGATATTGCTCAGCGGTCATGGCTTCCATGTTGCCAAAGCGGAGAGCAGAGCAGAGTCTGTCTGCGCTGGAACCGGGAATGGCATTCATCATTCATTCATAGCCTCGCCGGCTGCGATTTTTCATTGCAACATGGCGAAGTTGCAGGCGCAGTCGAGAGTCGCAAGTCGCGAGTCGCGAGTCGAGTCAATCAAATGTCTCAAGTTCATTACAAGCTGCCAGAGTTGTTTGGTAAGTAATAAGCTTCGAGTCGGGTTGTTGCTGTTATTATTATTATTGTTGTTGTAATAGTTGTCGGGCTGATGGAATAGTTGTTGACTGAGGAGGAGGACGAGGGGGAGGAGGAGGGGGAGGAGAGGCCAAGTAAGGCCTTCTCGCCTTCATCATCATCATCTCATCGTAGTCCATTTTCGACTGCTACTTTGCACCATGCTGTTGCCTCTGTTGTTGCCTCAGCCCCTGCCTCTGCCACTGCCTCTGCCTCTGCTGATGAGGTTGTGGATGAGTTTGATGCATGTTTTGTTAGCTTCTGTTGTTGATTTGGAATGCAGTTTGGTGGAATAGCCCGCAGCCATGATGCTGTTCCCGCATCCGCTACTTCGGTTGCGCTGTGCATTTTGATTACTTTTTTTTCGGTAGAAGCTGTAAGAAGTTGGAGTTGTTTCTTTTTTTTCTTCATATTTTTGCAGATTGAACAGATTGCTGTCTTTCGCGGATTTCCATTCTTTGTAGCCATTATATGAAGAAATTGTTAAATTAATGTTCTTAATTGTTCTTAATTGTAAAGTAATTAAATTTATGTAAAGTTTGTAAGAGGTACGCGTGATTTAAAATGAGACTACAAAGTTTAAATGGAGTTACAAGATTCTCTATACCTCATCTGTTTTCCCTCTATTTATATATATATATATCATCACACTCGACTTGAAATACTTAGGTCTGTAAGTTAATTTAAGTTACTTTCATACACAAAATGGCATCGTTGGGGATTCGAAAATGGCTGCCTAGTTTTGCATATTTCAGAGCTTCGGCAACCGAACACGACATTTTATTTGGAAAAGTACAACAGAGTGCGCCAAAATGGCCGCCATAACTGTTTGGGAAAATGTCAACCATGAGCTGAGGCCATTACCAGTTATAAAAAATAGCCAACCCGTTGGCAGTTGGTCCGCTGTTCCGCTGGTCGGCTTGTCCGCTGGTCTGCTGGTAGGAGACGAGCAGTCAGCCAACCAAAGCGCTGGCCATGCAAAGCCCGGCCGCACCGTAGAAGCCGTAATTATGCTGTAGACCAAAGCAAAATAATTACTTTGATCGAAAATGATATTATTTTGTCGACAATGGGTATACGGTGCGCTTACAAGTGTGAGGGGCGTGTCCCACTCAATTCTCTGCATGCAATTGAGCTGTGCAATGGCCGCCTGCAACCGGCGACGGCGACGACGGCGATGACGACAATGACGACGATGGCGACGATGTCCACCAATAGCCAAAAGTGCATTGCATTTGCCAAATTTGCATATGCGAGAATGGGTACAGAATAATGGGGATGTGGATGGGAATGGGATTGGGATTGGGTTTGGGGTTGGGGGTTGGTGTGGGGTAGGTGCTGGTGGTGGTCGAGAGTTGTATGTAGTTTCGCTGGTAGTTGCGGCGCACATTTCCGCATTCACTCCATGCCCCACATCCAATGTACACTCGGAAAAAAAATCAATATGATTTTTACAAAATAGTCATACAAATTGGAAAGTTTTTTTTATGTTTACAAAGAATTTCTAAATATAAGAAAACATTTTTCTTGAAATTAGATTAGAAATTAATTGACAATCCCAAAAATATGGTGTTTTTTTTTTATTATTTACAAATATTTTTTGTTATTAAGAAATGGCTTTCTAGAAATGCAAACCCGTGTTTTTAGGAAAAACTTTTTTTAAAATCTGAAACAACTAATGCAATTTACTGGCTCGGCTTTTGTATTAGAGTTTAGCTGTGGTCTGCACGTGGACGTGTGGCTCAGAGGGAAATCACTCAATTCGCTGTAAAAATAAAGTAAAGTTTTTTTTAATTAAATGACGTGAATTTAAAAACTATCTACAATGTTTTTATATGTGGAAAGTTAATTTACTAATGTTCATTTTAATAATATGAGCAATAAAAAGTTATTCCTAGAGTTGCTGCTACACATATGAAAATCAGACATAAATTTTTTTTTAATTTTAGAAATTTTTTTCTGAGTGTATCCAGCCGAAAGTAATTACTTTTTCGTTCATTTTCGATGGACGTTCCCACAAAAATTTTATTTATTTCACTGCACTCGGAGCTGCCCCCATTTTCAGAACTACATCCTCGTTGGTGTCCCCTCCGCTCCCCTACGCTCCCCTCCTCTCAACTCCACTCCACTCCTGAAGTCCACGTCCACGTCCAGTTGCACATCCACTTCCATTGGCCTCAGCGTTGTTAGTTTGAATGTGTTTTCACATTTATATGCAAATTTTTCGTTTGCACGCTAAAAATATGGCTTTCGTTGTGTTGTGTTGTGTTGTGTGTTCCAATAGTTGAACAAATGAACAAGAACCATTGAGTGAGTGCCGCGAGGTTGCAAGAGCCCGTATCTCGGTGCCGCGGCCGAATTGGCTGCCTGGCAAAGTCCACCAGCCAATGGCCGACCAAATACGCCAATGTGGGATGCATCTGAATACGTGTGCGGCATGATAAACGCATTAAAGACGCAACTACAAAATGTTTCAAAGCAATATAAACTTGGCAAAATGAATGGTCTTTCTGCATTTATTCACATTTAATAAATTGCATAAATATAAATGTGTTTTTACATTTGGAGTTTGTTGCTACAAATGCTTGTCAAGCTTGATTATTTGCAATAATAAATTTATTTTATATTTTTTGGCTATAATAAAAACGAAAATGATGTAGAAAATGCACAAATTTGATGAGAAGTGAAAACAGCGAATGCAAATAATACGAAAATTGAATGAATGTTGCTTTTTCTACTGTGCTTATTAAAAAAATAATTTTAAATAGCTGAGTTGCATGTTAATTTGTTATAAGTACACTCCAAAGCCATACACATTTTAATTATGTATATTAAAATTAAATGTATATGAAAGTACGAATCTAATTTAGCGCTGTTCGGAGCTGGGCACCCAGTCAGGCATTTATTTCTAGCTAAATAGCTTGTGGGCATGTCTTAATTTTAGTTATTTTTATTGGGTGTATTTCTTATTACACCTGTAACTAATGGACATAAGGAATGTTACAATTAAAAGAGTTTACGTATTGGCATTTGAATATCTTATTAAAAATATAACAAATTTATTTGCATATTGGCAACAATTAAAACAAACGAAGGGTCTAGTAAAAACAATTTCAAATGATTTATAGCCCCATCTTCTTTCAAGTGGGGCCCCCGAACGTAGAATCTGCCATCGCTTAATGAAGTCACAAATCAAGCCGCAGTCTGGCTCGAAATTTGCCCGTTTGCCTGCATGCAACCAATTTCTGACTATGACAGCCCCACAAAAGTTCAAATCTGATGACACAATGTGGCAGGAACTGCAGTCCACATACAACAGCAGCAGCAGCAGCAGCAGCAGCAGCAGCAGTGGCAGCAGTGGCAGCAGCGGCAGATTTAGTCTCTCAATTGCAGTTGCAGCAAAGAGATTCGCAGTTCATTGTTTTCAGTTTTTGAGTTCGTGTTGTGGTCCCAAAAATGTGCAAACTGTAACCAAATGCTTGGGTCAAGAGCAGCAGGAACTCAGATGCGAAACGTGGAATGAGGGAGGTGGGACGTGCAAGAGTCGCTGGTTTATGAAATGAAAGCAAAGATAAGCACCGAGCCGAGCTGCTCTGAACACATCCCAAAAAACCTTGCCAGTGGTGTCGGCAAATTGCATATTGCATGCGACCTGACCGTATTTCTGATGGTGATGGTGATGGTGTTTGGGGCAACTCAGCAGTAGCAGTGTGAAAGGCCCACAGAGAGATGCACAAGGCCAGATACGAGACGGAGTGGGTTGTCACAAAGTTGACAATGTGCGAACAAATAATTCCATCAGCCAGAACAAAAGCGTCGAGTGTTTGTTTGGGTGGCGACTCGTCTGTGCTTCCACTACCACTTGCGACATGCACATATCCGCTCTGTCCCTGCCCCTGGTCCTGCCCCTGCCACTGCCACTGCATCCAGCAGCCACAAAGAACCAATGCATATGCAGATGCAAGGACTCCAATATATATGTGAGTGTGTGTCTGTGCGTCTGTGTGTGGACCTGGCAATATGTTACACTTGCTGCCCATACAGCCGGTAATCTAGCAACGCCCCCAGGCTGCCCAGCACGATTATCATTGCTCAAATTTATGAATTGCACTCGGGCAGCAGAGGAGGAGAAGCTGATGCAGAGCTGAGAAAACACTTCTGCACAACCAACTCTATCTCTGGATATATAAGACTGCCGCTAGATTTTATACAGCTGCTTCTTATTTTCAATATTTTCGATGAACTGTCACTAGAAAAGTGAAAGAGAATTTTATAAATTTTGCCTTTCTTTTGGCGCCAAGGGTAACTTAACTTATTATTTAGAAATCCAATTTCTAAAGTGGAAGGTTATGATTGTCTTTCAGGGCGGATTTTTCTAAATTTTAGACAAATATTTCTAATTTCCAGAGTTTTTTTTTCTATATGTCTACATTGAAGAATTATTACATTAACTTTTCTATTATTTTTAATTAAATTATTTACTTAACTATTATTAAACATTAGTATTTTAAGATTTCTAATATGCAAACATTTTCTATAGTTTATGAAATTTCATATACTTAACGATTTACGGGGAATCACACTGAGCCACTCAACCTCTAAAGCAGACAACAACTATTCCCTAATATAGCAGTCGACGAAGCAAATGTCAAAGTATTTTTATCTAAAAATCATTGCTTCCATTTCTATATTTTTTTAGATTCTTGATAATAGAAAACATATCTAACACACGCGAATTTCTTTTTAGGTTGATTTTCTTAGCTACAGGTAGATGTTTTTCCTAAGTAAGTTGTGCAAAGACTGTAACACATAGTGTATAACAACTAAGCTTATCGGGGCCTAAGATCGAGTCGTTTATGGAAGTAATTGTATGGACTGACTGTAATGATTAAATCGTCACGGATATTAAATAAATACTACTATGAAGAATGTTTTACTTCTACACTTGTTGTAGGTGCCTCCGAGGGATAATTAATGAAAATGTGCGTTAGTTTTATGTAAATGCTTACAAAAAGGTGCTGAGATGAAATTTCTTTGCACCGATCGAAAAGATAAAAAGTGTTAAATGAAGGCGGAAATTTCTATATATTAAGCACTGGTATAAAGCTGGAGTCAACAAACTCTGAAGTTGATTTTGTTAATTTAATAATTCAAATATGTTTTTGCAACAATGTAAAATGTAGCCTGCTAAGCAGCAACTCAAAGCGGACTTTAATGGCCAAAATTAAAATATTTACAAATTTTAAATAGCTAATATGTTGATGACTGGCCTGAAGGCAGTTGATACTTAAATGTAAGAATGAAACCCTTCCAACGAACAACAAAATATAAACTGTACCAACAACCACCATAACTTATGCTAATGGCAGCAAGAAATTTATGTTGTAGTCTATGCGGTATCATGTCAAACAGACATTTCAATTCAATTAAGTTTTGTTGGGCAAAGTTTTCATTGGATGCCCAAGATAAAAAACTTTTATGCAACAATTTCCCATTTTAAAGTCGCATTAATTAATTATAAACAACCGACTAGGTTGCGTCTGAACTCTTTCCCATCAGTTGTCCAACTCCCGACTCCCATTGGAAGCAGCCCCTTGAATCGCTCACTTGAACCGCGGCGAAATGTGCAAATCAGAGCAACAAAAGCATAAATCGATTAAATTTGCTGTCATTTTAAATTTGACACATGAAACAAAATGCTTCGCGCACACCAACATTTTAGTTGAAAACGGGGGAAATCGCTGTTGTGGGTTTGGGGCTGTTAACGGAATTGGGTTTGGGGCCTGTTCCACCACAAGAGCGGAGCAAAAGAGCAAACAGACGAGCAGCGGACCAACGGAGCAACGTATGCTCTTTTGAACAGTTCCGCTTTCCGTTCCAAGCACCCCTTTGATGAAGCCAAGTGGTTGTAGGTTGTTGTACCAGGGGGGTGGGCGGGGCTATGGGGGATGGCGGAATGCCCTTGCCGCAATGCTTATGCAAATTGCAGTTATTCGATCTTTGGCGAAGGCCAGCGCCGAGCTGAAACTTTCTAATGCCCTTTCATGGAAGCAAAAATAATACCTTTACATTGATTTCCCGCTAATTTTGCTTGCTTGCGAAAGTCCATTGTGATTAGAAATCGTGTTGACAAATAAAAAACAAGCTTGGCAAAGAAATTCCTGATAAAAATTCCCTATGCATAAAATTACAATATAGTTACAAGGAGTGATTCTAATCAAATATAGATAATTATTTATTTTTTGCAATAATAAATAATATTTTTATTTATTTAATGTCGATTAATATCAGGCAATAGAAAAATACAAAAAGTAAATTAACATAAATTAAAAACTAAATTTAATATTAATATTTTTGACAGACAAATAAATCATTATAAAATTTGATGGTATTGCGAACATTGCCATTATCTTTGTCCATTGTTCGTGGTTGTAATTATATTTCCAATTAGAATGCTCTTCCGAGTTGTGTTTCGGTGTTTGTTGTCGTCATGGCTCATTCACATCGGGAACTGCCTCATTTGGAGTCGACCCTGGCTGTGGCAACACTTGCTACATCTTAATTCTTACGTAACATGCAAAAGTTCAAATTTCCGTGCCTGTTTTCTTGGCTCGCGTCAAACGGCTAAGAGTCTCCCAGACGCCATTTAAATTAATCAAGTGGGAGCTGTTGCACTCCCATCGCTTGCCCCATGTTGCGTGCTGCGGGCCAATATACATACTTGCACGTTCTTATGAATTTTTAATTATTTGCGAGGTAAGCCAAATTCGACCAGATTCGATCAACTGCATGTACATATAATATCAAATTGAAACCAAACAAAACCCACTCCTCAAAATAAACCACATAAATAAATTGCCGGCAATTACGGCGTTAACAAGTTTTATTGACTGACTAAATGTGCTTGGCTGGCTCCCCAATCCAAATTCCAATCCCAAACGCATTCGCAGTCAAGTCCATGGAAAGCACCCTGACCAGTTGCCAAACATTTTTTCGTCGTCGTCGTCGTCGTTTGGCAAGGACATTTCATGGGCTTGTACAAACGTTTAAATGTCTGTTAAGCCTCGTTCCACAATTCCGTAAAATTTATTTGCGTTTTGTCACCGTCTGGCCAAGTTGCTCGTTTTTGGACAACAATCGCCGAGGGTGTCTGCCCTTTCAGGAGCGAAAACAATGAATAATACTCGCGTCAGCTAGCTGAAATCGCCTGCAGTCAGCCAACAGTTCATTCTCTCAACCACACACTCGGAAAAAAATCACCCTACAATGTTATCGCTCTCAAAATTAGTGTCTTTCTTATTTTAAGAAATAATTTATAAATATAAGATCACATTTTCTTAAATTAGAAAGGCTTGCCCTAAGTCAACAATCCCAAAAATAATGTGTTTATTTTTTTTATAAATATTTTCTATTTTATCAGATTAAGTCATATGAATAATATAAGCTATGCAAAAAAAAAATATTGAAAATACGTGCAAAATCTGAATAATGTTTAATAATAGTATTGATAAGAAAAATACTAATATGAGAATTATATCAACGAAACACACATGGAAAAGAACAACCTACAAATTATATATATTTTGTCTTAATTTTAGAAAAATCAACACTTATATTAAGAATTGCAATCCCTAGTTTTTAGAAAGATTAACCCGTCGAGGTTAAAAATTTATTTTCTGAACAAAGGTATAAATTTATGGAGAATTTCTAAAATTCATGGATAAGTTTTTGTGAGTGTGCAGTTAGCCAACAGTTCATTCTCTCACTCACACTCCCTCTGTTGCTCCATTTATTCCGCCAGATCAATCTTCGTTGGACTTCTGTCCATGCCCACATTCACGTCGCATAGTTGTCTATCGGTTCGACACTTTGTTGCATTTGAAATTTATTAGCAACATTCGTTGCCTTGACTTCTCCCACCTCCTATCCCCCTCCACCGCTCTGGCAACTCCCATGTGTGCCGCGATAGCAAATAAAAACCGAATCATAATCGTGTGTATGCATACGTTCTTACTACACATACATATATAGATAGATAGATATTTTCAGGTCTCTTCTGCACATTGTAAATATTAAAGAAGCCAAAAATTAACATCACAAAAACTTGAGCACGAAATACGCATGAAAAATGGACTGGAAAAATGGCAAAAATGGAATACTCGTGTGTGAGTGCGGCACTTATTTAGCTTTCTGTATCTGGGGATTCGACGATGGTGACGACGGCAGCCAATAAAAAGATAAAACGACGGCTTATGTCGCCCTCCATCCACATCCCCATCCCCATCCACATCCATCCGTCGTCTGGGCACGGCTCTAAGCATGTGCCAGCGTCTGGGCCATGTGTAACGGTCTCGGGTGGGTTGGCACCACCACTGAGTAGGTGGATGCAGAGGGTGAGGTGGTGCGCGGAGAGGGGAGCGGGTGCGCTATCAGCATATGCGGTTTAAGTTGCGGTTGACATTTATTTCACGCGCCATTGCACAAATAAATGCGTTGTGGCTGGCTATTTGTTTAGTGATTAAAAGGGGACGCATTTATAATATTGCCGGAATATCGACGAATTTGCTAAAGGATAAAGAAGTTAATATATATGATAAAAAACTATGTTCCAATAGTAAAAGTACTATGTAATACGAGTATTCGCGAAAAAGTCTGGAGTCAAAATAAATTGGCTACTAAATTGATATTCAGGTTAGTAAATTTGGAGTAATTTGACACCTGAATGGGTCTCATATTGGTCATATTGGTCTCAATGTGAAAAATCATTGAAAATGTGCTTTACTTTATTGAAAAGTAGATTTAAGATATTTATTTAAAATTGATTAAGGACTCTCTGCCAAGCTTTCCATTAGTTAATTTGCGGTATTTATTTATTGCTTAGCTAGAGGTAAATGTTATAGATATATATTTATCAGGTAATTGTTTTTGTTAATCTTAGTACTCCTACTCGAAGGCATCTAAATCGCAATAAATTTGATTTAGTGATACCCTTGGCAATCATATCCACATTTCCATTATCATCAGCATAATCATGACGAAGTCTGAGGCATATTGGCAAACCCTTTTTGATTGTTACTTGTTATTGGTGCAACAACTGGCAACGCCCACAACTTTTTGGTTCTTTTTCAGGTCATCTGACTTCTCGTCTGAGTTCTCGTCTGCTTCTCAGCTTCTCTTCTTCTTTTACAATTTTAATTTTACGCTTGAAAATTTAAAATTTTACGCTTTGTGTTGTTGGCTGATGAGGAGCTCGGTTCTCGTGGCTAATGTTGCCTTGGTCAAAACATCAAAACTGAAGTTTTTCGACTGTTGCACAAAATTCTTGTCACGTACGCAACATTTTAATTGATGCCATTAAAAGGCCGGCAAAAGAGCCAAGCAAGGGCATAGAAAACCGACAACAAGATGGCTAAGTTCTTGGGGGCGGGACGCAGGAAACATTTGTGGCTGAGAAATGAATTTAAACTTTTCATTTCGCAAACACAACTGATGAACCGCAAGTAAGACAGAACTACCACACTCAGAAAAAATACTGACCACTTATATTAGAAATAGCACAAAGGGATTACATTTATAAAATTGAAGGTTGTGCCTTTCCAAAAACCAGTGTCAGTAATACTTAATTTTAGGGTAGATTTTTATAAAATGTGGAAAATATATAATATAATTTTCAGTTATGGGTTTCTATATGTGTACATAGAAGAATTCTTATATTAGCTTTTTTGTTAGCTATATTATTATAAAGATTAGTATGTTAAAATTTCATAGATACTGTATTTATACTTTCTGAATCTTTCTGATATTCAACATTTTAAATTTTTTAAATATTTTACTTTCTAGAAATGCAATTCTTATTAATAGAAACTACTTCTAAAAAATATTAAAAAAATAAAAACAGCACATTTTTGGGATACTCGATGAAAAGAAAAATATTTTCTTAAGTATTTTTTCGGAGTGTATATAAGGGAGACTGGAGAATCGCAAGGCAAGTAGAGAAGTCGATTAGCCAAATGATTGAGCGCATTTTAGTGAAGTGGATAAAGCGTAGTTGTCGCGTTTTATACAAAGGATTCACGGAATGAACTCGTCTTGACAGTAATTAATAGAATGCGACTCCATATCTAAGCCAGATATCACATACATATATCACATGACAAGCGAAAACTAAACGCCATTAGAGGAAAACATTGCACGGCAACGGAAAATTTTAATTGCTTCCCCCACGGGGGCTTTTCTGTTGACTTTAATTGTGTGAAAAAGCAAAAACATTCTAATTTACGATGCTATGCTTATTAAGTGCGCGAAAGGATGCCGGACATGTGAGCCTGTGTGTGTGTGTGTGTGTCGACAGTGAGTGTGTGTGTGTGTGTGTGTGTAGTGTGTGGAATGTGATAGTGTAATTATTATGCGGTTTTGGGTTCGTGCTGGCGCTATAAAGAATATGCCTCGCATAGAAAAGCTGATTTCAGCTGCCGTTTGCCACATGCCGCATGCCGCATGCCGCTTGCCGCCTGATGAACAATTGCAACCAAGATTAGGCAGCTAAGCCGTTACTCCCTTGCTGCTGCTGCTGCTGCTGCTGTTGGCACGTTGCCGGTTGAGTCCTTTTGTGTCCTTTGCATGTTTGCCTTTTGCATACGCGCATTTGCAGAAGGCAGTTGAAAAGTTGCCGGCAGTTGGCATAACACATTGTGAAAATGTCCTCTCGGAAAAGTGTTTTATGCAATTTGCCTTTGTTTGGCATTGTAATTAAGTTGACAATCCATCATCATACATCATCATCAGCCCAAAGAAATTTGTTGAAAAAAATATATTCATTTTGTTTGCCTGTGCATTGATATGCTCTTTTTTGGTTTTGGTTTTGGTTTTGATTTTGTCCGTCTGGCGTTTATAATTTTCTAATTTTTGACAATTTGTTCAGTGAACACATTTTGCATTCCGATTGGAATTCAAATAATGTTCAGGGATTACCGCATAGGGTTTGGCTTGTGGTCAAAAGTTGGCAGAAAAGCAATGGCAAATAAGTTAACTATTAAATTTAAATTTCTGTTTCAAAAATGCTTTTAATGTATAAAAATCTATTATATAAGTTAGATTTTAAATTACGAATTAAATTTAATAAAATTAAAATGGAGAAATATTTAAAATTCAAAATAAACGCAAAAAATATATTAAAGGATAAATAAATCTACAGTGATATATTGTCTCAGTCAGATCACAATGACTCTGTTTGGTTAAGAAAATAATGATATATATTATTCCATGCTTGAACTATCGATCCTCTCCTTTCAATCTGTTCTAAAAAACTACATTGTCCCCTTATTGGCAACCCCGTCGAACCCTTGCAACTTCATTCCAGCTGGGGCACAAATACGGCAAAGTTTCTGGCGAGCTAAAAAAAAAGATGAGGCAGAGACTGCAAAAAAAGGCGACAGACCAGAGAAAGAGAGACAGAGAGAGAGAGAGATGGAGAGGGAGAGGAGAAGAGCAATGCAAAAAGATGTTGGTTTGTATGTAAGTGTGTTTAAGCTCAATTAGCATAAAGTGCAATCCATCATACAAAATGTCAAAAACTGCTGAGCAAAGTTTTCACAAGTCAGTCAGCAAACTGATAAAAAATTAGAATCGTGGATAGGGGTTGGAAATGGGCAAAGACATATATGGATGAAACCTCTATAGAAATTCTCATATATTCAACAAATATGATAATAAAGTTGGCTAGTTCTGTTCGGGTTGAGGTTGGCCACATTACCGAAATAAGGAAACCATAAAATATCCATAAAAAAATTGAAAAAAAGGAAGTTGCTTAAATCGGAAAACTATGGAATACCCTATGCTAAGCTATGAAGGAGCGAAAGTATCGGTCTGATGGAATATATCGGTCTCATCGATAATATATCTTGATAAAATTATGTGATGTAAGGAAATTTACATCTAATTTTGTAGCTCGACTTTCCAGTGTGAGTGTGTGTCTAAATTAGCTTTGCATTTGCTGATCGATAATATATATTTCCATAGAATGAATGAGTAAGCTTAACCAAGTTCCTAGTTGCAGGGTATAAATATTTGGTGAATTCTTTGCGCAATTCGAAGGATGCCTGCTTGCATCTTCACAGGTATTTACGAGCCTGAGCCTTCTGCACTATGAAATACGTCGTTTTGCTAAATCTGGAATTAAGAAAAGAGAAAAAAAGAAAAGGAAAATAGAAAACTGAAGAAAAATTCCGCAGCCAAGGGTGTGGGCAGCAATCGCAGAGGGTTTGGGGCCGATCATAAATTTGCAGGTGAAGTGAGCTAGCCCTTTGTATAAGTTTGAATTATTGTCAGTTTCTGGCGTCGTGAAAGTTGGGCAGGGTCATAAACTTTCAACAAAGGACACTTAGGATGCGCCCAGCAATATAAAGGAGCGATAGGCAGTGTGAATGGACACACACACAAATACACACATTTCCATAAATACAGAATTGTCGACAAAGTCTTTTCGCCGATCACTCGATACGAGCAGAGACCTATTAAAAAGTGAAAAATATTCCAAGGACTTAGAATGCGGTGCATACCAGAAAAGGCGCTTATCCTGTGCTGAATTCGTGCATTGAAGAAAAATGGTTGAAGGTGAAGCATAAATAAATATTTAAACGCAAAGAAAGCGCTTTGAAATTTAGAAAATCGCTCTATGAATGAAAAAAGTTTTTCCTGTAATTTGAAATGTGTTGTAAATATATGAAAATATATATATATTTTTTTAATTAAGAAAGGTTTGCCATATATAAATATTTAAATATATATATACACATATACACAAGAACTGACGGGGGTCGGTAAATGCATTCGCATAAAGGAATTTGAATGGCAGACGGCAGCAAAAAAAAAAAACAGATTCAGAAACTGAGAGCAACTGCCAATAAGAGGAAATTTTCACTAGCCAGCGAAGAAAATTGCATTACGCAGATGTTGCCAATTGGCAAGGAGCTCATGCTAATGTGGGTGTGGGTGTGGCTGTTAAGAAGAGCTTAAGAAAAAGTCATAAAATGCAAGCGAGAAAAGAAAATTGCAAATGAAAAGTTGAGAGCTTTGCAGGAGGGCACAAAAAGCAATAAAATAGCAGAATATAACAAAGGAAACCAGAGGAGCAAATGTTTTTGCTAAAAAGAAACCAGATCTGGGATGGAGCTTGAAACATGAATTCTTATTTGTATCATCAACATATAATTTTCATGGAAAAACTACTGCACCCCAAAATTGCCTAACCAAATTTGAAAAGCATAAATTTTAAATTAGTTAGGGACTAAAAAGCAGCTAGCAGCAAGCAGCAGGCAGCGAGAGGATAGCAAAGGCAAAAACTGGCAACAGTTTTCAAAATTGAGCAGAGACTAAAACCAAAATATTGTTTTTACCTTGCAAGTAAAATATTTATTCAATATAGAAGACCATTTTTGGGGAGGGGCACAATTCGCAGGAAGCCAAAAGGAAATGCCTTTAAATTTTAAAACGAGACGCATAAACAAATGCATACAACGACAAACACACACACACACACACACACAGACACACATACATTGTGAAAAGAAAAGCAAAAGCAAAAGCTCTTAAGTAAATAATGAAAAGAGTACTTTTACAAGCAATGGGAAAATGCAAAGACAGCAAAAGCAAACGCAAAGGCAAAAGCAGCAAAGTCAATAGGTAAAAACACAGCGCAGTCGCTGAGTATATAAGGAACGAAATGGAAATGGAACAGTGTGCGCAGCGTCGCGTTTAAGGGCGGAGCCAAGCAACGAGCATGGGAATAAAATCTCGCAATGAAATAGAAATGGAAATTGAACTACCATTTCAACCACACACAAGCACGCACAAATGCCCGGAGAGGGAGCGCGAGCGAGAGAGTGAGAGAGATACAATACAACAATACATACGCACGCTCAGAGAGCGAAACACAAATACCAATACAGCACACAGCATACAGTACAAATACAAACACAAATACCTACACACAAACAGATGCAAGAGCAGTTGGCGCTCGGCTCTTGCATTGGTTGCCAAATTCGCACTTGGGAATTGTTGTTGCTCAGACAGCGGCGACTGCAGATGCTGTTTGATTATTTGCACGCTGTATTGTCAGTAACAATGAAGCCGAAAGCAACGCCACAAAACGTGTAAAAGCAAAAGAAAATTTACAAAATAAAATAAAATAGACAAAATAAGACAATAAAAACTTGCATATGTATGAATATGTGCACATAAATCCCATTTATTCAAAGTTCAATTTTGTGTCGGTATTTGTGGATTTTTGTTATTATTTGCTACTGTTCCATATGCCGGCATTGTCCCGCCCATCGCCCCAGCTACCGACCGCCCAACAGCCAGCCGCCTTGTTTGATATATCGATATATATATATATCTATATGTATACATGATCAATACAGACATGTCGCATAAATCCACGTCCACTTTATGTCGAGTTGAGTTTTCTTGTGTTGTCGACTCTTGCATAAAATTATAGCCAGCAATTATACGAAAATGCTACACGTTTGCTGCAACGACTCTCTTTAAAATATTGCATATCATTTCCGATGATTGCCTGATCAGATTGTGCACGCACAACCGTATATTTGTTATCGTAGGGTAGTTCTCCTCACAGATCAATGATAATAAACAAGTTCCTTCCATTTAACAATTAAAGACTAGTCAGTGAGTAACACACTGCAACTTAATTATAATGTCAAAATAAAATAATTATAGCTTGCTTGTGCAGAATTACAAAAACAACAGTAAAAGGTACCTGCCCCATTTTCCGCTCAAAGCATACATATCTTTTTATATATAAATATATATATTTATATATATAAATATGACATGCACAAACTTTCCATCAGGTGCTGGGCAAATTTGCATTGTATTTCAGCTGATGGAACAGAAAAATTATGTTGTATTTCTTACAACTAAATCAAACGCTTTGATAAATTACATAATGCACGCAAACTGTTCGTTCAACAAAATGGCCGAGCGGCTTTTCGATGCTTATCTGCCATATTAAAATGGGGCAAAGTCTGCACCTCTGCTCTCGACTAAATTTTATGTGTGTTGCCCCTTGCCAGTTGCCAGTTGCCAGTTGCCAGTTGCCACTTGCGTCTTGCGTGCTTCTTGATATGAGCTTTTCACAATGCAATTCGTCTACCGCGTTTTGTTTTGAGTTTTCTGAATCGCTTAACTCGACTTCAGTTGTCCAACATGCACACGTAATAATATACCCTAATAATTTAAAACAAAGTTCAAAATCTCTAACCAGCAAAAAGAAGACCATAATTAATATTTCGCATTTATTTATATTTTGTATTTACTTTACGCAAAATATTTCCATTTTTGAAAATATATTTTCCTTAAGGGCATAGATATAATCTATTATTTGAATTGATATTTTTGAAATTGAAATTTTTTGGGTTGAAATTAAGTTAAATGTTTATCAACAAACTCGGCACTTTATTAGTTAAGTCCTATAAACTCAGTTTTGCTGGGTCCAGGTCAAAATAATATCCAGAAACTGTTTTATACATTAATAATTTCTTAATAATTGGCCTGTCGCTAATCCCAAAAATATCTAATTTATATTTACTTTTTGCAAATATTTAAAATTTTTAGTATTTATATTTTCAAACGGCATAAGTGTAATCTATTCTTAATATTTAATGTATTAACCTTTATTAATATTTATATTTTTGAAAGGCATAAATGTAATCTATTATTTGTGGAACTTTAACAAGTAACATAAAAATCATTGGGATTTTCCCTGTCTTATGCATATAGGTTAAGTTAACGTATTTTTAAAATTAATTATTATTATTATTATTATTAGTCTTCACTGGTCTCATATCTTAACTTGGCATCGCACAAATTGCATTCAATGCCAGTGTCAAGTCATTTTCCCAGCCCGAGAATTCAGTATTACGTGACAGCATAGGGGAACCTGTTATCCCTATCCCTATAACGACTCCAACTCAGACAACTAACAACTTGCAACAGGCACTAACCAGTTGGGAAAGTTTTCGTGATTTAGAGCAACAGATTTAGTTGTCTGCAGCAATGATTGTCTGTGCAGAATGTTTGCAGTTGTCATCGCTTCATGTACTATTTATGATTATTGTTATTATGACTGGTTCGTGAGCTTGAATCTCAGCGTAATTCATACGGAACTGCTCTCGAGTTTGAGTCGGATTGCCGTAATTGTAGTTCTCAGCCAGTCGAAAGAGTCGTTGGAGGAGCAGAAGATACACAAAGCTGCACTCTCTGACTCTTTTTTGCTTATTTTATTATTATTAGTGTCTGAATTTGGTCAGAGGCGAGCTGGCGGCTTTGGTTTTGGTTTGGTTTTGGCTTTCTATTTATGTGCGGCGCGTGTGCAGAATCATCGAGTGGAAGATAATTGTACAGAGTATTTGCATTATGATTATTAACAATAAAACGAGCGACAACAAAAAGAAAATGGGGGCAGCAGCAACAATAGCAACAACAGCAACAGGAGCAAAAACACGTGTGAAAATCAAATTCCATGGCATCACCTACGCAAATTACGAAATGAACACGCGCCCCAGAAATACACACAATACTAAGAGGGGTGAAGGGGGGTGAAGGGGGGGTGTTGTTCATTGAGGCAGCTGTTAAGCTTAACATGAGGTTGCTTGGATGTGGGGTGGATGGGGATGGGTAGACATGCCTAGTTAACGAACGAGTTAAACGCGTTCATCATGGCAAGCAGGTCATTCCTGGCTGCCCCATTGCTGCCCCATTGCTGCCCCATTGCTGCCCCATTGCTGCTCACTCATATTCTCATTCATCGATGATTATTGCGTTAATTATCAGCCCGTTTGGCTGCTGGGCAACTCTGGGCATATTTGTGCGTAAACTTCAAACGGAATGCCAGCTATTTTCGTGTAAGGCCGACTTATATATACCTGCGCACTTCTCCCTCTCCCCCACCATACACACACATACATAAGCATGCCAACATCCACAACGAGTAACACTTCCTGCCACAGCCACATCCACAACGCTTCTGTCGCTGCAACGCCTCCGGCTAGTCAACATTTTGTGGCACGGACGCGTTCTGAACTTGTCGACAACTGATCTAATAAGACTAGTTTACATATTTATATACAGACAAACCAGTTCTCTTTGTCTTTGTTATTCACAGATAGCAAAAAAATATATAGATTGTATCAAAAGTCCAAAACAAAAATGAACAAGTCTATGCATAGCTAGGTTAACTAAACTTTCTAGATAATTGAAGGAGAACTCCAAACACAGAACAATCAAGTGGCATATACAGTTTTAGATTCATTGATAAAAATACAGATAAGAAGAAATAATAAAAAGAATAAATAAACGCAAAAGCAGACAAATGACAAATCTTAAATCGAAGCTTCAATCACAGATCAGTAAATACCTAAACAAATAGACATTTAGCACTCTCTGAGCGAGAGGTAAGAATTAGATAATGCACAAACAAACAAACAAACAGGAAAGGGAATGGCAACTGAGATATCAACAACAAAGAATGGCAACAAACACACAATTAATAAATAACTAAACTAACTGTGCACAACTAATTGACATTGGCAGACAACGTAATTGAAAGCGTTGGCAATAAAGAACTAAGAAATATATAAATCAGAAAATATTTACGGTTTGAGTTGTGTGCGATAAAACATTGGCCATAACTCTTTAAGCCAGAACTCAACGCTGATGATCTCAGTTGCCCACACGGATATTTATTGCGTTTTGGCCTAATGCTGATAGGCACTCGTAATCAATCATACAATCGGAAAAAATAAAGATTACCGATTCTCCTTGAATTTCGAAAGGCTTTTTTCTCCGAGTGCACCGATGGGATGTGGCAATGTTGCAATGTGGCAATGTGGCAATGTGGCAATGTGGCAATGTGGGAATGTGGGAATGTGTGGACGGACATTCGGGGCGACAACTTCGCTGCACTCTGCTGCCTGCTCGCGTTCTGTGAATTTATTTGTGCCCCTGCCACTTGCTGCACTCGCGCCTCAGGCGTCAATTAGGCATTTTGTACATTTTGAAGGCGACAATTACCCTCAGCTCGGGATGAGGTCAGGTGTCTCCAGGCCGATATCAGAAGCATTTGCCGCGCTTATTCAATTCCACGATAACTTTGTTCGCTGCGTTTGGTTTCGTTTATTTGTCTCTTTGCCAGTTTGTCTGTTTGACTGTCGACTAATCGACATTAAATGACGTGTGAATGCCGGCAGCTGTCAGGCATTGCTTTCTGTGCCCTGCTCCCAGTTTCCTGCCGCCACTTGCCAATTTTCGATTTCCAATTGCCACTGGCTTTGTGTGTTTCGTGATAACTCCTGTCTGCTGTCTGCCGTCTGTTGACTTTTGTTTTTGTGGCTTTTATCAATTTTGTCGATGGGGTCCCTGACAGCAGGTCCCATAAATTATGACGACTGTCGACTCAAAGTACGAGTTCGATTGTGAAAACTCGTTTAATTCCCCCCAACTGCTGCATGTGGCAACTAGTTACTAGCTACCAGTTTGACGCTTGACGTTCGATGTTTACAATTGTTCAGACACCATATCAATATGTATTTTTTATTTGGTTTTATCTGTTGGGCAGCTTGCATGTATTCCCAGCCTGAACATTTAATTAATGTTTTAATTATAAGCGCGATGGCAGCAGCACCCTCAGGTCATTTGGCTTTTAAACTGTGGGAAAACTTGCGCCAAGTCGAACGCCAGAATGATCATCAATATTATTATTGGACAAAGATTTCTAGTTGCTCGATCAATTTTACACGTTTTGACGTTAATTAATTAATTTCACTGCTACACTCTGACAAATAAATCGCCCTGAATTTTTAAATTTCGCCATACTTTCGAGCCCAGGGCTAACTCACCTTATTATTCAGAAAGTATTTTTCTAAAACACATTTTTAATTTTTCTAATATTCAGGTTTTAGTTTTCATATGTGTACAGGCAACTCTAGCATTCGATTTTTATTGATAAACATTAGTATTTTTAGATTTCACATGTGCAAACATTTTAAATAATAAACACTAAACTCTAACACAAAAGCCACTCCACATCTTAAATAAATAATTGCATTACTTGTTTCTACATTTTAGAAATGCATTTCCCAATAATAAAAAATATTTAAAGAAGAAAAAATATTTTTAGAACTGTCAATTTAGGGCAAACCTTTCTAATTTTCAGAGCATTTATTTTATTGCTAATAACAAGAAAACTTTCCAGTTTTCAGTAATTTTCAGTTTTGATTTATTTTCTTAAATTCTCACTGTCTTTTTCTGAGTGTATACAGAGGGTTTTCTAGTCAATCATTTGTTTACTTTTTTGACAATACCAATTGATCCAATGTTTGGTGTGAGCTCAATCGAAATTTCGTAAGGGAAAGTTGGTGGATAGAAGGTATAAGGCCAATAAAATATGCTTTAGTCCCTCAACTAGTCAACATATGGCCTCAATCGGTCGCATCAGGCTGCAGTGTGGAGGCTGACTGCAATTGTCATCAAATATCACTCAAAGTGTCATTATTTGCAGTTTTGTGGCATTAGTTGCCCTTCTTTTCTTGTTGTTGCTTTTTTGCATCTGCAAGAATGGCTGACGAACCACAAGGAAAAATCGTTGACAGGCAGCTAATTTACATATAAATTAAAACTTAAATGTAGCTTCAAAGAAACCGAGGCACACATACGCTCATAATTTGACTGCTGCTGCTGCTGCTGCTGCCTGCTTTGCGAAACTGTTTTGTAAGCTCATCTTGTTTTGCTTCTTGTGATGCGGCTTTTAAGTTTGCTCCGTCGAAAATTCCGTACAAATTTCATAAATGTCAAGCAGCGGGGTCTGTCGCAAAATTGTGGCATAAATCTGCCATTAGTATGAGTGGCGTATGAAAAAAGGTTGTCGCATGTGCCCGGTATTCCAAGAGTGAGTTGCACAAAACTCGCTTCTCGATGTCCTTTGCCACAGCAATATCAGCCACAGTGTCCCGGCCTGGCCCAGGCATGCACAGCAAACCGCAAAATATTTATATGTCTTTGATGGGTAGCTGCCACTGCCACTGCCACTGCCGATGGCACTGCCACTGCCACTGCTACTGTGCATGTGGTTCAAACCCAATTGCCAACTATTCTCGGCTCCAACAATGCCCAATGAATTTTGCGTTATTCTGCTTGGCATTTTGAGCTCTTCAAACTATTTTAATAGTTCACATTTCAAATATTTGTGCGAAACTATAAGGCAAAATTTAAAAATAGTGGATCACATATACACAATATATTGTATACATATATATATGCATATATATATGTGTGTGAGCGTAACGAATAGTGTGTGGGGGGGGAACTTACACGTTTGCTGCTGCTGCCAGTTAACAGTTACTCTACGGCCAACATGTGTGTTTTATGTGCTGACCTGAAAGCGGCGACTGGATTGGAATTGGGATTGGGATCGGATTGATACATGAGCGAGAGCGAGAGAAGATCATTAATAATCAGAAGTCTTTCGAATTTCGAGTTGAGAGTTGAGAGTTCGAGTTGAGTCGCCTACTTTATTGGTACATTATTTGTTCAATTTCACGGTACATATTTGTAAAGACACAAACTATGCCCTGTGCCTAACAGACTAAAAGGGTATACAGGGTTCATATATATTCAAATGAAAATCATATATATCTAATCTACGTTTGTTTTTCTATCTATATAAATCTGACACATTTTTAGTTTATAAATGATTAAAAAAGACACAAACTATGCGCTGTGCCTAACAGGTAAAATATACATGAAATTAATTTATATCCCATCTACGTGAAATAAAGATATTTGTATTTCTATCTATATACATCTGACACATTTTTAGTTTATATTGTTTTTCGAATTTCACTGTATATAGTTGTATATAGGGTTTATGCAGTGGGCAGCTCTACTCTAATTGAAAGCAGTGTATTGCGCAGTCGCCCCATTCGAACTGACAAAATCTTTAATTTGTTTTGGTCTATGGCAATCCACTTAATAAATTATTGCTGGTATCTGTGAAATTCGTGTTAACTATTCAGCCGAATCATTTGGATTATCATTTTGTGGCATTGCCTAATGATGATTGCTGCTGTTTAATTACTTTTCGAATGACTAGCAAAGCGAACCGTGGAAAATGTAAAACAGACGAATCTAAATCATTTATTGACCCAAAACAGTCCAAGACATCATTTGAGAAAACTTATTCAAATTGAGTATAAGCAAAGAACATTTACAAAAGCATCTACAAATTCGAAATCATATTTTTTGAAATTGTTGTTAATCACTGTTGTAATTGAGGGCTCCTTTAAAGTATAAACATTTCTGATGAATTCTAAGAGAAGCCAACTCGATTGAGCTGTGTCCTTTTGTACATCTGTGTGTTTGTCCTTCTGCCAGTTCGTGCATCTGTATAATGTGGCAATCTTAGATATTACACACAGAAAAGCCATTGCCCTTAAATTTAAAAAATCCAAAACGTATTTTGGAGTCTAAGTTATGGAGAACTTCCAAAATTCAGTTCGATTTTTTTTGTGAGTGTAGTAGGAGGTAGATTATATAAGTCTGGTACCCAGCATACACCCAGACACACACACTTTAATTGCCATAAGCCATTTAGAGAAGGTAGCGCACAATACGAAACGACCCTGTCGACGACAATAAAGATTGAAATGAAAAAACAAACATGATAATCCAGGCGTGAGGCCATTGCAATATGACAAGTCTAGTAAATAAACAAGTGTGCTCTAGCTAACAGTGAACGACTAGAGCATACTCTGCAGACAGTTCCACTTAATGTCTCTACTAATTTTCGACTTTAAAATATGCCCAAAAATGGGTTCTAAGAATATAAACTTTTTCATACTTTTAATTAAAGAAAACTCTGATAATCCAACCGATCAAGAATATATATATTTACCCAGCGGAGTCGCAGAAATCTCCTGCCGACTGTTGAGCTCAAATGCCCTACTGCACTTTGGCCATTTTTAATGGGTACAGTGGAACTCCGCCCGCACAGACCGCCTACTGGCTGCCGTATAATAATAAAAAGAAATACGAGACGCCTTCGACGAAATCCTTTTTATTCGTCCGATAAAAGTGGAGAATGAGCAAAACATGAAAAGCCAAAGGCCATCGGGCGATTTACATTACTTTGCGGCGTCTCACTTTTTCCTTCTCAGTGGAATTGTACAAGGAAAAGCTGCGCTTATTATAATTTCCTTTGTGCATTAGTCGCTGTTCCTTCCTCCCCAGCACCAGCCCCCGCACCCCTCCTCCCCACCCCTTAACAGCTCTGCCTACTGTGCACAGTGGGTTAGCTGGGTTCGCTGTAGCCGGCTGTTTTTTATGTTTATTATTTTATGTTGATTATGACTTATAAGTGCAGTTGTTTGTAAAATTTTGCCGAATGCATTTCCAACTCCCCCCGATTGTCAAAAAATTACTTAGCGCTGTTTGAGGCTAATGCTAATGCTACCGGGTAAGAGGCAAAAAATCAAAAAATCAAAAAACCAAAAACCAAACAAGTCGTTTAATTTTCTAATAAGATTTTGTGGTATTTTTGTAACAAAATCATGAAAACTCCCCGCACGTGTTTCCCTTATAAGCTCTCCCCTCATTCACAAAATTTGCTACAGAAATTACCCCAAAAATGCCAAGAATTTTTTTGAATCATTTTTTGCTTTCTCAAATCTGTTTCGTTGCTGAGTTTCAGTTTCATTTGGCTTACGATGAATTTGATTTGTGTGTTTATCTTTTGAATTTTAGCTGTTTCTGCACGCTCGTGAAATTAAAATGAGCGGAAATAATGCTCTCCTAATATCCGCTTACATTTTTGTTTGGAATGAAGGCTAATTTTTTGGACAGCTGTTGTTTGGAAGATTGCAATTTGATTTCCACGTGCCTTCGATAAATTCATTAAATTCTTTATTGCATGAGTCCAGGTACAGCTGTCGATTTGAAGTACTCGGCAAATAAAGTGCCCCGACTGATAGCCAGATAAAGCAATGATAGAAATGTTTACAATGTTGTAGTTAGTTATGTCTGGTCCAATGTTGACTCTAGGCTACATGTACATTAATGTAGAATAATAAAATACGACAATACGACAATACGACGCTAATCCTCAGTCTGTCGTTGCATAATTGTGACAATCAAATACTGGCAACTTCGAATGGGCTTTCCATAATAAGTAGTTCGCTCTGGCTACAAAGTTGCCATTGTAGCTTTGAAGTTGCCCGCTCGGCTATTCAATTTGCTTTATTCACACATCGGCTGAGTTGGCGCGGGAGCCCACACAAAGCGACGCGAGATGAGTTCCACAGAAACAGAATCCGTATGCAAACTTACAATGCTTCATGCCACTCTACTAAAAGAGACAGATAGAGGGAGGCAGAGAGAGAGAGAGAGGGAGAGAGAAATGCAGAGCCGACTTCTTAGTTGGCTCTTTTATTGATCGTTAAACATGATTTAGGCCTGACAATGAGATATTGTTAGGAGCGAGCTGGCCGTAAACTCTTGCGGTGTTTTTTTTTTTTTTGTGGTTTTAGCCACTTTACCTTGCAAGCAATTTGCTACTCAAATGAAACAATTTTGTTAATACTGTCTTGCCGACAAAAGCCAAAAAGCAGCTACCGTTGGGTTTGCGGCCAAACTGCAGGCTGCCTCACTTGATATTTTGTAAACAATTTAATCTTATTATGTATTGAGAGTGTGAATCGGTCGTATATACATTTATTTACAAATAGCTGAAATTAATCTTTTATAATCATTAAATATTTCACACACTTCATTATTAAATATTACAATTTATTAAGAGCTGCTCGCCGGCAGCCAAAAGTTATTTTAAATTTGAACTGGTTTGCCTAGAAAAATTTGCAAATTGTTGCACTGACCTTAAGCGATTATTTGAATTTGATATTATTAAAGAATCATCTATATAATATTGAAACTGTACTATGAAAATTAAAGTAAATGAATACTTAATAATTTCACTCACTAAATCAAAATAAAATCTTTAAGAGCTGCCAATTATAAAAGGGTATTCACTCTTCGACACGCCAAAGAAAAAATATGTTGTTTTATCTTTCTGTTATATTTTGGGTTTGCATTTGTTGCACGCTTAAATAGCGTTTAAGTGGAGTAAATCTTAAATTGTTGCCCCAAGGCGAGACGCTTATTATTGTTAGTGCTGTCGTTGTTTTTGGTGCAACATTTTCATCCGAACCGTATTCGAAGAAGTTTTTTGCGGATAAGCTTTAGTACTTTTGGATTTATGTATTGAAAAAAGTAGTATAATTTCGTATGCAAATTTGTAAAAGATGCACGCTTATTTATATAATGAATATGTTTAGGGAATTCTGTTTTATTGGAAACCTTTTTCACGCTAATTCAAACGGAAACCAATTTGTGTTTATTTCCAAAGTTTATACCAAAGTAACTTTAAGGCTAAAAGATTCGAAATCTAGTCGGTTGTCGATATAAACTTGAAGAAATCTTCTTCAATGATGTTACACATTTAGTGACATAATTATAATGCCCACAACAATAATGTAGATACCACAGAGGTATTCATATATTAATATACATGTATATATATATATATATATATATAGATGACGTGATTGATTGTTGTCCAGAGATGAAAAGAATAAAAGCCACTACCATTGAAATTAGCAGTTCAAGTATGCTACAGCACATAAAACTGTGTATGTTCAATCCACGAGGACCAAAACTTTTTCTTTTTCAGCCACCATCAAGTGGGAGTCAAAATCGTATCGCTATCGAAGACACAGCTGTCAAAGCAACCCATCAAATAAATGACGCCGACAGTCAAAAATTTTTGTCACGCAGCTTCAAAAACGGTGGCAATGACGACAGATGTAATCAGTTCCGCTTACGCAAGTCACAACTCGAAGCTGTTGCCTGAAGCCCGCAAAAAGTTGCAACTAGCGATAGGCAATAGATGGTTAATGCTAGCTAGCTACACTCAGAAAAAAGCACCCTTAAATGTAGTAAACAATAAAAATAGCCCTAAAACTTAGAAAGTTTTTCTTAATCTTAGAAATCATTTCTAAGTACTAGAAAGAAAATTGTTTTCAATTTAAGATTTTTGACTTAAGTCGAAAATTACAAAAATATGTTGTTTTTGTCTATTTTTTAGAAATATTTTCTGTAGTTAAGAAATGCATTTCTCAAAAGTAGAAATGCAAACCAGGATTCTTAAAAGGCTTTCATTCTGAAGTTCAGAATATTGTAATGAAATATACTCAATTTCACTTTACTCACGAAAATCGTAAATTCTTACAAATTAATTTATAAACTATGTAAAATGTTTATATATGTGAAATCTTAAAATAGTAATGTTTAACAAAAAAGCTAAAATAAGAATTCTTCTAAGCACGAACATAGAAAAGAATCAAGTATCTCCTAACGATAAAAATGGCCATCGCTGATTTTTAAAAAGCCACAAACTTTGATTGTAGAAATTTACTTTCTGAATAATAAGTATTGCGAATTCCTAAAGCTTAAAACGATTTTTTTTAGTGTAGCTAGATACACATGGTTGTGGAGAGTCTGAGGATTTGACTGGATAAGGCTGCTGCTGCTGCTGCTGATGATGATGGCAGCGAGAGGAATTGGGGAGTGTGTCACGCGTGTGATTGACAAGGATTTATGATTGTTGTGTAAATGTTTTTAGTCAGTTGAAATTTTAATATTGAATGGCCACACCAAGTGAACGACCTGCTTGGTGGCATTTCAAAAGCTTTGCAAACAAGAATTCATTCATTCAAATGCTGTTATGATTGCATAACATGTATTATACACCAACACCCAACAACCAACACCCAACAACCAACACCCAACACCCGGTTCAGTCACCTCAGCCGACGCCTGCCAAACCAACTGTGCAAACATTTGCGGACAAATTTTTCTATGCGCATTGCATTTCATCTCTAAGTCGAGATATCAGCAACCAGGACAACGAGTCCTTTTCAACTTGCGCACCCACACAAGTGTCGTATGTGTGTATGTGTATCTGTGGATGAATATTCATGCCTTGTTTATGCATATTTGCGTGTCAAGTGCCATGACTGCCATCCCTCCCTCTCTCTCTACACCTAGAACTCCCTCTCCCTCTCTCTCGCACTCTCTCTCTCTCTCACTCTCTCTCTCTCGCTGTCTCCCTCTCTCTTTTTCTATGCTCGTTGCATCTTCGAGCAGGGCGCATTCAAGTTGTTTACCTTGGCAAATGTGACGGCGACGGGAGCTGTGTGAAAAATGTCTGTTTATGCTCACATTTCATTTGAACGTGAGTTTGTTTGTTTGCCAATTTGAAGTGCTAAAATGTGTGGAAATGTGTTGGGGCACGAGGATGCCCCTCGTCCTGCTAGATGTGGCAGAGATGATGCAGCAGACTTTGATTGCAGTTTCTGCTGTGTATGCGAAAAATTGTGCAAAGGAATGAAAAAGGAGTTTTATGTGCCTTTTCTTGGGTAAGTGGGCAACGGCCCTAGATTTGAGTGTTTGGGCACATCAAGCAAAGAAGTCAAATAAATACAAGTGCTATCCGATAGCTATTCTTGTACAGTTCTTTTTTTAATAAATAAAAAATGAATAATAAATGTTGGAATATTTATTGTAAGCTTTAAATCAAATGTGTGAAGAAATGTCTTATAATAAATTAGTACATTTATTACAGAGAACAACTAGAACAACTATATATATTTACCATTGTAACACATATGTATTTATCTATCAGTTTTATCTGTAAACTACTAATGAAAATAAATGCCATTCACAACATTTTTATATTTTTTCTAAATTCTTGGGCATACTTGTTACCAACTATACAGATTTTAGTCATAGGCCATTGAACCCTGAGGGTCGATAATTGCTGAAAATCTTGTTCATTGCTGACATTTCAACTCCAATTAAATTAAACAAATGAGCTTCGATAGTGTCTAGGTTAACAGACCATAAAGCTTTCTAGAAACGCGCAGCACATTGGGCGAGGATAATTTAGCTGACTAAGCTAAAAGAAATGGCCAACAAACATCGGTACGAACAACAGCATTAACAACAACAACAACAACACCAACAAGAGCAACAACAATCACAACAACTAATTAAATGCCACAACCCCCAAAAAGTCAAAGTTTTTGAACTCATTTTCATTACGAGTTAATTTGAATGTAAATGAACAGAGGGCACAGAGAACATAACTGGGACAGAGTAGATAAAAATGTTTGGCTAATGTTTCAATTAAGTCGGCAGTGAAAAATTTAATTTTCTTTCATTTGGCGAGCAATGTGGAGAAGCAACTTGCTGGAAATGCGGCCACCCAAGCCGAGACTTCAAAAGTTGGAAATTGAGTTCAGCTCGGTTCTACATCGGTTGTCCTGGGTGATGTTCACAAGGAATGTTTCAGTGTTCCACTCATAATTTCATATAATTTCCATTAATTGCATAAAATTAATGCCGTTGACTTCGACTTGAGCAATTGAGGCTATTGCCTGCTCGGTAGCCATTTTTATGATTTGCTACGCACTTTGGAAATAGCTGCGAGTGCTTAAAAACAGTAAACATTGCTCAACAACAGCAACAATAAAAAATGGGCAGCAACAACGTGAATGAGACTTGGTCTGACTTGGCAGTGAACTATTTTCGGCCTTCTGATGACTAGCCGGCTACTGGCTAGCCAGCAGCTTCTTCTTTTGCATTTGGAAGCGACTGGCTGTTAAGAACCATAGCCATTTGCTAGGCACGATTACGATCGGGGCATATTGGATACCAGTGCAATTTCACAAAGACCACTTAGGGGCATTAAGCTGGCTGTTGTTAAAGCATCGCTCGCCAGCTTCTGCAAGGAGGCGGTATGCAAATTTTTGCTGCTGATGTCTGTGCATTGTTCCGCCCATTCTGTTGCTACTCAATGGCAGTTGTCATGGGATCATACAACCAACGAGCTCCCATGTATTTCTTCAACATAAACGCATCTACTCGTAGTAGTTACTCTTATTGAAAAAACAAAATTGTATTTACATATGTTTCTGAGAATTCAAGATTTCTTTCAACACAAAGTTATATGTATCTCCTGGCTGTATCTTCATGAATAAATTTATATTTATAAATAATTATTGTTGCGATTTCAATTTTGCGCCTATTTCTATTATAATCCATCTAATATGCTACAATATTTATAGAACTATTCGAGAGAATTTAATTTTGCGACTATTTCTATTGTCATCTAGAAACTGTAAATATATTAAATAGTATAAATTTACATACAATACATACTCAGTTTGTATAATGTGTATATAAGGACATACAAAATCCATTTAGCTCGTTAAAGAGTTAGAATAACTTGCTAAGTCCCCAAGGCTGCCTGGCAAAGTATTTGCTCACATTCAGCGATTAGATAGCTCTCAGTTACACTGGTCACAATTACTTCGAATACCGAATTTCTTTCCGTTTCTTGTCGCAAAGTTGCCCTGGCAAATGAAAACAAGAAAACAGCAACACGTGTCCGTTTTAATTAAAATAAATAAATAGACGGAAACATAGAAATAAGCCGTATAGAAAAACTACCTACCTACCTACTACTTTCTCCAACCAAGCACCGGGCGTTGCCCCAGTTGCCATAACCATAACCATTACCATTTCCATTTTCATTTCCATTTGTTTTCAAAGGCAAATGTCAAAAATGGTACGCAGCTCTCTGCGAGTATTCAATTTCATGCGTCTATTTGATTTGCCACTGTGGGGGGCCCATGACCAGAAGCAGGTGGGGGGGACAAAGGGTGCCTGGGGCAAAGGGTTTGCCAGAGACGCTTTCCCATTGCGTGGGCGCTTCGGGCAACATAATATTTTTTGGCTGCCTTCGTCCTTGCACAGTTGTTGTATGTGTTTATTATTTTTGTTACGAAACGTGCGTATTCGAATTTGAAGCGAATTATTATTTGAGCAACGGCAGAAATGCCTTCAGGGCAATTTTAGCGCAACTGGAAACGTTTTCTTGGAAAACCATTGCAGAACAACTTAATTTTTATTCTGTTTTTGTGTATAGCTAGCAATTTGCATGCGGCGTATAATTTACAATAAATAAATCAAATGCAAATCGCATAAAAAGAAGACCACCAACCCCATTCCTGCTGATTCCATTAGACATTGGCCCAGACAGACATTGCCAGCGCACAGAGAGTATGAGTGAGTTATTAGCTGAAGCCGAGCTGAGAAAGAGAGAGACACTAGGCAGTGCCCCTTTTGTGAATGCAGCCCTTTGTCCGACCAGGATTATGACCATTTATTTGCCTGTCATGTTCTGCGGCAGTCCAACAAAAGTACTTACGATTCCATGTTGCCTCTCTTGGAAAAGGCGATTCAACAACGCAGTGCAAGAAATCAAAATCAATGAAGATTTGTGGCACAATGAAGTTAGGCAGTAGCATGGCTTCCAGTTCCAATCGCTGGCCAGGATTCATAAACTTTTGAGTCAACTGAATCCCGCTCGGTTTATTCATCGTTTAGATTAGATGCAAACTTTCAACAAAACCTACAATATTTATTATTGATTAGGCAATGGAGGTGGAAACTTGCCAACAGCAGCCCCTTTGTTTTGTTTTAGACTTCTCTTTTGGCTTTTCGCATTGCTCTTAATAAGTTTTCAGCAACTGCAAAAGTTCTAGCTAATGAAACCTGTTAAGGAGAAGATGATCAATGAGATACATTTTAAAGCACACTCTGAAAAAAAAATTAGCCGTAACTTTATAGAATTTGAAATACAAGGATAACTCACCTTATTTTTCGGAAAGATTTTTTGCATTTTTTTTTAAATGTGTAAAATTTTTAAATATTTGTTTTCCATATGTGTACAAAACATCTCTTTTGTTGAATTATTAATAAACATTTGTTCTTTAAGATAAGGTACAAATGGAAACTTCATAAGTTTAATACCGAAAGATAAAGCACTTTCTGTGATCTTGTGCGGTTGATCATTGGCATGCCATAATAATAATTTATTGTTATGTGCATACGAAAGATCTGCGAGAAATAAATATGTGTATGGCGCTTTTGCCTTAAAATATAAATGCTTATTTTTGATTGATTCAATCAAAATGAACAAAACGCAGCGAAGATCGTTGGAGTGCGCTCTTTCCATGGAGGAGCCAAGTTTTCTGCATGCCTGTCACGTAATTTATTGATTTAGCTCTTGGGAATACGAACGGCGATCCGAGAGGCACCACAAGCAAATCGTAAAAAAAATGTTTGCCACCGTGTGCTGCCTGCAGCCGACTTGGCAGCGGGTTGCAGAGGCAAGTGAGGCAGAAAAGTGGACTGGCTGGCTGGCTAGCTGGTTGGCTGATTGGTTCATGTCGATGTGATCATTTGGCTGGCGGCTGCAAATTCAAATGCATTGGCCAGATATGTGAATGCAACTGCTAAAGGTGGGCAAGCCATTTACGCATGAGCGCCTCAAACGATTCAACAGGCCACGTCTCCGTCTCCGACTTGGAGTTGGAGTTGGAGTTGGACTGGATTGTCCTGGCAGTCTGCCAGTCTGGCTGTCTGCCAGCGATCATCGATCAACAGAGCCGAATGAAGATAATGGCTGCCTTGCCATTTTGCATTTTTGCATTTGTAATGAAACTGAAAACCAGAATGAAATGTAATTTTCTTTAGCCCAAGCAGCCATATTTATAATCAAGCCACAGCCAAGCTCAGCAAAAAAATAAGAAACACAGACGATCCGACTTGCTCTCATATTAAGCCAAATTACAAGCGCATTGAACTTTAGCAGGATTTGAGTGTGGGAAGATAGGAAGATGATTTTTCGAATCCATTTTAAAACTCGTGTCGATTGCCAGCGAAACACAAGTTAAGCCTGTCAAATATTAATGAGAGCAGAAAATATGCCAAAAAAAAATGAATTTGCTCAATCAGCTTTTTGATAGGTTTTTGCTCCAATTAATAGCGAAATAATGACACAATGTTATTTCCATTATAATTATATTAGCCTTTGATTCACAACAATTGTTGTTGATTGAATTGAAGCCAATTGCTAAACCTTCCCAACAACGAGAGTAGCTAAATCGATCGATAAACAACTGATTAGCTGCAGCAACCGCAGATCAGCAAGCGCTCTTTATCTTTATCTGCACTTACACTTAGTGTTTGATATTTGATTGAGACCAACAATAAGCTATTTATTTATTTATTTATTTATAAGCTATTTATTCAAGTATAAAAACAATTCATTATAATTCAAAATTCTTTGCTGCTGCTGCCAACAAAAGCTGATGCCAGAATTATTATTGTTATTATGAATAATCAACATTGGTCTGATGTATACTATAGCTTCGTTTGTTTTGCTTAACTCAATTACTTGATATTAAGTTAACAGCATAGGGGGTTTGCTTTTAATGTGGCCAGCAATTTAAGAGCCTTAAAAAAGGCTATTTAATGCAGGCTCGACAGCAAATACATACGTAATGATTATTAGCCCTGAACTCAGAGTGTTACACTAAGGAAACATTTCGTTTTCGAGTTGTGTAATTTCTCACTGAGCTACGCGAACTCCGAATTAGTAAGAAGCTAAACTATAATTTATTATAATAGTAAATAATATAGTTAGTAAACTTTATTACTATTTTATAAATTTCAGAAAGAATTTATTCCAAGAATCATGTTCTACATTTTTACCTCTTAGAAATGCATTTCTCAACAATAACAACAAATTCTAAAAAAAACATCGATTTGAGGCAAGACTTTCTAATTTTAAAAAAATTTTGTTCTTATATTTACAAATTACATCTAAAAACATGAAGAAATGTTAACAGGAAAAAATGTTTATGACGATTTGCTAAATTTCATGGTGATTTTTTGTCTGAGTGTACTGACAGGTAATTGCCAAAATCACAGCATGTGAATTGTAAGGAGGGGTGCTATTTGCAGCCAGGGCTAGAGCTGAATGTATTTCCATTGAAATTGGAACTTACCTGAGAGATGAAGTGAACAAACAAGTCCTTGGACTGACTTTAAATATTGCGAAGCAGGTCAATTTTTCTGCTGGTCAAAAAGCAGTTAAACCTTTCTGCCTTTCTCATTGCAGCGTTCAGTCGATGTCGGAGCAGCACACGAGAATGTTGCTGGTGTTCCTGTTGCTGCAGCTTCTGCTGCCCAGCCTGCAGGAGAATGTGTCCGTTGAGGAAGAAGCCGCAGCCTTCTACACAACCAAGGAGGGCTGCGAGGCAATACAGCGGGGCAACAACGAGTGCGAGTGCCAGGATCAGCGCATCAAGTGCGGCATGGTTACACTGAGCAGCGCCAAGCAGCTTTACAGGATCAGTTGCAGCATCTTCGATGCACGCGGCTTTGGCTACCTGCCACCGCTCAAGGCCGGACGCATTGGACGGCTGAGCATCGACAACTGCGCCATACCCAACGGACAGACCATTCGGCACATGCTCTCGAGACTGGGCATCACCAACTACACCGAGATGGAGATCTCCAACTACTTTGAGACGCGCAATGAGCGAGATGAGCTGCTGCAGCAGCGTTTCACAAACTATCCCGGCCTAAGAAAACTATCTATAATTGGCTTCAAGGCTGTGCTGCCCGCCACCTTCCTGGACAATGTCACGGAGATCACGGAACTGACGCTGAAGGGCAGAAGCGATTTGGCCGGCACCTTGCTGCATCCTCTAACGAAACTGAACAGGCTGTCAATTGTTGTTAGAAACATGGCCAGCGTGGCCAGCGAGATATTCTCGAGGCAGACGGAGTTGCGGCAACTCTCGCTGGACTGCTCGCTGAAGAACAGCAGTGTGGAGATGTCCCTGCTCAGCTCCAAGGAATTGTGGCACATGACGAAGCTACGCGGCTTTGAGCTGCACAACTGTGGCGACAATGTGCCAGCTGAGCTGTTCTGGAAATCGGAGAATCTCTCCTACATTGGCATTCGCAGCAACATCAGCTACATAGGCAGGGATTTCCTCAAGGCGCAGAAGCAGCTGCTAATGCTACACTTGGAGCGCAACAACATTGCCAGATTACCGGACGAACTATTCCACCACTCACCAATGCTGCTCGAAATTCATCTGGCCCACAACAATCTGGATCGCATACAAGGGTAGCTTCTCGAGAATCTTCCAGTTCGGCTATGTTTAGCTATTATCTGTTTTCTCTTTTCTAGCGGTCTCTTTGATAAAATTAAGAATCTGCTGGTTCTGAATCTGGAGCACAATCCCATAACAACTATTGCGTTGAATGCCTTCGCCACAATACCCACGGCTCGCATTTATATCGGCGATCTGTTCAAGCAGCTAAACAACCAGGACTGGATGCGTTCTACCAACGCTACGATCTGCGAGGAGGAATTCATCAACGGCGTCTGTCTGTACTGCAAACGGGACGAGTACCTCGATCACTTTGCTGTCAAGGAAAACTGCAACAAGCCCAACGATCCTGGCAAGCTAATCGAAGTGCTCAATCGCAAAGTTTTCGAGCATCGCTCAAAACTGGTGAACACTTTTTAAACTAAATCAAATTCAAAACAGTAAGTAAAAATATAAAAGCAAATTGATACAATATTACATGGCATAATAACGTAGGTTGTAAAATAGTAAATAAAAATGTACAAATTCGTCTCTGTTCATCGACTAATTATCTGTTTAAACTGTTAGAGAATTTAATCAGATTAATTTTGAATATCTTATAACTCATATCTTATTTGTCTGTTTCTGTTTGCTTGTCTGTCTTGCAACAAGCATAAGTTTATCGATTTTAACATCGCTTCTCAAGTTACATTTTCAGTTGCCAACCCTGCAGAGTCGAGCGCATTGAAAATGAAATAAAAAGTTACTAGATATATAAATAATATTAATATTTGTTGCTTTCTTTGAACGCTGGCGATAACAAGCGAAAGAGAAAGTAATGCCCTCGCAAAGAGTAGGTTTGTGTTTGGGTTTGGGTTTGGGAGATGGACTGCCGCAAAGGCAACGTCATATTTTTATATATATAAATCATGAAGAAAAACAATTTATCTTGTGATTTGTAGCAAGGGATGTTCCGTAAAAATGTACAAAACTTTGCGTTTGTTCATCTGTTACTGTTCCATTAATGGAAACGGGCGCAACATGTCAAATTTAATAATGCCTAAGTTTGCCCGCCGAAGCAAAGATTGTAAGTGAAAGTTACACAATCCCAGTTTTGTACAATGAAAATAAGGTAATTTATGCAGGTTAACTCAACTACACTGAGCACCAAAACAACCGATTTCAGTCTCCAGATTGCTATCACTTGTGATACAAAAAATGCCCCCAACTTTGCCAGACAACCGCGCAGCAAATATGCCTTCGCCCTGTTTTTATTATTCGTTATGTAAATCACATTTGACATTTGTTATTGGCGTAAAAGGGAACCGTTTATGGAGGAAGAGTCTGAAGAAGGTGTTGACAACTCATAAATGTCAGGACTATTACATGTTCAACACGACTGGATGTTCAATTTAGATAATCGAACGTCAATAAATATTCCTTCCTCAAAAAATAAAATTTGAAGGAAAAATAAATATTCTTCATGAATTTAGCAATCAGTTATTATAATTGTCTGATTGTAGAAAATTATTTTTGTGGAAGCAAAACTCATAAATATCAGGAATATTGTTAATTTGAATTAATTGAACGCAAAGAAATATTCATTGGTCAAATAAAAAAATAAGATTCAAATCTATATATAAATATATGTTTAAAATATTTTTTAAATTTGGCATTCAGTTATTATAACATTTTGAGTGTAGAAAATTATTTATGAGGCAAATCTATATAGATATATACATATACATTTATTTGGCATTAAGCTATTAATTTGTTGCCATTGCAGGAAATTTGTTGCGTACTTTAGTATAATATTGAACTTAAGCAAACCATTTCAGTTCGATCGTGTTGGATCCTTGGTCAATACTTAGCCATATCAGACACTGTCACACACATACTGGGTGTTACTCAACATCGATATATGTTTGAAGTCAGCGTTTGAGTCACATTTTATTGCGCATTAATGCATGCTATAACTCATGGGCTTGACTTACGCACACTTTCAGTTGGCGTCGGCACTCTAATCTTAATTTGCTGTTTGAGGTGACACTAATGAAACGCAGGAAGGGAGGAGGACCACACTACACAAAATGCATTTCTGACTTAGTCGGGATTCTCCCTCCAGTCTGATAGACATTATTGGTCGTGCGACATGCTAAAGTGCAACTGATAGCAGCTCTCGATGATAGGGTAGCATTGAGTGTGGTCTTCGTTCAGACTTATTGAATAGAAACTATATTTGAGGAAGTTACATTAAAAAATATTGTATTGATTCGGAATTAAAGTCAAAAACTAGACATCCACTGGACAAGTCTTATGGTCATTCTCCATATCTGGAGAGATTTAATAATGATATTAACAAACAAAAGACACTACTTTAATTGCCTTTTTATGTTTGCAGCCGATTTGTATTCAAAACCCAACGTTCTATCCTAACAAACATAGCGTATAGTTAAAAGACAACTCTGGCTTATTCACAAACGTAGCTATGTTCGAATATCTGGCGGATTAATTTCAAAGCAATACCAACTGAACGAACTGCGGCCTTATAGGCTGCTCTTATCGCTTTGTACACTCAGAAAAACAATCGTCCTGAAATATGATGAATCGCTTTAAGAATTAGAAAGTTTTCCTTTTTTTTAATAATTTCTAATTATAAGAAAAAACAAACTTCTAAAAATTAGGAACACTAAATCGACAATTTACAAAAATGTAAGTTTTTTATTAAGTTAAATTATATGAATTTATTTATAAACTATTTAAAATGCATGCCTATGTAAAGTCTAATAGTACTAATTTTAGATTTTAAAAAAATCAACAAAAAGCTAATGTTTTGGTATATACATACATAGATATATCCCTTGGGAGTTGCGAAAACTCAGTTCGATTTTTTTCTGAGTGTAGGCTGCGTTTATCACTTTGTAGAGGGCAGACGACAACAGCAGCAGCCGGCAGCAAGCAACAGTCAGCAGCCAGCAGCCAGCAGCCGGCATCAGGAACAAACAAACGAAAAACACAAACGCCGTATGCGAAATTTATGGCCATCAAGCTTCATTTTGAAGCGGGCCACCGACTGCTCGACTGCTCGACTGGTGAACTGGTCGACTGCTCGACTGGTCGACTGGTCGAGTGGTGAACTGGTGGCGGAGCGTGGATTCTGTCGGCGAGTCCCGGTACCGTGTTGGCTGTCTACTCGTATGGCTGGCTAGAGTCAGTCGGTGGCTGGCTTGGCATTTGTAATGCCTAAATGCTTTGGCGAATTGATTTTTGGTGTAAACGATGTGCAATTTTAATGGATTGTGCTGCCAGATAAGAGACGCATGCAAACGGCTGGGGACTTAGACTTGGATCTGGGCCTCGGTCTGGACAGCCGGTTGACTGTTGACTGTTGACTGGCTGGCCTCCACTTGGCCATCCCGAATTTTGTCTCGTTTAATTGAATTTGTTTTGATTAGTTGTAGCTGTGCGTTCTTAGTATGGATGAGCAGCATGCTGCAAATGCAACTTAAAGTGTGTGGCATGCAGCTTGACAGCGACTGGAATTTTAAAGTCTGCCTGTTGAAATGCGAACTTTTCCCTCTGATTTAAAAATATGCACAGTACGGAATAATAAAAAAAAATTATCGTCGTGCTGTCAACCTTTTTTTGCCTTGAGGCGACTTTGCCGACAAATTGACATTGTTCATATTCATAACAGGGCAGCAAAAAATGCAAACCAGTAACATGACAAAAAATGTCAATTTAAATATTTTCAAATATTTTAACAAGGCATGCCAAACCCAAGCTGTGTGCGAAATACAAATTGTTAAAATTTTTAGCCCAATGGCACAAGCAAAAAAAATATTTAATATAAAAGGTGCAAAAACTTTTTTAATTAATTAACAATAAAAATGTACCGCTTGGAAAAACAATGGCAACGATTTTGGGAGCAGTCCTGCAACCCATAGCAATTATCCAGTGTCTAGGATTAGCTCTAGTACGGTGTCCGGCAGCCCAAACAAAAGTCAAGTGGTGCAATTAGAATTCGAGAAACAAACAAATACAATGTCCTGCCGTCTGGTTCAAGTGAATGACAGGATAAGGAGCATCAGCCCAAAGTGCAGGCAATGCAGTTAACTTGTTGATTTTTATAACACTATTCTACAGCCAACATGATTTCATTTTTGTTGAAAAAAGATTATTCTTAGTGTCAATCATATTTAGAAAATGATTTATGAAAACTGAAAATTTCTTACATTTTATTTGTTTAATTAATTTTTTCTTTTCTTCTTTACGCAACGAGTATTAACATTTTTTTTTTATAATTTTGATTCAGTAAATAATAAACTTTAAATTATAAATATTTGTAATAAAATGAGTAATGAAAATTGGAGTAATAAAATAAGCAAACTGCAATCGGCAGTTTGAAATTAATATTTTGTTGGATAGTGTTGCCCATGATTAGGGGCCTCCCTGCACCTTGCAATTTCAATTGTTTGCCCGTAAAACTCAATTTGTGAACTGACACAGAGGCTGTGTGCGCATTTCAATTGGAATAAGATTGACAGCTAAGCACTGACTGCTTGTCCAGGAGCATAACAATGGACCCTGGCTTTAACGAGACTCCTCCTCTGGTTAGACGCCCTTGCACTTAGTTTGTGGTTTTACGCATTTAATTGAATTTAATTGATTCGGTTTTCGTCGAGGGGCAAGCACTGTTGGCAAGCACTTTTGGCCAATGCGATTTCGTTGGGATTGGTTGCTGTCGGTCTGCGTGGGACTGAGCCTTAAAGATGTATGCACATTTTAAATGAACAAATGTTGCATGACTTCTTAGTGGAAAAATTGCAGCTGTCAGCGTGGGCTTGAAATATGATTTGTTGGCTCTAGGCATGACCTGTAAATTATTCAAATAAATCATAATGCCTAACATATTGCTACTGACATGGTTACACTGTTGTGTTACACAAAATTAAAAATATACGAATAACGGTTAACTTAGGCACCCCGAAGATTATATACCCTTGCCGGAGTTAATCTGTATATTTCACTACAAAATTAAACAACTGACCAGCTGCTCCTTAGAAAAGTATTTGATAGCAATCAAATGTTTCCAATTGTTTGTTGTTCATAGAAGAACTCATCGTTCGACCGATTGTTAATATGGCAACTATATGATATAATGATCCGAGTTAGTTGCCTTCGATATTCAGATAAGATAATTAAGATATTTTACAAGATTCATAAAGCTATAAACAGAGGTCCAACTTCGAATAGATAGGATAATTGAATTGGGTAGTGATGATAATTAAAAATATGAAGTATTTATTCATTTATGTATTTATTTATTTATTTATTTATTTATTTATTTATTTATTTATTTATTTATTTATTTATTTATTTATTTATTTATTTATTCATTTATTTATTTATATTCTTGATGAATTCAAAGACGTTTTCCAATGCGTTAAAAAATTAAAATACCCTTTACATGGGTGTAATATACACACATTTAAATTAATGTATTCATTACCTGAGGTATGTTGTTGAAGTACTAATTATTCAATTTATTTCTTTATTGCAGTTTTCCAAGAGCGAAAAGTTAAACAAAGTGAACGACCGACAATATAATAAATAAATATTTTGTTAAGCATATTACGAATCAAAGCGCATAATTAGTAATGTCATGACAAGCAAACTATTCTATCAATAAAGCCTAAATATATTCGAATAAAATATGTTTTTTTACTAATCTATTCTTTCAGCTAAACACGATTTTAATTATTTATTATAATAAAGAAGAAGATAACTTATGTAAATCAATTAATTTATTACTTAAGAAATTAGTAACTTAGTTAAAAACATAATAAATACTTGAAGAGCTTACCTAGTACAACATTCTTGATGAACATCAATCCCAGCTGAATGAGCTAGTTTCACAGCCCATAACTACATACATACATATATAAATATATGTATATACATATATCTGGTGGTATGGTCCCATTTGAGCCGACATTCGACTAAAACTGAACACAAAAGCATACCATTTGTTATGCAAGTATGGGACTAATATTTGCCAATATGCCAAAACAAAACGACTCACATAAAATCACAATAAAAATAAAACAAAGCACAAACACGAGCTATCAAAGCGTAGCATTCCCCAATATCACACATTGGGGGGATGAAATGAGAATGAGGATGAGGATGTGAATGAGAATGGTTGGGCAACATGGTTGGGTGGCGATATGCTGAAAGCTTTTACATGGTCTCCAGTATGCATGCCATTGTCTTCTGGGCTGTGTGTTTACATGCTCAATTTTTGGCACGCGATATCCTTTTGGCTCCTGTTGGCGCTGTTTGCCGTCAAAGTGCTGCTGCTTTTATATTTTTTGTGTCTGTCTGTTTGCTGGGTTGTTTGCTTCCGTTGGACTAAGAAATGCTCTGACACCTTTGTTTACACTCTGTTTACATGTAGGGGGTTTCTTCTTCGAACGTGTTCCACGTAATTGTTGCCATTGCATTGTTAGCCAAACAAAAGACAAGCCTTGTAATAATAACATTTCTCGATTCACATTAGTTTGAATTTATTAGCTGCTCGCCGTAGTCAACATTTAGCAACATTATCAAATTTTCTGCCTGATGACAGTTAATAGATATCACATTGTAAACAGAATTCCACAAAAATGCTGCTGGCAATCTTCTCTTTATCATATCTTGCATAATTGCAGTAACAAAGAGAAAACTATCAAAGAAGCAACAAAAATAATACAAATTTTTGCAGTATGCAACATGAATACTTAACTATGGCCTAGACACATTGAACAACAAAAGGAATAATCTGTATTTGTACAGTTTTGATCACATTTTGCGTTATATTGTTATGGCTAAATGAAAATAACATTTGTGAGTTTGGTCAAGATTAATTTTTAAAATCTGACAAGCATAACTTCTGCATAATAATAGGGAAATTATAAATGTGTTTTCTTATATCACTATAATCTAGTTTTGCCCATGAAATATTTAAACAATTATATTAACCCTATGGCCTGTAAACAACAGAACAGCAACCAACCAGCCAGAAGTTGAGCAAATCGAAATAGCACATAAAATATGCATTTGTGGTTCTGTGACCAGATTCGATGGGCCAACCTACTATTTCAGCCATTTCCTAAACACCAAATTGACGTAAACAATTAAAAATGCTTGAATGCACTTAATTATTTTGTTGTTTATTCGTGTAAAATATCACATTCTAATCAAAAATGCAATCCAAAAATACTTGGTAGCAAAATAATTAAAATTATCCAACCGAACAAATCAACAAACAGAACAAAACATTACATCCAAAAATACAAATAAAAGAAAAACAAACATAGTTATTAATTAATATATTAATTAACAATAAAACCAATTAATTCCTAAACAATTTATTTCCAGCTTTATGGTCCGGTCCGGTGAATACAATACATTTTTCATATTTTTCTTTTTGTTTTAGCAAAGCTCAAATTATAACTGCTTTAAACAGTAAGCGAACTTAAAAGTTACAATAAAAATGTGTTATTGTTGAGCTAATATTTGTGGTATATATATAAAAATTAGTTCAGTATCCATATCAGAGTTAAGCTAAGCCCCTGTCCTTTTTTACAACTTGTATGATTCCAAAATTTGACACTGTTAGTGTAATGAGTATGGTAATTTTTTGATACAACAAACAGGAGATAACAACAAAAAGAACAATCATCTACCCCTCAACCCTGCCTCATTAAAGTTTAAATAGAAATTAAGTGTGTTAATTGAAACATTAGAGCAATAAAAAAAAAGACAGCAACATTTTGTTGCTTAATTTACATGCAAATTAACTCACAGAAGTCACAGAAAACATTTTTCGCTTGGACGTCAAAAAAGAAATTCAGGTCTGGGTCTCTAAGCTGACAAGCTAAGAACAATCCGAAGGACGAAAGCAAACCACCCTTGTGCTATGCAGACAGCAGTCAACAGACAGCAGACATCAGACAGCCCATAAAGATAGAACCATTAAGACGTTTTAATTCCTGATTTCGCACCCCACCAACAGTTGACCGAGGATTGCACCCCAACCACAAAACACCACAAAACACCATCGACCAGTCTCAGTTTGCAGTTTGCGACCCACGCGCTGTCGATTTCCGCGCTTTATGCTTCATGCACACAAAAACCTATTTTTATACTCTAACGGAGAGTCGTAATATTTAATTAATTATTTATTATTATTAGTATTTATTAATTATTTAACTATTTGATCAATATTAAAATTACAAATATATATATATATATATATATTCATAAGGTCTATCGGAGTCGCACAAAATGGTCTAAAATTTGTTGTCTGTATTGGGGAACACGCAGAAAAAACCCAATTTAAAACCAAAATAAAATAATTCAAGTTTTTTAAGATGCTCAACCAAAAATGCATGTGAAAATCTTATTAACGAGACAGGAGATTCAAAATTCAGTACTATATTTTGGAAATACAGGACTCTAAATTGCTTATTTTTTTATTTCCATTTATATTTTGGTAAATTGAATATTTCATATTTGTTTCCAATGTTATCCACAGAAGCAGGGAATTAAGTAGGCAATATAAATAATAGACTAATAAATGCAAGAAGAGTATATGAAATTCTATGTGAGAAACATAGAACTTTTGTCTCTTTTCGTATTTTTCTTTTTAATTTTGTCTTTTTTATGCCGTTGAGGCTCATTAGATTTGCAAAATGATTTGAGACTAGTCCTGTTCGTGATTCTGGCGGTCATTAATGTTATTAGATTCCAGTCCTTTCTCTGCGAGCATTTTATTTTCACACAATTTTATTTTGTGACTGTAATTTGTGTTTATGATATCATTTTATGCATTACTGACGACTTATTGATATAAGAGTGGAGAATTTATTCAACAGTCAGACTGTCACCTAATGGAAACGAAAATAAACAAAGCACACGTTGCACGCTGTTATTGTTAAAACATCCGTTTGAAAAATGCCCATTTGTATTTGGGTCTCAGACAGTGGCATGCCCCAGGGTGTGGCATTGTGGGAGGTGGCCAACACTTAACAAACAAATTTTGACAGCAATTAGAGAGCAGAGTATGTGGCTTCTGCTACTCTCTTTTTTTAATGCAAATGAAGCGAAATTAAAAGGCAACTGTTGACAAAAGCAAAATGAAAATCGCCACAACCCCATCACCACCAAATGGTCATGTGTGGAAGTCAGTGGTCAGCTACCAAACACGCAGCTTCAATATAAAATGTTACGTTGGCGGCATCAAAGTCACGCACGTGCCGGGGCGGAGGAGTTTTGGCAGCAAATGCGTTTGACACCTTCAAAAAGGTCACAAAGCAGCCCAAACAATTAGACAGTTCAAGCTGCTGACCAGCTGCTGGCCACAGGCCTCAACAACTGACAACTGACAACTGGCACGCCCGAGCTTCACTCTCAGGCCAACCCAGCACCATCGTCTGCATCATTGTGTATTATCAAAATCAGACTCTTGATTTCGATTGAAGTAAATTTGTACTTGAAATCTGAATCTTTATATAGCTACAAAACTGAATTTAATAAGTAAGTTTAAAGAGTAGTATAAAGAGTAATAAAATAAAAAGTTCTTAAAAAAATGAAACGAAAAAGTTCAACTTGTTCTAAATCTCTCAAAAAACTAAACTTGTTCAAATAATTTTTTTTTTTCGAAAAATTAATTAAATCCAAACAATATTTCTTATCGGTTTACAATTTTATCTCATACTTATAAGTGAAAGTTTTAATACCTGTGAATAAATAAAGTTAACCTTATAGTCTGGATTATGAGCATAACCATACAAAATAATATATCATATCATATCAGTGAACAAGCACATCACTATTCACCAATTTAGAATCTTATGGACTGGTTTGGGAACATAACCAAGTAAAAAAATATCCACAGGGATTACCTTCGCAATTCGTTAAGGGCAAAGTTAATTTGGTCGGAACAACAAATTTAATCATTTTTGGCAAACTAATGTAATTAAATGAAAAGTGTGCAAAATATCTATCTCGTACTCCATCTCGGATACTTGTATATACGTAGATACATCAATTCTTTTACACTGACGATACTCACTCATAAATCTGAAGCACATAAAATGGCTTAGGCCACGCCCAACTCGTTTTCTTCTTGGTTCTTTTTTGGTTCTGGATGCAAAGGCAAAAAATAATTAAATGACAAACTAATCTGCGTCCAAGCCTTTATTAAGCACCAGCAATACCAGGGGGAAACAGAGGCACAATCTGATAGAGTTACAGTTATTAGAGTCCATGTGGTGGAGGATGGCATCGCCCAGCAGAGGTCGGAGAGGCTGTCAAGCCTTGGCTGCCGTCGGGTTATATGTCTCCGTCTCTGCTCCTTTGGCCTTGTGCAAATAATTATTATTTTTTGCAAACTATAAATCTGCTTACAAAATATTTTCATGGATTTCTCTCGACGGCACCCGCAACGATGAAGCAATTTTCGGCGCAGTGAGGGAAACACGATGGTGTGCAAGGCTATGCTGCTGGAAGCTTTGGAAGTGATATACATTTTTCAATTAAAAATTATAGTCTACTGAAATTGGGCTTCGTCGCGACGTTGGCTACAGTTTGTCAGTGCTATAGGGGCTGGCAAAAGAATCTTTGCAGGCAACCACCATCGCTTATATATTTAATTATATATATAGACACGCATATATAGAAGGCCATGAATATTCATGGCAAGTAACATGTGATAAATTTAACATCAATAATAAATTAAACAAAAAAATTAAATTAATTTTAGTATTTGCTCAGTTTAAAGTTTTTTTTTATATATAATAACTCAGCTTTCCAACAATTCATCTTTGCATGGGCAGATAAATTTTATATTGTTCAGATCCGATATTGACATTATTCCTCAAATATTTTATTACATAAAAAAACCTTATTCTTCAAACTGGACGCAACTCCTCACCAAAATGGGCAGAAAATCTGTTTAAAATGGTTATTGCATTTTTATGCTAAACATTGTCAGAAACTGCTGAGTACAATAATGGAAACAAAAAACCCAAAAATAAGGAAGAGCTCCCCGCTCGGTTTGTCGACTGTCATAAAAGAAGAAATTTTAACATTTAAAAGCTGTAATTTTTGAGCATAATGGGATCAGAGACGCACCCAAAGGTAAAGAAGTCATCAAAATGTAACTCAAGACATTTGCCGCGGCGGGGTGCGACTAATTTGTGTCCACGTCCTGCATATCCTAATTTTGCTATTCGTTACACTTTTTTTTTTGATTTTCTGGAGGCTTTGCCAGATTGGATGGGCAGCCCCCATCCAACCAACAGATCATTAGGTAGAATTTACAGTTACTCCAAGGATGCAGCAAAATTATAAATGAAAAAAAGATGTTCCATTTTTTTTTTGAAGTTGTACATCCAGGTAAATATTTATCGCTTTTAACTTTTATGCTGTTGATTTCCTAGTTGAGGCCTTAAGGGGTAGGTGGCACCTTTTAGATATTACTAAAATATTCGACGAACAGCTGAACCCAGCGCACAATTACCATGAATATTAAGCCACAATAACAGGAGCAGAAGTTGGAGTTGAAATTGGCCGAGTCGCAGCTGGGTTTCCTGTGGACTCATCTTGGAGGGTTGCTTAAAAGTTTTCGGCTGCGGTATGTTGAGTTTCCGTAAATGCATTTTTAATGAAATTTATGTACGTTCGCATTAGTATTTAAAAGAATAATGACTGCGGAACAAAATGTAGCTTTAACATGAGTCTTAAAATAAATATTTATATGCAATAGCTGCAATACAATACAAAACCAACAATATATAAACTAAGAGGTCCGAAATGTCTGCAATAATAAGTTACGGAAAACTATAATAGATTGCTCAAAAGTATTATAAAAATGCATTCAAGTTGTTGCAATCTGATATGCTGCTGGCAACTAGAATCCATTTTAATTTAATTATTCCTTAGATTGCAGCTTAAGCTAAGGTGGTGAAGTGAAATGAATTTGCTCAAGCTGCATTTTTTATAGAGTGTAGTCAGATAAGCCAATAACAAATAACGTAAATTCCGCAAAAAACAATTCCTATTAATTTTTTTCCACACAAATATGTTTATGGGCAGGCAAAAGATGATAGCTTACTCCACCCTCATATTCTCCAGTGCACCCCTCGGCAGTTATCAGTTCCATTTGTAGAGCCCTTCCTCTCCTCCTCCCAAACTGCAGCAAGTAAAAAGTAAAACTACCCATTACATACTCGATTTTTTCATTGTCTGTCCGCATCACCTAAGTTGAAGTACGCCAGCCAAATTGAATTCAAATTGAATTTGAACTTTTCAATTTTGGCAGTCGACGTTGCGAAGGACTACAACAAATTTTCACATTTGAAATGCCTAAATGGAATAAGAATTATGAGTTGGAAGTAGAAAAAAATACGGAAAACGAAAATGAAATTTTACAAACCAAATTATTTATGCACTTTTGGGCACCACTTTTCCCATTAACAGACAAATAAAAGGTGAAACCCGGACAGTATAATAAATGAAATGAAACATAAATTTAAATTGAAATTGAAATAGACCAAACTTTAAGCAAGCGTCAAAAGTACCGCAGGCAATCCTTTTGATGAGTGCCCTCTGCAAGGGCATTATAACTTTGACACTGAATGTGTGAAGCAGCTACTCCAAAGAGCATATACACTCAGAAAAAAATCAGCAGTAGTTTTAGAAATTCGGCATACTTTTGGCGACCAGGTTGTAGCTTTCTAAAAACCAGAGTTTGCATTTTTACATTAACTTTGCCGAATGTTTCCCAAAATCAATACAATTATATTCATATTGTTCTATTACTATTTATCTGCAAGGGTATTAAGTCTGCGACAGCCAAAACATAAAAATGTTTCTTGTTGTGCCGGGAGTGTCGCATCAGAGTGTGCAACCCAATTGACTAGTTATGGCAGCTAAAAGTTTAATCAGACAGCGACACCTAAACTGCATCACTCCATCACAGTCCGGTGCAACTTTTATGAAGCAATTGCCCAGTTGATGCAGCGCAGGACATGGAAACATGGAAACATGAGAACATGAGAACATGAGAACAGGTACCACGTCTCGCATTGTTGACAGAAACATAAAGAGACGCTTGTTGTGAAGAGCAATAGAAATTACGAGAAGAGGACGAAAAGTGCGCCGAGTGCAATATCAGCAGACATTATTTTACAAATAAATTTTTATGAAGCAATTTACAAAATGTTTTTACTCCAAACGACTTTTTCACATCCTCGTCCCCGTCCTCGTCCTCGCCCGAGGCAGACTCCACTCGGTGTCCTGAGGCTTGTGCAAACATTGCACAGATTGCAATGCAGTCAAAACAGCGACACTGCCCCTCAGTTCACTTATTGCAATGTCATCGTTGCCACCAAAAAATGCCATGCATTTTGGGGCCCCACCAAAAAAGGGATTGTTGGGTCTGCTGGTAGGAGGGACATGCTGGATATTCGCCAGGCCCACAAATGTTTATTAATTTTATTGAACAATTAATTAAATGCGGCAAATTGTTTTGCCAACCCCCCAGAGCCAGGCGCATCGTTGCGACAGCTGCAGACGATGATGATGCGTTTGTTGCATTGTGCCGCAAGTGTGCAACTCACTCGATATTAAATTACCACACAAACGAGTTGCAAGCCAAGCTATTACTGAAAATTGCATTCCCAAATCCCCTGCACCAAAATACTATATCCATGTTCCAAACATGCACCGCTTTCCATTCACAAAATTCCTTCTCTGCGACATTTGAACTGATGTCAACACTTTTACTTGCATACGACAATTTACTTTAAAGCATGCAGTTTGTTTCAAATAAAAAATCAAATAAACAGCCTATAACAAATTTTAGCAGAGAAAGAAGTGCGTTGAATTAAAATACAGAATTTGTGCATTGCTTCAGTTGAAACCGATAGAGGAACAAACCTTACTTGACAGCTGTGCTTACATTTTTGCATTGGAGAAATTGATATCTTACGGTGCTTATTTGACTTTTGAGTTTAACAATGCTACCTGCCGTTTAGTGATAAGCTGAACGGTTGTTTGCCATGCCGCATATGAACTCATAACCACAACAAAGCTAAGCAAAACGGGGGTGACTTGCCTCAAAAAGGTTTCAGTTTTTTAGACTCGCACACTTACTGATATTAGCGCACTCGCTCGCTTGAGCAAATACAAATTTACATTTCGCTGCCATAAACACTTTTAAATTTGAATTGCGTTTTGCTTTTCTGTTTTTTTCTTTCCTTTTTTTAATGTACACATGCAAGTTTAAATTGATGCTAAGGTAAACAATTTGGAATGCCCAGACCAGACAGAGGGTCGCTCGTTTGGTCAGCCAAGTCTGTCTGTTCCGCCCAATTCCCCAATCAAGTGTGAGAAATTGCCAGAATATTGCGTGAAACAAGCAAGAGAGCCATAGTCGAGAGTGCCAACTAGCCAACTCCCTCCCACAGCACTAAATATCCATAAGTATCGATTTCCGAGACCCGTTTTTAGAGCACATTTTGATAGGCATGTTTTCGCATAGCATACACAAATAATACACAGAAGTATATTAAATATAGACAAGGAACTTTTAAAGCTATTGAACACCTTAACAGATTTCATAAATATGGATATAATATACTAATTCATTGAACTGATATAATAAAGTAGGAACACAGATATAGCTCTTGCTGCATTTCTTAGTTTTTCAAGTAATCTTGATGCATTTTTGGATATATCTGCTAGTTGTAAATATATCAGATTCACTCGGACTTGAGCAGTTTATTATTCAGCTGCTAATTTTTATTTCTCAAAAGACATTGAACAAACTCGGAATCATATCAACGAAGATAAACATCCATACTTCTATCATTTAGAAAAGGCGGGCAATTCTGTTCCATTTCGGCAATGTTCATTCGGTTCACGGAGACTTATGTAAATATGCGTAGTTATGGGCTTAACACTTGCAACCATCGAAAAGTGGCTTTGTTTTCGCAATCTTGACTTCACTCCCGTTTCCAGTTTGCTGATTTATTTTTGGGTGAATAAAAGGTTTTTTTCTAGTGGGCACTTGTTGCTCTGATCTTTCCGCAACGGGTGTCCTTTCTTTTGCACACAAGTTGAAACTTTAGTTTTTGGTGGTTGTTTGTCCCAAAAACAACACACACACACAAACACGCGCGCACACACACACACTTATGGAGGGCACTTCAACCCTGTCTAAAAGAAAAGCGTCGCATAAAGGGACGATTAGTGTGGAAAAAAGTCTGAGCAGGGTGTGTCGCCCTTGTTGTTTTTGTTAAATTTTGCAGAAAGTCCTCGTCGTCGCCATCCACCACCCATCCACCCACCCACCCATCACGTACATTTTTTGTGTGTGGTGGCTTGGCGGTTTCACTACCGGTTTTTTGTTTAGCCTTTCGGGTATTTAATTTAAGCGGATTGTGTGTGTGACATGAGTGGGTGTTAAGTGGCTGTGTCACTTGCCAGCCAGCCTCGATAAGTGCGGGAAAATGCCAATGCAACAATAACAAAATATTTTACACCTTAAACTTGTAGTAATAAGCTACAACTTTTATCAATTGCATCTGTTTTACTCGATCGTCGCTTAAAAAGTGAAAAGCCAACTCTTAACGATATTCTTATCTCTCGATCAGCAGAGTTGCTCGGCACATTTCAGTTGCTTAAATCAATAAGATAAATGTTCTCACATGTAAATAAAACATTAGGAAATTCACATTACAACGATTATGTATACATAAATAATAACAGAATACATGTTATATATTATATGAGCTATGCGTATGAGGAAAGTCGAATATTACAACAAAGTTAAGAATCTCAATTCGATTTTTAATTGCTTTCTGCAACTGGTTTGCCAAATACGATAAAATCTCATCAAATTAATCAGTTTAACTACTTGGCAAGGCGAGCAAAGAGCACATGCAATTAATCTAACTCAATTGACTGACTGACTGACAAACTGATGGCTTACTCAATCCAATGCCCAAATGTCCGCAAACTCTCTTACTAAGCAATAAATTGCTGCTGCTGCTGTTAATTTGCAATTCCCATTTCAATTTCAGTACATTTTTGCACCGAAAAATATGCCAGCGGGGATTTGTGGTTCCGTTGGCATCCGAATGGGTGAAGAGTCTGGGTTCCAACCGCAAACAGTCGACGTGTTTGGTCAGTATAGCCGCCAGTCATGTGTGTGCGAGTGTGCGAGTGTGTGTGCGTGTGTTTGTGTATGTGCATGTGGCTTCCTGTCCAAAGTCTCTGCGTCCGTTCGTTTGTAAGCCATTCATTTGTTCAATCATTCAACCGGAAGCTATACCGTTTGACACACATATACCTCATGGCCCTCACATCCTGGCAATCCGTGCACTCTGCTCCGTTGGGTGTCATATGAAACACCCGCACTCCAACACTTTCATGACACATGCAAATTTCCAGCTGCCACGCTGCCACGCTGCCATGCTGCCCCCTCCCCATCCCCATCCCCAACCATTAGCAGTGGCATATCCGCATCCACATCCACATCCACATTCGCATCCTGTGCTGTGTGAGAAACGCTACCGCCGTGCGCCACTTAAATCATTTGATGCCGTAATTTGGCAATTTCTCGCAGATTTCAGTCTGACATTCGGATTTGATCAATTAATTTGAATAACACCGGTCATTTATCATGTCGCTGGCAAGGGTTGTGCCAGCAATCCGGATTATACAAAGTATAGTCATGCTATCGATGCCAACGGCTGTAGACGAACTTTAGCCTTGCCTTATTTCGTTATTCGTTATTCGTTTGCATTTTTTCTTTTTCTTTCTTTTTTTTTGCAATCGAGGGAATTTATTTTTAAGCAGTGTTTCACAAGGTTTTGTGCAAAGACAGCTTATTACAATTTAAAAACAATTTCCGCATTACACTTATTTGATTTATATCAATCGAAGAAAAATATATTATCTAAAGGCAATGAATCAATGCAGTTTATGCAGTTTATTTAAAATAATCTCTATTAATTCATTTGGGTAGGTGTTAAAAAACTTAGACAAAATCCAAGTGCACATTCTTTATTTAAAGTTCTTAGATCATAGTTCCTAGTTCCTCGTTTTCATAGTAATATAGAAAGACAGACAGATAGATTGACTTTGACATCTACTCTACTTACTTATAGTTTCCTCGACAGTAAGGCAGACGGATAGACAGACTTTGACGTCTGTTCTTTTACTTACAAATTTGAATTTAAAGTTCATAAACAAAAAAAAGAAAAAAAAAGTGCAGTATAATAAATTATGAGTGGAATAAAGCCGTTTCCCAAACAGCTGCGACCATGAAATCAACATAAAAATCCATTTATATATTTCACCGTCGCATTTTTTTGTAAACATATTTGGCAGTTGATGTTTTTTGCTGCTGCTGTGGTTTATTTTCTGTTTCACGCTTGTTACTCGAGTTCTTTCATATTCCTCATGCGCCCAAAAGTATGCAAAGCATCTCGCACAGACTGGGACGGAGCAGCAGTTGTGTTTCGGTTCGGTTCGGTTCCGCAACTTGTGCATTCATTTATCTAAGCGTTCGTGTCTTTGGCTTGTTTCTTTGTTGTTTCGCTTATTAGCTCACTTTTTTTTACGTGCGGTGTCTTGTGTCTTTTAGCTGGGGCTCAAAATGAAAAGGAAAATCCAAGAAAAGCGACGTGTATCTGTATCAAAAGTAATAAAGGAGAGGCTGGACGGGCGGGAGGGTGGTTGTGTGCAGTGCCATAAAGTATGGTTCTTTATATTAAAAACCATAATTTCGGTATTTTGCTTGTCATTTATTATCATTATTTGTGGTATAAGATATTTTGTTTGGCCAAGGAATGCAACATGAATTAACTGAATAAGCCCTGTGCCCATTTACAAGCCAATAAGTTGTAAATTGTATTTTTTTAATGAAATATATATATATATATATATATGTATATCTATATAGAGGTTGCTACATAATTAAAGAACTGTATAAAATATCTTTCTTACGAGAAACATTTATTATGATAAATTTTTCTTATTCAATAAATAAATTAAATAATAACAAAGAAATAGCGGTCTAGCTATATGCTAGACCACCTCTGACCAGATTACGTGGTATCTCAAAGTCGAGCACTCTCGACTAGAGCACTTGAACTTGTTTACAAAAATACATATTTGAATCTGCAGTCCTCATGCCCAAAGCTGAACTCTCAAAATTAACTCAACAAAAATCGTTTAGCAATCAAATTAAACTCGCACATAATTGTTCCCCAATGTGGCATATGGAGGATTTTGTATTTTTAGGGGAGTTACAAGAACAACGAATGTTATACGCCAATTTTTTGTATTTTTTTTAACTGCAAACCTTATTTGCATGTTCATTTTACATAATGTGTGACTGAAAAGTGCGTCAAGTCGAGCGAGGGCAGGGCAAGAGACTGGTGTCACCCCAAAAGTAGAGTTACTTTTTTCCCGTGGCGTTTTCTTTTATTCAAATATTTTCTTATGACTTTCCAGCTAAAATTCGATTTGAGTATATGTCAGCCAGCCAGTCAGCGTAAGCCCCCGTAACAAGTAGAAAACAAATTTCACGCTTAACAACGCGGTTTTTCCGCTGCCCGTCGTCGATTTGCATACGAAATTCGTCTGAGCATCCACAGCATCCAGAGCATTCAGAGCATCGTTGGGGTTGTTGCAACAATTACAGATGGCAGCCTCTACTTCGGCTTCTTTTTATGCATTTCCAACGTGTCAAATCGCGCGTCAATCAATCGATGTACGCGTTCGTCCCAGCGGTATGTTTAATTTGGAAATTCATATTTCGTCGCCCATAAGTTGGCAAAACATTGACTGACTTTCACGGTGCGCTCACTTCATTTTTATTTGTTTTTTATTTATTATTATGCCCTGGCACATGCTTTTCACAGTCGCACACACAAAAAGGAAGAAAAAAAAATGGAAACCGCCCTGATCCCTGTTTACGATTTTTGCATGTCCTGTGCGCTGGGCTGGCTTCAATTTTACGCCGATTGGTTTTCAGCAATCGCCTGTGCAAATAAGCTGAGCAAGCGATAAGCCACAGTTCATGGATTCGGCTTGTTATCATGGCCAATATCACCCGTATAAACCGAGTACAAATTTAAATAAATACAGTCAAAGTGGAAAATAAATTGTTGATAATGCTCAATGTTAAATGTGTTTTTTATCACAGGCTTAAAAACTCAAATGGCCAATCTCTGACTTATGTTGCAATATGCCTTTGGAAATATGCTGGTGTAAAAATACAGGAGATAAAATGTACTCAAATTCAATCACTGCAAAATTACTACTCAAGTCTCGGATAAATTTGAAGTAGAAGATTTTATATCAGCCACAGAAAAATGCAAAAGTAAAGAAAAAATACAAAAGAAAGGTAAATGCTTAAACTTAAATATAAGAAATAAAAGAGAAATTCGTGTGTATATATAGGTATATGAAAAAAGGTATAATTCCTCAACTTTAAATACTGATCAAGAATATTTATACACATATTTAAGGGATGCAGCATGCATATTACACATTATTTAATTTGTTGAGAAAGTATTGTGGCCTTTTGGGATGAAATACATTTCATAATTATATGACCGAGTGTTGTCTGTTGTGGTATATCCGCCATATGCATTCCAAAAATGTTCAGGCATGAGTTGTCATTGCGCACCAGAAAAGTTAAAAGGAATGCATAGTTATTAAAAATTCAAGTGTTGCCAAATGGTTGTTTCTATGCCGCACGCTCCCACCCCTAGCAGAAAACAAAGAAAATGTAATGCGATACCAAATGGGTTCAAAGTAAGTTTGGAAGGAGCTAAATGAGATATGCCTACAACCACGACGACGACGAGGACGAGGACGAGGACGAGGACGACGACAAGCCACTTACAACAATAGAAATGATTTTTGCATAATTTATTCGATGATTATTAGAGAGTCGTCGCAACGGGGACACCACTTTTGAGTGCCCCACTCGTACCCCCTTACCACCCTTGCTGTGCCTCCATCTCGGGCAAATGTCGCTTTTTATTGCAATTAGAATATTTCGCATACAAACGACAGACGAGAGACGTTGGTTGGTTGCTCCGGTTTCGTGTGTTTGTGCATATTCGTTGGATTTAATTTTGTTGTCGGCACAAGTGATTATGTGCTGTGTGAGGTGCACCTTTCCAACACAACTCGGATTGTGTCCCCAGTGGCCTACATGCCCCCACCGCCTGGAAGTAGTCAACACATGGGGCCCTTCAAGTGGTTGCTCTGTTGCTCCGTTTTATTTCGACTTCAATCATATTTCATGCGCGTCGTCTTCGTCGTTGTCGTCGTCCTCGCAGTCATTTGGTTTATGTTTATTGTTTTGGCAGCTTTTTGCCGTGTGCCGTGGGCTCTCATACACTTAGACATAATCAAAAAAGGTAATCAACATAAAGTTGAACGTTGACAGCGATGTCGTCAACTCGCTACTACTTACACCTCTCTAATTCTCATTTGAGAAGCTCGTCCATTCCGGGTCTCACTCTCTCTCTCAGTCTCAGTCACTGCTCGTGGCCTTAAGCTTACGGCTTAGCGTCGCTTGAGCCACTTGTCACATTCACAAATGAATTAAGTGCCAAAAGCACAACTCCGACACCGAATTGATGCCGAGACGGGCTAAATGGATGACTGCATTTCTGTAAGAGTAACATTTCAGATTGCTCAGCACTGAACGACCTTTTCCTTATACAAATACGATTGTAGTAGATGAACCCTATATACAAATAAATGATTAAATATATTTATGCAGAATGTAAAAGAATTAAGAAATTATGCAGTTTGTCGCAACAAATGCCTTATTTCACGTATTCCCAATGAAACTCTTCCTTCCTTAAATTACATTTGCAAAACTATTAGTTATCTCCTGTGAACACTGGTAAATTTTACACATGTTTAGAGATTTGCCTATTTTCCAACTCTATGTATTTTTCTGTCTTCTTCTCAGCGTTTTTACTTTGTGCTTAACCATTTTTTGTCTGATTCTGTGTTTCTGGGTTACCCCAATTTTACATTTTAAAAGCCACGGATTTATTTAATATATACTTTATTTTTTTAATATAAAAACTTCATTTAATTTTATATATCTTAATTTATAACTTTAGTTTTAAAGACTGTACACTTTTTTTTAGTCTAAATTAAATAAATAAATATTAAAGTAAATATGCAATAAACAATACCATTTTTATAAATTTCAAAATTATGATTGTCAGTAGCAACGCAATCTTAAAGCCAATGATTGCAATGCATTGCTTGTTATCTAAAAAGGGGTTTTGAAAATCTATCCCTAAATAGCATATTAGCACATTCACCTTTTCAAATACATGTTATGCTCACATCTTCTCCCCATTGTGTTACTTATGTGTATTAAATTCAAATTGATTGATCAACTCATTCGGTTTGTGTTTCGTCAAGCGGAAGAATTCAATTATTCAGTAACGGAAAGCAGCCACAAGGTGGGGCATTTGAGTTGTGGCAGGCACTCTGCTCTGCCTTGATTAGGGGACTGCTAGCCATGGTGGCTCCAAAATAAAGAAAGGGATAATACAGCATGCAACGGATATATAAAAGCGAACATTTTACTTGTTAGCAACCACGTTCATACACAGCTCCAAGCTATTTTTAAATATTTTCCATGACCAGAGAAGTATTAACAAAAAAATGTGTAATGAAATGATAGATGCCCATACTCTGCTCTTAACTTAAAAAACGATTATTTGAGTATATTTAATGATGTGATGTGTCTGCTGGCCTCCGTCTCATTTTCGTGATTGATTAAATTATATGTTGTGGCGACCACAAGGAACGTCTCGAAATCAAAACAAACACTTGTGCAGCCCTGGTGCAACCCTGGGCAAGCAAAGCGAACCCTATCAATGCCCCCTCACACACTGTTCCGCACTGTTCTTTTGCATGCTCATTTTGCGGCTGTTCAGCACTTAATTAAATCATAAATAAGCATAAAGCGACGCATCGACAATTAAACAAACATAAAAACGAACCGAGTGGTAAGCAACCGCCTCAAACCCAGACAGCAGAAAGCAACCACAAACAGAAAATTGCGCACTCAAATGACCAAAACGCAGTCAAAATTGCATTTAATTAAGTCAATTCTCGTGTTGCCCGGTCATAAAAGCCATTGCATACTTTTGGGATTTGGGGGCAGTGCAACAAACACTCCCCGGAGAGAGTATATATATATACATATATTGCCTTAGCTCTGCACCTTACCATGAACTAAATCTGCCTGTTACGATATTTCTACACTCTGTAGCAGGCCTCTTGTAATGTTGATAACAGTCCATAGTGATGTAGTACTAAGACTGTAACATAACATCTGTAAACTAACATGCAACCATTACATCGATGTCGATCGTTGTCAATTGTGTGATCACCAACAGAAAGAAGAGGAAGAGTGAATCGTTGTGAAAAGAGAGCGAGGAAAGAGAGACGTGTTTTAAAAAGGACGATAATTTATTTTCGACTGCTACAACTCTGATTTCACAATGCAGATTTGCGTCGGCACCTTCAATGTGAGTAATTTTAAAATAGTATTAATACGACAATTCAAGGCATTTGTTGAAAGGAACATGAGAAAGTGTACAGGAGCTTCGGTGCGATGAGGCCAACATTGCTAGCGTGTTGTTTTGACTACAACATCTGACGTTTAGTCTGTGTGTGGTCTGATAATGACGTGTCCAAGTGAATGATAATAATGACAATGATGACAACTGAATACGGCTCCTTCCATCGACCACTGGTCATTGACTGGGGCTCGGTCGCAATGTTTATTTTCATTACTGAAATTGCATTCGAGTGCCAACTGCCAATTGACGGCCGCTTAATAAAGTCCTGTTCTCACTCCTAGTCCAAATCTATGCCCTCTCTCCCCTCACCTATTTGGGGCAACACTCTGTTTGTGTTTACGTCCGCTGCATTGTTGTTGTTGCATTGCATTGTTTGAGCTTCCCCGCCCCAAACATTGCTGCAATTTGCCTCATTTGAGTTTGCATTTGGCTTTGGTTTTGGTTTTGGACATTTGCCCTCGGCTCACACCAGACCCATGCCCAAGTCCGGCCAGGCTCCATACATATATCAAAGTTTGTGCAGCCAAAATGCCGCGGCGCAACTGCCGGGCAATGTTGTGAGTGTTATCATCAGCATCGACGGCTGGCAGCAGGGACAGTTAAACATGTGCTGGACAACATTATCGATGCAGGCGCTCCTCGTTAGGGAGACGACTACGGCTGCCCCGGTCGCCATCGAGTCTGTTCTTCGTCAGTGAGCACGCGCCTAATGCAAACACTTTGCTAACAGAAATGAAAGCATAACATTGAGCGCTTCTAATAGTGATGAGGGCACAAGAGGAACAGGAACTCCCAGCGGTTACCAGAGTGAGGAATACATTATGGTTTAAGGGGAAAGTGTGTGAAATTTAAGACATAGTAGGCCACCAAGTTTATTTTAATCATCAAGCTTCATAATAATAATAATAACGAAGTTTGAAATGTTTGAATGATTGACTTCAGTCTCCCCCAATCAATTTATAATAAATAATAACTACTACTAAATCAAACTAAAATCGCTTGGAAATATCATTAATAAATATTTCCAAAAAAAAACTTAATTCTGATTTTCAATGATATTTTAGACGGGATAACATGATCGAAAGGCTTTCGGTTTTAATATTTTTAAAGCAACTTTGAAACGACAATTGTTTTTGATTTGTTAAGGTTTGTATTTGCGACACTAGTTATAAATATTTTTCCTATAATATTCTTATATAGTATAGTATAGTATAGTATATTAATAAATACATAAATAGAAAATTATAATTGCTGCCAAGGCTTCTGCACAGTAACAAAAATAGTTACATGAAAAATAGCGCAAAGAGTTATCAAATAATTGTAATTTGAGTTGCGGGGTAAAGTTTGGACAGCTAATAAGCAATGTTTTTGCCAGACGAAATGAGCAATAAATATGCAGGATGCGAAAGGGGTTGGTAAAATAACAGCTACAAAAGAGAAAAGCGCTGCTGCGCGTCTCTTAATCAGTGAATAATTCGGTTATAGGAAAATAATGTTTGGCCAAATATTAAAAAAGAGCAAAACGAAAGAGACAGACGCTCCCCATGACTGCTGGGGGTTGAAGCAGGAAGAATTGACAAAAATCTCTGCAGAACAGACACGGAGCATGCCGAGGACGACGAAGCCGAAGACGTTTGCCATCACGTAAATAAAAATTATGAAAATAATAATGGGAAAAGGATTAAGGCGCCCGTCTACGGTCGTACGCATTTTCCAGGCACCCCTCCCTCGCTCCACAAGCGTAGGCGGGTGGTTCTTGGCAAGCAGACACGAAAAGCGTAATTGTATTCACCACAAGCAAGTCCAATGCTTGAGCTACAACAGTATATACCCTTAAATAAAGTTTGTCTTCATTTGTATACGATATATTTAAAGTAAGAATATTGTTTTGTGTTGGTTTGGTGCGTGTTGTTTAAATTAACTACGTATCTGATCGATTAGATTAAAGATAATCAAGATTTTCATTCGTGTTTGTTGTGAAATCTTGCATGTGCATTTTAATTGTAAACGTCGCATATACCCCACTGCTATTTTTTGGCTATCGAAAAATATACGACAACGGCAAAGAGTCGACAAGAAACGAATACGACGTCTTTGGCTGTAAAAGGTTATGAAGCTTGGCGTATCTACACTCTGAAAATATCTCCCTGCATTTTATAAATTCACCAAGGGTAAATTTAGTAAATATATATCAAATTTTCATGCAACTCTCTGATTTCACATAAATAAATAAAATATGAAATATTATTGGGATTATTGGAATTTAGTCAATGCTCTATAATTTTTAGAAATGTTTTTCTTATATTTGTAAATTATATGTAGTTTGAGGAAAAACTTTCTAGTTTTGGCGACCGATTTTCTAAAATCCAGTGCGTCTTTTTTTTCTGAGTGTATGTATGTGCGTATGTATGTGGAAAGCCTTCTAAGCCCACACGACATGTCGTCGCGTATAATTATGGAATTTTTACAGTGCGGAACTTGCTGTTACTTTTCCTTGAATTTAATTACTTGCGCTTTTACATGAAATATTAAAATGTTGCTGAACGGCGGGGTTGTTAGCTGTCGCAAGTTGGTGCATTTTAAATACGACCACAGCCACTGTAACGACAATGAACGTACAGGCTTAACAACAAGCAACGACGACACCTGCGTGATTTATCACCAAAAACGCGATAATTTCCCATAGCGTCATCCCCCAACCCTCCCCAGCTAGCTATAAGCCACCCTATGTTTTTTTTCTGTATTTTTTTGTTTTAATTTCAATTTTCTACTTGACAAACGGCGACCAAACAATTTGTCGGTGTGGTGTCCTTGTTAGTGCTGTGGAGGGAGCAGGTAAGCGAAGATGCCACACCTCGTCCTGGTGTATCTCATTTTGTATGTGGTGTATAATTGTCTGGTTATTGTTGCTGTTATTGCTCCAAAATTTATTAATGTCTATGTACGTCTTAGGCTCTCCTTGCAAAACCAACCCAGTTCTGGGACCAGTACAAGGTGCAAAACGAGGCAATTATACCGAGCAGTTCGCACGATTGTATGCCCGAGAAAATGAGAACAATACCATTGCCATCAAGTAATTATACTTCGCATAAAATTTATTGCATTTCTGATTCTTATTTATACGCCAAGTCTTTGCAGTAAGACGCAAAAAAAGTTATGGGTGAAGAAGTTTCTGAGTTTTTATTAAGGGAGTTACATATATGGGGCGAAAATTAATTAAAAATACAAAGTTGCTGGAATTTTTGGCACTTAGAAGACTGTAATGCTTAAATTTGGTTATGACTTGAAGTAAAATTGACATGTGGAGACCTTTAAAAGTAAAAAAGGTTATCTAAATAGTTAGACACTTTTTATAAATTATTTGTAGTCTCCAATATATACTAAATAAGATTGGAAATTAATTACCCAAACTGATATTTGTAGCTTAACTCAAGCTCTGTGATTTAACTATGTATATGCGTATGGTATTCGCACTCACACAATTTAATTCTCAGGCCTTAACTTTTGTGGGGTGTTCTGAACAAATTTTAACAACAATGCACAGTTTTATAACCAAGAGATAAACATCAAATGTGACATTTAAACTGTGGCATAAAAATTTATAGAATGTTCTTCACGCACTCACATGTATACACACATAAACTCTAATACCCTGTAAGCAGAAATATGATTAAAACGTAAGTCACACTTTTGTGTGATATAGAGAAAGTGAGGCTTCCAAGATCCAACAATTAAACGTGGTAAAAACAAAAAGGGAATCGATCTAGATCTACGATTACACTAAATTGGTAGATAGGAAAAGTTATAATTATTTTTTATATAGGCCGATATATTTCGAGAGTCGTCGGGATTCGTCATCAGGTAGAGACTTACCGTTAGACCCACCAGCTAAAAACATATTTAATTACTAAAAAATCGGACAACAAACAATATATATTTATATATCCATAAGACCTATTACTAGGGTATATTTCTGTCGAGCGTTGTCCATCAAAGAATTCGTTCTTTTTTTGTAGTTGAATTTCAATAATGCAGAAAACTCTTCGGATGCATGAGGGGCTGGCGAGGGTTGCTGAATATAATCGTGGGGTAAGCGCTACCTTTTGACGTTCTTAATCTATCAATAAAAGTAAATCAAAGTCAACCCTCAAACCAATAAGCGCATCACTTCAAGAGGCATTTCCTGTTTTAAATTGAGGTAGCATCCATATGGCATGTGTGAATATGCTGATATGGATATGATGGGATGTGTGGCAAATTCTTGCGCTCCTTTTTTCTTTCTTTTTTTTTCTTTTTTTGTTGCTGTTGTTGTTGTGGCATCAATAAATTTGCCTTGTCTTGGAGTGGCCTCTATGCTCTGTTCGGTATGTGTGCTAAAAAGTGTAATTTTAAAAAGTCATAATCGCAGATAAGTGTGGTTTCATTGCCCGAGCAAATGCCAGTCTGAGCTTTTCATTACAGCGTTCGGCTCATAAGGGCGGCTATATATCACATATAATATGATCTGAGTGTGTGTGTGTGTGTACGTGTGTGTGTGTAAGTATCTGTTTGAATGAGCTAACAATTTTTTGCACAACTTTTGCCTATAATCTGGCGCCATACCCCGATTTACCAATTTCGTTCATTTCACATCCATTGTTATTCACATGATATATGTAGGTATTAAAAGTTATTGAAAAAAATGCTGACAAAAGAAGTATAAATATTTACCTAAAATACTATTCCAAAAGAAGCCAATGATGGATATACAAAAATGAGTATACTATTGGCAATATATGCCCTGTCCTCCTGTCAAATGCAAATTATTGCTCTTTGATGTTCAGAAGGATTTTGCAAAGCGATTATAAGGGACACATAATCATAAAATCAAATGAATTAAAAAGGGACTCATGTCACTTTGAAATCTAAGAAAAGAATTCGTAACACAACAAAATTATTAACTATTAAGTTGAATTTTAAAAACTGGAACATTTTTTCTTAACACTAAATGTATTAGCAAACTAAAATGTTGCAAAATATATAAGTTTAATACGGGTATTCAATAGGCGTTGAATGGGCTTAAGCTCCGGCGTAGGCGTAATATCTAATTTTCCTTCGTTATAAACCAAACCTTTGTGGTTTACGCGGGAACTGATCAGATTAAAGAAAAGAAAGTCCAGAATGTGTAAGAAATTCAGGGAACTGGCTCTTCGTTGGATTACTCTCGTTACTTGATTGCGCCATCCAGTCTCTTAGCTATAAATAACAAATGTTAGAAGGATTACCTAAGAAGCTGTAGTTTGCAGTTTCAGCGGGATCCTAAACGTTTTTATGATTTGCTCAACAATACCGGTATTTTTACCGGGAACTGATGGTATACCTACCTTTGTGTTTAGGTACTGTGCCGATGGTCTTTTAAAGCTTTAAACCCTGCCATCACTGGCTCATGAAATATGGATCTATTACCACTAACCTATTAGAGTTCACTTCTCTTGTTATTAAGGGTTTTCAAAACAAGATGGTGTCATTTTCTAACATAAGCTTATAGACGGTGAGATTGATTCTTTGGAGTTAATCAGCCAACTTAATTTTACAGTTCCGATCAGAAATACAAGGAATTTTCTGAATGGGTTGCAGTTTTGCCTGAGTCCGTGCATTAACAAGCCCGTGCTTGGAATCGTTGGGCCACTTGAATGATTTGAATGTGCTGGTTGTTAGTACTTCAACGTCCAATTAATATCGATTTAAACATATATGAATAATTTAACAGGTTTTTGTCAAATTAATGAACTCGATGAATAGCTCCCAAGCAGACGGGAAAAAGGGCACTCTCCGGCACTCTGGTTCGGGCTCATTTAAATTTAAATCCACATGTGTGCGCTTCGCTCATTTAATCTTAATTAAAAACCGGTTTTTCGAGTTCTGTTGTTTTCACTCATTTTTGGTGGCTCAGCTCCAAAGGTTTGCTGCGAAGTGTTCCGCTTTATTGCCAAGGCGGAATAACCCGAGTCCTGTCCTCAACATTGTGCATTTATTTAGTATTCATCATATTTCTGATTTATTCAGTCCAAATGGGCACGCGTATTAATGCTTATAATTACACACCGAAACTTAACCTCAGCGAACACGTATATGTATGTGTGTATCTCTGTGTGTGTGTGTGTGTGTGTATACACACGTGCGTGAGAAATACAAATAATAATCTCCGACAGAGCTGTAGGGGTTGCTTACAGCCGGATGCTCATGTATGCATATCCAGAATGGATGGGTTTTGTTTTAGTTTTAACATTTCACGGATGACTGTCCTCCATTGGGATTTGATTAGTCCTTGGCCGTATTCTGGACACGTAAGTAAGTTGTTAATAATAAAATAAAATAAATATGCTGAAAAATGCGAACGTTTATAGAAAAAAAGCTGTTTTCTACATGTTTTCCACCTGTTTTCAGCTTTTATTTTGCGTTATGTGTTTGACAGTAACTTTCTTACTTGTAAAATATTAGTCAAATCATATTTCTCCATGTACATCTATTTTCTGTCTCCCCTTTTGCTAAAATCCGATTATAATTTAAATGAAATTGAACTCAACGTGACGCAAGAGAAGACTCTTTGATATTGAAATGGCGCTGTAAAGTTTTTATTTGCAGCTTGGCCAACTAATTTCGACATTTTATGCATAATTCAAAAGTATTAGCCACTAAGGGTTAAACAGAGCCGGCTTTGCAACATATTTCATTTCATATTTCATGGTCTCACGCCCGAATAAATGCAATGAAATTCATCAATTGACTTGATGCCGCACATCAACGTCGTCCGAGCTGTCATTACCGGCTACAGCTACATAGTTGCTACACATTGGGGCATTTGCATATAAATTGGTTTTGGTGTCGTGTTTGGTATGTTTTCGGTATATTTTTTGACAACCGCTTATCGAGTTGTTGGCATCTGCTTGTCGTTGGCAATCGCCGAACTGAGTTTTGTCGATGAACCCATTTTTAATTGCTGCAATTTGCGCTTAAATGATTTGGCAATTCAAAATAGCCCGAAGCCGCCCTCTCCGACACCCATGGTGACAATTATACTCATACGGAACAATGCAAATAAAAAAATACCAAGGTTTGAGAAACGCTGCCTTCAGGCCAGTACATGCTAACAAGCCAGACCATTAGGTCAGGAGCTATCAGGCTTTCCGGCTGTGCGGGATGTTAAAATAGTATCTGAAGGGCAACCAAATAAAGAATAACGAAAAGTTGAGCAAATCACCCAATTCTTAATGCCCTTCAAATTAATTTTTATTATTTAGTTTTGGACTTCAATAAGTAAGAAATGCATAAATATTATAATATTATAAATATTATAGCAATGCTATGGCAATATTAGTGATAATTACTCTGTTGTGTTTGCATGTATATATATATATATATATATATATATATATATATCTATGTTAAGCAACTGTGTTAATCGATGTTAATAACCATGTATAGAAGAGTGCCGAGCAACTCTGTTGATCAAGAGATAAAAATATCGAAATATCAATAAATATCACTTTATAAGCGACGATCAAATAAAATAGATGCAATTGACAATATAGAGAAAGAATTTTAAAATTAATTCTTCATAGATATATTTATCCTTCCGTTATTAATTAACCTTATTCCCCAATAGCTTCACCAGTGACAATTATAGTCTGCAGAGTACAAGGCTCATGGTCTAGTTGTTATACCTTGCATCTAGCCCAATTTAAAGAAACCCCATCCACATTGGGAGACGCAACACGCGGCGTTGACACAAAAATTGCGTTAAGAAAAAAAAGTCGTAAGACGAGTTTTTAAATGCATAAAGTCGCGGGGCGCCAAATGGAACAACAACGACGACCGCTGGGGGTGACATTATTTTTCATGTCGCTGCCTAAAAAGACCAAGAGTCTGGCAGGCTTTTAGCGGTTCGCGAACGTTTTGTTTGTCCTGCTGATTCTTTGCATATCTGATGCCCCACTCGACCTGCCCCCACTTCCCCTAAGGGCAGGTGATGCTGTTGCGCTTTGTTTCTATTGTCATCAACTGAAATTGGCTTTTAATGTTGCCGCAGAGATATCTTAAGAATAATTGTTTTGCGTGTTTTTCTTGATTTTTACGTCCCTTGCCGGCCCCGCAGGTGCATTTTATTTCGAACCTAACGCGATTCTTAGAACATTTCTTCTTTGTTAAGGGCAATACTTTGGGACTCTTGTGAAACTTTTAATTGTGCACGAATGCTACATTTTTTAATAACATTACTTGCGGAGAGTGATTTGGGTTAGCCCACAAGTTACAAATTGTTTTTCTTTTTGGTTAAATCATAGGGTTTCTTGATTTTTCATGTAAATAATATTACTAAACCTACCCTGTACATAAAGTGTATTTGTTTTTTGTCAAATTCATTATACAAATAAATATCCTTGCATATAAGAGTTTGTATTGTTTATAAGTTAAATTATGAATTACAAAAAATAAAAATGATAATTTTTAGATGTTGAAATATTAATTTTCTGAAAAGATTGTTGCTTTTAAATATGTGCATCTCATTTATATTAGCGAGTTAAGCAAAGATTAAACCATTCAATAGATCAGCAATATCAAATCTATAAATAATAAAAAGCAAAAGTATCATCTTTTGCAATTCCACATTGTTCCACCCCATAGCCATGAAATTGCTTTCCGCTTGACGCCCCATTCTTGGCCTGGGTTACGGGAATTGTTATCAAGCGGCAAGCGGCAAGCGGCAAGCGACCCATATAACTGCCGGCACCGGGGAAAGGGGGAGGCTTATGCAGAAGCGCCGACGGCTAGGCAAGAACAAAAAATTTGTCGAAGAGCAGACGCAAAACAAACTCAAAGAAAAATAAAAATATTTAAAAAAAAAAGAAGCCAATGTGCGAAGAGGGAACAGAAAGGTTTTTTTATTTTTTTGGGGTGAGTCTGCATTTGGTTCAGGGTGGATTCGGTTTGGTTCAAGGTTTGCTGGCGCCTGCAGATAGGCACAATAATTGTATCAAAAGCATATTTTCCATTCTAGTAGAACGAATTTTATGCCTTTTCAATAAACATTAACCGATTTTGGTATTTTTTCATAAAAGACCAACAACAATAACAACAACAGGAGCAGCGCATACCTCACAGAAATCAAGTACGACTGATCAGCACGCGAATGCTCGACTGGAAGTTACCCTGTACGAACTAGCCAACCAGAAATTTGTATCACATATTTGTATTTATATTTAATTTTGTACATTTGTAAGCACAACAAAAACATCATCATTTATCCAGACTAACCTAAGTAACTCTGCGTATTAACCCTCACTTCGGAAAACATAGTTAAATCAGTTCGCTTATATTATGTATAATCACCAGCATATATGCACCGCTCACCCAGTTCATAAACACAGGGTGTAGAATAAACGATGGAACCGGCAGCATAAACAGCCAACAAGTATGCAACGCTTTTGTGCGGCAATCGTTCATGCGTTCATTATTTCATAGACTACGAGTTGAGTGCGTCACATGCCACGCTCATACACACCCACACACACACACACACACACAAACACACACATGCTGTTGAAATTTTTGCTGTCCACTTTTTTTCGTACATGAATATGCAAACATAAGAACCCCAAACAAAAATGGCAATCAATGAGTTGGAAATATTTTTTTACAGTAAGCCAAGCATTAGCTTTATTTATTTATTTTACATTCTCCTGTAGTATTTTTAGCATTTTTTTTAGCCTGTCATTAAATAACAAACATAATTATGGTATTTCGTATGAGTGAAAGTATTTACTTATTTATTTTAAATGTTAGTTACACCTTGTAACAAATGGTCAAGTTTGTGCAAAACTTACGGATAAAAAGTCGCCCTGAAACTAAGAATTCGACCTACAAGTTTTAAAGTTTTTCTTGGGCTTAGAAATAATACTAAATATAATAATAAAGAAAATATTTCTCTTAAGATTATAAAAGTGTACTACAATTTGCTCTCTCCACTGGTATGTTACAGTTTAGCTACCAAATAAATTAGGGTCCGCCAAGTGGCAACACACTCTGAGTCCCGGATTAAATTTAAGAAATGTACCATCTGAATAATATTTCTACATTAGAAGAAGCATATATAGCAAATATATTTTAGATCAACAATGTCCGTCCTTCCGTTTGCCTGTCTGATTGTCATATTAGCGGGCATCAGTGCGTCTTGGGAGGGGAAGAGCACTTTCCTTGGAGCCATTTGAAGATGGAATAGCAACGCCCCAAATAATTACGCTTTCACTCGTTCCGCATTTTACAGACGTAGCATCGATTTTGTTATCAAGTTACGCTAGCTTTTGTTTACACAAGAATTATGTTTAATGAGAGACCCCAATGCTTGTCTTTACCCTTGTGCTAGGGTTGAATCGCGGCTGGGCCACAAAAACTGACAATTATAATTACAAGGTCTTAAGTTTTTCGTAAAAATTATTATAATTATGGTTTTGGCGCGAGGCAAACAGCAAAACGAGAAACGAGGGTTGGAACAAAATTCCAAATATGTATGTATTTATGGCACACATCGAGTGTAACACAGATCATAAATCGCTCAACAATAAACATTAATATCTGGATGGGTGTTGCAAGTATATCGACTTTATACGATTGTCTCTCGCGCATAAAAGCCAAAAATCATGCACACAAAATAATCTAATCAACTGTCATAATCAGTTTTTATGGAGCAGCGTTGGCCAGTTCGATGCAATCATAATATTTTTCATATGAAGTGAGTTTTATTTGCGCAACGAACACGTTGATAATTTTTATTTGCCGTTTGGCAGTCAACGCCTGCAGATACGGCGATAGCCAGGACAACTTGTGTGTCTGCGTGTGTGTGTGTGCGTGTGAGTGTGTCCTTTCTAAATAAAATAAATTTTGGACGTACTTTTATTTCCCGTGTAGCTGGCTGGCGAAGAGTCTGCGTAATAATCATTTATTTAATGTGTCGCACATTTATTATTTCTGCTGACCTTTTCCGCAAGGATATCCGCACTTGGACTTGTCCAGTCCCCTGATGGTCAAAGTTAGATTGGACACTTGCGCAATTTGCGCGTAATGAATCTAATTGAGTTTATCAAGTGGCTACAGCATTTTTCCTCTGCAAGTCCACTGAGCAAAAGCACAGCTTCAATCGTGCACAGAGCGACACATTTATATTTTAAGTTGAGCTTAAGGCCTCTCTCGGAAATAATTACTTCGAATTTAGAATAGAAATATGAACTTAGTAAAACCAATTATATTTCAATAGGACGCTTAAGCGTTTAGTCTTGTTTTTGTTTGTATTTACTTTAGTCTTTCAGCTGAAAATTAGCTTATTTTATCTTAGATTTAGTACTAAATTGATAATCAAGCAATCATATATTTAATTAATGAAATCATGTTTGTCAACAAATAAATGGAAAATTATGTAGCAGACAAAGCTAAATAAAAATAGTTATTCCAAACACGTCTCTTCAACGATTGAACTCATTTTCTTCAAGCTGCTGATTTCGATCGATATTGGTAACCACATTATTAGTGAACTGTTATTTATATAGTAGATAAAAATTACAAAATTGTTCAGGAAAACGTCTTATAATTTATCCCATAAGGCAAATGAAACAAGACTAAATTAAAATACTAGAATTTGAACAATTCTCGACTGTTTTTATAACTTCATTTTAATCTATAATAAATTGTAAACAGCAATCGCAGAAGAAAACATATAAATTGCTCGTCTGCATGTATTTTTCTGCTGTTTCATGTGCAAAGAAGTAATCATGTCAAAGTTGACATCTCAATGTTGTTAGCCAGCCGACCGACTGGGTGTTGCCCGCAGTATGAAGACATAAGTGGAGTAAGTTTGGGGAACACAACAAGCCACTTATTTGTTGGCCTTTGAACCGAACCCGCTAATTAAGTGGATGATTACAATTGCAAACATGCTCAAAAACAATTGACACTGGCAATTGGAAAACTGACTGGATTATAATTATGAGTAGTCGTCAACTAACAACCACAACCGCATGATGAGACGGAACAATTCGAAGGCGAACTGTATCGTCATCGTCTTTTGCTCAACATATATAAGTGAAATGGGGAATGGGCATCGACCTCTGTCGTCCTGCTGGCAATGCGAGCAGTTGTCCTGTTGACCACAAAATATGCCAACAAATTGAAGTCAATTTTATGCCAGCGGCAATGCATTGAAATCGAAAAGTGAAGCGTATTGAATGCCAAATTGAAATTAAATTGAAATTTGATTGGACTTGGCCACAAATCGAGGTAGCATAGCCAACGGCTACTTTGAGCAGTACGGTTGCTTGCAAAACGGTTGCCTGCTTTTAGGCTGCAATTAAATAAACATAAAATGTCAGCGACTTGGAAAATAATGCCAATAACTAACACAGGAGAGCAGGCCACTGAACCGGGTGCATGGCGAGCAGTGTTTGGGAATGCTTGCGGTCTTTTAAAACAAACCGCAGGTGTTGCATACATTTGCCAGCTTTGCATTAATTATGATGTGTTCTGTTCGATGCCCGGGTCGAGGGGCGTGGCAAAACTATTTGCAGCATAAGCCACCAATGCCCGGGTATGAAAACTGTAGCATACTTATGGGCGAAGGCAATTTTATTGCCATGCACAGGAAGCTGCATACACGACACCAGCGACGACGACGAGGATGAGGAGGAGGACGAGGACGCCATCATAGTGGTGCTATGTTGGAGTCCTGGGAGCAGCGTGCATCGTGTGACCCGTAAACTTTATAGTTTCTTTGTTTGGTCTTGAACCAACGAGCTTGTAGTTATTGTTTTTCAGTGCTGTTGTCGTTGTCGTTGTTGTTGTTGTTGCTGTTCTATCAAGTTTGTTGCTTTTATTATTTTAGTTAACTGCTCGAGTAGTTTTTGGACTCACACGGCAACTGGGAGCAGCAAGTGGACGAGAAATGGCCGCATAAAATGTTATTGTAAAAAACTATCAAATTTCTCCAGAGATGAAAATATGTTCAAAATTTTAAATCGATTTATTAAAAGCCACCGTAATTGTTGTTGTTGTTGTTGTTGAGAAAAGGTCCCGCTTGTGCATACACACATATGTTACCAAAAACTTTCGAACAGATATAGCAAAAAGGCTCTTTCGAAGAACTCATTAAAGTGCAAAGATGTAACTGCTGCCGACTTAGCACAGTGGATATTAAATATATAATATAATATATTGAATTTAAGCTTCCATAAGCTAAAACAGATAGGCAACTATCGGAAAGAAAAGCAACTGAAAGACAAAGCAGAAGACAAAAATTTGAAATTTGGGAAGCCACTGAAAATAAATACTGAAGTAAATATTAAAATATTGGCTGCATAAAAAGTGCAAGAAAAACTTTAACAGACTTCAACAACCATAGGCAAGAAAGCTGGTGAGAGATATGTCCAAAAACCGAAAGAAAAAGAAAATAAATAATTTAGTTAATGGCTACATAAAATAGTTAAGATATGAGCTCTAATAACTTGACTGTGATCAAAAATGTTTCCTTCATGCCCAATTATAGTAGAAGTGATTAAATATGTATGCTTAAATCACTTATCAAATGTGAAAACTGTAAGTAAAAAAAGGAGGACTGTAGAGTGCTCTCCACTGTGCACAGTTGTTGGGTTTTGTGCATCAAGCTCCGATGTTGGGCTACACGCCCACGGTTCGAACAACTTGAAAACAAATTTACTATGTACACTTAATGTCTAGACAAAGCCTCCAATTACCTTATCCGATTACACGAAGATTTTCGCAGGCAACCCAACGTAACCCGTTACCCGTAACCCGTTGACCCGGCATGCCTACCAAGAAGTCCTCATGCACTCGTATTACTGCCTGCCGTCCCTTTGGGCCCCACTCACATTGTCCTTGTTGACGTCATCAAAAATGTTTCAAATTATTTTGGGCAAAAGAAATATTCTCACACCTGACGCGCAACAAAACAAAAGCACACAAAAGGAGTAAAAGGCACTTAAGTGCCTCGGCCATTACTCGGATTTTTAATTGAAGTGCTGCTGCAGTGATCGCATAGTCTTTGGTATTTCCGGTATTGTTTTCTTTGTCCGCTCCTCCACCCCCAACTTATGCACCCACACCCCCAGTTGACCGTCAGCCTGCGAGCAGGTGTAAAGTTAAATCATAAAACGAAATTAAAATAAACCAAAGCCCTGCAAAGCAAACGTAATGAAGTGGCCAAAATGAAAAAGGATTAACTCTGCTCTCCCGTGGGCTCGACTCAAAATAACCAACAAAAAAAAATGAACGCTGTGCATAATTAGCTCAGCAAAACATTTTTTTACTTTTCAAAGAAAAATTAGTTGAAATATTAATGAGAGGCGAGGGGGGGCGTAACGTAGGAAAATCTTGCTTCATTTTCATGTTGATGCTGACTCGTGGCACAAGCCATGCTGTATATTTATTTTGTCATATTGCAATATAATTTATTAAAATTCCCATCTACAGCGCAGCAGATATGTAATTTAGGTAGAACCATATAATAAGCATATCAAAGGCTGTGTGTGCCAAAACAAAAGCTTCTTGTTAATATGGAATATATAACAAAAAGGACACACAAGGACGACTCTAATTATAATATGTGAGCACAATTTGCTATTATGAGCATTTTTGCATCAGACTGTCAGCGTCACTCAGTCGGCCACGTTTCGTGTCCTAGATTGACACATTTCCTTTTATGGCCAGGCTGAAAGTGAAAGGACAAATGAGAACTGTTCAAGTTGTGGGAATAAGTTTATTTTTACCTTTTTATCTCTCGATCGAGAGTGCTTTTGAGTAAAGAATAGTATCGCTATAATGCCATTGAAGGAGATAACTCGGTTCAACTAAATTATATAATACTTGTGATAAGTGCATTAATTCGATTACAAATAAAATCAAAAGAAAAAGAAGTGTGTTGCCAGTGGGCAAAAAGAAAGCGAAATGCTGTAAAGACAAAAGTTCAATATTTCAATTGTTATTTCCAAATCAATGCACAAACATTTTCCGCTGTGAGTGAAACCAATTCGTCTTCAAACTTAAGAAATTAGCCGACCAAATGATGCAAGAGGAAACCAAAAATGCCAGGCACAGTCTAAAGCACTGGCGGGCAATTAAATGGCGCCCAACCATGCTGTCTCTTGCCACCATTCGCACCCACATGCCCCATGCCGCATACTATATCTCTTTCTCTCTCTCTCCCTTTCTCTCGGCTGGGGCATGCAGCGAAGCAAACGGAAAATTCATTACAAACAAATTAACAAATAAATCAAATTTCAATACGAAAATTTGTGTTTGCGAAAACAATTTTGAGTGGGGTTCCGGAAGCCGTCGTTGTTCCGATGGGTGGGGGGGGAGTGTATCACAAATCGCATGCCACGCCCAAACGCTTCGCACATCCCAGAAGAATAGCTGATGGGGCACACAACTGACAGACGGCAAATCGTCCAAAACTCCGAAGCTGAAGCTCTCCACTTGAGAAATCATTTGTCTAAATTAATTCCTGTCGTTTACATTTGCCAGAACAGAGCAGCGGCAAAAATCAAAGATTAAGACAAACATTTACCACTACTTTCTAACACACCACCCCCCAGGCACCGAAGGGACGGAACGGAGTTAGGATAAAACTGGCTGCCAGGCATTGAGGACTCCAGCCTCGAAGCTGTCCAACTCTAAACTGTTAATGTTTATCCTGCTGCTGCTCCCGCCCCTGCTGCTCCTGCTCCCGCCCCTGCTGCTCCTGCTCCTGCTCCTGCTCCTGTTGCCACACGCCTACGTTGCCCTTTCCATGATAAATGACATGATGCGCATTTGTTGGATCAACGTTTTCGCCGGCGTCGTCGTCGCGTTAATAACTCATTTGAAAATTCCGCCGACAACGTTGCATGCGTTTCTACATTTTTGCCGAAAAAACAATTAAAATTGTTGCCGGGCTGAGCGTCAGGTAGCGCATAATTATAACAGCTAAGTCCCACATATACTGTGTATCCTCCAAGACTGAAATGATTTCAACCCTTTCACAACCGCCGCTGTTGCAACTTTATCGAGAACACATTATTAAATATATATCGCGTGGAGGTCACGCTGGCAGCAGCTAGAATCAGCGCAGAGTTTGGCTCTGGGTGAACTCTTTTCAATAATTAGTCTGTCAAAAACACGTACGAACTGCTAATAGATACCCGAAGCTTATTTAGATTCCTTAGCAGCTCCAGAATGTATAAGCAGATTTTTAATACTTGAGTGCCAACTGCAACTAAGAAGTAAAATCTCTGAACAACATTTCCTTTTTATTTTTTATTCCTTTCCAAAATAACAGGTACTTCCCTCAGCATAGATCTGCTCTCATTTTCAAATTTTGCTTAATATATTTTCAATGATTGCTTTATGAATTTTAAGTCAGTTTGGTTTGATAATGAGAATTGTGTCTATAGCATATATAGGATATATAATTAAGCAATGTTTTTTATTTCAAATATTCAAAATATACATAATTCTCAAGATATTTGGCTAATTGGGGGTTTAATAGTTCACATACCTTTAGCTTCTTATTGTTTATATGTTTCTAATTTAGCTCTTCTTAGCAGGATTTTACTCCCAGGAACTAGCTCCTAAAGGAGTCGACTTTCTATCATTCCAGACCCTTTGAACTCTTCTTAATGCCCATCTCGCTGAGCATATTGCGCAGAAACTGTGGCGATTTTCGGGCATAGGCCACAACTAGTTTATAGGGCGATATGAAGCGTTGCTGCAGCCGATCCTGTTCGTGATCCTGATCTAGATCCTGTTGAAGGTTCATGGCGATAACCACATCAACAAAATCATCCAGGAACTCTTCGTGCTGCTTGGCTGGAATGCGCTCCAGAAACGGGCAAATGGCCTTGACATTCTCTACCGGAATTAAGCACTATTATTGATGAGCGAACTGAAAGAAAAACAGGATCAAGCTCACCTTTCAAGGTGTTGACTCCTTGGTAAACGAATACTTCGCTGCGCAGTTCAACATTGTGATGAATGAAGCCCGCTTCGCCGAGCATTTGGGTGAACTGCTCGGCGGGATTAGTGCTATAATGGAGGGGCGAAATGAATTGATCTACGTCCTGCATGTAGCTGGCCCACTTCTTGTTGGCGTGCAGCACCTTGTACACCTCAAAGACCGGATTGCTGGCCAAGAAGACGAGCAAGCAATCGCCACCCTCATTTCGCAGTAGGCTGTAAATGTTGCCCAAGGCTGCCCGGAGATTCTGCACCCAATGCAGACAGTAGAATGAGGTGACGTGATCGAAGCGACCCTGGAGATGATCGGGCAAGCAATCGCAGCCAATGTCAAGCACTTGGAACTGGGTTCTCGCAAAGCTCTCGTAGCACTTGTTGGCATAGCCCACCATCTTATTGGATACATCTGTGCCGACCAGCTGCTCATAGCTCTTGGGCAGCAGCGGATGCACAAAATCCATCAGCACATTGCCCGGCCCGGAGCCAACATCCAGCAAACTGTCCAGTCCATCGGAGCGCCACTGAAGTATCGAGGCGTACTCCTCCAGTATTATCTTGGCGTCGTGGCGCTGCACCTGGTTGGCGCGTTCGTAGAGCGACGCCTGATTCATTTCGCCCACTGACGTGTCGAGAGCACGAATCCCCCGCTTTTATAGTCGTTCCCCGCTGGAGCAAACACAAAAGACAATCACCTCAGCGATCTGTCGCAGCTTTGCTCAATATGCATTTATTTTTGAAGCTTCGACTCAAAATATACGTCTCCCCCCTTTCAAAAAGTCTTGTGAGCCCCCTCATCTTTTTCATTCTTCATTCGATCTGAGAAAGTTGATTTTTAATAGATGCTTCGATTTGGACGCGGATACATTTAATATAAAATCAAGTAACTACATACGTAAATGGTAGAAACAAAAAAAATTTTTATCATTATATCTTAAATTTAATCAGATGAAAACGAAAATGAGCTAAACAATTAAAATAAAAATTCAATATACACTCAAAAAACAAATTTGCCTTAACCTTTGAAATTTTCCATATTTTTGCATCAAAAGTAACTCAATTTATTAATTGAAATAATAGAAAAAATATGTTTCCCTTTCAGTATCTTTTTTTTCATAACTTAAATATTGCTTTTTGTTGCCTTTTAATGAAAATTAGTTCTTTAATATTCAAAATAGACAAATCTTCATTAGAGTTATCAATCTAATAAACAAGAAAAGAAAAGTTTCATTATTTTTTTCTGAATTTTAGAAAGGATTTTTTTTCTTATTAATAAAAAATATTTCTATAAACAAAATCAAAACTGATATTAAGAAATTATTTGTAAAAATAAAAAAAACTTTCCAGTTTTCGGTGCAATTTATTTTTCTGAGTGTACTCAAATGCAAATTTGTGTTAAAAATGAACGCATGTAATTTCCTCGTTTTTCAGCTAATTATTATGAGCCGCAACCTTAAAGATTTGTGTGTACGTAGATGCTTTATACAAGGTGTTTTTGCAAACTGCATGCCCAATGTCAAAAACATCACAAAAGCATTAGCTATGCTATCTGGGAAATCGGTCGGAGAAAGTTCAAGTTCTAGGTCAACTAACGCTTCCTCTCCTGAAACTGAGGCCACGTCGCAATCCATTGATATGTAAATTATTCTTTCCCTAAACAATGCGTATTTGAGTGAATGACAAAATCCACAAGAGCAGGCAACTATTGAAGAAATACCGAAAATAAATTGATCTTAGAAGACACGAACCACGAAGTGGCAAATCCGAATAGTTCAACGACCTACCTTAAGGCACCACAGGTCGCTCTATTTTTGGGCAACATAACAAAAATAATTGTATGTGATTTTGATTTTAGCTTTGGCTTTGGCTTTGGGTTTGTCTCTATTTTCACCCTCATTTGGCACTCGGAATATAAATTCATTAAAGCATTCCATTTAGCTGTAAATACATTAGTGTGTAATTGCTGTCGGGCCCCATGAATACATATATAGATTTTGATATGCTCATCCTATATTTCAAATATGTCACATATGACGACGAGGACCACGTTTGATGTGTCTGCGTTATTTTATTTAATTTTTTTTTTCATTTCCAGAGTGACATCAAAAAGGCTTTGTTTCCCAGCATTGGGATTCCTGGCGCGCCTTGCTTAATGTGTGGGCGTTCCGGCAGGTTAATTGCATTCGGGGCAAGTGTACTCCTAAAGGGGTTTTTCGCCAATTCCGTTTTGGTTGGCTGCAGGCCACGGCTGCTGGAGCTGCTGATTAAGGGTTGACAGAGAGAAATCAATTAAATGTTCCAAAGGTGGAATCATAACTTAATCGTGACTTGGTTTACAGCAGAAGAGTAATCTGATTTGAAGAGCTGTCGATGTCTGTTAACACTAGTATTGTAAAGTGAGCTTCCGGCACTGACTGTGTAATTTAGCACTTGCCTAAAAAGTATTCAATTAACAACTACTCGTAGATATATATATTTTTAAACAATAGAAATAAGTAAACTAAGTAAAAGTAAGTAAGTGAAAATTTAATTGAAAATAAAGTATCAATTTATTTTAATTTAGGCAACTCCATTGAAAATAAATTGCACACAATAAAAAGAGTTTTTATAGAAGCTGATGAATATGTGATAAAGCACTTCAAATCAGGATACATATATATATATATACATATATATATACATATATATATACATGTGTACATGTATGTGCACGAAATAAGAAATGTATGCTTGACAAAAGGGTTGAGTTTCTGGTCTTGGGTTTATAGTTTGTTGTGAATAAACGAGATTTTAATGTTCCAATGGGGAATTTCTGTCTTACATCTAAGTATGCATGTATGTATGTATGTGTGTATGTGTGTATGTAAATATGTCGTGGAGGGTGTGAGATGAGCAAAAAGCGGATTTAAAATACAAAGTAAACGGTGATTTGTTATTGATTAGAGCAGACTTGCCTTAAGTAAACAGTCGAGAGCGAGAGAGCCAGAGACCAGCAGTTGAAGACAGATCCACAAAGCAGTTGCAGTTACAGGGGCAGAGACAGAGAGAGAGAGGGACAGCAATAGCGACTGCGACTGCGAGTGCGACTCCTTGGGTGTATCTTAAGAGGCAGCCGCAACTTGATGAGTATTTAAAAGTTTTCCATTGTGTGTTTGATGAATATTTAATTAAGCATGAAAGCAGAAGGCTAAGCCAAGAGAGCAACATCCAAAACAGGGTGGAAAACAAAGCGGCCAGCAAACCGCGCACCAGCTTCACCAGCTTCGGCCAAAAAGAATAAAACAAAATCAATTAACGCTTTGCTCGCTTTGCGGGTGCTGGTCTTGTCTTGGTTTCTTTTCATACACTGCACTCAGCAAAAATGTTGTTAAAGTTGTAGCAGGGAAAAGGAGAAAGAGTTGGGATTAATGAGCTTGTCTTTGAGTGTATAAATAAATTGATATGATCATATTTCTATATATATTTCATTTTTATACTTATATTTGAGCTACGAACAGGGTATCTCCTAGTCGGACGCTGTGCACTAAGCCATTCTTATTTGTATTAATTTTTGTATATATGTAGCAACCACTTAATAAGCTGCATGCAAGGCCAAAATAATTAAATAGTAAGCTCTGTAGAAACACCTTTCATGCCCAAGCAATACCCTGCCCCTTGCACTGTTTACTCCTTTAAAATCCTGTTCGGCAAGTGAACGGGTATATTGGTTTGGCTTAAACTATGAAAGAAATTGAGTAATAAGTATTTTGTAAAATACACGAAATTTAATATAAAAGAGGCAAAGACTTAAAAAAAAAATTATGATCAGTACTTTAGTACTTAGTCTCAGTTTTGTAAGCATAATATAAAAATGTATATTTAAAATATGAAAAACAATTTACCGATTTTTAATGGTATATAGTTTTAAAATCAGTTGTTATTCTAATAAATAGTTGGACTGTTAACAGAGTATCCAGCAGTCTATAATTAGTGACTGCAGCATTTTTATTTGCTACTTGCCTTCTGTGGTAGAAATAAGTCTTTTTTTTGACTGTTCATTAAAAATAATAGGAAAAGGGACTGCTTTACCCACAAATAGCGAAAAGTGTGCGAATGTTACTGGCAGCTCATAGCTTATATATACATATAAATATACATATACTTATATATATATATATATATATATATATATATATGACATACACTTTCCTTAATTTGTTTTCTTTTTGTTTCGATTTTGTGGCGCTGGAAAATTAATTAAAAATTACATGAATGAACGTTCGAGGATAATGAGCCCCTAAGCTGATTTTGCGCTGAAAAATATTTAAAGGGAAAAAAGAAATAAAGCAAAAAAGAAATGAACGAAACGCTCTCCAAATGAAAACAAAAGATGCCAACAAGAATCAACTGCACTGGGATACGCCAAAAGCAGCAAAGCTTCCACTTCTTCCTCATCCTTTTCAGTTCTCATTGTTGCACCCGTTCAGAGGGTATTTTAATCTTCCACAACAACTACATATGGATGATATATTTTTTAAATGTATTTCTTAATATACATGCTCGCAAGCTATTGACTTTTTTATGTGTCCATTACAATATCATTTGTAACAATTCAGACAAGATAGATGATATCGGAAGATATTTCTGCTAGGGTATTCAAACTTCGTCTCGGCGAGTATGAAAATGTTTCTTGTTTTTATTTAATATCGACAAAACCCAAAAAAAAAAAATGAAAAGAGAAGGAGAACGAAAAAAGTAAACCGACTATGGGAAAATGGCAGGAAAAGAAATTATAAAATATTCTTTCACGTAACAAAATATTTTTATAAAATAATCAAGTTTATGAACAGAGAACGATGGGAGCAAGAGAGGAGGGGAGGCAGGGTGGTTGAGGGGCGATTGTTTTGGGCGCAAATTAAAATTGACAACGCTGCCCTTTCGAGTTTCCAACTTGATTGACAGTCACAAAGAAACCGCCAGTTCATCACAAACCAATATGGAAAGATAAAAAATGAGAATCGTAAAAAGCAGATTTCAATTTAAATTGTTAAAGAAGTTTCCTTACGCAACTAATAATATTTATTTTTAAATTAAAAAATAATCGTAATATTTTTGAATTAATTTCCCGCCGCAAAAAATATAATCATAGATTTGATTTACTGCTGAATATTGAATAATTTTTAATGGCTTTCTACAAAATCGGAAAAAAAAGGGAATGAGAATTAACATTTGGAAATCCATTGAAAACTTTAATTGAAAATAATCAAATTATTTTCAAGTTAACGTCAGCAGAAAGTACAAAGTCACCAAGTCTGTTACAGATAAATGTACACTAAGGAAAAAATCACATTGACATCTTTTTAGAAATTGGCCATGTTTTTGTAGCCAAGGCTTTCTCAGTAAATTTCTAAAATTGAAAATTGTTAAAAAAATTATTCTTATACTTAGAAATTCTTTTTAAAAACCAGAAAGTCTTTCGAATTTTAAGGGCGATTTTTCTTCTGTGTGTATATAGACATATTTCTATAGATACATATATATAAAGACAATTAATTTCTTTGCCAACTACATAAAGTGAGGAGAGCTTGTCTGCAAGAAAGTTACCCAATTCAAATTGTAATGAGTTGGCATTTTGTGAACATTTTGTGAGACAGTGTTAAGAGCTAAAACAGCTTGTTGGCTGTAAAGTAGCTGAAATGACATTAAAAAGGCAAAACACCAAGTTGCCAGGAATGGGGAAGTGGACACAGGACGAAGGATGAAGGACGCAGGCCGCATGACGCAGGACGAAGAACACATAACACATTCGATAAACTCAAGCCTGCGACGACACTCCCATTGTCCTTTCATAGTTTACAATCTTATTATCCTAGCTGGCATCTCAAGCCCACACACACACATACACACACGCACACACACAAACCCATACACACACAAGTACCCAAAAATATATAAACTACAACTTGCAAGGCAATTAAAAAGCTTGCAGGCGTTGATGTCCTTTCGCCCCCTTTTTCGGTTATCTGCTGGCATTGTTCACCCTGATTTTGGGTATCGTCGCCAACTTGATTGTGTTTATTAAACATATTTTGCATAAAATTCACTTTATTTGCAGTTTATTTCATAAGAAAATTACAAGTTTTGTCACCCAGTAAAATACTCAAATAGGTGGGCAAATAGCTTTCCTTTTGCTCGCACCTTTTTGCCCAAATTATGTTTGATCACGTTTTGGATTTCATTATATAGTTGGTGGTAGATTTATGCATGGATTTCCGTCCAGCAATAGTGCAAACTAACATTTAAGCTTACAAAATTTAAATAAATGCTTGACAAATGCTACGAAAAGCTTAGTTAAAATAATCTAAGAAATAAATCTTGGCTGGTAAACTTTTTTTCTTGGCAATAATCATAATAATTTTTGAATATGATTCGCTGATTTTGAATTATTTGCTTGTTTTTATTTTGCCCCACTCTGCCCGAAAAGTGCACTCAAATATAAAAATGGAAAAAGCCAAAAAAAAAAAAAGAGCAAACAAATAACGCAGATATCTTCATCTTCATCTTTTATACATTTGCACAATGGTCGCATTATGAGCGATAAGAACTCAACGTCAAATCAACCAAATATTCACGCACTTTGACACACACACACACAAAAAGAGTGGGGGAAGGTGGGTGGGGGCAGTTACCTAGTAACTGAACCCAACCAGAAGCCAAGCCCAGCAAATCCCATAAAAAACAGCTCAATGATATAGAAAAATAGATAACGCAAAATTTGCAAAGCAAAGCAACAAGGCAATTGGCAAGGGGAAAGGGCAAAGGGCACAGCAGGAGGAGAAGGAGAGGCCTGGGGGGGACACCAAACGTAAGAAGCGTGTCAAAAAATCAACTTTAAACTAAGCCGCAAAAGCACTCGAACGGAGCCATCCTCAAGTGAATAATGGCCAAAATCCGCAAAGTGAATGCGACACACAGCAAAATGGCATTTGCCGATAAAAATAAAAATACGCAAAAAAAACAGAGAAAGGAAAAGGAGACAAACACGCCTCTCGACAACCTCATGTCATGTGACACTCAGTCAGCCATTCAGTCAGTCAGTCAGTCAGTCCACAAAGGTGTTCAAGTAAGGGGTTATTTCTCCCTCACCCTCCCCTCCCTCCCCCCTCCCCCCAGAAGAACACAGATGAGTATCAATAAAAAAAATATTGCTCTGCCGGGCATACGCATTGGCCAAAGTCTGTGGATAATGTGCGTGTTGAGGGGGATTCCCACATATGAATGTGCATACACTCGCAGAAAAAATTATACATTAACTGCAATTTAATTTATAAAATCGACAAATATAAATTCTCCCAATTTGTCTACGGTTTAGTAAACTCTTGTTATAATTTAAATATATAATAGATAAATAAATAATAAATAATAAACTTGACCTGGAGCCAGAAAATAAGAAATTTTTGAAGAAGGGCGTCAATCCGAAATTGGAATTGGATCTGATTCAAATTCAGAATCAGAACCAAAATTTAAACCTGTTTGGAGACCCAAATAACTTTACTGATAAAAAGTAAGAAAGTTAAAAATCAATCTATAAAAGTATTATGAAAATTTTCTACGTGTACAAATGTAAAATTGTTGTTTTTTTATGATTAGAGTGGCAGCTAACCGGAAAGTGCAACGCAAATGTGGCATAGACATTATGTGTGTGTGTGTGTGTGGGTGAGTGTAAAAGGTTTATATTTCGATTTGGCCCCTCCTCCTTGCTGCTTTGCAGTTTATGAGTTTTTCACATTGAATCGTGATTCGGGAAAAATGCGCCCATTTTCCATTTTGGATGTGCATTAAAATTCAATAATCATAAAAGCGACAACAAAACAGCTGTCAATTAACCCTTCACACACACACACACGCACGCACACATGCATACAAATCACAGTCACACACACATACATGCAATAAGCAAAAAGTTGTTTGCTCTCTCCTTGCTGGCAATATTAACGTCACATAAATCTTGGCCACACTGCTACTAAGTCGCTATTAAGTGAAATTGACCACATATTTTATCTCACACGCACACGCAGGCAGGCTGTGCGGGGTGAGGGGTGTAATTGGTGCGACAGGCGCAGAAAACAATCTGCGAGTGAATTATATGAGAGCTCTAACGGGACACATGAAATTAACTAACTGTTGTTTGTCGGAGCAGCTTTCCTTAAGCACGCTGAGTTGCACAGCAGTCAGCGCTTTGTGTCGACCACACGCGAGCGTTGCCAGACCTATAGAAAAAAGACGAAAGTACACAGAGGACTTGCATTTCATATAACCGTTACCGTTGTCTCGATACCGATAGGTGTCTGTTAACTGCAAGCCATCTGCCGGAATAATGGTGAACTGACGATGGGGCAAGTAAAGCAAAATATCGATCATCTGTAGAACAGTGTAAGGGCAACTTGGAACACAGTCTAACTAGGCAATGGAAATCCAATAAATCGAAACACGTGACTTATTAAGCAATGCACTTCTGCTATTAAGTAGGGTAATAGAAAATTAATAGCTGACTTTTCATCGTCTAAATTTAAAATCGATAAGCGCAAAACAAATTTAAGCGCGCCAAAATATAACATTTGGGCAAATGTTAAGCAGCTGGAATTCGAATGTTGTTGCCAGTGCTGGTCAACGCAAGCAAGTGACGTGTAAGTCGGCGAATGTAGCTAAAAAAACTGAATCAGAAACAGAAACAACACATCATTCAACTGGGAAGCCGACAATAAAAGCTGAAGTATATTTCACAATCAGCTCAAACTGAGAGAAAAGCAACAATGACGCCGTTGCTGTACACGTGTAAGTAGCTCGTAGCTCGTAACTCATACATTTAACTGTTAATAGACTATAATATGGATAAACGCCCCCGCCGCAGCCAGCTTACTTCTGCTACTCATCGCCAGAGGGAGCGCCTTTTACTCCGCCTCCGACAATGTTGTGGAATTAACGCCAACCAACTTTGACCGGCTCGTTGGGCAGGACGACGCCATCTGGGTGGTGGAGTTCTATGCGCCGTGGTGCGGCCACTGCCAGACTCTCGCACCCGAGTACAAGAAGCTGGCCAAGGCAGTCAAAGGCACCATCAAAGTGGGCTCTGTCAATGCCGATGAGCACAAAGAGCTGGGCAGCAAGTTTAATGTGCGTGGCTTTCCCACCATCAAAATATTCGGCGCCAACAAGCAGTCGCCCACGGATTTCAGTGGGCAGCGCACAGCCAGCGCAATTGCGGAGGCGGCGCTAGCCGAAGCCAAGCGGAAGGTGCAAGCAGCTTTGGGCGGAGGCGGAGGCAGCAGTGGAGGAGGCAGCTCTTCCGGCTCCGGCAGCGGTGATGTCATCGAGCTGACGGAGGATAACTTTGACAAGCTGGTGCTCAACTCGGAGGACATTTGGCTGGTGGAGTTCTTTGCGCCGTGGTGCGGCCACTGCAAGAATCTGGAGCCGGAGTGGGCCAAGGCTGCCAAGGAGCTGCGGGGCAAGGTCAAGTTGGGCGCCCTGGATGCCACAGCGCACCAGAGCAAGGCGGCAGAGTACAATGTGCGTGGCTATCCGACCATCAAATTCTTCCCGGCGAACTCGAATCGTGCCAGCGATGCTCAGGAATACAATGGCGGACGCACTGCATCCGACATTATCAGCTGGGCCAGCGATAAGCATACCGAAAATGTGCCAACACCGGAACTGACTGAGATCACCGGCGAAACGAGCTTCGATAGCGCCTGCGAGGGCAGACCGCTGTGCGTCGTCTCCGTGCTGCCCCACATCCTGGACTGCGACTCGAAGTGCCGCAACAAATTGCTGGACACGCTGCGCACCCTCGGCGAGAAGTTCAAGCAGAAGCTCTGGGGCTGGGCCTGGGCCGAGGGAGGCCAGCAGCCAGCGCTGGAGGAGTCTCTCGAGGTGGGCGGCTTCGGGTATCCAGCGATGGCAGTGGTCAACTTCAAGAAGATGAAGTTCTCGGTGCTGAAGGGCTCCTTCTCCAAGGACGGCATTAACGAGTTCCTGCGCGACATCTCCTACGGACGGGGACACACTGCCCCCGTCCGTGGCGCCAAGAAGCCAACCATTGTCAGCGTTGATCCCTGGGACGGCAAGGATGGACAGCTGCCCACCGAGGAGGACATCGATCTGAGCGACATCGATCTGGACGACGTCGATGCCGGCAAGGACGAGCTGTAACTGTAAACTGTACGAGATCTCCGACACTCTCCGCCACATCCCATCAAGACTGCAGTCAGTTCAGGTCTCGGCTCAGGCTCAATTTTCCACTTTTCCAGCATTCAGCACAAAAATGCATTTTCAAGTCAGCCAATTGCAACTAACTAATAAATATTATTAAATATTAGCATTTTCTACTATTCCACGTGTATGTTTAAACGAAACTAAATAAAAGAAACATTTGAGGAAAAATTCAATCGTTTTTCTTTTCCTTGCGGGAAATTGTACAAATTATTTATTTAACTACAAATATAGAGAAATTTTATTTTTCTGCTATTGCACGTATGTTTAAGCTGAACTAAATGAAAGATACATTTGAGGAAAAATTCTGTTCTCTTTTTCTTTATATTTATTTACTAAGAATAAATAAAAGACACATTTATAAAAATATATATTTAACTAAAAATAATAATAGAAAAAAGTATTTTCTATATTCCAAGACCGTTTAAGCAGAACTAAATAAAAACATTTGATAAAAATTCAGTTCTGTTTTGCTATCCAAAATATTTAAATTTAAAATGTATAGGAAAAATCCGTTTTTTTTTAGGAAATTAACCAAAATATTTACTTACCCAAAAAAAATGTTTTCCTACTATTCCAAATATATTTAAGGGAAACTACATTTGAGAATAAATCCAGTTGTGTTTTTGTTTTTTGTCCAAAATATTTATTTAACTAAAAATTATAAAAATTTCAAAATGTATAATTCAATATGGGAAGCAATGAGTGAGTTGAGTAATAAATGCATAAATTCTTGGCAAAAATGGCACTTAATCTAAAGGTTTCTATTTAAAATACATGTAAAGGGGGAGTATGTAAAATTATGTAAGTATATTAAGTACGTTGTTTGTTTTCTTTAAGTACAACCTGCGAGAAAAATATGTTTTTTTTTTCTTCGTTCACCTATAGCTAATAAATTGTAAAAGTGTATCTCAAAAAAGTATTCGTCATTTATGTTCCAAATTCACAGCGAGAGTTGAGCAACAACAAAGAATTGACCAAACTTGAAGCGCGACTTCTTAACTTGGAATGAGTATGAATCATCTGTTATATATATGTATACATATACACATATACATATATATGTGTGTATGTTTGTAAAGGTCTCTTTCGTTTAAGCCCTAATTTGTTTATTCTTTGTGTAAATATTCGATGAGTGAAAGGAGATTTATTTGTGGCACTCAGGCAAGTTGATGGTGGTGATTGCTGTGCTTCTGATCAACCGGATAGTTCTCGATGGACTGTATGGACCGGGATGTGGCCGCCGTAATTGTGGACGATACGTCCATGAAGCGGTATTTCTTGTCGTCGCGGCACAGCAGCGGATAGCACATGATGCCGTAGTAGAAGACCAGCGAGAGCACAATTATTGTAAATATTATCGAAATGATTCCGAAAGTCGAGAAACTCGACTTGCTGTCCAAATACTCCTTGGGCGTTTGCGGCGCTGGCGTCGTTGACGTCGTCGTCGTCGTCGTCGACGCTCGCTGTCCGTATCCGCGGCCATAGGCATCCACGTTGGATATCAGACAACTGCAGGCTGCGTACAATAACAAAGAAAAACACGAAAATTTAACACATTTTTTTTTTTATTAATTATCTATATATTTGTGATTTTAAATGGGACTCGCTGGCACTCACCTACGACGAGCAGACAGAGCAGATATGCGTTATAGTGACGGGACATATTCAAAAAATCTATATATATGTATATATATAGTGAATAGTAGTAGTAGAAAATGAGGAACGGACGCACACGCAGATGCAGATGCACACAAAAGCGTAAACAAGAAAAATTAAGTACCTTTTACTTGTACGATACGATATACGGGTATCGATACTCAACAGAATGCCATCGCTAGCGCTACTCACATTGCTATCGATAGCAACCATTGCAGTGCATTGAAGAGTTGTTGTGCGAGCTGAGTGTAAGTGCGTTTGCATTAATGTTGTGGAAATTGTTATAAAATGATTTGAACAAATATGTGAAACACACACACGAATTAAGCGATATTTTCATGTGCAACGCAAACAGTTTTAGCAATTCAGTGCGCTAAGCAATCGACGTAAAACAACACACATAAAAGTGACGCGAAAACAGCGACGACGACGACGCTGATTTGAAGTCGTTTTATTGTGTGTACTTCTCCCATGCAATTCACCACAACTAAATACATTTTAGCGATTGAACACACGCCTGACAAACACACATTCAACGTGTGAGGCGTGCGACAATATCAAATAAAAAATCAAGAGAAAAAGGTACAGTGAAAATTTTCGTGCTTGTCTTGCTTCGATTGTCGGCAGGCAGCAGCACAAAAGCGGGCTCAAGAAGAAGCACGACGAAACACACACACAAAGTGAACACAGCGAAGAAAACAGAGCAACAACAAAAGAAGGAAAGAGAAACTGCTGCTGTGTGCGTGTGTGAATGTGTGAACTAAAACTTAACAATTTCATACATCGAATATAAATCAGTCAATGCTTTTGCTGGAAAAATGTCACATTTGCCATTGGATGCTCGGGCTATACTTCAGCACCTAAATGAATTGGGCTATAGGAATATATCAGCGGAACAACTACGTGAATTCTTAAAAGGTAAGAAAAACAATCCCAAAGCCAGCAGCACCAGTAATTCCCGCCATTCCATGTGGCGTGTCTGTGTAAATGTGTGTGAGTGTTTGTGTGCCTGTGTAGTGGTGAATGCAATAAGCATTTAAAAGTGTTGCATTTAAATTGTACAGCAAAGAGTTTATTTCTGTTGTTCAATTTGCACGAACATTTGATTCGTCACCATTTTGGTTTGCTTATTTCTCACAAAAATACAAGAGAAACGACGACGACGACAAAATGAACGAGAGAATTACTCGTAAATTGTAAATAACAAAGCAGAAATAACGAAAACATTTTTGCTATAGCGCTTTGTGTACTTGAGGCTTATACAAACGAATACATGCATATGCATGTGATTATGTGTGTGTATATATGAATTTTTGTATGTACATTCATACGATTGCAAGCGCTTTAGCAAAGCATTTTTTTCGACTTGCGACGACAACAACAACAGTAAACGTTTGCCGTTGTTGTGTTCACCGCTTGCCGCTGCTTTGGTCGTTGTGCTGGCAACTGCTCTGTCGCCCTGTATATTTGTGTATGTATGCGAGTGTATGTGAGTGTGTGTGTCCGTGTGTTTGTGTGAACATGTTTCGAGCTCCATCGCATCGCATACGAAACATGTAAAATGTGCACGCACGCACATATTTACCTACACATGCTTACATATATATATATATATATATATATATATATATGTACCACCTATGTATACAATATACAGTTTTTAGTTCAGTTGCTGAAGTTTCGCAGCACCAACTTCACATAAGAATAGTTGGCTGTGTGTGCTTAAGTGTAGATATGTACGTTTTGTTGTCTTTGCTTTGCTCTCTTTGCTTATCCATATATTTTTTATTCTCTTGTTGTGTTCTGACTTTGTCCGAGTTGAAATTAAAAATTGTTTTTGCCTTTTACGTTTTGCGCACAATTTTTACATATTTGCTGTTCACAATTTTGTTTTGAATGTCGGTGGCGGCCGCTTGCAAAACAGCTGGTTATCGAAAAGTGCAACAATATTTTGTGAGTGATTTATATGAACCACTGTGCAAGATCTTCCGATTACGAAGCAACTGCCAAAAAGAAAACAACAAAAAGACGTTATTGCTATGTGTGCATGTCTGTGCACGTACATTCGTTGAATAAAATTTTACGTCTGCTGCTCTTTATTCTTGTTCTGTTAGCCAAACGGTCACCGACTCGTGGTTATTGTCGTTGTTGTTGTGGTCGCTGTTGTTGCTGCTTCAACCCTGCACACCCAAGTTATATGTTTGTGCTGCTGTGCATAAATATGTACATATGTACACAAGCATGTGTTTATTGTATTTTATCGCTCTAATCACGTCTTTGCCACATGTTGTAGAATTGTAACCAAACTTCTGTTCGCTTTCTGTTCTGATGAGAAGTTCATGTTTTTTTAGTAAATAATTGCGCAAATTGTGAGTGTTTACAAATTTAGGTTATCAACACTGATAACCATCACAAGCAATCGATGTACAACATGGCAAAACAAAGAGTAAATTGATGAAGTTCCATCTCTAGCAAATAATTAAAATCAAATTTGAGGAGGGAACTTAAATGTGCTAATGCACTAATTTTATTTGATTTGCTTTCGACGAAATAATGCCACGAAATAACTAAAGTTTATTTAATGTTTTAATTGTTTTTGTATTTTCATTGTAATACATTATAAAGCAATTGTCTTTTGCGCTGTGCTGTTTTCGTTTTTGCAGAGTGAATTAACTCAGGGTTATCAACACCGATAAATCGATCAGCACAAATCTGCAATATGGCGAGTCAAAGAGTAAATTGGTTAAGTTCCATCCCTAGCAAGTAAATAAAATCAAAATTTAGCGGGAAATTCAAACGTTTAGTTTCGAATTAATGCACTAATTTTTTTGCTTTTGCTTTCGAAGAAAATATGCCTCGATTTAATTAATATTTATGTAGTGTTTTTATTTGTTTTTTTTTTTTCATTAAAAACAACTGTTTTTTGAATCGGTTCTGTTTTTGCTTTTGCAGAATGAGTCGACTCACACTTGATTGTTGTTTCTAAGTTAATTTATTTTTAATGCACATGTGTTGTAATTTTAATAATTTTTGTGTGAATTAAACTGCATCTGGACAGCACTAAAAAAACGAGTTGCAAAAAACAAAGCAGATAAAACTGAGTGGATGATGGATGCTGAAGTGTGCTTAAAAAATGGTTGGTGGCAGGCTTGCTGGCTGACTGGCTGCTGCTAAGTGCTTCTCAAAACGTAACTAATTTCATTCTCAATTTAATTCTCTAATTCTTGGTCCAACAACAAATGCAGCTCATTTGCGCCTAAAGGTATGCAACCACAGTCGGATAAGCAAAGTGCTAGCAAAAGCAAACTCGCAACAGCAACAGCCAGAGCAACAGCAACAAGAGCAAATCCTCCTCAGCAACAGCAGCCCCATCCTGAACAGCCCCATCAGCAGCAACAGCCGCCGCCGCCTCCTCCTCATCGCTCAAAAGTAAAGGTGATCAAGAGCAAGCGTCCGCTTTGCCATTTCAAGTTCTATTTGGACATTTGCGATCATCAGCTAACCAAGCGCATTGAGGCTGAAATCAAGGCGCTTGGCGGCACACTCGAGTTCTTCCTGAACGACAGTATTACGCACTTCATAACCGACAAGGACAGGAGCTGGACACCAGAAACCTCAAATACAAATACATCAACACCACCAACAACAACTGCAATCATCCAGGAGGATGGCACAGCGGGTCTTCAGCGCCGGAGTCGGCAAACGCGCGCCGATGCAATTTTGAGTCGTGTGCGCGCCGCACAACAACAACAACAAACGGAGCAACAACTGCAGCATCAGAATCACAATAATAATAATAATAACAATAATAGAAAACAAAGCTGCAAATCAAGCTATACCATCTGGAAGACTGAATACGCGCTACGCTTCTTTCAGCGCATACAAACCGAGCTGCGTCAGTATTTGGTGCAAGGCGGAGCCTTAACTACTGCTGCTGCTTCTGGGCAATCCCCATCGAATATTATCCAGCTGAGGGGTAATTTCATTAAGATCGAGTCGATTCGCCGCATTCATCGCCCCTACTATCATCTGCTGAAGCTGCCGGAGGAGTGGCCTAAGATCGATTTGAGCAGCGAGGAGAGCGCCTTCCGTTTGCAGAAGGCCACAAGGGCGGCCCAGGTGCAGAGTAGTATGACACGCAAGTCGCTCGGTTCACGGACATCGCAGCGTCAACAGGATAAGGTGGCAACAGCAGCAGCAGCGCAACCGTTGCCCTTGCAAGCGCTCAAGAAGCAAACGGGAGCAGCGCCGGCAGACGAGGGCAGTCTACGTTCGCATAAGGAATCCAGCGAGAAGCAGTGCGGCGTCTGTGAGATCTGCAAGATCGAATACGATACGTTGACGCTGCACCTGCAAAGCAAGGAGCACGAGCTGTTTGCCAAGAACTCGCACAACTTTTACGCCCTCGACTCCCTCATTCAGGTGTCGGCCAGTGTGGAGGGATTCCTCGAGCAGCAGCAGCAGAGAGAAGTGACCACCGAAAACAGCGACATGGATGTGGATGAGCTGCTCAGCAGTAGCGTCATTTCATGCCTCAACCAAGCGAAAAGCAACGATGCAAATCTCAGCAGCAGTAGTAATAACAATCGGCAAAGGCCGACGCCGCCCGCGTTGCGTGAGAAATCCAAGCGGATCACCAAAGGCAAGCATTCCTCGGAGAAGTTTCGAGCGACGACGCCAAATTCACAAACAGCTCCCGCCACGCAGCTAGAGCAGACACCTCCAACTCCAACAACAACACGTCGCAAGACACAGAATTCTGTGTTGTCGCCACCGATGCGTGCCATGCTGCCACCCTCCTCCCTCTACAAGGTTGTGGACACCAATGACCCACTGACGACGACGATTACAACGCCGAGGATCAGACGTGGCCTCGCCAACAATGCCGCCGTGCTGGACTCGCCCTCCTTGATTGTGAAATTCCAAAAAGTGCGGCAATCCGAACTGCAGCGTCTCAACGGCGAGGCGGAGAACTTCATGTTCCCCAGAACGACAACGACGACGCGCAGCAGCAGCGATCTGGCCACTGATGTGGATCGCCAGACCACGTCGGATGTGCGAGGACGCACGAGTATCTCATCCGCCAGTCTGGACAGTGCCACCACCACCAGCGAGGCAGAGGTGCCTCTCAAGTTGCAACTTGCTGAAGGCAAACGTGCCACGGCCGTGGGCAGGCGGAGAAAGGGGCTTTCCACGGTCTGCAGCAGCAATAATGGCATACAGCAGCAGCTGCAGCAACAGCGCTTTCCAAGCGCCCCCATCCAGCCAGAGATGCAACCACAACCAGAACAACAACTGCTGATGAAGCAGCAGCAGCAACAACGGCGCCAATCGACGACGGCGACGGCAACGCGCAAAAGCAGCCGCATGGCAACGGCGATTGTTACGGCGGCAACAACTAGCAGTCAGCTGCAGCTGCGACGCCGACGCCGTGGTGGTGGTGGCAACCTGGAGGATCGGATGGGGGAAACAGTTACGCAAGCGAAGATCAAAGTCGAACAGCAGCAGGCAACAACAACAACAACAACAGATGTGGAGGAAGAGGAGGATTGTCTGGACGAGGAGGAGGAGGAAGAGGAGTCTAGCTCCTCGGGCAGCGATGAGGACTATGTGGCAAATGGGAAGCTGCTCAAGAAGTGCTCGCTGCCAAATCGCGAGGAGCGAGCAGCAAGACGCCTATCTCGTCTGACCATCAATCTCAAGAGATGTCCAGCACCAAAACAGGAGAAGGAGCAGCAGCAGCAGAAGCTGAAGCCGAAGTCGTCACCAACGCGAAGATGCGGCAAAGCCAAAAGAAAGCAGGCCAAACAACAACAGGCAGCAACAACAAAGCCGCCAACAAAAGCTGCAGGAGCAGCTGCAACAACTCTGCCCACAGATCTAATCTTTGACTGCAGCAAGAGCGAACGTTTGCAGAAGCTGCGCTACGCATTTGAGGAGCTGCCCGGCGCCGATCTGTGGCATCGGGTCTTCCAGCGGCAGGATGTCGGCGAGGAGCACTACTACAGTTACTATGGAACGACAAGGTATCGCATGCTGCCCTACGAACTGGGACCGATACCAATGGAGCGGACGAGTGCGCACAGCTGCACAATATGTCGCAGCAAAGAGCAGGCGGAGGAGGAGACGATAACATCCGCCGCCGCCTCCGCCTCTTCCTCCTCTTCGATGTACAAGCACAAGAAGCTGCATCTGCTGCAGCGCTATCAGCAGGAGCAACAGCAAGGATTAAACACTGCCATAATACCAAGCCCCATAGCCAAATGTGATAGCAAGGCGAGCACGCCGGAGCTGCTGGAGCGTGAGTTTGAGCACGCCCAGCTGCTGGAACTGGCCTCCACGCAGAGCAACTCGAGCAGCACCTGCAGCAACCGAAGCCAGAAGTCGGGCCTCAACTGTCGACGCAACAAGCAACTGGCGCGGATTGCCGAGCTGCCGCCGCGCAAGTCGCCGCGAGAGCATGCATCGACGCTGGCCCTGGTCAGCTGCATCATACGACAGCGACAGGATTCACAGAGCAAGACCAACTCGGAGGCGGAGGAGCCAGCGTCAACGACAGCAACATTAATTCCCAACAAGTTGGCCAAGCGAGAGGCAGAAATGGAACCGGAACCGCTGCCAACTGTGGCCAAGACGCGCTCGCAAGCGCCGACACCCGTGGAGGAGCTGCGTTTCGCCACGGAGATCAGCGAGACTGTGAAGCGAATGCGTCGTGGCCAAAACAAATACGACTCCTTGCCACCAGCCTCGGTCCAAGCTGGCCCAGCCTTAATCCAACAGCCGGCGCCTCCGCCGCCAAGCCGATGTCGTCGTCCGACTGCCGGCAGCTACTCACGGCGACTGGAATTAGCGGCGAAGACGAAGACGGCAACTGGACACCTGCTGAGCACCAAGCGGACCAAGCGACGCCAGCTGACAGTGGCTGGGATCCAGCAGCAAGCAGCGGGCCTGGGCCTAGTCGCCGGAGTGCGCAAGCTCCCCAGCAAGAAGGGTCTGCTCGAGTACGAGATGGAGGCCAGTGCGCTGAAGTCCCTGGATGCCAGTGCGCATTACGTGAATCCACTGCTAATCGCCTGGCAGATTGACAAGTATCTGGAGCTGGCGGGACGTGAGTTTGATCCGAGTGCCGAGTGCAGCATGGAAGTGGATGTGGATGCGAATGCGAATGCGGGGGCGCCTCAGACGCCGCCGCCCACAGATGGCTGCTTCAGTAGCGAGTTCGATCTCTGCGATCTGCTCGGAGGCAGTGCGGCCAGTGGCGATGACGACGATGAATCATCTGTCGGCTGTCGCCGGAACAGCCGGATCAACTTGTTCTCCAGCTATCAGCGCAAGCGCAAGTGCCTCAAATCGAATCGGACGGGTTGGCCCCGAGCGCAGAGGCGTCGGGCGACGGCCAGACTGCTTCCCCGTAAAATGGCCAAGCAGCAGCAGCAGGTGAAGCAGGAGGACAAGGAGGAAGAGGAGCTTGGCAAGGAGGAAGCGCCTAGGCAGCCCAGCTTAAAGCAGGAGTCGCTCGAAATTGAGGAGGAGCTGGCGTTGACGACAACGACGCCGACGACGACAAACACAACCACAACGACCGATAAAGAGATGGGCAAGGATCTAGACGAGGACAGGGAAGGGGAAGGAGACGCAGATGGAGATGGTGCTGACGATGATGATGGCGAAGGTGATGGGAATGGAAATGGAGCTGACGCAGCTGCTGGCGATAAGGAGCAAAGCAGGAGTCGCGAGAATGCTGTAATGACGCCACCAGCGACAGATGTGGACGATGAAGTCGCTAGCCAAGTCGACAACGAAGCCGATGAGGAGGATCCTGATGAGGATGATCCCGAAGAGGATGATGATGAAACAATGGCTGATTCCGTTGATCAACAGCTGGATGGCGAAGTTGAAATCGAGGCAACCGATGCGGATGTCGAAGAAGATGATGACGATGATGATGACAATGATGATGACAATGATGATGATGATGGTGATATGTATGAAGATGCCTATGGCGATGAGCACATAAAGCCAGATCCACTGAGCATTGAGCCTGCCGAGAAACATGCACGGCGCATCTCATATGACGACGACGAAGAGGATGAAGATGAAGAGGAGGAGGAGTTGCCTGCCAAGAAGACAGCCGAGGATAAAAAGACGTCGCTGCTAACCAGCAATGGGTACCACCATCATCATCATCAGCATCCTCACCACTTGAATCATCACCGCTTGAGTGCCACATCCACGCCAAGCACACAGCAAACAGCTCGTCAGCAGCAGCGAGGAACACCCCAATTGAATGGGAGTCTGGGCAGCTGTATTTCACCGAGCGAGAAGCTGGGTGATAATTCCGATATATTCACCGTCTCCTCGGATGGCCTGGACACCGATCTCGATCTGAGCAACACTCAAGCGGGCGACGCACTCGATCACTGCACACACCAACAGCAGCAGCAACGGACGCCCAAACGCAAATTTGACATCTCGAAATATGCGCCACCGAACAACGGGAAGAAGGCGGCCAGCAGCTGTGCAGCGGAGGCGGCGGCAACGGCGGCTGTTAAGTCGCTGGCCATATCACAGTTTCTTAAAAAGGAGGTGCGTGTCACTTGCCGGCGACTTCGGGCGCCATTTCGCCGCTTTCGATATCGTCGCTGATCACATCTCGATCGTCATGTCATTTGTCATTCGTCACTATCATTAATATACACAAATATGCATTATATATATTTATATACATATACATATATATATATATATATATTGTAGCAGAGACCGCAACTAGTAATGTAAATGTAGTTAACAGGCCACTAGTGATGTACAACTAAGACTGCTAAACATCTGTAACATAACATGCGATATCGATACCCAAATCGCTACTCCGATCAGCAGCAGCTTGCAGTGAGCAGAACTATTTAATTAAGCTTTGGCTGCTACAATATATGTGTGTATATATATAAATATATTTATATATATATATATTTATGTATATATAAGTACATTTAACCATTGTGTTTAGTTTTAGTGTAAAATTGTTAAGTCAATAGGGAACAACCGTGGAGCAGATGCAAGAATATTGTTCAGTAGTTTTAATCAGCACGATTTCTCTCCCTTCCAGCTTCCATTCATCCACCCTGCCTCGCATTTCCTCTCATCCAGCTGTAAATTATTATACATTCTCATTCAGTGTCGCCATCGTTGATCCTCTATATAATATAGACACACAGTTCCACATAATAATATATCCCGTCATTGGCTCCGTTTCAAAAATACGTAAAATAAGCTTAGTTTAAATTTATTAGTTTAGAACAAATTCCGTGCTCTTTGAAGCGCCCTGGCAGACTACAAAACAATAAAACGAGTAAAAATAGAAAACAAAACAAATAATAAGAAAAGAAACGTACTTTGCTAAAATGCAGACATAAATTGTGTAAGTAGAACATTTAATTTAAATAAATAAATAAAAATTCAACATCATGCTCAAATTATGTATAACAAGAATATAAAACCAAAAGCAATTGTAAAAGCCTAAAATAAAAAAACAAAGAGTCCATTAAAACATGCAATTACAAAATATCTATAAAGCAAATGCATTTCTCATTAAAACAAGAACCAAATATCATTTTGTGTTAACACCGATCCTTCCCTTCAGACCTGCGCAAGCTTATCAAACATGAGGAACGCTTGGCGCCCCACCAGAAGGAGGACTATTTCAGCAGTCTGCATAAGCGGAACACGATCAGCTCGCGCGCTAAACTAGGCGACGCCAATGGGACAGCAAAGGAAAATGTGGCACCCACCAACACCACCAGCAGCAGGCAGCCACCGCCGGAGCAGCGTTTGGGCAGTGGTGGAGCTGGCGAGGCGATTGCCCCCAATTTGGACTTGGCCAGCTTGTTTCGGGAACAGCTTTTGCTAGATACCGCCAAGGGGCCCCACAAAGCCAGCGAATCTTCGCGCCGCTGTCGCAGCCGGAATCGCAAGCCGTCCAAGGAGCGAAACAGAGATGCGTCCAGCGGCGAGGATTGCCCCAAGCAGCGACGTGCCTCGCAATGCCTGCGCGAATCTCGCCAGCGTAGCACGAGCCGCAAGCCATCAAAGCGTATGTCACAACAAAAAGAAACTTTTCTTAATTTGTTATTAATTTGTTTTATTTCGGTTTTTTGTTTTAATTTTAGTGCGCGGCCAGGCGAAGCAGAAGCAGAAGTATCCGCGCAGCGATCCGGTGGCCCTCTATCAATACTACCAGAAGGAGTGGTCCCATTTTCGTGACCAAATCCCACACTGAAAGAAGCCTGTGGAAACGAGTTGAACGATTCTTTTTTTTCATTTGAAACTGCCGTGAATAAATAAATACTCGAAAAATGCATGTTAAAAATATAATACATATTTTCTTGTACATTACCTTTAAAGCTAACAGAACTGTTGTAAGGTAGCAAGCAAATGTCTTATCCAGATTCTTGTGGATACGATCTATTATATCTATATGAGTAATAAAACAAAAACTTGCATCTTAAGTCAGAAAACGACCACATTCCATATCTTGCAAGAGCAAACAGGAAAACTGACAGGCGATGGGCATTCAAGGATTTTCAGGATTCGAGAAAACATATTTGGGAAACAATTACACATGGTGGGGGACAGAACAAGGTGGCCTAACTTGACCATCTGCAGGAAAGTGCTTCGCCTGCAGTTTTCAATAAAGCTACAATAACAACTAACAATACGGCATTACGTTGAACATATCCTTGACCAAATCCTTTCGATGATTCGACTATCAAACATTCATTTTTGAGACTAATATTTTCTGATTTCGATTTATATCTGTTCGCTCTGAGAGTGAATGTTTCATTTTTCATATGTTCGGGTGCCTAGAATAGGCCTCACTTATTTTATCTCTCAGTGCGTATTGGCTTCTGAAAGTATGCCCTAAACATGGCTTGCTTCAGGGAATTGCCAATGGCAGTCACAATGCAGCAATTCGAACAACATTTTTGGTTGTTACACGCTAAATAGGGTGTAAAATAACTAAGATAATGAATTGAAAATAAATCGGATCAACTGAGAAAATATAATATGAAAAAATTAGATCAAAGTTGATTAACATTTTTTAGAAAGCGAGCAGCGCATTAGACAACTTGAACCTTTCTTTAAATCATTTCTTCAAAAAGGAATCCATCATCGTAATTGCAATTCCAAATTTTGTTTATATTCAAAAATATATTTTTGAAAAGGAAAATACAGCAAATACAAAGCTTGGTAAGTCTAAGTAATATACACTTAAGTTGATCAAAAATTTTGGTTAAATACCAACATCGACCAAATACAACATAGCAATTAATCAACAATTAAGAATGACTACAAGATACCCTGTACCCAAGTCTGGCCTGATCTAGACTTCGTATATATATTTTATAGCATTCAATTGCACCTCAGTCTTAAGTCTATCCCATGCCCATTTGATGGGCACAGGACATTAAAGTAAATAACTATTTAAGTATAAAAAATATTTAAAATTTAGTTTCTGAAAACGAAAAATTCCAAAAATGGAAATTCAAAATATTTCTGATGTGGTAAATAACAAATTTGTTGAGATAAAACAGATGCTCTTGAATAGGTAATTGAGAATTGAGATATATTCCCTGTTGCTGACAGAATATATATATATATATGCTGAACACACACAATATTTTTTAACATTAGAGGGGAGTTTATTTATTGTTTTTTTGTTGCTTTCTTTAAATGTCCTTCGTTTTTTAGCACACGGCGACATCAGCACCCATTCAATTGATCCAAAGGCTTTGCCTGCTCCCACGAGAAGCAATCGCGACCAAAGTGGCCGTATGTGCTGGTGCGCTGATAAATGGGTTGGCGCAGATTTAGATCTTTTATGATCATACCGGGTCGTAGATCGAAGTTATGTTTGACAATGCGCAGAAGTTCGTTTTGTGACTTGTGGGAGGTGCCGTAGTCAAAGACGGTTATGGAAAGCGGCTCGGCCAAGCCAATGGCATACGAGACTTGCACCAGGCAGCGCTTGCAGAGACCGGCCTTGACCAGAGACTTGGCTACCCAGCGTGCTGCATATGCCGCCGATCTGTCCACCTTGGTGAAGTCTTTGCCGGAGAATGCGCCACCGCCATGTGCGCCCCAACCGCCATATGTATCCACAATAATTTTACGGCCAGTCAAACCCGCATCACCCATTGGACCACCAATGACGAACAGACCGCAGGGATTTATATGCACAATGGTCTTGGCATCAAAGTATTTGGCGGGAATAACAACTTTTATAACTTTCTTCATAACCTCGGAGCGAAGAGAGTCCAGCGTAATTTTGTCCGAATGCTGCATAGACACAACAATTGTATGCACACGCTTAGGCACAACGGATCCCTGCTTTTGCAGATATTGGCAGGTGACTTGTGTCTTGGAATCGGGACGAGCCCACCAGAACACATCCGAGCGACGCAACTCGGCAATCTTTTCGTTTAGCTTATGCGCCAGGGCCACCGTCAAAGGCATACATTCCTCTGTCTCGTCGGTGGCATAGCCAAACATAATACCCTGGTCTCCGGCACCGATTTCTTCCTCAGCGCGATTTGCATGCACACCGGCAGCAATATCAGGCGATTGTTGGTCCAATGCCAAGAGCACGTTGCATGTTTTATAATCGAAACCCTTCGAAGAGTCGTCATAGCCAATGTGCTGAACCGTCTCACGGACCACCTTCTGATAGTCGACCACCGCCTTTGATGTGATCTCGCCGCAAAGTAAAATCATGCCAGTCTTTACCACAGTTTCACATGCCACCTTGGCGTTGGGATCCTGTCGGAGATGGGCATCCAAGATGGCATCACTGATTTGATCGCACATTTTGTCTGGATGTCCCTCGCCAACGGATTCGGATGTAAAGAGGAATGTTTGTCCATCATCCATGTCGTAGCAGTTGCACTTTCCATTACTGCTGCAATGGACGCAGTTGCATTGGGCAGTTTTGAGTGCGTTGGTCTTTTGCGACATATTTGAAATATTTAATTTGTCAAATTTTGAAATTTTGAACAAACGCGTCCAAAAAAATCCAGAAAATAATAAAAGAAAATTTATATGACTTTTGGATTTGTTTTGTGTTTTGGATGGAACAAACTGACAGCCGTCAGAAAGCAACCGTGTTTTTGTTTTTCTATTTTCTTATTTGACCGACGGGCAAGCGAAATATTGTTGAAAAAAAAGGAAAAGAATAATATAATAATATAAAATAAGAAAAACAAACTTGCAATATTCATTAGTTGATGCTCTTATATTTTCTATTTAAATTTATAGCCCAAATACGTAAATTGTACATTGAAATTTTATTTAGGAAAACACAAATCTTTTTATTAAAAGTATTTTGTGGTCCTGAAAAGGACCGATTTGTTTATCATTGAAAATTTATGATTTACAATTTAAGCACGTTCGCCACGAATGCGTCTGGGCAGTTGGATGTCCTTGGGCATGATGGTGACACGCTTGGCATGGATAGCACACAAGTTCGTGTCTTCAAATAGGCCAACCAGGTAGGCTTCGCTGGCTTCTTGCAGAGCCATCACAGCCGAACTCTGGAAACGTAAATCGGTTTTAAAGTCCTGAGCAATTTCGCGTACTAAACGCTGGAACGGCAGCTTGCGGATAAGCAACTCTGTGCTCTTCTGGTAGCGACGAATTTCTCGCAGTGCAACAGTACCGGGACGATAGCGATGAGGTTTCTTCACACCACCGGTTGCTGGAGCACTTTTACGTGCTGCCAAAAAAAAAAAAAAAAAAAAAAAAAAAAAAAAAAAAAAAAAAAAAAAAAAAAAAAAAAAAAAAAAAAAAAAAAAAAAAAAAAAAAAAAAAAAAAAAAAAAGTGAACAAGCATTAGGTATGCCGCCGAAAACTAGTGGAAAGGCAGCCAAAAAGGCTGGCAAGGCTCAAAAGAACATCACCAAGAATGACAAGAAGAAGAAGCGCAAGAGGAAGGAAAGCTATGCCATCTACATTTACAAAGTCCTGAAGCAGGTCCATCCTGACACCGGCATTTCGTCAAAGGCGATGAGCATCATGAATAGCTTCGTGAACGATATTTTTGAGCGTATTGCTGCCGAGGCATCTCGTTTGGCCCACTACAACAAACGTTCTACCATCACAAGTCGGGAAATCCAAACCGCAGTCCGTCTTTTACTGCCCGGAGAGTTGGCTAAGCACGCCGTCAGTGAGGGAACCAAAGCAGTCACCAAATACACTAGCTCCAAGTAAATTGGAGACCAAAATACCAGCTATCGGCTAGCAGCAAAAGGCCCTTTTCAGGGCCACAAAACATTCATTTCAAAGAATTTAAAATATTATTGCAAGCCATGTGAAGAAACACAATATACAAATTATCAGATTCTATTCTATTGATGCAGCAAATAAATCACAATCAGAATTTCTTAGCTTGACTCCTAATGAAATAAAAACGTTTCCACAACGATTAAAGACGTGCAGAAATTAAATTAATCTTATTAACACACAAAACAGATTGTTTGGCTTACTCAATAAGTATATGGATAAAATATATGGGAATATAGCTTCTAAAAGGCAAAAACAGATACAATACAATTCATGAAATATTTTTCTCTCTTTCAAAATAAATTGTAGCCCTGAAAAGGGCTTTGTTAAAATGCCAATTTCATAATTCATAATAAATTTGGAAATTCGCTTCTACTCTGATGAGTATGTATTTTAAATTATTTCTTGGCGGCAGACGAAGTCTTTGCCTTCGGCTTCTTAGGAGTAGCTTTTTTCGGTGTAGCTGCCTTTGCCTTTGCCTGCTTTGGCTTAGCACTTGTGGCTTGTGTCTTAGGCTTTGGTGTCTTTGCCTTTGCTGGGCTTGGCTTGGCCTTTGCCTTTACCTTTGCCTCTGCTGTGGTGGGCTTAGCCTTTACTATACCTGTTTTCTTAGCATCCTTTGCTAAAGCCTTTGCCTTCACCTTTGCTTTATCTGCCTTCGTTTTCTCAGCGCTCTTTTTGCTGGCTGGGGCTACCTTTGATGCCTTTGATGGCTTCTTCTTGTCAACTGCAGCTGATTTCTTCATTTTAGCTGCTGCCGCCGTGGTTTTCTTCTCCAGAGGGGCAGCCTTTGGCTTGGGCTCTTTTTTGGCAGATGCAGACAGTTTAAACGAACCAGATGCACCCTTGCCCTTTGTTTGGACCAGCTTTCCACTTGCAACTGCAGTCTTCAAGTACTTCTTAATGAACGGAGCTAGTTTCTGGGCATCGCACTTGTATGTGGCAGTAATGTATTTCTTAATTGCCAGAAGCGATGAGCCACCACGCTCCTTCAAGTTTTTTATCGAAGCATCTACCATTTGCTGAGTTGGCGGGTGTGATGCTACAGCTGTTGTCCTCTTTGCCTTCAATACTGATGCTGCCTTCACTCCTGATGCTGCTGCTGCTGCCTTCTTGGGGGCCACCTTCTTCTCGGCTGCAGCTGCAGCTGGGGTGGCAGCCACAGGAGAGGCGATTGTTGCAACTGCTGAATCAGACATGTTTCACTTTACTTCACTTTAACAACAATTTACACTTGAATGATACAAATTCACCACGAAATTCACCACGAATTTGGTCACTTGATTGACTGAGAATCGAGGAGGAGAGCCGAACGAGAATGTTTGCGGCATTGAACGTTTGTTATGCGAAAGATTGCCAACATCTTATTGTAAAATTGTCATTTACAATCATTATATTTACAAATCGAATAAAATGTAAATGTGGAGAATTTTTAAAATATTCGTGCAACTAAATATAATTGATTTAAAGACATTATCTTAATTGACCGCGTAATGGAAGTCGTCCAAAGCTCAGATATGTTCCATCACGCAACATTTCTTAGTGAAAAACAACTCTTTTTCATATAATTATAACAAAATTTGTAAAATGATAATATTATATATAATATTTGAACTTTTCTTTACTGAAACACATCAATTCAAAATAACATAAGTTATTAAATCGATTTTTAAAGACGCCTTTAGCTTGACCATTAGGTGTCAAAATAAGGCTGCCGTGGAGTGCATGCAAAAAGAGAAAAATGCATAGAAAAAATATAAATTCTTGTTAAATAAATAATTCTTATTTATTAAATATATTCCATGTATATCGACTTTCAGTTGCATATGTTTGATAATTATTTTAGTACAAAATAACAGTTGAATACAGATTAATTGGCATGCAACACCCAGATGACCAAAATACTCGTAGCAAGCGGGCAACATATTAAAAGTCAACCTTAAAAGCGCTATTCTTTATTTAAATATTTGTTGTCAATCAGATAATGACATATCTTGCTAAATAAACATATATATCGGATCTACTGAGAAAATAATATAAAATGCATTCAGGTTTAGATCAAAATTGATTATGTATATTTTTCTAAGTAAAATAATCGCGAGCAACACATTAGATGTGCAACTTGAATCTTTATTTAAATATATTTCATCAAAAAGGGAATCCATAATCGTAATTGCAATTCCAAAAACATTTTCTGATTTTATTGCCTTACTATTGACATACTGATTGTCATACAGTAAATAATATATAAAATAAGTAAGACAATACGCATTATTTATTTGATGCTCTTATGGTTTGTATTTAAATCTAAATGTTTTTCACTGCGAAAACACAAATCTCTTTATTAAAAGTATTTTGTGGTCCTGAAAAGGACCGATTTGTTTATCATTGAAAATTGATGCTTCACAATTTAAGCACGTTCGCCACGAATGCGTCTGGCCAGTTGGATGTCCTTGGGCATGATAGTGACACGCTTGGCATGGATAGCACACAAGTTCGTGTCTTCAAATAGGCCAACCAGGTAGGCTTCGCTAGCTTCTTGCAGAGCCATCACAGCCGAACTCTGGAAACGTAAATCGGTTTTAAAGTCCTGAGCAATTTCGCGTACTAGACGCTGGAACGGCAGCTTGCGGATAAGCAACTCTGTGCTCTTCTGGTAGCCGACGAATTTCTCGCAGTGCAACAGTACCGGGACGATAGCGATGAGGTTTCTTCACACCACCGGTTGCTGGAGCGCTTTTACGTGCTGCCTTGGTTGCCAACTGTTTGCGAGGAGCCTTGCCTCCCGTCGATTTACGAGCCGTCTGCTTGGTACGCGCCATTTCTATATTTCTCTCTTTCTAAAACACTGTTTACACTGTCACTGTTGAAAACACAATGATCGCTTGCTCGATTTGCTGCTCGTTTATATAGAGAACTGCTCGTTTATTTAGAAAACTGCTCGTTTTTCGTCGTGTTCCGAGGGTAGTGTGTGAGCGGGATAGATATATGTATGTGTATTCGGTCGTGCTCTCATTTTTCGTATAAATACAAGCGCTTGCGACGAAGCAAGCGTTAGTTTCTTTCTGACATTCGTTGTGTTGTGAATAAAGTAAAAGTGAAAAATGACTGGTCGCGGTAAAGGTGGCAAAGGCTTGGGTAAAGGCGGCGCTAAACGTCATCGCAAAGTGTTGCGTGATAACATCCAGGGCATCACGAAGCCAGCTATCCGTCGTTTAGCTCGTCGTGGTGGCGTGAAACGTATCTCTGGACTCATTTATGAAGAAACTCGTGGTGTCCTAAAGGTGTTCTTGGAAAATGTTATCCGCGATGCGGTCACATACACCGAGCATGCCAAGAGGAAGACGGTCACTGCCATGGATGTTGTCTATGCGCTGAAGAGACAAGGCCGTACCCTCTACGGTTTTGGCGGCTAAACACCTAAAATCTAAAAGCAAATATATGTAAAAGTACAGTCATACCAATCGGTCCTTTTCAGGACCACCAAAGCATTACTCAAAAGAGATCGAAAATATTCAATATCATCTAGCATTTTCATAATATGCAGTTGAAATATGTTTCTTTTATTTATAATTTGCAATTAATTACAAATAATTCAATTCATCAAAAAAAAAGAGTATTGGCTGATGATAAAACAACACCAAACGGATGCCAACAACACGCGGTGTTCCCAAGCGGTCCCCCATCTAAGTACTAACCGCGCCCGACGCTGCTTAATTTCGGTGATCGGACGAGAACCGATGTATTCAGCGTAGTATGGTCGTTGGCGAATGCCATACGCTTAATATTTGCTTTTATCGCATCGCACACACACACACATCGCATAAACTTAAATAAGCAAGCGAAGCATGAGCCAAGAATGCCCTTACTCTCTATTTATTTATTTAATGTCAACAGAAAATACAAAATGTAAAAAATTAATTATGTAAAATTAAACATAATTTACTTTTTAAATTGTAAGAAATAATGCTACAATAATGAGGAGTCTATCGCATGTTGGCAAAACATCCAATTCACAGCGAAGAGCAAAAAGTTGGAATACCCTTACTCCTCAGGTAGTAGATAATGTTTTGCCACTAACTGTACTTTTCTTGCATTTCTGTTTTCGTTTTTCGACTTGGGACTGGGAATTGAAATATAGTCAATGAAAAATTAAATCTCTTTTATATATTTTGGTCGTCCTGAAAAGGACGTTTGGTTGAGTTTTTACATATGTACATGCTATTTAAGAGTAGTCTGGATGCTTATGCCTTCTTTTCCGTCTTCTTGGGGAGTAGAACCGCCTGGATGTTGGGTAAAACACCACCCTGGGCAATGGTGACGCCCGAAAGAAGTTTATTTAACTCTTCATCGTTGCGGATGGCCAATTGCAGATGGCGAGGGATAATCCTAGTTTTCTTGTTATCACGAGCAGCATTGCCAGCCAACTCCAAGACTTCAGCGGCCAAGTATTCCATAACGGCAGCCAAGTACACAGGAGCACCGGCACCAACACGCTCGGCGTAGTTGCCCTTGCGGAGAAGACGGTGAATACGACCGACGGGAAACTGGAGACCAGCGCGGTTAGAACGCGACTTTGCCTTTCCCTTCACTTTTCCACCTTTACCACGACCAGACATTGTTATTCAATTCACTATTATTCACTCTCAACACACAAATATCGAATGCTTTCGACAAGCAGCCGGTCGTTGTATTTATACTTTTTCAGCTAGCGACTTCTTCAGGTTAGGGATGAACAGCTGCACAGTAATTCAACGCGCTGTGGTGGATTTTAACATGAAAGCGTCGTTCGAACGAGAGTATATAAGAGAAGCATTTTCTGTGTGCTGAACACACATTTGTGAAGTGAATTGAAGTGAGTGAACAAGCATTAGGTATGCCGCCGAAAACTAGTGGAAAGGCAGCCAAAAAGGCTGGCAAGGCTCAAAAGAACATCACCAAGAATGACAAGAAGAAGAAGCGCAAGAGGAAGGAAAGCTATGCCATCTACATTTACAAAGTCCTGAAGCAGGTCCATCCTGACACCGGCATTTCGTCAAAGGCGATGAGCATCATGAATAGCTTCGTGAACGATATTTTTGAGCGTATTGCTGCCGAGGCATCTCGTTTGGCCCACTACAACAAACGTTCTACCATCACAAGTCGGGAAATCCAAACCGCAGTCCGTCTTTTACTGCCCGGAGAGTTGGCTAAGCACGCCGTCAGTGAGGGAACCAAAGCAGTCACCAAGTACACTAGCTCCAAGTAAATTGCAGCCCAAAATACCAGCTATCGGCTAGCAGCAAAAGGCCCTTTTCAGGGCCACAAAACATTCATTTCAAAGAATTTAAAATATTGCAAGCCATGTGAAGAAACACAATATACAAATTATCAGATTCTATTCTATTGATGCAGCAAATAAATCACAATCAGAATTTGTTAGCTTGACTCAGCAAAATTGGCTTTCTATCGTTTCCACAACAAATAAAAGACTTGAATCTTTATTTAAATATGTCTCATCAAAAAGGAATCCATAATCGTAATTGCAATTCCAAAAACATTTCCTGATATTATTGCCTTACTGTAAATTAAGTAAGACAATACGCATTATTTATTTGATGCTCTTATGGTTTGTATTTAAATTTAAATGTTTTTCACTGCGAAAACACAAATCTCTTTATTAAAAGTATTTTGTGGTCCTGAAAAGGACCGATTTGTTTATCATTGAAAATTGATTTAATTTAAGCACGTTCGCCACGAATGCGTCTGGCCAGTTGGATGTCCTTGGGCATGATAGTGACACGCTTGGCATGGATAGCACACAAGTTCGTGTCTTCAAATAGGCCAACCAGGTAGGCTTCGCTAGCTTCTTGCAGAGCCATCACAGCCGAACTCTGGAAACGTAAATCGGTTTTAAAGTCCTGAGCAATTTCGCGTACTAGACGCTGGAACGGCAGCTTGCGGATAAGCAACTCTGTGCTCTTCTGGTAGCGACGAATTTCTCGCAGTGCAACAGTACCGGGACGATAGCGATGAGGTTTCTTCACACCACCGGTTGCTGGAGCGCTTTTACGTGCTGCCTTGGTTGCCAACTGTTTGCGAGGAGCCTTGCCTCCCGTCGATTTACGAGCCGTCTGCTTGGTACGCGCCATTTCTATATTTCTCTCTTTCTAAAACACTGTTTACACTGTCACTGTTGAAAACACAATGATCGCTTGCTCGATTTGCTGCTCGTTTATATAGAGAACTGCTCGTTTATTTAGAAAACTGCTCGTTTTTCGTCGTGTTCCGAGGGTAGTGTGTGAGCGGGATAGATATATGTATGTGTATTCGGTCGTGCTCTCATTTTTCGTATAAATACAAGCGCTTGCGACGAAGCAAGCGTTAGTTTCTTTCTGACATTCGTTGTGTTGTGAATAAAGTAAAAGTGAAAAATGACTGGTCGCGGTAAAGGTGGCAAAGGCTTGGGTAAAGGCGGCGCTAAACGTCATCGCAAAGTGTTGCGTGATAACATCCAAGGCATCACGAAGCCAGCTATCCGTCGTTTAGCTCGTCGTGGTGGCGTGAAACGTATCTCTGGACTCATTTATGAAGAAACTCGTGGTGTCCTAAAGGTGTTCTTGGAAAATGTTATCCGCGATGCGGTCACATACACCGAGCATGCCAAGAGGAAGACGGTCACTGCCATGGATGTTGTCTATGCGCTGAAGAGACAAGGCCGTACCCTCTACGGTTTTGGCGGCTAAACACCTAAAATCTAAAAGCAAATATATGTAAAAGTACAGTCATACCAATCGGTCCTTTTCAGGACCACCAAAGCATTACTCAAAAGAGATCGAAAATATTCAATATCATCTAGCATTTTCATAATATGCAGTTGAAATATGTTTCTTTTATTTATAATTTGCAATTAATTACAAATAATTCAATTCATCAAAAAAAAAAAGTATTGGCTGATGATAAAACAACACCAAACGGATGCCAACAACACGCGGTGTTCCCAAGCGGTCCCCCATCTAAGTACTAACCGCGCCCGACGCTGCTTAATTTCGGTGATCGGACGAGAACCGATGTATTCAGCGTAGTATGGTCGTTGGCGAATGCCATACGCTTAATATTTGCTTTTATCGCATCGCACACACACACACATCGCATAAACTTAAATAAGCAAGCGAAGCATGAGCCAAGAATGCCCTTACTCTCTATTTATTTATTTAATGTCAACAGAAAATACAAAATGTAAAAAATTAATTATGTAAAATTAAACATAATTTACTTTTTAAATTGTAAGAAATAATGCTACAATAATGAGGAGTCTATCGCATGTTGGCAAAACATCCAATTCACAGCGAAGAGCAAAAAGTTGGAATACCCTTACTCCTCAGGTAGTAGATAATGTTTTGCCACTAACTGTACTTTTCTTGCATTTCTGTTTTCGTTTTTCGACTTGGGACTGGGAATTGAAATATAGTCAATGAAAAATTAAATCTCTTTTATATATTTTGGTCGTCCTGAAAAGGACGTTTGGTTGAGTTTTTACATATGTACATGCTATTTAAGAGTAGTCTGGATGCTTATGCCTTCTTTTCCGTCTTCTTGGGGAGTAGAACCGCCTGGATGTTGGGTAAAACACCACCCTGGGCAATGGTGACGCCCGAAAGAAGTTTATTTAACTCTTCATCGTTGCGGATGGCCAATTGCAGATGGCGAGGGATAATCCTAGTTTTCTTGTTATCACGAGCAGCATTGCCAGCCAACTCCAAGACTTCAGCGGCCAAGTATTCCATAACGGCAGCCAAGTACACAGGAGCACCGGCACCAACACGCTCGGCGTAGTTGCCCTTGCGGAGAAGACGGTGAATACGACCGACGGGAAACTGGAGACCAGCGCGGTTAGAACGCGACTTTGCCTTTCCCTTCACTTTTCCACCTTTACCACGACCAGACATTGTTATTCAATTCACTATTATTCACTCTCAACACACAAATATCGAATGCTTTCGACAAGCAGCCGGTCGTTGTATTTATACTTTTTCAGCTAGCGACTTCTTCAGGTTAGGGATGAACAGCTGCACAGTAATTCAACGCGCTGTGGTGGATTTTAACATGAAAGCGTCGTTCGAACGAGAGTATATAAGAGAAGCATTTTCTGTGTGCTGAACACACATTTGTGAAGTGAATTGAAGTGAGTGAACAAGCATTAGGTATGCCGCCGAAAACTAGTGGAAAGGCAGCCAAAAAGGCTGGCAAGGCTCAAAAGAACATCACCAAGAATGACAAGAAGAAGAAGCGCAAGAGGAAGGAAAGCTATGCCATCTACATTTACAAAGTCCTGAAGCAGGTCCATCCTGACACCGGCATTTCGTCAAAGGCGATGAGCATCATGAATAGCTTCGTGAACGATATTTTTGAGCGTATTGCTGCCGAGGCATCTCGTTTGGCCCACTACAACAAACGTTCTACCATCACAAGTCGGGAAATCCAAACCGCAGTCCGTCTTTTACTGCCCGGAGAGTTGGCTAAGCACGCCGTCAGTGAGGGAACCAAAGCAGTCACCAAATACACTAGCTCCAAGTAAATTGGAGACCAAAATACCAGCTATCGGCTAGCAGCAAAAGGCCCTTTTCAGGGCCACAAAACATTCATTTCAAAGAATTTAAAATATTATTGCAAGCCATGTGAAGAAACACAATATACAAATTATCAGATTCTATTCTATTGATGCAGCAAATAAATCACAATCAGAATTTCTTAGCTTGACTCCTAATGAAATAAAAACGTTTCCACAACGATTAAAGACGTGCAGAAATTAAATTAATCTTATTAACACACAAAACAGATTGTTTGGCTTACTCAATAAGTATATGGATAAAATATATGGGAATATAGCTTCTAAAAGGCAAAAACAGATACAATACAATTCATGAAATATTTTTCTCTCTTTCAAAATAAATTGTAGCCCTGAAAAGGGCTTTGTTAAAATGCCAATTTCATAATTCATAATAAATTTGGAAATTCGCTTCTACTCTGATGAGTATGTATTTTAAATTATTTCTTGGCGGCAGACGAAGTCTTTGCCTTCGGCTTCTTAGGAGTAGCTTTTTTCGGTGTAGCTGCCTTTGCCTTTGCCTGCTTTGGCTTAGCACTTGTGGCTTGTGTCTTAGGCTTTGGTGTCTTTGCCTTTGCTGGGCTTGGCTTGGCCTTTGCCTTTACCTTTGCCTCTGCTGTGGTGGGCTTAGCCTTTACTATACCTGTTTTCTTAGCATCCTTTGCTAAAGCCTTTGCCTTCACCTTTGCTTTATCTGCCTTCGTTTTCTCAGCGCTCTTTTTGCTGGCTGGGGCTACCTTTGATGCCTTTGATGGCTTCTTCTTGTCAACTGCAGCTGATTTCTTCATTTTAGCTGCTGCCGCCGTGGTTTTCTTCTCCAGAGGGGCAGCCTTTGGCTTGGGCTCTTTTTTGGCAGATGCAGACAGTTTAAACGAACCAGATGCACCCTTGCCCTTTGTTTGGACCAGCTTTCCACTTGCAACTGCAGTCTTCAAGTACTTCTTAATGAACGGAGCTAGTTTCTGGGCATCGCACTTGTATGTGGCAGTAATGTATTTCTTAATTGCCAGAAGCGATGAGCCACCACGCTCCTTCAAGTTTTTTATCGAAGCATCTACCATTTGCTGAGTTGGCGGGTGTGATGCTACAGCTGTTGTCCTCTTTGCCTTCAATACTGATGCTGCCTTCACTCCTGATGCTGCTGCTGCTGCCTTCTTGGGGGCCACCTTCTTCTCGGCTGCAGCTGCAGCTGGGGTGGCAGCCACAGGAGAGGCGATTGTTGCAACTGCTGAATCAGACATGTTTCACTTTACTTCACTTTAACAACAATTTACACTTGAATGGTACAAATTCACCACGAAATTCACCACGAATTTGGTCACTTGATTGACTGAGAATCGAGGAGGAGAGCCGAACGAGAATGTTTGCGGCATTGAACGTTTGTTATGCGAAAGATTGCCAACATCTTATTGTAAAATTGTCATTTACAATCATTATATTTACAAATCGAATAAAATGTAAATGTGGAGAATTTTTAAAATATTCGTGCAACTAAATATAATTGATTTAAAGACATTATCTTAATTGACCGCGTAATGGAAGTCGTCCAAAGCTCAGATATGTTCCATCACGCAACATTTCTTAGTGAAAAACAACTCTTTTTCATATAATTATAACAAAATTTGTAAAATGATAATATTATATATAATATTTGAACTTTTCTTTACTGAAACACATCAATTCAAAATAACATAAGTTATTAAATCGATTTTTAAAGACGCCTTTAGCTTGACCATTAGGTGTCAAAATAAGGCTGCCGTGGAGTGCATGCAAAAAGAGAAAAATGCATAGAAAAAATATAAATTCTTGTTAAATAAATAATTCTTATTTATTAAATATATTCCATGTATATCGACTTTCAGTTGCATATGTTTGATAATTATTTTAGTACAAAATAACAGTTGAATACAGATTAATTGGCATGCAACACCCAGATGACCAAAATACTCGTAGCAAGCGGGCAACATATTAAAAGTCAACCTTAAAAGCGCTATTCTTTATTTAAATATTTGTTGTCAATCAGATAATGACATATCTTGCTAAATAAACATATATATCGGATCTACTGAGAAAATAATATAAAATGCATTCAGGTTTAGATCAAAATTGATTATGTATATTTTTCTAAGTAAAATAATCGCGAGCAACACATTAGATGTGCAACTTGAATCTTTATTTAAATATATTTCATCAAAAAGGAATCCATAATCGTAATTGCAATTCCAAAAACATTTTCTGATTTTATTGCCTTACTATTGACATACTGATTGTCATACAGTAAATAATATATAAAATAAGTAAGACAATACGCATTATTTATTTGATGCTCTTATGGTTTGTATTTAAATTTAAATGTTTTTCACTGCGAAAACACAAATCTCTTTATTAAAAGTATTTTGTGGTCCTGAAAAGGACCGATTTGTTTATCATTGATAATTGATGCTTCACAATTTAAGCACGTTCGCCACGAATGCGTCTGGCCAGTTGGATGTCCTTGGGCATGATAGTGACACGCTTGGCATGGATAGCACACAAGTTCGTGTCTTCAAATAGGCCAACCAGGTAGGCTTCGCTAGCTTCTTGCAGAGCCATCACAGCCGAACTCTGGAAACGTAAATCGGTTTTAAAGTCCTGAGCAATTTCGCGTACTAGACGCTGGAACGGCAGCTTGCGGATAAGCAACTCTGTGCTCTTCTGGTAGCGACGAATTTCTCGCAGTGCAACAGTACCGGGACGATAGCGATGAGGTTTCTTCACACCACCGGTTGCTGGAGCGCTTTTACGTGCTGCCTTGGTTGCCAACTGTTTGCGAGGAGCCTTGCCTCCCGTCGATTTACGAGCCGTCTGCTTGGTACGCGCCATTTCTATATTTCTCTCTTTCTAAAACACTGTTTACACTGTCACTGTTGAAAACACAATGATCGCTTGCTCGATTTGCTGCTCGTTTATATAGAGAACTGCTCGTTTATTTAGAAAACTGCTCGTTTTTCGTCGTGTTCCGAGGGTAGTGTGTGAGCGGGATAGATATATGTATGTGTATTCGGTCGTGCTCTCATTTTTCGTATAAATACAAGCGCTTGCGACGAAGCAAGCGTTAGTTTCTTTCTGACATTCGTTGTGTTGTGAATAAAGTAAAAGTGAAAAATGACTGGTCGCGGTAAAGGTGGCAAAGGCTTGGGTAAAGGCGGCGCTAAACGTCATCGCAAAGTGTTGCGTGATAACATCCAAGGCATCACGAAGCCAGCTATCCGTCGTTTAGCTCGTCGTGGTGGCGTGAAACGTATCTCTGGACTCATTTATGAAGAAACTCGTGGTGTCCTAAAGGTGTTCTTGGAAAATGTTATCCGCGATGCGGTCACATACACCGAGCATGCCAAGAGGAAGACGGTCACTGCCATGGATGTTGTCTATGCGCTGAAGAGACAAGGCCGTACCCTCTACGGTTTTGGCGGCTAAACACCTAAAATCTAAAAGCAAATATATGTAAAAGTACAGTCATACCAATCGGTCCTTTTCAGGACCACCAAAGCATTACTCAAAAGAGATCGAAAATATTCAATATCATCTAGCATTTTCATAATATGCAGTTGAAATATGTTTCTTTTATTTATAATTTGCAATTAATTACAAATAATTCAATTCATCAAAAAAAAAAGAGTATTGGCTGATGATAAAACAACACCAAACGGATGCCAACAACACGCGGTGTTCCCAAGCGGTCCCCCATCTAAGTACTAACCGCGCCCGACGCTGCTTAATTTCGGTGATCGGACGAGAACCGATGTATTCAGCGTAGTATGGTCGTTGGCGAATGCCATACGCTTAATATTTGCTTTTATCGCATCGCACACACACACACATCGCATAAACTTAAATAAGCAAGCGAAGCATGAGCCAAGAATGCCCTTACTCTCTATTTATTTATTTAATGTCAACAGAAAATACAAAATGTAAAAAATTAATTATGTAAAATTAAACATAATTTACTTTTTAAATTGTAAGAAATAATGCTACAATAATGAGGAGTCTATCGCATGTTGGCAAAACATCCAATTCACAGCGAAGAGCAAAAAGTTGGAATACCCTTACTCCTCAGGTAGTAGATAATGTTTTGCCACTAACTGTACTTTTCTTGCATTTCTGTTTTCGTTTTTCGACTTGGGACTGGGAATTGAAATATAGTCAATGAAAAATTAAATCTCTTTTATATATTTTGGTCGTCCTGAAAAGGACGTTTGGTTGAGTTTTTACATATGTACATGCTATTTAAGAGTAGTCTGGATGCTTATGCCTTCTTTTCCGTCTTCTTGGGAAGTAGAACCGCCTGGATGTTGGGTAAAACACCACCCTGGGCAATGGTGACGCCCGAAAGAAGTTTATTTAACTCTTCATCGTTGCGGATGGCCAATTGCAGATGGCGAGGGATAATCCTAGTTTTCTTGTTATCACGAGCAGCATTGCCAGCCAACTCCAAGACTTCAGCGGCCAAGTATTCCATAACGGCAGCCAAGTACACAGGAGCACCGGCACCAACACGCTCGGCGTAGTTGCCCTTGCGGAGAAGACGGTGAATACGACCGACGGGAAACTGGAGACCAGCGCGGTTAGAACGCGACTTTGCCTTTCCCTTCACTTTTCCACCTTTACCACGACCAGACATTGTTATTCAATTCACTATTATTCACTCTCAACACACAAATATCGAATGCTTTCGACAAGCAGCCGGTCGTTGTATTTATACTTTTTCAGCTAGCGACTTCTTCAGGTTAGGGATGAACAGCTGCACAGTAATTCAACGCGCTGTGGTGGATTTTAACATGAAAGCGTCGTTCGAACGAGAGTATATAAGAGAAGCATTTTCTGTGTGCTGAACACACATTTGTGAAGTGAATTGAAGTGAGTGAACAAGCATTAAGTATGCCGCCGAAAACTAGTGGAAAGGCAGCCAAAAAGGCTGGCAAGGCTCAAAAGAACATCACCAAGAATGACAAGAAGAAGAAGCGCAAGAGGAAGGAAAGCTATGCCATCTACATTTACAAAGTCCTGAAGCAGGTCCATCCTGACACCGGCATTTCGTCAAAGGCGATGAGCATCATGAATAGCTTCGTGAACGATATTTTTGAGCGTATTGCTGCCGAGGCATCTCGTTTGGCCCACTACAACAAACGTTCTACCATCACAAGTCGGGAAATCCAAACCGCAGTCCGTCTTTTACTGCCCGGAGAGTTGGCTAAGCACGCCGTCAGTGAGGGAACCAAAGCAGTCACCAAGTACACTAGCTCCAAGTAAATTGCAGCCCAAAATACCAGCTATCGGCTAGCAGCAAAAGGCCCTTTTCAGGGCCACAAAACATTCATTTCAAAGAATTTAAAATATTGCAAGCCATGTGAAGAAACACAATATACAAATTATCAGATTCTATTCTATTGATGCAGCAAATAAATCACAATCAGAATTTGTTAGCTTGACTCAGCAAAATTGGCTTTCTATCGTTTCCACAACAAATAAAAGACTTGAATCTTTATTTAAATATGTCTCATCAAAAAGGAATCCATAATCGTAATTGCAATTCCAAAAACATTTCCTGATATTATTGCCTTACTGTAAATTAAGTAAGACAATACGCATTATTTATTTGATGCTCTTATGGTTTGTATTTAAATTTAAATGTTTTTCACTGCGAAAACACAAATCTCTTTATTAAAAGTATTTTGTGGTCCTGAAAAGGACCGATTTGTTTATCATTGAAAATTGATTTAATTTAAGCACGTTCGCCACGAATGCGTCTGGCCAGTTGGATGTCCTTGGGCATGATAGTGACACGCTTGGCATGGATAGCACACAAGTTCGTGTCTTCAAATAGGCCAACCAGGTAGGCTTCGCTAGCTTCTTGCAGAGCCATCACAGCCGAACTCTGGAAACGTAAATCGGTTTTAAAGTCCTGAGCAATTTCGCGTACTAGACGCTGGAACGGCAGCTTGCGGATAAGCAACTCTGTGCTCTTCTGGTAGCGACGAATTTCTCGCAGTGCAACAGTACCGGGACGATAGCGATGAGGTTTCTTCACACCACCGGTTGCTGGAGCGCTTTTACGTGCTGCCTTGGTTGCCAACTGTTTGCGAGGAGCCTTGCCTCCCGTCGATTTACGAGCCGTCTGCTTGGTACGCGCCATTTCTATATTTCTCTCTTTCTAAAACACTGTTTACACTGTCACTGTTGAAAACACAATGATCGCTTGCTCGATTTGCTGCTCGTTTATATAGAGAACTGCTCGTTTATTTAGAAAACTGCTCGTTTTTCGTCGTGTTCCGAGGGTAGTGTGTGAGCGGGATAGATATATGTATGTGTATTCGGTCGTGCTCTCATTTTTCGTATAAATACAAGCGCTTGCGACGAAGCAAGCGTTAGTTTCTTTCTGACATTCGTTGTGTTGTGAATAAAGTAAAAGTGAAAAATGACTGGTCGCGGTAAAGGTGGCAAAGGCTTGGGTAAAGGCGGCGCTAAACGTCATCGCAAAGTGTTGCGTGATAACATCCAAGGCATCACGAAGCCAGCTATCCGTCGTTTAGCTCGTCGTGGTGGCGTGAAACGTATCTCTGGACTCATTTATGAAGAAACTCGTGGTGTCCTAAAGGTGTTCTTGGAAAATGTTATCCGCGATGCGGTCACATACACCGAGCATGCCAAGAGGAAGACGGTCACTGCCATGGATGTTGTCTATGCGCTGAAGAGACAAGGCCGTACCCTCTACGGTTTTGGCGGCTAAACACCTAAAATCTAAAAGCAAATATATGTAAAAGTACAGTCATACCAATCGGTCCTTTTCAGGACCACCAAAGCATTACTCAAAAGAGATCGAAAATATTCAATATCATCTAGCATTTTCATAATATGCAGTTGAAATATGTTTCTTTTATTTATAATTTGCAATTAATTACAAATAATTCAATTCATCAAAAAAAAAAAGTATTGGCTGATGATAAAACAACACCAAACGGATGCCAACAACACGCGGTGTTCCCAAGCGGTCCCCCATCTAAGTACTAACCGCGCCCGACGCTGCTTAATTTCGGTGATCGGACGAGAACCGATGTATTCAGCGTAGTATGGTCGTTGGCGAATGCCATACGCTTAATATTTGCTTTTATCGCATCGCACACACACACACATCGCATAAACTTAAATAAGCAAGCGAAGCATGAGCCAAGAATGCCCTTACTCTCTATTTATTTATTTAATGTCAACAGAAAATACAAAATGTAAAAAATTAATTATGTAAAATTAAACATAATTTACTTTTTAAATTGTAAGAAATAATGCTACAATAATGAGGAGTCTATCGCATGTTGGCAAAACATCCAATTCACAGCGAAGAGCAAAAAGTTGGAATACCCTTACTCCTCAGGTAGTAGATAATGTTTTGCCACTAACTGTACTTTTCTTGCATTTCTGTTTTCGTTTTTCGACTTGGGACTGGGAATTGAAATATAGTCAATGAAAAATTAAATCTCTTTTATATATTTTGGTCGTCCTGAAAAGGACGTTTGGTTGAGTTTTTACATATGTACATGCTATTTAAGAGTAGTCTGGATGCTTATGCCTTCTTTTCCGTCTTCTTGGGAAGTAGAACCGCCTGGATGTTGGGTAAAACACCACCCTGGGCAATGGTGACGCCCGAAAGAAGTTTATTTAACTCTTCATCGTTGCGGATGGCCAATTGCAGATGGCGAGGGATAATCCTAGTTTTCTTGTTATCACGAGCAGCATTGCCAGCCAACTCCAAGACTTCAGCGGCCAAGTATTCCATAACGGCAGCCAAGTACACAGGAGCACCGGCACCAACACGCTCGGCGTAGTTGCCCTTGCGGAGAAGACGGTGAATACGACCGACGGGAAACTGGAGACCAGCGCGGTTAGAACGCGACTTTGCCTTTCCCTTCACTTTTCCACCTTTACCACGACCAGACATTGTTATTCAATTCACTATTATTCACTCTCAACACACAAATATCGAATGCTTTCGACAAGCAGCCGGTCGTTGTATTTATACTTTTTCAGCTAGCGACTTCTTCAGGTTAGGGATGAACAGCTGCACAGTAATTCAACGCGCTGTGGTGGATTTTAACATGAAAGCGTCGTTCGAACGAGAGTATATAAGAGAAGCATTTTCTGTGTGCTGAACACACATTTGTGAAGTGAATTGAAGTGAGTGAACAAGCATTAGGTATGCCGCCGAAAACTAGTGGAAAGGCAGCCAAAAAGGCTGGCAAGGCTCAAAAGAACATCACCAAGAATGACAAGAAGAAGAAGCGCAAGAGGAAGGAAAGCTATGCCATCTACATTTACAAAGTCCTGAAGCAGGTCCATCCTGACACCGGCATTTCGTCAAAGGCGATGAGCATCATGAATAGCTTCGTGAACGATATTTTTGAGCGTATTGCTGCCGAGGCATCTCGTTTGGCCCACTACAACAAACGTTCTACCATCACAAGTCGGGAAATCCAAACCGCAGTCCGTCTTTTACTGCCCGGAGAGTTGGCTAAGCACGCCGTCAGTGAGGGAACCAAAGCAGTCACCAAGTACACTAGCTCCAAGTAAATTGCAGCCCAAAATACCAGCTATCGGCTAGCAGCAAAAGGCCCTTTTCAGGGCCACAAAACATTCATTTCAAAGAATTTAAAATATTGCAAGCCATGTGAAGAAACACAATATACAAATTATCAGATTCTATTCTATTGATGCAGCAAATAAATCACAATCAGAATTTGTTAGCTTGACTCAGCAAAATTGGCTTTCTATCGTTTCCACAACAAATAAAAGACTTGAATCTTTATTTAAATATGTCTCATCAAAAAGGAATCCATAATCGTAATTGCAATTCCAAAAACATTTCCTGATATTATTGCCTTACTGTAAATTAAGTAAGACAATACGCATTATTTATTTGATGCTCTTATGGTTTGTATTTAAATTTAAATGTTTTTCACTGCGAAAACACAAATCTCTTTATTAAAAGTATTTTGTGGTCCTGAAAAGGACCGATTTGTTTATCATTGAAAATTGATTTAATTTAAGCACGTTCGCCACGAATGCGTCTGGCCAGTTGGATGTCCTTGGGCATGATAGTGACACGCTTGGCATGGATAGCACACAAGTTCGTGTCTTCAAATAGGCCAACCAGGTAGGCTTCGCTAGCTTCTTGCAGAGCCATCACAGCCGAACTCTGGAAACGTAAATCGGTTTTAAAGTCCTGAGCAATTTCGCGTACTAGACGCTGGAACGGCAGCTTGCGGATAAGCAACTCTGTGCTCTTCTGGTAGCGACGAATTTCTCGCAGTGCAACAGTACCGGGACGATAGCGATGAGGTTTCTTCACACCACCGGTTGCTGGAGCGCTTTTACGTGCTGCCTTGGTTGCCAACTGTTTGCGAGGAGCCTTGCCTCCCGTCGATTTACGAGCCGTCTGCTTGGTACGCGCCATTTCTATATTTCTCTCTTTCTAAAACACTGTTTACACTGTCACTGTTGAAAACACAATGATCGCTTGCTCGATTTGCTGCTCGTTTATATAGAGAACTGCTCGTTTATTTAGAAAACTGCTCGTTTTTCGTCGTGTTCCGAGGGTAGTGTGTGAGCGGGATAGATATATGTATGTGTATTCGGTCGTGCTCTCATTTTTCGTATAAATACAAGCGCTTGCGACGAAGCAAGCGTTAGTTTCTTTCTGACATTCGTTGTGTTGTGAATAAAGTAAAAGTGAAAAATGACTGGTCGCGGTAAAGGTGGCAAAGGCTTGGGTAAAGGCGGCGCTAAACGTCATCGCAAAGTGTTGCGTGATAACATCCAAGGCATCACGAAGCCAGCTATCCGTCGTTTAGCTCGTCGTGGTGGCGTGAAACGTATCTCTGGACTCATTTATGAAGAAACTCGTGGTGTCCTAAAGGTGTTCTTGGAAAATGTTATCCGCGATGCGGTCACATACACCGAGCATGCCAAGAGGAAGACGGTCACTGCCATGGATGTTGTCTATGCGCTGAAGAGACAAGGCCGTACCCTCTACGGTTTTGGCGGCTAAACACCTAAAATCTAAAAGCAAATATATGTAAAAGTACAGTCATACCAATCGGTCCTTTTCAGGACCACCAAAGCATTACTCAAAAGAGATCGAAAATATTCAATATCATCTAGCATTTTCATAATATGCAGTTGAAATATGTTTCTTTTATTTATAATTTGCAATTAATTACAAATAATTCAATTCATCAAAAAAAAAAAGTATTGGCTGATGATAAAACAACACCAAACGGATGCCAACAACACGCGGTGTTCCCAAGCGGTCCCCCATCTAAGTACTAACCGCGCCCGACGCTGCTTAATTTCGGTGATCGGACGAGAACCGATGTATTCAGCGTAGTATGGTCGTTGGCGAATGCCATACGCTTAATATTTGCTTTTATCGCATCGCACACACACACACATCGCATAAACTTAAATAAGCAAGCGAAGCATGAGCCAAGAATGCCCTTACTCTCTATTTATTTATTTAATGTCAACAGAAAATACAAAATGTAAAAAATTAATTATGTAAAATTAAACATAATTTACTTTTTAAATTGTAAGAAATAATGCTACAATAATGAGGAGTCTATCGCATGTTGGCAAAACATCCAATTCACAGCGAAGAGCAAAAAGTTGGAATACCCTTACTCCTCAGGTAGTAGATAATGTTTTGCCACTAACTGTACTTTTCTTGCATTTCTGTTTTCGTTTTTCGACTTGGGACTGGGAATTGAAATATAGTCAATGAAAAATTAAATCTCTTTTATATATTTTGGTCGTCCTGAAAAGGACGTTTGGTTGAGTTTTTACATATGTACATGCTATTTAAGAGTAGTCTGGATGCTTATGCCTTCTTTTCCGTCTTCTTGGGAAGTAGAACCGCCTGGATGTTGGGTAAAACACCACCCTGGGCAATGGTGACGCCCGAAAGAAGTTTATTTAACTCTTCATCGTTGCGGATGGCCAATTGCAGATGGCGAGGGATAATCCTAGTTTTCTTGTTATCACGAGCAGCATTGCCAGCCAACTCCAAGACTTCAGCGGCCAAGTATTCCATAACGGCAGCCAAGTACACAGGAGCACCGGCACCAACACGCTCGGCGTAGTTGCCCTTGCGGAGAAGACGGTGAATACGACCGACGGGAAACTGGAGACCAGCGCGGTTAGAACGCGACTTTGCCTTTCCCTTCACTTTTCCACCTTTACCACGACCAGACATTGTTATTCAATTCACTATTATTCACTCTCAACACACAAATATCGAATGCTTTCGACAAGCAGCCGGTCGTTGTATTTATACTTTTTCAGCTAGCGACTTCTTCAGGTTAGGGATGAACAGCTGCACAGTAATTCAACGCGCTGTGGTGGATTTTAACATGAAAGCGTCGTTCGAACGAGAGTATATAAGAGAAGCATTTTCTGTGTGCTGAACACACATTTGTGAAGTGAATTGAAGTGAGTGAACAAGCATTAGGTATGCCGCCGAAAACTAGTGGAAAGGCAGCCAAAAAGGCTGGCAAGGCTCAAAAGAACATCACCAAGAATGACAAGAAGAAGAAGCGCAAGAGGAAGGAAAGCTATGCCATCTACATTTACAAAGTCCTGAAGCAGGTCCATCCTGACACCGGCATTTCGTCAAAGGCGATGAGCATCATGAATAGCTTCGTGAACGATATTTTTGAGCGTATTGCTGCCGAGGCATCTCGTTTGGCCCACTACAACAAACGTTCTACCATCACAAGTCGGGAAATCCAAACCGCAGTCCGTCTTTTACTGCCCGGAGAGTTGGCTAAGCACGCCGTCAGTGAGGGAACCAAAGCAGTCACCAAGTACACTAGCTCCAAGTAAATTGGAGACCAAAATACCAGCTATCGGCTAGCAGCAAAAGGCCCTTTTCAGGGCCACAAAACATTCATTTCAAAGAATTTAAAATATTATTGCAAGCCATGTGAAGAAACACAATATACAAATTATCAGATTCTATTCTATTGATGCAGCAAATAAATCACAATCAGAATTTGTTAGCTTGACTCCTAATGAAATAAAAATGAACAGCAAAATTACAATTTTATCGTTTCCACATTGTGGAAACGTGGAAGTGTTTGCCTTTACACAGGAGTAATCAGGTTTGTGGTACATTGTGAATGCTTGCCCGTCCTTTTTTCAAATAATAATACCAACAATACGACATAAAGTGTATTCTTGTTGATTAAATAATCCATAATAACAGCAGCAACTTTATGGGAATATTTATTAATTTATTTATTTAATGTCAGCTAAAGTCAGTCGACACAAAAATTACAAAATGTAAAAATTGAAGTACATTAAATTGAAAATAAAATTTAAAATTATATTCATCCATCCAACATGAATTGGAGAAAACCCAGAAAAATAAAGTTTTTCTGCAAAGAATTTTCCATTTTGTCATTTGCTTCAAGAGCTTAACTAAAACCATATAAGCAAATGGCTAATTGCCTGTATTCTTCTCTGTTTCTATTTATTTATCTATTTTTTTGTCTGATTATAATTGGAGCAACGGATGATAGCGAAATACTACAAGTGAAGGGCGTGACGGAGTCAATTTACTACAGTGGGCGTAACGCCATCGACATCGACAAGGTTGATGGGCCTATATATAGAACAAGAGCAATACGAAGTTGAAAATAGTTTGGACTATAAAGTGTTGAGGAGCTCTCCTCTATATTAACATCTGAACAAAATCTGATTCAAAGATAGAAAAATTATAAAATTTTGAGTGTTTAGAAAGTTAAATTAAATAATTTTGCGCAGAATAAAAAGATTTGAGCGACAGATTAAAAAATGTCAACAACCAAGAAAATAGGTTCGCAACCAATCTATCTAATCAACTTTGAGGATTACTTGCGGCCCAAGAGACCGCATAAGATAACTCCACTACAATGCTACGATAAGCCAAAAAAACCCGAAGCGAAATGCTCCAAACTCCGTCAAACTCTCAGAAGACTGAAATTGGTCAGATGGTGGCGCAGAGCGCACATGAAATTATCGAAGAATGTGGAACAGATGCCGCTGCCTCGATTCCTCAACTTTCTGCGTGCCCGCAACGATGATGGTCTGTGCAAGTCGAAGACGGGCTTCGAGATCTATTGCGAAATGTCGAGCATCCACGGATTCCATGTATTCGTTGGGGCAAAGACCTGGCAGCGTGTGCTCTGGTGGCTATTGATCTGTGCGGCGATTCTTCTGTCGCTCCTCGTGCTCATCATGTCCTACGGCATGTCGGCGGAGACGCCAACCAGAAGCTATATTGAGAGCATGATGCAGCCCCCGTCCGCCAATCGTTTGCCCCTTCCAGCCATAACAATATGTGGCCTAAGCCGCATCTCCAAACAGCAGCTTCCCATCTGGGCCAAGCAGTGGGCGGTGCCCGAGCAAATGCTGCAGCAGCTGCCTTGGTTAAGTCGGAGGAGCTGGCGGGGCTTCAATCAGACTCTAATCAAGCAGTTGAGTGACCAAAACGCAACTTGGTCGCAGCTGCTGGAGCAGCTGTCGCCACAGATTTGTGAGCAACAATTGATTGCTTGCAAATGGCTGGGGAGGCATCAACAAAGTTGCAAGCATCTAATGACCTCCATCTGGACCTACACAGAGGGTCGCTGTTGCAGCCTTGGCCACACATCTGGTAACCCTGCAACGGCTCTAACGCTGCGCCTGGCCACAAAAATTGCGGACTATGGCAGCACTGCGACTGCAGCAACGGGATTTCAGTTGCTGCTGCACGAGGCACACACAGCAGTTGATGCGGCCACACAGCGCGTACTCTTGCCGAGTGGCACGGAGGTGCACCTGATGCTAAAGCCCTACAGCACACATGCCACAACCTATCTGGACAGCCTGGCGCCTCACATCCGCGGCTGCTATCTGAGCAACGAGCGGACTCTGTTCTCCTTCCCTTTCTACAGTCAGGACAATTGCATGGCGGAGTGCCACAGCGAGAGAGTCCACCACATCTGCGGCTGTGTGCATCCACATATGCCCAAGAGATCGGACTGGACTTTGTGCCAACTGGAACAGTTTAAGTGTCTGCAGCAGCAGGGTAAGTACACCTAAAAAGATCCTCCTAAAATTTACAAAATAAATAAAAAAAAAAAATTGAAATTAGACTTATTTTAATCAAATTTAGAAGAATTCAGGACGCAAAAAAAAGAAAATGGAAATAACTATTCTCTTCTGGGAATTAGAAAGAATTTTTTTTTATAAATTTTAGAAAAATTCAACTTGAAGTTAAGAAGAAATGCAAATTCTGACTCCAAAAGTAGGACGAAAAAAAAGAAGCCGGAATTAAGTATTCTCTTTTGGAATTTAGACAAATTTTGTAAATTTCAGATAATTTCAACCTGAACTGAAAAAAGAATAAAATTCAAAACGTTTTTTTCGGAGTTTACCAACATTGCTCATAGCTCATGCAAATATTTATAAGCAAAAAAAAACAAGTCATCAAAATGACACTTCTAAGTTTGGATTCTATTTTATATAGTATTTAGCTGGGATCGGTTGCAGAGTTTGTGCAACTGTTTGCCACCTTGTCAATTTAATCGCTACGAAGTGCACAGCGATGTGGCAACACTCGATGCCAGCCAAGCTGCGTTCCCCACCAATGAGGACTTGTAGTAAGTGCACCCAAATTGCATATACATATATCGTATCTGTATATATATCATATATATATCGCAACAGCAACAACTTGAATGCCTCAGACGAGGTCCTGTTGCACATCTACTTTGACTCGTTGAACGCCGAACAGCTGCGATTGGATGTCTTTGAGAATTGGCTGAGTTTTATAGGCAAGTAAATTGCATATACCGATATTTTAATTTATATATAATTCGGCATAAAAATCGGAATTAAAACCTTTTAATTAATTTTTTTTTAAATATTATGGCAAAGTTAAGTCAATAAGAAAATTAGATGCATATTAAGATGGATAAACTAATTTTTTTTTATTATTAAAAAAAATCGAAATAAATTAGAGTACTTTTTGGCGCTTTGGTTGATCACCCTATAATTCGGAAAAGTAAATTACTAAACTTTATTTTTGTGCTTGGTTTAAAACTGGGAATTGCATTGCAAGCTTTAAGAAATGGATTTTTCAAAAATTTTGAAAATCTAATTTACAGGGCTGAAGAATTTTTCCATACGTTGTTTTCCTTATAATATATTATTTTTGGACTTAACTAAAATGCATATAAATATCTTATGATTCCAAGGGGATTTTAAATAGAATTTTTTAGTATTTTTAATTTTTTACCTCTTAGAAATGTGTTATAGAAAATATTTCCAAAAATTTCTTTCTTTCTGGTTTTAAGCTTCAGCTAGAAATAAACGTATAATTAGACCAAAAATATGTAGGTTAATTATAGGCAAGTTGGACTGTAATTGTCAAAATTATAATTATGATTGTAATGCTAATGTGACAGGCACCTTTGGGGGCATCACCGGTCTATTCATGGGCTGCAGTTTCGTGTCTGTGTTCGAGCTGATATTCTTTGTGTGCGTTCGACCCGCTTGTAATTGGCTGACCCGACTCCAGATACGCTATCGATTGCGACGCCGACGTCGTCGTGAACTGGCGGCAGTGGCAAAGGGTAATTAGGACGAGCTAATTTGGGGGGCAGCTAATGGACGCATTTCGAGCAGTTGTCGCAGCAAGTTGGATGTGTTCGGCATGGCGTTTAAGAAGCGGCGCATCTTCGACCTGCGACTGGTGCAAACCGAGCAGAATCTAGCCAAAATCCCGGCGAATCACGGCAGGATCAGCGCCAGCTTGCATCCGACAAATCGCTGGAAATTGTGCCAGCTGCGAGAGGTGCGCAGTTGGTTTATGGATAATCTGCGCAACTATTGCCAGACAACATCGCTGCACGGATTCAGCTATATCACGCGCCAGGACATCACTCGCAATGAGCGCCTCTTCTGGCTGGGTGTGGTCATTGCGGCCATCATAGCAGCCATAACTCTGGTTCTGGTATCGTGGTACTCGAATCGGGAGACGCCAACCGTTACGCTCATCGAGAGCTCCCATTTTCCCACCTGGAACATACCCTTTCCCGCGGTCACCATTTGCAATTTTAACCGGGTCTCCAAGACTAAAGCGACGGATTTGCTGCAAAGACTGTGAGTAAAGACTGAGCATAAAATGAAATCTAATTGTTTGAAAAATGTTTTCTTACATTTAGAAATTCTTTCTTAAAACAAGAAAAACTTTATAATTTCTGAGACGATTTTCATTTAAGTGTGATTTTGTAAGCTTCAGTTCATATTTTATTTGTTGAGTGTAGCAACTAATTCAATCTATGCCACACCTCTTCAGGCGACTGCCACCCGGTGCGACTAGGGAGCATCTGCGGGAACTCTTTAACTTAACGCTGTTGTTTGGGGGCGCACCAATTAGCAATAGTTCCCTGGCGACCTATGATAGCATATTGGATCTGAATAATATCACCCTAACGGAGCTAACGAATCGCCTGTCACCCGACTGCCTGGACATGATCTCGCGATGCGTGTGGAAGGGCATCAAGACGCGCTGCGAGAGCCTCTTTCAGCGCGTCTTCACTTTACAGGGTATCTGCTGTAGTTTCAATTACTTTGCCGCCAAATCCAATAATTTTCCCATGTGAGTAGAATAGATAAGAAACTTGAGAAGATATTTTATGTATAATACTCGTATATTTATCTTTATAGAAGATAATCTTACATTTTTTTTTTATTAATTTTTTAATTATATATTTTCTTTTTGTATTTTTTTTTTTTAGCAAAATTGCTTATCAGGTGCCGAAGCGTCCTTATCGGGTTACTGGCTGTGGCTATCCCACCGGGCTGTCCGTGTTGCTGGATCCCATGGTGGCCGATTATTATGGCACCATCTTGAGTGGTTATGGGTTTCGCCTGCTCATCCACGATGCCTACAACTATCCGGATGAGAACGCGGAGACCAAGCTGGTCACATCCACGCGGGAGAGTTTCGTTCGCATCAATCCGGAATCGACGTATGCCACACGGGACATACGGCAAATGGATTTGCGCTGGAGGAACTGCATGTTCGGCTCCGAACGAACCTTGGATGGCCTGAGACGCTACTCCTTCATCAACTGCATGTTCATGTGCCGAATGCAGATGATCCTGCAGCGCTGCGGTTGCCTGCCCCCCTATCTGGCAAACAATGGCACCGCCAAGGTCTGCGGAGTTCCCGATTTGAACTGCATGATCAAAAGCAAGCGTGAGTCTCGAAGATTCAACGAATACCCCTTGCGAGGAATATAATTAATGAAGATTGATATAAATTAATTGAATTGGCAAGGGAATTAAAATTTTTTTTTCTTTTTAGAAATAATTTTTTAAACACATGAAAACATTTATCTTAAATTTAGAAAGATTTGTCCTAAATCGACAATCCCAAAAATATAGTTTCCATTTAATTTTTTTGGATATTAAAATTTTCTATTACTGAGTAATATTTTTCTACAGGGATGATAGAAAAAATCCATTTAGGAATGCTGAAAATAGTATTGAAATTACCCATCGAATGCTACGTTTGCTACGTGAGTTTAGCTTAGACTGGCTTAGAGGCTGTATTTGAATCCCCGCAAAATGAATAGATTTCTCAAATTAATTGGTTTTTTTTTTTAATTTTTATAAACGATGTAAAATGTTTGTTTATGTGAAATCTTAAAATGTTTTTTAATAATAATAAATGTAACAGAAAAAGATTATTAAAGAAGAAGAAAATAACAACCTGAAAATTAGATTAAAATTTTCTAAACTTTGGAAAACATCCTCCCAGATATTAGGAAGTTCAAACCCTGATTTTTAGAAAGTCATAACCATTAATTTTAGAAATTTACATTTTGAATAATAAGATGAGGAAAATTGTGCAGAATTTTTAAAATTCAGGTCGCGTTTTTTACTCCTAAATATAAATCTTATTTATCGGGGTTCCCTTAAAGCACTGCCTTTTAATAATATAATAACAATTTAATAATATTAATGTTATAAATCCTTGCTTGCAGGTGTCTTTTCTCGTGCCTTGGCCAATCTGGACTCGCCGATCTCCATAGTGAGGAATACGATCAGCTTTCCTTGCGACTGTCTGCCCGACTGTCAGTCCAATCTGTATGCCTCAGAGAGCACCATTGGCAGACTGGATAGAAAAGTGATCAAGTGAGAGCTGTGAGCCTATGAGTCCTCCAAATCGGATTTAACTCTCTCTCAATCTATAGTTCCAGTCATTCAGATAGCATTTTGGTGCATGTCTTCTACAGCGACTTGATGTCCACCAGATACCGCATGGAGATCTTTCAGAATTGGCTCTCTGCTCTGGGTGAGTTATTATAATTATAATAATATAATAAATTATTTATTATTGTTATTAATAATTACAATTATTAATCGACAGCTTCATTTGGTGGCCTACTCGGTCTCATTCTCGGCTTCAGCATTGTGACTGCCTTTGAGTTTGTCTATTTTCTAACATTTCGACCCATGTTTAACTACATCAATCGAGAACGAGACTAAGCCAATCTTGAGGATAGTCATTAAATCTGGACATACATAAACTGGTTGGATAGTCACATCTGCTCTGGCTATGCCTTGATATATTGAGAGTAATCCAGTGGATCAACAAATGTTCATTATTTATGTTGATTCTAAATACAACACGAAGTAACAAAAATGTTAATCACATATATTTTAATCGAAATAGCCCAATTTCTTGACCTCGGCAACCATGGCGGTAACGGAGTCCAGGACCTCCTCGCCGACTGGTATGATCTGATTCGCCGGCAGCCTGAAGCCAATAATGGATCTTGGACCGGGGCGCAGTTCATAGCAGAATGACATGCGCACATCCTGGGTGCCGTAGGCCCAATCCACACTGGCGCCAGCTGCCGGGTAGATGGCATCGTAGATGTTGCCACCAGTGTACTTGGTATCATAGCGCTGCGAGATAGCGGCCAGGGATGCATTGAAGACCTGCTCGAAGTCCTTGACGTTGTCGGGCAGATCGCCTGTGTGTCCATATGGATAGAGGAGATACTGAGAGAAGGAGTGGAAGGAGATATACAGCTGGATCTTGCCCTTCAGCGTGGCAATGTAGTTGGAAAGCGACAGGGTCTCAATCTCAGAGAAGGGCGACGGACCGGCGTAAGTGTCCGAGCAAACGTCGCTGCTGGCGCCCACCTCGTTCCAGTGGAAGTCCCAGTTGCGGTTGGGATCGGCGCCAAAGCAAGAGCCGTAGGGAGTGCGAGTCTTGCGCCACAGGCGGCTCGTTGTGTGAGTGTAGACATAGCCATCAGGATTGGCATGGGGAATGACGTACCAGTTGTAGTTATCGGCCAGCTGCTTGATGGACTCCTCGTTGGAGGTCAGCAGTTGATTGATTATAAAGGTGGCAGCAGCTGGACCAATCCACTCGCGAGCGTGCATGCCACCCTCCAGGAAGATTCCGGGCTTCTCGCTGCGGCTCTTGGAGATCTTCACGCCCAATATGGAACGTCCCTGATAGGACTTGCCGCCCTCAATCAGGGTGACAACATGCGGGTAGTTATTAGCCAAGCTCACCAGCCATTTGTAGGTGTCATCCAGTTCATAGTACTCCTCCCAGTTGTAGTCGCCAGCGGCGCGACCCTTGATGGCAACCTTTTCCTCGACCTCATCCATGGACTTCTGCAAATCCTTGGTCTTCAGCTCGTACTTGATCCCAGCCCTGCCCAGCACCTCCAGCAGATCGGCCACCTTGTGTGGGGCAACCACCATTTGAACATCGGCGCCAACAATGTGAACCCCGTCCAGGAATAAGATTGAGTCACTGGCTCCCTCCAGATCCTTGAGCACCGCCAACTGCTTAACATTCTCCGCATTAGCCTTGAACAAGCGATAGTTGTCGTAGCGAATACGCTCTGCATGACTTAATCCCAACGTGGCCAAGAGGCCCAATAGGGCCAACACCATCAGCTTGTTCATCGACATGATTGTCGTTGTTATAAACTGGGCAATTGTCGCAGATTGGCTTATATAGTCGATGGCTGTTGACAAGCGCCAAATCTTTTTGATAACCCTCTTATTTACAACCCTCGAATTAGCCATGCTGCCAGCTTGGCATAAATATTGGTGTAATCTGTAGCTAAATCGTTATCAGTGCCATGATTGCAGCAGCATAAATCACCGCAAATACTTAAAACAAAAAATGTTATAGATATTTTTTAGTAAACTTCTTGATAATAAATACGGTTTGTTAACTGGTTATAAAACACTTGGGTTTAACCGTCACAGAATCAGGGCTTTATCTTTTAAGATTTGAAAGATTAGAGGTTATTTTCATTGATTGAATTTGTGTTCATTTGGGTTTCTCCGTTAGATTCTACATGCATATTGAAGCACATCAATCAACTGGCTGCTCATCATTTTCCGACAGTTCCTCACGCGATGGGACACATTTCACTTAGGCGCACTGATTGATGAGCTTTGCCAAAGACAATCAAGTTGCTCTATAAAATGATTTGACCACTTTCATTCTATTTAGTAGAAGCCAGCACCATGGCCAAACTATCTAAAACGGTGGACTCCAGTTATCGGAGACTCACTCTTTAAAGTATTTCTGCATTCTCACCCTTGCAATATGCCAAGTGAGTAAGAGACGAGACACAATTCTCAATTAACCTAATTATATATATATTTGTATATATATTGTTCCATTGACAGAACTCTCTGGCTGGCGTTTATTGCTCTGATTGTCGTCTGGACACGCATCGTTATCGTCAGTCTGACAATCGAAGACATCGACTGAAATCTGCCCCTTTTCCGCCCCCTTTCGATTCCTCCAAAATGTTAGTCGTTTATTTCTCAAATCTATAATCGAAGTAGCCCAATTTCGTAACCTCGCCAACCCTGGCAACAATTGAGTCCGAGACCTGCTCAGAGACGGGACTGATCTGGTTAGCACGCAGCTTGAAGCCTGTTAGAAAAAAAATAGTTTTGACATTTTGAAAAGCTAACTAAAATATATACCGAAAACTAGAAAAATTTACTGTATTTTTTTTAAATAAGTTATAAATATGCTCACATTTTTTTTTTAATTAGCAATTATTTATTATACTTTTTAAACTTTTTTTTATTAAATCGAAATACATTTCCAAAAAGTAGCAATGAAAAATTTTATTAAGATAAGTAACAAAAGAGGCAAGAATAGAAATGTGGCATAATTTTTCTAAACGTAAACAAATGTAATCTGGAATTATAAAAAGAAAAATACGGTTTTTTTTTTTAGCGTAGAGCTAGAGTCCGATTTCAAGCAACCCTTATCTCTGGAGTGGGTCTGCCGATCAAAATTATAATTGCCATACTTAATAAGTATTATTTAATAATATTCAGTTCAACTTGATTGGGCCGGAAATTTCGCTGGCAACACAAATTGTTCGTTGGCTCGCAGACAATCATAAAAGTTGTTGCAACTTTTCCGCAGAGTTTTCCACTCTGCAAGCACAATAGGAATAGGGCTTAATGCAAATCCCAGAAATCCACCCACTTCCACCCATCCCTGAGGCTAACGATTGTGCAGTTGCACGCAATCCAGCTAAAAATATGCAGCCTCATCAGCAATTTCCGCTAGCAATATCAGCAACCCACTCCCCTGCCTCTCCCCACCGCTCTCTTGTTCTGGCCGTGTCAACTTTGAAAGCAGAAAAGTTTTGACAGCCAATGTGGGTCAAAACGCTGAAGGCTCGAAGCGCTGAGCGTTGTTATTTTATACGCTCATAATTTATAGATTTTGAATGTATTCCATGCACATTGTTGGATTCTTTTCAACAATGTTTGCACGATTCTTGCATTAAGCTTACACAACTTTAGACATTTTGTTAGCCTTCCTATCTCTGCATTGTTGCCTGTTTGTCCTGACGTCTCTATGTGTGTCAGTTGCCTCCAGCCAACTGAAATGAATGCAGCAGCATCTGATTTTGTGGTGTATTTAACATGGATCAGCTGAAGTTGAATTGCAGCTTGACTTGAGCAGACTTTGATTTAAAATAAGATTAATACAGTCTTAGAATTAAACAAGGACGTGGAGAACCGCACCACGAATATTACTTACGCTTTGATCCCGAAGTAAATTTTGTTTCCTACTTTGAACTATTTAATTACTTTTTACTTAGTTTCTTTATATGATATATATAAATTTCAAGTATTTCTTACTTTATTCATTTAAGTATATATACTTTTATTATGATAATTTGGGAAGCGAAAAAAATTAACTTGTTTTTGATAAAGGTTGCTTCTTAACACGTATTCTAACGACTTGCTTAGACAAAGAACAAGAGTGCCCAAAACAAGCAAAAAACAAAAAATTCACTTTAATTTTGTTTGCAAATATCTTGAAAACATGTTTTCAACAGCTTTTAGCGATTACACTCGAAATGGCTTCTCTAATATGCTATAAGAGAAAAACTCGAAAAGGAAACTACATTTTTGCTTACATTCCTTTCAAATGCGCACAGACATAATTACAAAAAAAAATTGCTTTATGAAAATAGCTTTAAAAACTACAGAAATGTTCTGGTTTTGAGAAATAATTTCTAAATAAACGATAAAATATTTCTTTTAATTTTGAAAAATGGTTTCTTTTATTAGGAAATAAATTTCTACAAAGTTGAAACGAAAACACTTATTTTTAGACAAAAAATACTTTCTAAAATTCAGAAAGAAGTTCCGTACTTCGTAAAATTGAAAGTGAATTTAAAATAATTAAAATAAAATTATAAATCATTTATAAATCATCTAAAATATTTGTGTATCTCAAATCCTTAAGCACATACAAATAAACACAGTTATACAGTTACACAGTAATATTAATGAGCTGGTTTTTTAAGAACAAACTTTGGGAATTACTTTTGCTGCCTTTGGTGCCAGAATAAGCCGAATTTTCAAATGTTGGTCGAGTTTTTTCCGGAGTGTATGAGCAAAAGCCAAGTAATGACAAATTATGTGAGTGTGTGTGCGTGCTTGTATGTGTGTGTGTGAGAGTGTGTGGGAGTTGGAGTGTTATACGATGCCACAAGAACTAAATAAACCGCAATAAACGCAAAACTAGAAGATTCCGAGGGCTTAACTAAGAACGAAATAAACCGCAATACACACACACAAACGCAAACACACACCCAAACAGAGCGGCACACTCAGCATAACAGTAAACAAGGCTTGCGTAAATGTCAGCAGTTTGAAGCAGGTTAGCATTTAAAACCCAAAATAACTAATGGACCAGCGAAATGCGAAACTGGACTAAGACGGGGCGGGCGGAGGCCGAATTTCTCCATAAACGTGGCAGATGAGATGAGAGAGAGAGAAAGAGAGAGATGATAAAGAGAAGTGGCTGCTCAAAGCAACTCAATAGCAGTCGATTGTATAACAAGCGCTGTTTATTCAGAACAGCTGAGATATGACGTAATTGGAAGTGGGCAGCAAACAATAAACGAATAATGTTCACAAACAGGCCCCAAAAAGGTCCAACCCCCCAAAAAATAAAATCAACTTTGAGGATATGACACACTTGATGACGTCCGATTTGAGGGTGCTTCTTCTTCTTTTTTCCCTCCCTTAATTTTTATTTTTTTATTTTCTTTTGTTTATGTAATCTGTCAATATTTTGGCTTCAGTTTTTGGCAAGTTGAAGTAAAACTCTTTGGTGGCAAGAAATCAATAAATATTATATTACAGAACTCTGCGGGAACAGAGCTTTTTTTTTGCTACCACGCTCCTCTCTCTCTTTCTCTCTCTCACAAACTCTCTCTCTGTCTCTGTTGGGTGTACTGCGCAAGCTTGTGGCATATTGACTGGAAATGTATTCGCCTTGGAAGTCAAACGGTAGATTTTTGTTTGCTGCTGCTTATGGGTCTCTGGCCGCCGATTGAAAATCTATGTTAAGTGAGCTTAAAACTGAAGAAACCCCAAGGAGCAATCAACAGGAGTTGTGAAATTTTGAAAATACCATTGGATGACTGTTGTTAGTTGATCTGTAAAACGCTTAAATTTTGAGCTCGAAAATACGTACTTTTTATTGTTAGCTTATTTAATTGATTTCTTCTCATAAATATTCATATTGATTTAGACTTAAGAGTAATATTAATTTCTTACCAAAAAAGAGCTTTGCTATGGATCGATTTGAGTTTCTGCTCTCTTTCTTTCTTATAGTACTCTCTTCTAATTCTAAACTCATTAATTCTATATTTCGCTCACACGCTTTGGCTTTAATTTAACTTTTCTTTTGCTCCCAGTTTCGTGTTTATTACCATTACTCTATCTATCTCTCTCTCTCTCTCTATATATATATATATATATATTAATTTTTTTCAATTTAGGCTTACGGTTTGTTTCACTATTGTGAATGTTCAACAGTACTTTAAAAATATGTTAAAAGCTCTATTCTGTTTTAGTTTCACTCTCTCTGTCGGAGAGTATCTTCCACTCCTTTTCATTATCTAAGTTTCACTCTCGCTCTCTCTTCTTTCTTCGTCTGTCTGTTTTGGACATGCATATGAAAATATATAGATATTGCACTTTATTTTATTTGTATATTTATTTTTATATTTAAAACAAGAAATGTACGTTTCAGCTTAAGCTCTTTTAAAATGTTCACAATTACGCATGACTGTAAAAAACAAACCAGTCGACAAAAGCACACAGTTTGAGGAGCACAGGTTTGACTGAAAGCTAGAAGCTAGCACTGCTTGGTATGCAGCTCACGCACTGAACAAAATTGCAAATCGCCGCAGCAGCAGCAGAAACGCCTGAAACCTTGAAAGCTTGCAGCGAGCCCAACTGTGTTTGTTGCTCTCCTGCACACGACCGGCCTTACGAACACCCCACCATAGAAATGGGCGCCACCCACAGTAACCGAAACCGTTCACTTTCCAGTGACGACAACTGCGTCGCCCAGCTGAGTAAAAAGCTGCGAAAAAAAAGCTCTGATTGTGTCGTTCCATGCGCATTTGTTCGACAGAGACTCCAAGCACCCCTCTCTCCTGACACGCCCCAAGCCATAGTCGCCGTCTTGGAGTGCGAACGACAACGAAACGCGACCGCAGCCGAAGTGGAGCCGAACGATTCGCTCACAGCTGCAAGTTGCGGTGCTGGCAAAGCTAACATTCAACTGCCACTATCATTGGCGTTTTAACTGTGGACGGTTGCTACTCGCACTCGCTGGCGGATTAACGGCACATAGATATAAACAGATATATACATATATTTGTATATATATATACACATATATATATATGTACAAGTATATTTTGAGAGTTAATATGTGCATGTCTGCGTAGAGAAGAAGAAGAAGTAGAAGAAGAGGAGGCTGAAAAGCAGCGTTCAAGAAAATCCATCTGTATGTGTGTTGTTGTTGGTGCGCCGCTGCGAAAAATATTACAAATTTTCATGTATTTGCACAAAACGTTGGTTACATAAAAAAAAAACAAAAGAAAAAATATCTCTCGAGGTGATGATGCAAAAGTGACAAACAACAAAAAAATTCTCTAACCCCGCCGACCTCAGTAATCAAAAAAAACCAAAAAAAAGCATTAAAAAAAATGTCAAAAAGATTATGCAAAGTCTTCTCAAGCACGAAAATAAAAAAAGACAAAAATGATAGATAATTTTTGAAGTGACTCTTTGAAGAGCGTCGGCAACGGCGACGCCAAAGGCTACGCGACGAGGACTCCTCCACTTGAAAAAAAGATATCTTTGCAAAAAAAAAAGAAATTATGTACATACCGAAATTGGATTTTTTTACTGCTGAACAAAGAAAAAAAAACGCAAATATAATTTTAATTAAACATAAAAACCAAAGAAGGACAAAACTAAACTCAATTAACATTTAAAAATACATTTTCAAACAAAAATACGCGCATAACCTAACATTATATAAATAATAAAATCTAATTTTATAATAGATTAAAGCAATTTCCATTTCAGAAGTGCTAGAAAATATTTTATAGTTAAGCTATTGAACAGACAACGCCTAGAAAACTGATATTGATTGTGCGATAAAGCATATATAAATATATATCTCTTAATATCTATATAAATATTCGGGATTTTTGCTGTTTTCTAATAGTAAGAAAAAAAAATGTGGCCTCATTGTGACTTTCAGTGCATATGCATAACTTGTGTAATCAATATGCGCTTATGTAAAAGTTGCAATTCCAACTTAGATAAAACAAACTTTTATAGAGAATGCAGAAAATACGCCAAAACCGATTGCCTTTAAATATACAAAAAGCGAACGAGAAAAAGCATTGCCTAAATTTGTGCGCCTAGAGCCCTCAAGCTAGAGACTCCACTGACAGACACTTGCCACAGGGCACACAGTAGAGGCATACAGGCTATATGCCGAGGCCGTTTCATTCCACCCCTCACACACAACCCCCCTCTGTCGCCTGCTAGCTGACGCGAACGCGCGTTGCGCAATGTGGCAGCAACGTCGCCGGCGGCAGCATTCAAAGTAAGTCAAGCAATGCGTATGCGTGAGAACGCAACGCATCTATCCAGTTAGTAAGCTGTATTTTTAGCTGCAGCAATAAAAAGTCAAATTTAAAAAAAAAATGAATATGCAAAATATAGAATGATAAGCGCATATCATAATGAAAATTAGCATAGCTTTCAGTGCGCGACCAGTGTTGCACAGCGCTTGTGGTAAGCTTCTGTTGTTGCCATATAAGGCATAGCAAAGCGGTCTGCTCACCATTTCCCTTGAGCATTTCCCAAGGGCTATTCTAGCTGTCATTAAGCTGGCGCCCAGCTGTCAACTTTTATGGCCCATCCGAAAAAAAGAAATAAAGAAAAAAAGAAGCAGTGGTTTACCGTTCGTTTCCAAAGCTGCACCAAAAAAACTTCCAACGCATGTTCCAGTCATTCTCTCTTTCTCCCTCACCCTCTCTCTCGCTCTCTCTCTCTCACTCAGTCTCGCTCTCGCCATACATTCGCTCTGATTGTTTGCTCTCTCAGTGCGCATACGCTGATTGGCTTGGGTTGGCTTTGGATGCTTTTTCCACGCTCCTCGCTCGAGATTACATAACAGTTGGCAGAGTGTGTGGCTAAAATCGGCAGGCGACTGCAGTTTGTTTTCACGTAAATGACAAAGATTTGACCAAAATTAGCAACAATTAATTAAGCAAAATTCATAGAAAATTCATCAAAATTATCAGCGAGTGTGGAAATCAGTTAACCAACTGGAAAGTGCAGTTCTGGCCACTTTTCTAAGTCTGTGTCCTTGTGTGCAAAAAAGAAAAAAAGAAGAAAAGAAAAGAAAATCGCAACGGCAACAACCACAGGAGAGGCAAATAAGATATCCATCATTTTTTTTGCCACTTTTTTGGTCCTTGCCAAATGAAATGTTTATATAAGCAGCAAAGTTGATTCTGGCCCAAAATGGCATGGTTTGAATTATGCTTAAGCCAGTTGTTAAACTGTCAACTTTTCTACTAGAAATTAAACAAAAAATTACATAAATGAAAAAAAGATGTAATTTCAAGTGTTTACCTAATGATTGGTTACATAAAGAATAACTGTATTTATATAGAACTTCAAATGGAAATTGCTTTCAAATATCGAAAATAAAATAATCGAATGATTTAATTAAGAACTTGAGTGTGCCTCACCTTTCGCACTTAAGCCTGGTTTACCACCCCTCCCAACAGGTGGTAGAGCAGGCAACACTTACCTCATTTACTCATAACCTTATTTCTAATTTCAGTAACCAAATAAATTTAGCGCAAATCTTAACACAATACTGCTACGAACATTCAGAAAAAACCCCCATTTAAAAATGTTGTACCAACGCAGTTGATTAAGACACACCAAAAACCAAAAAAAAAAAAAATAAAAATAACCAAATAACATAAAATAAAAATATAAATATTTAAATAAAATAATAAATCGAATAAAAATATTCATAACGATAAGAGTTTAAAACTTAAACATTAAGACACAAACAAAACCAAAACGAAATCCAAATAGTTTAATACTAGCATAATACCAGACAGACAGACAGACACCCTCCTTAGACCCGGTGTTATCGCATTGAGCCGTACTTAAAGCCAAGAACAAGCTAAAATGGCCGACAAGAAGATTGGTGAATACTATTCGCCGCCGCCAAAGATGGGCAAATGGGAGGGTTTCAGAAAATTCCTATGGAACAGTGAAACTAGCCAATGCCTCGGACGTACCGGTTCCAGTTGGGGTGAGTACACAAAATTACACAAATTGACTAGTTTAACTATACTTTACTTTAGCCACAACTTTGACACAGTTATTAACAATTAAGTCGCTTACCAAATCAATCAAATATCTTGCATTGCGCATACGCCGCTTGTGCCAGCGTTGTGTTAATGATTATTTTGAGGGACATTCAAGGGCATGTCCTTCTATAACAAAATTTATAATATTTATAAAATGTTTAAAACACATTTATCTATTTTAAAACTATGCACAAGTTAAATAATTAATAAAATTGTAAAGTGAATATTGGCTAAAAGCTGCAATTTTTGGTCCGATTGGGTTTTTTTTCTGAGTTTCCCCAATCCAATGCAATAAATGTTGAGTCATTTTATATATAAATATCCCCAGATTATAACTTCAGTTTATTTTTAATTTAACTAATCGTTTTTAATTTAAGCTACGAAATATTTCGAATCCCTTCGAGATTGATTTATATTTAATAAATACTAAATTTTGATTGTATTTCAATTTTTTGAAACTTGTGGACTATTTTTAATATCTTAAATATTATGATTAATAAAGCTTAAAATTATCTGAGAAGTTTTTCGCCAATAAGAAACTACAATGTTTTTTTGTTGGCTGAAAGGTCAATCGTTAGCCAGAGTTGTATAACAATAGTTTCCAAATGACGGCCAAAACTACTTGTTTGTATAAGTCAAGGTTTTTTTTTAGGCGCTTCTACTATTTGGTCTCAAGATAGGGGCTGGTTCCGAGCATAATTATATTGCTGTTAATCAAATATTCTATTTGGTAAACGTGCACAGTAATTAGCCTGTTTTTTTCCAGTGCTGGCTATGTACATAGGTGTATTATTTTAATTTGAACCTTTGTGTTCACCCCCCTTAATGGGTATCGATCCACTGGACTCATTTTGTGTGCCGTGCACCATAAAGAGTCACGTACTTGCTGGGGCCAGTAAATTGCCTACCAGCACTAAATATAGAAGCTAATATTATAGCCAGAGACCACATTTTAGCTAGAGCACATGCGCTTACTCACTCAGCCAGTTACTCAGTCACTCACTCCGTCAGTTAGTCACTCAGCCAGTCTGTCACTCAGACTGTCCCATTGTCAATTTGGTTGGCAGCGATTGCATAACAATTATTTGAGTATAGACCAAGCCAGCTGCAGCCCCAACATGGAGTTGAACACATTTCTAGGGGGCGATCAGTAGGCAGTGCTGGGAGAGTTGGGCCCATTATTTACTACTACTTTTACTACTACTAATACTATTACTACTTCTTCTACTACTACTTCTACTACTACTACTTCCCCTACTACTACTACTACTACTACTACTATACTTTTACTACTATTTCCACTACTACTTCTACTACTACTTCTACCACTACTTCCACTACTACTTCCACTACTACTACTCTTACACAACAGCAGACATGACTAATCATTGGGTTTCGTGTGTAAACGCTATGAAAACAAAAATGCTAAATTGTCGTAAAATTTTTATGGCTCGGCCAAAAGACAATGGACAACAAATAAAATAACAAAAACAAACAACAAAATAACAAAAAAAACGGGAGCAAATTGTAATTTATGATGTATCTAGATAATGATTTTGGGCCTTAGATAAGACTATATATGCACACGCACTCTTCATATAACTATTTACGGCTATTTATCTAATAGATAAAAACAATTAGATAATTTCTAACCGATATAAAAAGATTGATGTCTTCCGCGGGTCAGTTAAAAAATCATAAACTAATTTTGTTTGTTGTAAAAAGTAAGGAAAAAAATCGAGTAACAGATTTCAAAAATCGATATTTGTGTGTTCCGAATAATGCGCTCCACCTACCAAAACTAAAAAGGAAAATAAAGGAAAAATCTTGCTGAAAACTAGAAAAATAAATAATTTCTAAATATACGAAATAAATTTACATTAAAACTGTTACTATTAATAAAAAATAAATTGCAAATAAGTAGAAAAAATAAATTAAAAGAATATATTTTATTGGTTTGTAGACTATTTGAAATGTTTATATATAGAAATATATATATATATATATATATATGAAAAATAAACTGAGCTGATCTTGGTGCCAAAAGCGATTTCGATAGCGATTTTCCACATTTAAAAGCATTTTCTGAGTGCATTTTATTTATAAGTTATAAGCTGCTTTGTGCAGACAAGATATAATCATTTTGCCATCAATTTATGTCATACGTGTTACTTGATTATTTATTAATAGCTATGATTACGCGCAGTGTACAACGTTCTCTCGCTGTCCCGCTCTCTCTATCTCGCTGTCCTTTTCTGTCGCTCTGCTCTAACTGGCTACAGCTTCAGCATTCAATCCCAGCTGAGGCAGCTGAGGCACGTGCAGCTTTTTCATTTATTTTTAGCCATTTCAATTTTAATTTTAAATGGAATTCAATTTGTGATTGACAAAATTCAAATATTGATGACCATTTGAATGTCAAAAGTTGAATAAAAGTTTTTAATATATATTTCATATATATATATATATATATATATATATATATTAAGAAATTTAATACAACTAATCACATATCTATCAACAGAAAACATTCAATTTAAAATTAAAATAAAAGAGAAGGAAACACAAATGCAAATTGAGTAGGTTTATCGATTCTGTAGTCGGGCGTATTCCGTCTATAAGATAAGTCCTATTCATTTATCAACTGTCCACCTGTCCACAGGTTTTCTTGGTCTCACCTCGGCTCAGCATAAAACAGAGTTCTTGCACAATTGCCTATAACCCAGTTAAGTGACAAGTGGGAAATGGAAAACCTGCACTATCATGCGCTGAAATTGACTCAACAAAAATCAATTCTAACCTCATTCTCAAAACAAACACACACATAGTGTACACACTGGCAGAGAGGCAGGCAACAAAGTGCCGTTACGACAAGTGCCGCCCCGAGCTTAGCGCCCAAAACGTGGGCGTTGACGCCAAACAATTCAGCATGGCTGCAAAAAATGGCGTTGCTTTGGATATTGCTGTTGTTGTTGTTGCTGTTGTTGCTGTTGTTGCTGCTGTTGCATGATTGCTTTGTCTGTAACCTACTTGGCTGCAAGTTGCGCTGCTTCTTCAGTTAAACACTTAACACGGCTCCAAAGTGAATTCTTAGCAACATTTTCAACAGTCGAATGTAAGCAAAAACAGGCTGAAAAATTAATTACACATCTACAAGACTCTAGATAGATATACATATATATATATATATATATATATATATATGTATATATAAATATATATATGTGTGTGTATACACTCAGCAAATATATAATACCTACACTCAGAAAAAGGATTGATGAGAATTTTAGACAATTCCTTTTCTTAATTCAAGAAGCGATTTTTCTAAAATGAAAAAAGGGTTTTCAGAATTGTTGCATTAACTTTTTTGTTACTTTTATTTATTATTAAATAAGTATTTTTCACGGCTATATTTTCGAAAGGTATATACAAGTATATAGTTTATATATATTTGTGAAAAACACTTGTTCGGAATCGGGGCTCAACCTCTCAAAAATCATCAATTTGGAAACGAATAGTTTCAGCTAATTAGTAATGAATAATGAATAGTTTATGCAAGTTGCAAGAAATTCAAATATATTTGAATAAAAAATAGGCTGTGATCGCAACTGATTCTTAAGCAATGCAAGCAGGTGTACAAATTTTGAAAAACTATAGTATGCAATTTGGAAATCGTTGAATTACGTTTGAAATAGTAAAAGATAAAGATAAAGAAAAGATAATTCGCCAAAAGTGAGCGGAAAACGGTTGCTTTTAACTCATTTTCACTCACTCAAAGAACCGCATTTTGGAAAAGTGTCTTCCTTTGATATTTTAATGAGTATAAAGGATATATAGAAGATCCTAGCTATTTGTCATACACTAATTATTAAAGAATTATTACTGCTAACTTATCTAATAAAGATATCAAACCCGTAGCCAGATCTATATAGTACCTTGGTTATAATTTAGATATTTAACAATGTATTGAAAACCAAGTTTTTTTGTTGTCTTTTACAAATCAAAGCCAATCACAACGAATATTTCAATTGTTCGACTGCAAATCAATTAAGACCGCAATCAGTTCAACCATCAATGAACTCAATTTGAGAGACGTTTTGTGGCACATGGGCACAAATGTTTTGAAATGTTGGCTTTATCGAGACACAGCAATTTACACAGACCCATCAGCTTGAGCGATGCGCTAATTAATATGCCAAAATCCAGGCTGCCACACATTGACCTCCATAAGCTGAAAGTCTGTTAAGTATTTTGCACTGGAAGAAAACAATTATCCAATCGTCGCTACAATTAGCGTGCTGATAACGCTGGCTGCATTGCATAAGCGCATTATAATGAGCTCCAGATTCGCTTTTCCAGCTATATATAGAGCCAAATATAAATGGGGAAACTTTCCACCCCATAAAAGTTTTAAATTGAGCAGCTTTCCGCGCGCTTAATTGGGAAACAATTAAAAAAAGCCATTGGAAATGCATTTGTGTTATATGTAGTCGACCTTTAAATACCCTTTAGTACAGGGCTGAGGTATGGGAATATATACTATATGTAAACCTATAATTTTAGTGACATATAGTTTTTGCTGATATTTGAAATATAATAATATATAATCCTTTATGGGATACATAACCACGCCAAAAATACCCCCAGATTTAATATTTAATCATTTTTTCATTTTAAATATTAATTCTATTAATCAATTTCAATTAGAAAACTCAATTTTAATTAGTAAACTCAATTTTAAATTTAATTTTACTTTTGTATTTTTCAAAATCATTTGTCGACCATTTTTACTCCATATGAAATAAATAAATTATTTGAACAGGGTATTGAATAGTCCAGCAATTGTTTTTATTTTGGTACGCAATATATAATTATAATTGATTTATGAAGGGGAAAAAAGCTATGAAGTTCTGGCACATTTGAGATCGAAGATATGGCAACACATTAAATCGGTCTGCTTAACATTAGCGGGTCATCTGGATTTGCGTCATTCAATGCTCTCTGCTGCTACTAAAGCACTTTTTAATTTGCAATGTGTGTATATAGATATTCTTTATGGATGTTATGAAAATAGTTATGTCATGACTGAGTTAAGATTCAATTTCAGCAACATTTTGATTTCCTTCCATTTTTCTCTACTATTTTTCTGTGTATATTCAATGGAGGCTTTGGCAACATTTGTATTTCTTTACATTTATCTACTGTATTTCTGTGTATATTCAAAGTATTATATTATATGCAGTGTCTACTTGCACATTCTGTGTTTTTGACTGCTGCATGCCCCAAGGGCTGCTGTGAATTCTGATGTTGACAGCTGTATTTTCTGCTCCATTTTGTCATTCTTTTGTGTGTGCTAGCTGCTACTCGGTGTGTGTGTGTGTGTGTGTGTCAGTGTGTGTGTGTATAATTGTGCAAGCATTTTGCCCATTTCTCGGAAACTGTCAAAATTTCAAGAGAAAAGTCCAAACCCAGTCCAGATTGCACCCACAGCTGCCACAGAAAGGTAAAATTGAAACTGAAATTAAAAAAAAGACGGAAGAAGAAGAAGAAGCAATTCAGTTGTGCAAGTGTGCTTCTGTGTGTGTGTGTGTGTGTGTAAACTGCATCTGCGACACACATGCACACAACGCATTCGCACATACACACACATACATAGATACATACGAGCACAGTTTGTTACATTATTGCGGCAGCTGTGCAAATGGCAAAGTTCAGCCGAGAGACCTATAAAGAGCTCGAGCAAGAGCAAGAGGGACAAAGAGACTGAGAGAGTAGAGAGAGAGCGAGAGAAAGAGAGAGAGAAAGAGAGGGAGGTACAGAGAAAAGTTACAGCCAGAGAGTGCGCGCACAATGCTGCGTATACTTGATGTGCCACAGAGACTAGCCAGGTGCTCACCACCAACACACACACACACATACCAACACACACACACACCAACACACACACACACACACACTCAATCAATCGGATTTTAAGGCAGAACCCACATAAAAATTAAACAGGAGAAGTAGCAAAGCTGAGCCTGGCAACAAAATTAAATCTCGTCAAATATGTGTTAAAAATTAAATGCTCTAAATTTGATTGGACTATTTCAGCTTTTGGCCAACTTTCTTATAGGCCATTAAGTGGATTTAATGTACATACATAGAAGGTTGGACATATAGTTATAATATGCATAAATATTCCCAGATATCTCGATATACATAAGGTTTAAGTTTAAATAAACATATAATTAAAAAAAAATCCACAAACTATTGGAAAATATCTAGAAATTGTAAATTAAAATTTAATGATGAAAGAAATAAGATAAAAAGTATAATTTAAAATTAAGAACTTGACAAAATGATAATCATAGCAACTATTGTAAGCTAATAGGAACTACCAAAAAATCAAACACTTAGCTCTAAAAGTATTTACATATATATATGTACATATATGTACATATATTATTCATTAGCAAGTAATTTATTAATAGTTTATTAAATATTTATTATTTATTGTTTAGTAATCTTTTCGTTTTTAGTTCAAATTATGTTTTTTGTTGGCTACATGTTAAGTGTTCGTTTTATTTTTTATAAGCTCCAAAATATTTCGTATTCCGTCGAGAGTCGTCAAAACGAATAAAGTTAACAAGAAAAAAAAACAGACCTGGAGCCAGCAAAAGGTATATACTAATTATATATTTTGATATACATAAGACGAGTTAGAAACTAACTAAAGTTCAGCTAATTAATTTACCAACATCAAAAGATCTAATAATTATTTACTGAATTTGTTGGATTTCCATAATAATGCAATAATATGCATCACAGCCACACTATTTGCCACACATTTATTCGGCTGTTATATAACAATGCTTAACATTTCATAATCATGTGTACAAAAAAACTGCTCACTTTGGAGTTTAAATAAGGTTTTTTTCTTCCAGTTTTATTTTCATTAAAAAACAGCTGCTTTTCCATACCAACAACAGCAGCAGCAGCAGCAGCAGCAGCTTAGCCAAATCGGACCTAAGTTTTGCAACACTCTTCTAACCCAACCACAGAAATTCGCTGTCTCCCAAGCCGCAAACGTTGCAGCAGTACTCAAAGCCACTGGGACCACTGAAACCACTGAAACCAGAGCAACCAGCTCGTTAAGTGCAGAAATACACACACACACACACACACATGCATACACACACACAGTGAAATAACAATAAGAAAATGCAGGACAAAAAAAAGCACAGCCAACTGCCAAAGGAGGCTTTGTGTCCTTCTCAGCCCTTCCCCGCCCCATTTGTCCACAAGCGGAGAACCCTTGAAGTTAGCTCGAGTGTTGCCATGCAAACGTACATTTTATTTAACTGCTAACGTAACGTAACTAAATTACGTAAGGCGTTGAAAACGTTTTCCGCTTTCTCTTTAATTTGCACAACTCAATTGACATGGGAATCGGCGAAACATGGCCACAGCGTCCAATTACGAACTTAAGTCTAATTATGATTGAGTTGTGGATGCCAAGAAAATAATAATTACTTCAAAATTAAATGATTTAAGTTCACGCTCTGATTTAAGTTAATCGTTCGTTGCCTTAACTAGTTAGTCAATATCTTTTTCCATACGAAAGTCTCGCTGTGACGCAAGAAAATCGAATTTTAGCCCTGTTTTTGACGGATGACAGTTGGCACTGTCAAGTAAGCCATTAAGTAACGGACCATATCCCTGTATACAAGAACCGAATATATATATATATGTACACACGCATATTTATGTATGTATATGGCCATGAGAATACGTTAGAGAGAGGTGGACAGAGAGAGAGAGAGGAAGAGAGGGAGAGATAGAGGTGGGTGCATTGCCAATAGCTAGTTGGGCAGCTGAAATGGGAGCGCGCATGCGTCTTGCCATATTGGTAATACTTGCCAACTAATTGACCGTGAGAACGACTGTTGTTGCACGTATTTCTAACTGGATTTACAGAAAAATACGCCTGCTACTTGACTGAATGTTTCCTGTGTCTGAAATCAAATAAATGGTCTACTTTCAAAAAGTTTATCGTATTTTTAAAGAACTAAGAAAACTATTTTGAAATTTTAACAATAAATTGGTTTTTTTTTCATACTCAAACTTTAAATATCTATAAACAATTTGCAACATTTATTTTTGTTATTGCATTTTTCTAAATTCACTGTATGTTAGCCTCAGTTAACCACTAAAAAGATCAGTTGTGTCACATCCTCAGATTACGTCAGTCAAGTCAGTCAAAAGATTAAAAACTAATCTAAAATTAAAATCCGATGGAAAATGTGCACAGCTTACATACATACATATATCTTGTGTATATATTTGCATTTCTACGTTTGTAGCTAAATTCCCACGGTTGACACAGTTCTCCGAGTCAAGCAGTTGATTAATGGCTTTACTAATTTGCTGCAATGACTTTTGTCAGTCAGTTCGAACATATTTTCCGCTCTATAAATAATTCCATTCAAGGTCTGCTCTGCGTTCTACGCCAATTTAAATATCCGTAATTACAAAAATCGAAAGCTAAATATAAACAAATTTACAAATGTCAAGCAATTTGTATGCAATTAAATTAGTTTAAAATAGCAGAAAAGTTTGAGAAATTGTTAAAAAATAAAAGCGACCTTTTTACCGCTCTTAATTGCAATGGTAGAAATGTCAAAATGGCAAACTTTTCAACGATGGGGGCAGAGTTCAACATCGGAGTATAGTGCAGACTTTTGATGCAAACAGCCGCAAGGCTGGTCTGCATCACACACTCTCGCGCCCCCAACTTGTGGCTAGAGGCAAGAAAATGCCAAAAGTCGTGCATTGTGAAATCGGGGAGCAGGAAAGTGGATACACAAATGGCAAGGAGGGCGTGACAGACTTCGGGCTGTCGCTACTTGCCACACCCCTGTCCATTGTCCCAGAATGCCAATTAGCCAATTGTTTTGGCTGACGTCCCACTTGACATTTAGCTTCATTGTTGCAGCCTAAAATAGGTTTATTGGAGAAAATACAACTTTCTCTAAAAGCAAAACTGCAGAAGAACATTATAAACTTTTCATAAATATGTTTTTCTAATTCAAATATTCTGAGTTCTGAGTTATTTCTAAATTATGTTTCTATAGGTATTAACAATTTATTTTGGAATTCCAAAAGTCTGTTCTCTAATCCATTACGCATTTGCGGCCTAAGTGACTACAAACATAATTATAGCCACACAAATTGGCCGCCTTGTTGTGCACACAAAAGCAATTTAATAAAGTTGCGTCGCTTGTAATTTATAATTAATTTAATTGATAATTAACTTGGGCAATTACAATTTCTACATTAAATACTTAATCAACTTTTTTCTCTCTTTCTTTTTTGCAGCAAAAATTTTACTTTTCTATATTATTTTCTATGCGGCGTTAACCGGATTCTTTGCTGCCATATTTGCGGTGTTCTATCAAACATTGGAGGTGGATAAACCCAAATGGATGCTTGACAATGGATTGATTGGATCGAATCCAGGTACATTTTGGAAGAACAAAGCCAATTTATATAAATTATAAATAATATAATAATATAAATTATAAATTTGCATCAGAACATTTCCTATTTATTTTATCATACAAATATCTTAAAACATTTTTGTTTTTCAATTTATCTTCGAGATTTAAGTTGATAATTTTACCATTTATAATAAATATAAAATGAAATTAGAATTATTGATACAAGTAACATTTATTGATTAGTTTTTTAGTTTTCCTCTTTTTTTTATATTTTCCTATTATATTTAAATATATTTTTTTTTGTTTTACAGGTCTTGGTTTTCGCCCAATGCCACCAGAGGCGAATGTTGAGAGCACTTTAGTTTGGTACGAATCATCGAAGGAAGATAATTATAAGTATTGGGTTGATGAAACTGCACGATTTCTGAAATGTAAGTATAAATAAACTATATTAATATATATATATTATATATATATACGTGTACCATATATATATATATATGTGATATTTATTTATTATACACATTTAAAAATTTATTTTATTTGACATGAACAACATATAAATTAATTTGAATTAAATCTTATGCAGTTTTGAAACAATTGCAGATTTTTGAAAGTTGTTATTAAAGTTTTTAATTTGTGTACATTTTTTTTATATGTATATCTATGTACAACACACACACACATTTGTTTTTTGTCAATAAACACTATTAAAGATCACAGTAAGTGAAATAAATGCAATCTCTTAATAAAAACACACTATCCCCGATGCCTAATGCTAAATACATATGTTTTAGACGCTTTTAAACTGATTCCTAATCGCAGCTTTATAGATCAATATTTAATGGAGTTCTGTTGTAATTAATATCTTAGCTTACGACGATCTACCCAAGCATAATCAAGTCAACTGCTCATTTGAGCATTTGCCACCAGAGGGAAAAGTCTGCGGCGTTGAAGTTAGTAGCTTTGATCCCTGCACTATTGAGAAAAACTTTGGTTATCACCATGCCAGGCCCTGCATATTCCTCAAGTTGAATAAGGTAATGCAGATTGCACGATTCGATCGTACGATTCAGATGATAATCGATTTCTTTAGATTTACAACTGGGAACCAAAAATTTACAACGATTCAAAAACTTTGCCCGCTGATATGCCAGAGGAGTTGAAGCAGCACATCAAGGAGAAGCAGAGCCTGCGACCAAATGAGGTCAGTTTTCCCAACAACAAGAGAAGAAAACAAAAATTAAAAATCAATATCAATAATTTAACAAACAAGTAATTATTTTTTTGTCCTGCTTTTTCTTATCTCTTTATAGACTGGCGTAGTTTGGGTGTCGTGCGAGGGTGAAAATCCCGCCGATGTTGAGAACATTAGGGCACGTGATTATTATCCACGCATGGGTTTCCCCCATTTCTATTTCCCGTTCAAAAACATTGAGGGTTATATACCGCCAATCGTTGCTGTTCAGTTCACCGTCGAAAGTAAGTAACTTGCCCAAATCTGATTTATATTTTGTAAGCTAATCTACAAATGTGAGAACAAATTCAAATTAAAGACGTACAAATCATTTGAGATTTTTCGAAATTAAAGATTCAGTTCAATTCGGATAAATTGTACAGCAATTTTGACTCTGAACATATTTCAAACATATTATCACATTTATGACTTATGATTTTGCGATTCTAAGTTGGAGTACATTTGGCATTCAGCTAAATTCTGACAACATCCCATTTGAAGTTTTGTGCATTTTGGCCACAAAACATTAGGTAAAAGAAATCAAATATTTAGAATCAGTTAAATGTGTGCGGTTTGAACAATGGGGAAAACTGTTTGGAATTTGAATGAAACTCAAAGCAAATGCTTAACCTGAGAGTTCCCTTTCCGTTCCCCATTTACCCATTTACGAAGACAAAAGAGCTGCAGCAACCCAAATGCCATAAATAAATGAAAAGATAGAGATAGACTATTTGACGGCACGATAAACCTTAATAATCCCTTAGATTAAAATAGAAGTTGGAGCAGAGAAGGGAATTGAAATAAAAAGCATTCATGCAGCACGTGCTCCATTTCTGTGGTAAATAACAAAATAATTAATGCGCTTAGCGAACCGTTTTAAACAAGATAAGCTAGTTGAATGGGATTGACGACATTTCGGAGCACAATCAAAATAATGGCGAATAGAATACAACTTTCTATTCAGCTCATTCCTGAGAATCTTTCGTCTCAGTAAGCCCTTTGTCGTTTGACAACTTTCTGTAACTAATCACTTGTATTGTTCATTCTTCTCAATTTGCTAGCCGGCGTCTTGATCAACATTGAGTGCAAAGCCTGGGCTTACAACATCCATCATGATCGCTCGGATAGGAGAGGATCCGTCCACTTTGAGTTAATGGTCGACTAAGAGAAACGCAATGGAAACGCATCAGTAAAATTCTAAATGCTACAAGAACAGCAAACAGGATGTGCGGAGAAGCATAGTAGAAAGCCAGGATCCGAAGGGAGACAAACAGCTCGAAATAGGCATACAGAAGTAAATACTTGAAGATTAAGATGAAAGTTAAGCAAAAGTCACGCTAAATAAAAAACAGTGACAAAACACACACAAAAAATGTAGCAGCAAGCAAAAAAGAAGATAAAACCAAAACAAAAAAAACCAAAAAAACCAAAAAAAAACAAGCTAAAGTAATAATAATGCAAAATAAATACAGCAACAACCAAAGAAAAACTAAAACAAAGAGCTACAAGAATAAAAGTAAAAAATGAATAAATAACATAACATGACTAAACCTAGCGCTAAAAAGCTAAAATCTACCCAACGCTAAAAAAAAACGCCCCACACACTAAAACACACAAAAAATACACAAATAAAACACAACCCACACAACAAAAAAACAAAAAACAAAAACCAAAAAAACTTAATTTGTTAGGAGACTTTTATTTAGTTAACAATTTAGGCAAAAAATAGCAAATGGTTAAAATTGGCAAGCCACATAATTTAGCGCAAATATGATATTATAAAAAGAAAAAACAAAACAAAACAAAAAAAAAAAACAAAACAAATTGTTGTTAAAAAATTCTACTTTGTTTTTGGTGTAATTTAATAATAAAGATATAAACGACAAACAGCGCAGCGAACAAAATATAAACAGATGAAAAATGCAGCAACTGTTCTTAACTCAATGAGAAACGTGTTAAATACATAAAAAAAAGAAGCAAAACATTATTTATATTTATAATATTTAAATAAATATATATAATAATGAAAATGAACAATTGGAATGCATATATAAACACATATGTATACATACATACATAATTACATACATTGTGAACATAAACACCTCCCAAAAAACAAAACAAAAAACAACAAAAAAACAGAAGAATAAAATAAAAATAAACAATAAATAAAAAACAATTTCAACACTAAGCATACCTATATAATTTGTTTAAATTTGTTCTAAATTTAAACAGACCGCATTAATCCATAAACAGCAAGAGCAAAGCATAAAAAACGTGTTTAACTACAAATTTCTAAAGTAAAAAAAAAAACCAAAATCATAAATGTAGATTTTAAATTAAAAAGTGAATAGGATGGTAAACTGCAAGGCAAAAGCAAATGACAGATAGACACAAAACTAAGAAAAAGAAAGAAAAATAAAAAGCAAGAAGAAAAAACCACAACACACATTTAAAATTAATACTCTTCACTTATTATGAAAACCCAAAAAACCAAAAAAAAAAAAAACAAAAAAACAAGGAACAAAAAATAAACAAGATCATTAATGTGAAAATTGCATGAAGATAAAACAAGAAAATATACAACAAAAAAAAACAAAAAAAAATTTAAAAAAAAACATAAATAAAATATAAAATAAATGAGGCAAAAACACATAAATATAGCTGAAAGTAAAGTACAGAGTAACTGGTTACAATAAAAAACAAAAAGAGTATATAAAATTAAAAATATATTATGTATACAAAGAATCCCCAAAGAAACATAAATAACAATAAAAACGAACTTAATTTAACTAAATAAAAACCCTTTTCGATATCACAATTTTCCTAGCAGACAAGGGCGATCCACAACAGCTGAGAAAGGTGGCAAAAAAGCGCATGAAAGAGAAAGACACAGAGAGAAGTAGAGAGAGAAGGAGATAGAGAGAGAGAGGCAGAGAGGGAGAGCGAAAGAGGAGCTGCAGATCCCCCCACACACACACAGATATAGTCAAAAGACAACAGACAGACCCAAAATAAACACCTAACCACACTTTGAGTAAACCTAAATCAAGGCGTTTTGCTTCGGATTTCCTTTTCGCATACATTTCGTCAAATTTGAAGACAAGCAACATTTCAAAATGAAAAATAAACTAATTTTTTTTGTTGATTTTTGATTATTATTTTTGCTTGCATTGACTTTAAGGACAACTTCGTGTATAGGCCTCAACTAGCTTAACAATTTTCTCGCTCTCTTCAGTCCTAGCCCCACCCCATAAGAAAATGCAAAGAAACAAAAACAAAAACAACAAAAAAATACAAAAAATATAAAATCGAATAAAAAATATAAGCTAAATCTCTTAAATGGCATACCAAGCTTTATAACTAACCCCCTTTTACCATCCACTTAACTAGTGCTAGTCTAAATGTAAGAAGCAGCAACAACAATTCAAGAAAACTAAAAAACAAAAATGATTAAAAAATTAAACATGAAATGTTACAGTTTTGCTACACATGCAGCAGAATCGCTAAATAATAGTTTAATGGAAAATGTTATACTTAAATATATATTATAAATATATTATTAACAACTAATTACTTTTATTAAATGAATTTCAAAACTAAAGTAAAGCGTACGAAAACTCCGATCAAAGTTTCCAAATGCAAACTGGGCCCTCGGTTTTGCCAGAAACCATGAACTTTTGGCTGCCATCAACATATTTTCCATAATTTCTCAACATTTTCCAATTTTCAGAAAAAACGTCTTTTAACATTTTCTTGATAGCCCAAAAGTTCTTCACTGGTTCCTGGATAATATAATAAATATAATTTGAAACCTTCAGTTGAATAAAATTGATGAAAATGTGTTTAGCAACAAAATTTGAAATAAATATAATTCCACAGGCAACCAACCAATTGTTTACTAAATAGTTTTTTTTAACATTTTCTAGCGCTTGTTTTCCTATAAATCAAACAAATAAAATACAAGAAAAGAAAAGGAAAAAACAAAAAAAAAAAAACGAAAACAGAAAAACAATATATGAACTAAAAAGTAATTAATTAAGTAGTGAACAAAATGCTGCAGTTTGCCATAAATAAACATGAGTTGTGAGATTCACTTCAATTTTACTTGATGCAGTCACGGGCAGCCGTAACAAAAAAAATATAATAAACAAATTCCACTCGCCTATTTAGCTATTTAGCAATTTTCAATTTATTTTGCCAACAAATTTCGAATTCAACGCACAAAAAATTCCACAATTTTGATCGTTTTTCGTTTTTAATATTATTTTTTGACCTGGGCAAAGTGTGTTCCCAAAACCGCCGATAAATATTAGTAGTTTATATAGGGTAACAAAAGCTATAAAACATAATATTTAATGAGAATAAAAAGTAATTAATATATAATAAATATATAAAAAAACTGCCAAGTAAATGTTTGACCCTCTAGCGCGTGTATTTAAATTATGAACTACGACGAAATTGGCACTCGAATTTTGTTCTTGTTTTTGGTTTTTGATTTTGATTTTGGTTTTAGAGTTTGGTTTTAGTTTTTCAATTTTTCAATTCCCTATGGCATTTCGGTAACAATTGTGTTGGATCCCAAAAATGTGGCATACTTTGCACTTATTAGCATGCGGCAACTACTAGGACACACTTGATAGAGCATATTTAACAAGTATACATACATATATCGATATATATATGTATAAACTGCCATTTTAACACCAAGTGTATAAAAAAAAAAACAAAAACAAAAACAAAAATACAAAAAACAAACAACAACAAAACTCTTTTGTGTGTAAACAACAACTACAACAACAACAACAACAACATGTTTCGTAATCAGCACAAGGCAACTACAATAAATGTGAATTAATTCTCGAAATCTACACATATTGCTAAAAACAAAAAAATGTAAAGCGAACACTTTGAAAAATTTCCAACATTTTTGCGCAGCTTTGGAAAACACTCAAGCTGATGCCGCTGCTTTTTAAGTAATCATTTTTTGAATGAAATGAAAAATATTTGAATATCATTCAGCTAACGAATGTGGCAGTTGTTTATTTCAAAATGTTAAATCTAATGACAAACAAATTATTCAAATCGACTCCAGTTGCGCTGTTACGACTGAGTTTTTATGTTAAACCACTGCCACGCCCCCCCACAAGTGGGTAAAGTATTCCACAGATATTTCAGTGTGAAGTTTGCACAATTTTTGGATCACAATTTGCCCGAGACTTGAAAGACCTCTCACAACACGTGCAAATTGCAGCGCATTATTAGCAAAAAAAAAAAATTATAATAATAATTTAATTAACGATGAAAATGTTTTAGAAAAACTAACAGAAAATATATAGCTGGCAAAAATTCGGTTTAGACGCATATATATATGTATGTATGATATGATTTGCAAACCCATTTGGTTATAGCAATTACAACAAAAAAAAAGTATTTATTATTTACAATTATGAAATATTTAGAACTAAGCGATGTAACATGTAACGGTATACAATTATGTATACATACATATGTTATATAAATGGTAAAATATAAAAAAAGGCAGCATGTAAACTAATAATTAAGTACGATTACAAGCATATTTTAGTTTACAACAATTAACCAAAAATTAGTAACGAACAAATTCATTAGCATTGCAGTTGGTCAACAATATTGAAACTGATCCTGATCCTGAACAGGACAGCTCACAACATGTCTCTATTTTAGTTGGCGAATTGTAATTGTTGTGCAATTTACATAATTACATTTTCAATTACAATAACAATAACAACAACAACAACAACAAGAACAAAAGCAACAAAAGCAATGCATAATTGTACCAAAAAGGCAGTTGATTCAAAGAATAATATTAAACTCGAAACAATAAAAACACAATTCATTTGCCCGGATTTCAACTTTTTTTTCAAGTGTAACAAGAACCGAACAAGAAAAACCTAACAGAATTGCTTTAATTTAGACTTAAAAGTGAAAATTATAGATAAAAAAGAACCTTCATAAACAAATAAAAATCATGGTAAAATTAAAAAAATATATATATTTATGTGTAACAAAATGAATGAAAAACAAATACTGCTTTTGTATTGTTTAAGTTTAACTATAAATCAATGAAAAAGTTTAAATATTAAATGAAAAAAAAAAAATGAAAAACATAAGATGTAATATTAAAAAATGAACTTACAACAAGAAAGTAACTGAACATCAACAAAAAAAAAACAACAACAACAACAGAAAGCTTCATTAACATTGATTAAGTCATGTATGAGTAACAAAAACGAGAAACTGTTTGAAAAATTTTACTGAATTCAATAAAAATATTATGTTGATATGGAATTAAGTAATTCCAAATAAACAAAAAAAAGCCGGTGCATTTTTCATTTTTTCATTTTCAGTGGTGGGCTTAATGGATTGATGGAATTTTGCAAGCATTTTGGAGTTTCACAGAGATCCGAATATTGGTCATAATAAAAATTTTGAATTAATGCGGCACTTTTGCTATAATTCTTTTATAGCTGTTGTTTCGTACCGATGTATCGATAAGAAATGGGTTGCTGCCTATCGGTTGGCCACCACTATACACGATGTATTTTAATTTCAAATCGCCATATTTATGTGTCAATATGTTGTGTGTAAGCCAATGCAAGAGTATATACATTTTCAATTAATATGCAATTAACTGGGAATTTAATTTAAACTGATTGATTTAATTTTTTATTTGACATACGTCAACATAAATGCAGGGCTTGTGTTCGTATTTGCCATTCACTACGAATTAAGGAACTTATATACACACATATACATATAAATATATATATGTATATATATATAATACAATTCTGGAGATTATTTAATAAAGTTAATTAAGTTGAATAAAGTAAGAAATTATTTGAAAATACAGGCGCCAGCATATCGAACCAGTGTATCATTTTGTGTGAGTGTCGATGTTAGTGATTCGATGAACAGGAACGAACTAGTACAAATTTTTTCAGACCGCGTCACTTTTTTCTGTTTTAAAATAACTTAAAACGTGCATAATTATTAAATAAACGCATTGCCCTGCACCGAAATATACAATTTCATATCACAAGGATAATAAAACGATCGAGCACGCCGTCCAAGTTAACGGTGAACGCAGCGAAAAGAAGAGAATTGTAAAAGTGGCGTGCAAATAAAAAAGGACGCCGACACCAAAAGAGCAAAAAAGAAGAAAAAGAAAACCCAAATTCCAAACACAAATTCCTTGGCACAGTTGTAAATATGAGCAAAGACATTTACTACTCGGATAAATACAACGATGAACAATTCGAGTACAGGTGAGTACAAGAGAAAAACTTGCATTTAATTCTACAACGATCGATGCGTGAATGTAAGTGTGTATGTATATATTTATGTATAAACTATCATTGCAGACATGTGGTCTTGCCGAAGGAGCTCGTCAAGCTGGTGCCCAAAACGCATCTGATGACGGAAATGGAATGGAGATCAATTGGTGTACAGCAATCGCGTGGATGGATCCATTATATGATACATAAGCCGGAGCCGCACATTTTGCTATTTCGACGTCCCAAGACGGAGGAGTAGGCGAACAATAAATACACAACACAACACACTCTCGCATACACACACACACCAACATACACACACACTCACATGCACAAGCAGCGCTCAGTTACAGCTGACGTTTGCGGAGCAGCTGCTGCTGCGACTGCGCAAATGGTGGTAGCTGCACAACTGTTGCGGCGAGGGCTTATTACCAACAACAGCAACAACTTCAACAAGGAATGCAACAACTACAACAACAAATGCAACAACTATAACCACAAATGCCACAACAAATGCAACAAGTGAAACAACAAATGCAACCACAAATTCAACAACTAATGCAACTACAACGGCAACATCAACAACAACAATAAAAACAACAACAACATCAACAACAACAACAACAACAACAACAACAACAACAACAACAACAACAACAACAACAACAACATAACCAACCTAAAACAGTCAACACACATTCAGCACACCAAAACACACACTTTTACACTTTTCCCATGCACTGCTTTAGTTTTAGAATTGAAGTCAGTTTTCGAGTTTTCGAATACGTTGCCATATGCTTATATATAGATATATATGAATGCTGTATATGTATAGTTGAGATTGCCATACTTTGTGAGCAAATGGGCCACCTTAAATTTGCATTCCGTTTTTCTTTTTTGTCTAGCCTTCAATTGTATTATTTGTCCTTTCCATCTCGAAACGCGATATGAAAATTGCCAGCACATTTTCGCTTTAATGTTAAAGAAAATATATGACTTGTGATCTTGAAAATTTTAATCAATACATAATGCATACGTTTAAACATAATATAAACTTATAATAAAATGTATTAAAAAAAAAAACAAAAAGAAAAAAAACAAAAATAATAATAAATATATATGTAGAAAACTTTCGGCGTTGATTGCTTGAAGTTATTCAATACCCAATTTGAATATTGTTTTCAATATTTGTCAGTATATATAATTAATGTACAAATCAACTTCATGTGAAGTGGAACTTTCAGTTATTGGCCATTATTCGATTGCCAATCCCATATTGCAAACACTTAACTATGAGATGCATAAACTATATAAATGAAAACATTTGAAAATTCGATTCTATTGTTTACATATATGATTAATATTGCAGCCAACTTTGATATTGTAACCTACTTCCCAAGTTCAGCAGTTAACGAGTAACAAATTCATTTGCAATTAACTTTTCATATTTATATTTAGAATTATTCTAATACGATGCAAATTGAATTGAACTGAGTTTGAAAACTTACCTGACTAGTTTTGTGTTTATGTTAACTGCTAATGTTGGCCATTTGTTATGCATACGAACTATACGGAAAGGCAATGAAATTAAATACCTCAACAGTTATGTGTGGGCAAGTGCTGCACATTATTTGAATTGTTATTTATGGTGTTCAATAATTGATACACTTGTTCAATTTATAAATATGTTCATTTATTACAGTGTACGGCATTACACCACCCGGAAAAGCATTTCCGTTTGCTATTTAGAAATTCTTAAATTTGATATGCCCAACTTTTTAACAGACAATAAACAATTGCCACTTAATTTGTAACTGATAGGTGATTTCTATTATTATTACAGAAATATATAGATAAACAGAAAACATAATATTGAAAGTTAAATGTTATATTTTATAAATCTGGTCACTAGGATGTAACCGCTTCAGGTGCAGAAGTCGAATTGTTTCAGATCTGTGAAATCCTATTGGATGACAATTGTGAAAAATTGTTGAATGCAGTTTTTATTGTGAAGACAACAGAAAATATATATTTTATTTTATATATATTTTTCAGTTGTGCATTTCCGATCCCGCAACGATCAGTCGATGAAAAGTCGGATCGATATAGCCAAAGTCGGCTATCAGTGAGTCCGTTCATCTGTTCGTATAAAAGTGTCGATTTCAGGTACTTCGAAATGTAGAGTTTGGAATGAGTGTTCTCGCTTATCATACTCTGTATTATTAGATAATATATTACTTTCTGAACTGCATTCGATTTCACAAAGTAAGTTGAAACATATTTTGGAAATAATTAGAAAGGATGTTTTTATGACAGATTCACTTTCGATGTTTGTCCTAGCTGAGCACTCTCTACTAATATTTTATAACCATTATACAGAGTATCAATATTGTCGTATTAACAAGAGTTTAATATAGGAATAAATATTGAAGCGGCCTTCTTTTGCCCAATGCCTAAGCATATGTCACTGTATATATATACGGATAAAGATGTAGATACATTTAAATATTTGTACAACAGTAATATACTATTTTGTTCTTGTAACCCATTGACGTTCAAGTATACAAATATATATACACATATATATATATAGCGTGCTTTGCGTATATATATGTATATATAATGATATATTCCACTTTCAAAAATGAAGATCGACAGTTCCGGTAAAAATGCTTTGGCACGTTTTCGAACACATTCGCATGCCATATATGTATGTGCGTGTGTGCGAGTGTGCCAGTGTGTGTGTGTGTGTGTGTGTGTGTGAGAGAAAAAGCTGTGCCGTGGACAAATGCAAGGGTAGCTCTGCTGGTTATGAATTCACCACTGAAGGGAAGGGAAGGGACTACGACAAAACGCTGTCAACAACGGCCATTTATTCGCAGTTAGGCCCTGCCACTTAGACGCAGTTATAAAATAGCGACAAAAATCCCCGATACGGTTATTTGTAGTTACACTTTGTTTTTGTAATTCTTTTTATGCTCTGTTTGCAGCGAGTATTGTGACTTTCCCATGAAATATGCAAAGCATTAAAACTTTGACCCATTAAAGAAGAGAAATCGATCAATTTTGACCTGACTTCAGATGAGTTCTCCATAAAATATTTGCAGTTTATTTAAATTATTTGATAAACAGTTATGAATCGTGGTTAGTAAGTCCTTTTTGAAAGCTGTGTATATTTGCACATATATGTATATATATATGTTTATGGATCTACACACAATTCTTAGTAAAACTAGGTCTCCATCCGTCTATATATGTATATATATATTTTGCATTTAAGTAGCCCTCGAAATGTTATAAATATTACTTATTTTTTAATTTATATATAAATTATATAAAATTATATAAAAATTTATTTTAAATTTATTTTAATTCCATTTTTTACTTTCTGTATTTTTTGTGTCGACTGACTTTAGTTGAAATTCAATAAATAACTAAAAAGATAAATAAATAATTAAATATATAATATTTGGCATTTACACAAAATCAATCAATATTTATTGTACAACACATTTACTCAATCCGAAAGATCCCTTTTATGACGTTATCTAAATCCATATTTTGTAAAAAATTCTCATAATTAACTTCTAATTTATGTAATTTACTGAAATTTGCAAATTAACAAGTTGAGCTGAGAGCAGTTGCAGTCCGTTGGGCAAGGGTATTTCAGCTTCGGTGTCCCGACTGCTGGCTACTCTGTTTTTTGCTTGTTTTTGTATTTCCCACCAGCGTGGGCTGTTTGGTGTCGCCAACGGGGTTGTCCAGCAGCAGCAGAACTAGCCCCCAAGGCAAATCGAATTGAAACAGATCAAAGGCAGCTGTGGCACTGCAGCTGTGCGACGCTGATTTTTATTACTATTTATTATACGATATGCGATCCGAGAGTATCATCATCATCATCATCATCATCATGAGAAAAGGCGGAAATCACTAATTGCAAGTTCTTTGTTATTATACTTAGCACGGGCTTGCTTAACTTTCTTACGAGCGCCCTATAATGTTAAATAGGCAGCTTTAACATTATTGGAATATGATTATGACCAAGACTTAAGTTTGAAACGGGTTTAATTTAATAATCTGCAGTTGCAAAAGAACCATAATTTATTATTTAGGTATTCACTTTTTGCTTTAACCTTATGCAGGTTGCCTTTATGTCTGATGTTTCAGGTACAATTTTATATCCTAAAATAGATCAAAATAGGTAATGCTAAGAAATATGAGACGAAGCTTCTTTCTGCCTATAAATTCCGTATGTATATGTATATTTATTCACTTTTTAGCTGGGTACAGCAAAAGAGTCCCTACATTAAAATTAAACTACGATTTTAAATAATTTATTAAGCTGGGTTCCCAATTTTATTGTACAAATAAAGTGTATATTTTACAAAACATGGGACAGGTTCGAACTCTGACAGTTGGCAAACAATGGATGGTCAGTGTAAGTATATTTTACATACTATATATTAAATTATATAGAATATATAGTTATAAGTTAATTTATGTATTTCTATGTAATTCGATTTTCTGTATTGAGACTTGGGAAACTTCCAAATTAATAAGAGATTTTCATGAATTTTTAAGAGTTTTCTTTACGTTCGGATCTGAATATTTATTTTATTTAGAATTTAATCTATCGGTTATGATGGCGGTACATTATGTGTATATATAAAGTATAATCAGAATCAAAAGCCGAGTATATCTAGCCATTAAATTAAATTGAACTTTGAGTAAATTTCTAAATTTAATAAATGATTATTAACTAATTTTCGATGTGTTTAGTTATTATATACAAATGCTGAAAATGTCATTTATTTAATTAAAAGTCTTAATATTTACTTTAGATATTACACTGAGAGATTGCAATACAAGTACTCGTCAGGAGAGTTAATATACAAGTATTAAGCAACTATTCCTCAAATTATGAATGAGTATTTTTGATTAAAGGGAACCTATAAACATATCTTATATGGAAGTAGATAAATGTTGTATAAATAGTACATTGAGTGCCCCTCGTACTATTTAGTCGGTAAACAATAGCCAGCTGATCAGAGCTACAAAATACAATGTGGAATCTAATGAAAAGAGGACGCAAGGAAGTGGGCGCCAAAAGTGGGCGACACCAAAACACTGAACTACTTTCGAACGGAAAGGTGCGCGTGAGAATAACTTGAGATTTGCGTATATACGTATTTATAAAACATAATGAATTCCCTTCAGAATTCGCCAGCCAAAAGAAAGCGAAACTAAGCAAGAACAAGTCAGCTAATTAAACGATGCTGCGAAGCGTCGCAAATCGCAGTGGCAGCGGCAGCGACAACGCGTCGTATGAGTTACGTGTGCAGTGCATGCAATTGATAAGCAGCGCAACGACTGCGACGGCGTCTGCGACTGCAACGGCGACGTCGACTTCGACGCATTTGATGAATGAAAGTAATCCAGCACCCAAGCACACCCATACACACACACACCCATACACATATGAGTTGTGCTGCAGTCGCAGTCGCAGTCTCAGTCGCAGTTGCAGTCGCGAATTTTGCGCGCTCGTTGGCTACGTTTCGTATTTGATTTTGATATAGTTTTTAGTACTATTTTATAATCAGGCAAGCCAAGTTGAGTCGTGTTCTGTTCAGTTCAGTTCTGTACTGTTCTGTACTGTTCTGTTCTGTTCTCCTCGCTCTCTCGCACAGCCAGCAGTGGATTCCGTGATCTACGATCTGCGAACTGCGATCTGCGATCAGTAGTGCCATCGTCGCGTGCTCGACAACAGCAAACAAATAGATACTTGCACTTGACTCGCGTTCTCCTCAGTTACATAGATACACGCTACGCATATGTACTACATGAATGTGTATCTCGTGTGCCCGCAACCAACTGAAAATATATTTGAATCACCGAAAGGGTTCAGCATTTATGCATTTTTATGCGACATTTCGCTCACGCTCTGCACTTAATTTCATGCACTAATTTGTAAGTGTAATAAAAAATGTATATTTAAGGCATCTTTAGTACCAAAATTATCAAGATCATGTCTACATGCATAATAAATAACAACTGCAAAAAAAATATGAGAAAATGTGCAGCACTTTGTGTAACAAGTGAATGAACAATATTTGACATAAAATTTTCTTACATAAATAAATTCATTTTCATTTTTGTTTCGTATTTTTTCATGCTACTTTCCTTAAGTTTGGTAAGTTTTCGAAAATCTTTTCTCATATCAATATTATATATTCAAGTGTTAAAAAATGATTGCCAAAATTGCAAATTATTACCCTCAAGGATATACAAAATTTGTATTATGAATCTTATGTACAAGCGAACAAAATTAAATAAGAATAAAAATATGTGTTGTCCCTGGCATATTTTACTATACTTGATTAATTTTTATTCATCGCCCTAGAAGAGGTTTTTAAACTAGTCGCTAAAATCAGATTATCTTATTTACAAATCGTTTGTGATTATGTTTATTTTATTAAGCTTGATAGACATAGTCTTGGTCAACTAAAGGTGGCTTAAAAAGGTAAAAAAGATATACAAATATGAAATACAACAGGAATCGCCTCCGAGCGCATAAGGCATATCTGCGATCAGGACTCCATAAGAAACGTCAATTTCGTAGACTATAAACGAATATAGTCTCAAATTTTTCTGCAAGATCAAAAAACTGATTTTTTAACTAATTGTAGATTACATTTGTGATATATACAACTAAGCCAATGGAATAGTTTCCATATCCTGAAAAATGTCATAGTAGGAACAATTATTCTGATGAATAATATATTATTTCTAAAATATATTAACTATATTTTTATGCACATCCTGAACTGAGAACTCTGTATTCCATAGTTCAGCACATCATGCGATTGTGATTATTTTGTTAAATGCATCGATTTTCGCTTACTGAGCTAAGAGAGAGCGTTAGAAAACTCGATTGCTGCTGCTGATAAGCGCATCTGCCGCATCTGCCGCATCGTCTGGCGGTTGAGCGGGCAGCGGGGGGCACGGGGAGTGACATGTTGTAGGTCCAAGGCCCTTTACCCTTTTTTTTTAAGGGTAGGCCGCACTTCAACTTGCATGCAGCGCAAAGTTTTTGTTTGTTTATTGCTTTCTTTTTTGTATTTTGTTTTTGTTTGATTTTGATTTTTGTTTTTCTCATTTATTTTTTTCGTATTTTTAGCCGGTGATACTATTTGTGTTGCAGTTTTCTCTTAGGTTTAAAAATAGTTGCATGGGTTTATAGTATTGAGAGTGTCTTACTTGATTTGCGCTTTACTTGTTTTTACAAAATTTGCTTATCATGTTTGTAGAATTAATATATTATTGCAAAATCAAAAGTCACAAACAGTCGTAGATCTTTATGGCTAGATGTCTAACACTTGAATATATTATTGTATAATATATTTAATTAAATAAACAAAAGTGTTAGGTTGCTTTCATTTCTTTTAATAATAACTTCTGTCTGTATGTAAAATCATGGAAATTTCTGCGACCCTTTATATATGTTCTTAATTAATGTCAAACAGTCGATTGTGTTCTTATTATAGTATGTCTTGAAGGTTATACGATAAGTACAAAGAGATCTTTGTATGTTCTCTCAGATCAAATGGCTTGGATACCCTTACAAAGCAGCTTTTAATGCATATTATTATGTAATGCTACAGTATGTGTAAAAGGTATTTTAATGTCAAACATCTCTCAAATGTATCTCTCCAAAAAATAGACAAGAATTACAACTAATTTTGAATAGTATTTGTGGAGGTTAAGTGTTGATAAGGAATACTTACACCAGATTTTTTATCAATAAAGCTCTAAAAATTAATTGAAAAAGCAAGTACAAATATATATATATATATATATATATTATTAAATGTGCTTCAAATATATGGAACAACTTTAACAGTTAACAGGGTATACATATAGTATAGCCTAGCATAGAAATGTCTCAGATTAATTAAAGCACCAATTAAGTTGACATAATCTAATCATAAAGGCACTTAATGGAAGAAATAAATTATTGCCACAGTAGGTAAATATGAATCACAATTGCCATTATGATTTAGTAAAAGTACTCACATTTATTTAGTATTATTCTTGCTTTATTTTTCGATTCATTCGACTTAATGCCAGCTGGCTCGTTGACAAAGATTCAATGAATGAATGAGTACTTACAGAAGAAGCAAAGACTAAGAATCTCGATGTGGATGTGTTTATTAAGTGGGGCAAAGCTTTGAACCTACAAAAAAAAACGTACACAATTAACTTTTTTTTTTAGAAACGTTGTTTAGGTTAATAAAAGTCAAATATATAGGTGTGAAAGCAAATATCGGGAAGAGTAGACAGATGATAATTGAATTACTGGACACGGCGTTATGTAACATTTTCCAAATGCTATTTCACTTGATATGAACAAGTTGTAGCCGAGAGTAGTTTGGATGCAAATGGCAGTTATTCATTGTCAATTGTCTGGGTACACAAATTGATTTGCATTTTACAAAAAAAAAAACCAGCGACACCAACAACGCCAACAACAACCAACAACGTGTAGGAGGTCAGTCTCATTTGTTGTCTTGTTGAGATCGATGAATTAATTAAAATGCCGTCACATACTATAAATACTTGACTGAACCGCTTTTAGTCAAGTTAATGCTCAACAAATGTAACTGCAATTTAGTTTCAGTTAGTTAGCTTAAGGTTAGTTCTATGACTTTTACCGGAAAACCGGAATAATATAATTTGAAATTTATTCAAATTCATCTCGTAAGCTATTATTAAATTTCTAATTTATATTATTATAAATAAATCATAATATATATTAATATTTATTCTTATCATCTATATTTTTATCTATCCATCTATCTTAACATATATTCCATTAAATCATATTACTGAGAATTCTGTTGTTCTAAATTGAGCAAGCAATAATATCTGTTATATATTTTGCTGATGGTTAAACGTTGATAAAAAAAACACTTTTACAACAATGCCAAGTGTAAATATTCTTTATTAATCAATTAATCATTTGAATGCAAATATGCACATCTGCTGATCAGTCTGGCTGTTCAATTAAGATCCCTCCCGACAATTCGGATCAGTTTCAGCATAATCATCCCTATTATTTGGCATTGATCGCAGTCATTGTTTTTCATTAGGTGGTCGAGCTATGTAAATTTATTTGTTTGACACGCGTTTCACAAATATATTTCTCAATTACACTCAATGCAACAATCAGCAGAGATATATTAATTGAGCTGCATTCGCCAAACGCATTTAACACATTTCCCGCCAAACAATATGTGCAAAATCTTAATTGATGACAAATAGCACCAAAACAGACATTGTTTGGTTACAGTCATTCAAAGAGTTAAGTTCCAGATCCGCTCTATCAGCATGATGCAATAATTCTGAATACCTAATTAAATTCACGTGGAAGCTCAACTTTTTGTGAACTTTGATTAGGTTGAAAACGTTGAATATTACATTGAGTAATACATATATAAATATGTTTAATCATTCAATCATTAAAAATACACATATAAATATTTTGAATCATTCAATATTTAATTAATATTATGAATTATAATATTAATTTGTTTATATTTTTAGTGATATTCTTAGCCAGACGATCAAAGCGTGGAATTACTTGCTAGTTGGCCTAGTTGGGCTCAAGTCTAACTGCAATCCATTTCTGGTAACGCGACCCGCCCGCGTGTACGGGCCTAGGGTAATATTCACACACACAGAGCCACAATGACGCGACCCAAGCAGGATGCCAACAAATTCAAGAGCTTCATGCAGGAGAATGTGCTCACAATGGCCACCGTGATCGGTGTGTTTGCGGGCGGTCTCGTTGGCTTCATCATCAAGAACAGCACCGGCGAGTGGACGAAGCGTGAGATCATGTATATATCATTTCCGGGCGAGATATTTTTGCGGTAAGTTGTCTTGTTTCACATTAACTGTCTCCATTTAATTACAACTTGCACAATCTTGCAGCATGCTCAAGTGTCTCATAGTGCCCCTGCTGGTATCATCCATAACGAGTGCCATCGGTGGACTGGATCTGAGCATGTCCAGCAAAATAGCGACGAGGTGAGCACACACACATTTACTCCTCTCATGCTTTGGATTTTGGAATACATCTTTCGATTCTTACAGAGCCATCACATACTACTTTGTCACGACCATTTCGGCAGTAATTTTGGGCATCTGTCTAGTCACAACCATACGGCCCGGCCAGGGTGCCAAAATTGTGGAAACTCGCACGGAGACCATTGACAAAGCATCAAAAGTGTTGACGCCAGATACTTTAATGGATTTAGTGAGGTGGGTAATCAACTTATCCGAGCAACTTATCCGACAGAACATTTAATTGTTTCTCACTCCTTGCCCAAACAGAAATATGTTCACCGACAACATAATCCAGTCGACAATGTTTCAGGTATGTATGAGAAGAGGAAAGCAGTTCGACTGGAAATATCATTCGAAAGATAATACGATTTAAGAAAAAAAAAGCAAATTAAAATTTAATTATAGCACGTTTTTAATTTGATAAGCGAACGATTTGTGATAGCATTCATCAAAGCCAAGCACGAAAGCAAAGCCAGATTAAGATTAAAAGACTGCTTTGGCAGCAATTAAAAATGAAAAATGAAAAATCTCTTTCAAAGTAAGATAAATGATGAGAAAGCGAACAAGTTGAGATGCAGAATCGCATTCTTATCTGCCTCGATGGGAACATTGTGCAGTGCCAGGTATTCAGATTTGTTTAATTTTATATTTTTTTTTTGCTGATTTGATGATGGCAACACGCATTCGCTTAATTTATGATTGCAACTGCGCCAATTATTCAATTGTGTGGCTGTTGTTTACATAATTTGATTAAGGCACAACGCGACACATAATCAAAACTGCCATGATAGGTTACTCCAAAGCAAAGTTCTTTCCGTTTCAATTGAAAATGGAAATGATAGGGGGACCAGACCAGATCTGCATGAGTCTGACTATATATGTATGTACATACGTGTGTGTGTATGTATAAAAAATACATATCTAATTTACATACACGTTGAATTTTCAATTATCACCACAGACGCAATCCCAACTACAATATATATGCCACATATATATGTATATATATATGTATATTATATATATATTTATATACTATAATGACAAACGCGAATTGAAGCAAAAGTGTTCAACTCGCCTGTGTTTATATGCATATTTCTGTGTGTTTATCTATACTAACAAATCAGACCGAATATTCATGTGCACAATTAGATTATTGTCGCTGTGAATTGTTATTGTTCATATACATATATATATACAACATATATATAGCTTGCATGATCTTCAAAATTTTCGGCTACATTTGATTACAATTTTACAAGTATCTTTGAATAACGCATTTTATTTGTGTGTGTCAGTTGAGTTAAAAATAAATGTGTAAGAATATTACTCAACCTGCATTTATTATATAGTCGAGAGATCTTTGAATATAGCCCCACTATATCTTTGAGTAGAACCTCATAATCGGAATTTAGAAAACTAAATTTCAAACAAGTCCAAGACTAATTCAAAGCTGAAATCAATATAGAAACTTTTTTATACCCTTTATTTAAATTTATTTATAAGCCACATTAAAAATAATAAACAATATATAGATAATAAATATAAATTGGGAAGATGGAGCGTTAGAGGTAGAGCGTATAAAGGCGATCGAAGATTAGTTCGAATTGTGCAATAAAACAAAAATAACTTTAATTGATTATTATTAATTGCCAACTGATTTGTAACTTTTGTTATATTTTAATCTTAATATTTTATTTTTTATCAATATTTTTAATCTCTTATTAATAATTCGATCAAGTTATTATAATCAACGTTAACAATATTTTTGCAGCACCGCACGGAGATATTTGAAAACACCAGTATTTCACCAGCACGTAAGTAAATCATAATTACTTGTAATCATTACTTTGCTATTTATTTATTTAATGTCGACTGAAGCCACATAGAAAAACATAAAATTTAAATTAATTAATTAAAAATAAATACAATTACAATTTGTTTTTAATTACAGAGCCCATGGAGAATTGGGAGTTTAAGTCAGCGCAGCGTGAGGGTTCCAATGTGCTGGGTCTGGTCATGTTCAGCGTGATCCTGGGCACAACAATCGGTCGGATGCGGGAGAAGGGTCAGCTGCTGCAGGACTTCTTTACAACACTCAGTGAGGCAATGATGACCATTACATCATGGGTAATTTGGTGAGTTGGCAAAACTAAAACGAATACCATATGAAACTAGCTAAAGCGACTTTCTCTGTTTGATTGCAGGATATCGCCGCTGGGCGTTGCCTTTTTGATAGCCGCCAAGATCATTGAGATGGAGTCCATAGCCTCAACAATACAGTCTTTGGGCTGGTATTTCATAACGGTCATGATAGGTCTCTTCCTGCACGGCTTTGGTAAGCATCAACCACGTTGACATCAAGTATCCGAAATGATCGAGTTTCTTTTGTACATAATTCAGGCACAATTGCTGTAATATTCTTTTTGGGCACTCGGCGCATGCCATATCGCTTCATAGCCAAGCTAAGCCAAGTGTTGGCCACTGCCTTTGGCACCGGCTCCAGCTCGGCCACGATGCCGTTGACCATCAAATGCCTGGACAACATGGGCATCGACCCACGCGTCACACGCTTTGTCATCCCAGTGGGCGCCACCATCAACATGGACGGCACCGCCCTATATGAGGCAGTTGCTGCTCTCTTCATCGCCCAGTATCGTGAGATGAGCTACTCCTTCGGCACCATTGTGGCGGTGAGCATAACGGCGACGGCGGCTTCAATTGGTGCAGCCGGCATACCGCAGGCGGGTCTGGTCACAATGGTCATGGTGCTGGACACGGTGGGCCTGGAGCCCAAGGATGTCTCACTGATCATCGCTGTCGACTGGCTGCTGTATGTATAAGCTCAACTCTCTGCCTGCTGTTTACAGGCTTACAGATTGGCATTATCGCATTTCAGGGATCGATTCCGCACCACCATCAATGTCATGTGTGACGCACTGGGCACTATTCTGGTTAATCATCTGTCCAAGAACGATTTGGCAAGCGTAGATCGTGTAAGTAAAGATAAATCAAGAAATCTGATTGCTTTAAGTAGGAAATTTTGATCTCAAGGAATAATATTTGTATACTTACATGTAGCTAAATGCGGAGCCCCATGAGCTGCTCGAGCTTGGCCCGAATGGACACGAAATGAAAGAATGAAGGCAGTCCTCGCTTGGCGCCTATAACCGCAAGCGATGAGTGATGGAGGACGAGCAGGAGCACGTTGGCGAGAATCGAGTGGAGAATGATTTGGGGGTTTCTCGCTATCGTAAGCTGGCCTCATCATTTGGTTTGCGGCTGAAGGCAGCCAAGACACATTCAATTTCAAGCAATTTGGAACAGTTGTGAAAACTGTCGATGCAGACGAGAATTTATTAAATCGATTGTCTTCATTCGAGGCATTCGCGAAAAATCAAGAAAGATAACAAGAAGATTGGAGAAGATATTATTATTTCATTTAACATATTAATTATCATACATCATGATGTAAATAATTATGAATATAATTAAATTGAATTCAGTTCAAATTGATATCACATTTTCATACTTAGTATTAAAGACAAGGAAAACATTGTTACAAACGCCTAAGAAACGCACAGATATCGTTCTTGCAATTATTCCATAATTATCAAATAGTCAGTTTCAGCAGTTAATAGGTATTGTTACCGCACTCGTAACGAGCTTCACAAAATATAATAATTAACAAAATTATTAATTAGCAAGTTTTGTGTTCAAAGCAATTAGGTTTAAAGAATAATTAAAGAAGAGACAAATTTTGAATTAGTTTTGCTAAAAATTGAACAGTTGTAATAATACATACAATTCCAATGCCGTTAAAAGTTCTGGTTCAAAATTGAGCTTTGTAAATACTTAATAGTTTAAGTATAATTAAAAATTATATAAACGAATTAAGAAACAATTTCCAATCACCAAACAACAACGAATATTCTATGACAATAATAAGCTCTGCGAAAGCCCAAAATAAATGTCAACAAAGTTATACGTAAAAATAAAACAAAAATCATAATAATTAGTAATATTATTTATTACATGTTGTTAATTAAATTAAGTAAATGCCTTTGAACAGCAATGCAACCAAATTGGAAATTTCATTAACAAATACAAATGCATGGCAAATTAATTAATTATTACTTATGTCTAAATACATAAGCCGTTTCTAGATGTGTGTGTAGCCTAAAAATGTTTGCAAATAAATCTTTTGAATCTGTACATGGTACTTATATAAAACTGATACATTCCATATCAAATTTTGATACCCCTCGAAGGATGCTACTAATTCCTCCACACGTTATTTGCATTCACCAAAAGAATAACTATAAATATGTAAATATCACAAATAACTTTTCACTCTTCATAATTACATCAAATCGCGCTCAACTTAGAAGTGGAATCCCACTTTGATTCTTGCCAGACAACAAATTATTGTCGGTTTTTTATTAATTGAATTTAATCCTTAATATATAAATATTTATATACATATAACATCAATTTTCATTTTATTTTTGGTATCATACCTAATCCATCGTAAATATAACTAATTTTAGAAATAATTTTAGCAGCATCAGCTGCAGTGGCTTAAAAAGACCTAATCTTATTCGATATTTTATTCATTTTTGTTACATTTGTTATTATTATTATAATGATTGCTAATCGTACACAGACATATTTTTTCTTCGAATGTGTTCCTGTCTCTATAATGTTCACAAAGTCTGAACAATCCTTCGGTGAACTTTCTCTTCTTCTGCGCACTGATTGTGAAAATAGATATATATATAGATGTCATTTTCACTCACCCCACATATGATAATATAAAATGTTTTTCAGGAGTAGACAAAACTCCCCCTCTGACAAAGTTTTCGAAATGATTTATGGAAATTGTTTGTTCGGAAAAGCTAAAAACTGACAGCAACAGGCACATCTAAATTTTCAGTTTATGCAAAAGTTAAAAAAAAGAAAACAGCAAAAACCGGTTCAGGAAGTGTTGCAGCGCCAGCCAGTATGTCGAGTACAATGTTTGAGGTGCAGCAGCTGAGCGACAGTGAGTTGTTAATCTTGTGCTACAACTACAACATTGCGCCACATCACGTTGCACACCTGACTCGGCGGCAGCTGGAGCGGCGCATCCATGTGGCAATTGTGGCTGAGCGCGCCAAGTGGGTTGCCCGCGACTTATTGCGCGGATCTCATCTAGCTGATCCGTATCCGGGCAATGGCATGGATGACAGCTCAGACGATGATGAGCCCTACATGCCACTCTCGCAGTGGCGCTATCTGGCTGCAGAGGAGCGGGCAAGGCAACGACATAGTGGTGGCGACGAGTACACTGAACTGGAACAGACGAGTGAGCTGGCTCTGTGCCTGGGGGAGGAGCAGTTTGAGGTTGAGGATGCATTCAGTGAAGATGAGCCTCAGCCTGAACCTGCCCTGCTGCATAAGATGATGCTGCCGCAACAGTCGAGCACTAGCATCGCCGAACCAAATACTGATTACCATTCGCTCAGCTTCAGCAGTGAGGATAGTAGCAGCAGCAGCCAAGTCTCTGTTCCATCCGTGGAAACCATTAAGCCATCCTCGCGCTGCAAGATGAATCATATGCAGAGAGTGGAACACTGCAACTTTTTTGAGGATTTCAGTCATAGTGATTTGATGCGTTCGGAATCGGACTTCTCATTGGAGCAAGAGTTGCGCACCTTCAACTATCTGAACGAGGGCGATCTCAAAAGCGTTGTCAGCCATCTGGCGGGGCTAATGGCCAAAAAGCAGTCATCCAGTCAGCGTCCCACTTTCCTGCGTTACATTGTGCAAGGATTATGGTGCGATCCTCAGGGTAGACTGGATGTGGCTAAACTGCATTATACGATCATCTGCTGTGTGGTCGCCGTCTGCACCTTTGTGGGCGTTAAAATGCTCAAATAAATTAACATCTAATTAGACGCGATTCCAATTTTATAACAGAAGTGAAACCACAAAAAAAATCAATAACTTTACTTTTTTCTCTCTGTACATTGCTGTCATTAATAAACATTTTACAAACATTTTATTCATTTATTGTCAATATAATAATTTTGCCTCTGATTATTTGCAGAACATATTCAAAAGCAGCTTCATTTAGAAACAGGTAAAAATCGAGAGAGCTCATTTACGAGATAAATATTTTAATTTTTCAATTAATTATTTATTTCATTAATGTGATTTGAATAGGCAATCAAATCGGATACGTAGAGGGACGTCGAATCGGATGCGTTAATTAATTTTCGCAGTTTTGGTTGGTCTTAGATTTGCTAACTGAAATAAGTCGGCAAGTGCCGGGAAGGAACTGAAGAAGTGTTCTGCTTATTTTACCTTTTTCCGGAGCCTGACAGCTTCTGCAGAAGATAACTTGATGCTAACTTTGCGTCTATTAGGGTGAGTGTTGTGTAGCACAAATGTGGCAACTGCTGTGTAATTTAATAAATATAAAAATAAAATAAGTAAAAATACATTTGCTTCTGTGCACAAACTTGATCTGCAAGTCATACATGATAGCTTAAATATTCATAATTAAAAACTGTTTGCTCTGAGAAGGGACAGATGGACGGACGAACTCGACTCGGCTGTAGTTTCTAACCCAGAATATATTTACTTGATTGGGTCGGAGGTGCTTGGATGCTAATGCACAACTTCATTATACCCATTTGTATAAGTAGATATATGCTATTCTGTAAGATACATTTTTGTCAGGGAATATTGAGCTGGTAAATATTAAATTTCATAAAATTTTGTAAGGATTAAATATTTAACATTTCCAAAATGGTTACAATTTCTTTTTTGTTTTTATTGCTGGTAATGTTTTAAGGTTTATTTTATTCATAAGATTCGTTTACTTTTAGCCAGCCAACAGCTGTTCAGCTAAATCGGTTTTTACATTGTCTTCTTCAGATAGAAATCGTCAAGACGTCTATTATATTTAATTGAGTCGTTTCGCAACGAAAGTGCGATCAGCATAACAAACGAGATGATAACTATAAAATAAATATGTAATCGCTGTCGTCATAAACAAGGCCCTCAACTCGAGCAGATAACGATGCAGCTTTGGCAGTTGTTCCGTTTTAATGGGAAATCAGAACCACGCCATCCTGGCGTAGTTTGTCTATGAATTTAATGATTGTTGGAGTGTGCTGGGAGTGGCATCACTCATACGCCACGTGCTCACAGCAATTGCTTGCCAAAGGTCATTCTTCACTTAAAACGGAAATGAAACTGAAATTATATTTATGGTAAATGCCAGTTGTGAGTTAGGAAACCAAGTTAGACTTGGCCGCATTAAATGGGATTGCATAAAAATTAGCAGCTTGAATCATCATCAAGGCAACTGCATTCCACGCTTGGCCATCTGGGATGGCAGGTGAGAAACTCTCTCTTTGCCCGTTGCAAACATGCGCAGGCTTAATGACTTTTGGCAATTTCCCCAACTTGAATCTTGTTGCCCGCCTTGGCTGGGCTTGCTGCCGCTGACGGCGCGTCGACTTCCGGCTCCTCCTGCTCCTGCTGTTATTGGCAAGGTGTGGCAATAAATTTCCTAAATGTCGTAAAATCAACACAGCAGTCTATTTTAGTTGCCAAATAACCGGATAATGCTGCATAGAATTGGGAGTGTGTAGCCTTCCAAGTGAAGCGCTTTGCAGCTCTCATTTCCTTGTAAAGGAAAAAATTATAAAGTTTTTTTCCTGCCACTATTAGAAATTTTTTTTCTAATTCAAATCAAGTTTTCAGATTTAAATGCATTTTTAATAAAAAGTTAGATGCTTTAAATAATAATAAATAATGAAGATATAAAAAAACAGGTAAATGAAATCGACAGCAACTGACAAGGTATAACTCCATAGCCTCTTTCTTCAAGCTGCCAGATGTGCGTTGCTGACCTATTCTGACATTTTAATACCCTATAATGTATGCAGTTAATATTGTGCATTCGTTTGAATAGTAAAGACTGCAACTTGAATACTGATTTTTAGAAATTTGCAAATGAAGCAAATTTAATATTGATATTCATATATAATACAACTTTTTATGTACATTTTAATCTCCCAGTGTCATGAATAACTTTTTGGCATGGTTTATCATCTTAAATAAAGGTTTTTGGTTTTAAATTTTAAATTTAATGTACATAAATGTTTAATTTTAGTTTTCATTTGTTTTATTGTTGTAATTTTCTGGGTCCGCTGATATTAGTCGACAGCAAATAAATAAAGAAATATTAACACACGCTCAGTTCTCAATCAAGAATATATATGCTCCTCTTTTTTAATAAATACAGGGTATGCAAATGTTGAATAGCATTTTAATTTTCAATAGAAGCCATTAAATTTCATTGGCTTTTCTTGGCTATCCGCAACTGAGGAGACCTACTTATTACCCAATAAATTACGACGCTTTCTTGCGCATTTTTGCGGAGACATTGAATTTAATTTATCAAACAAATGGAGAGCTATTTAAGCAGTTGTACATACAATGTACGTACATTCGTAAGTATTTCAACTTTTCTACCAAAATAATGGTTCCAATTCCAGCTAACACATCAGTCTTGACCATAATCTTTGCCCAAGAGCAGCTCCAGCTCGGACTCGCTTTCGTCTGGCTAATGGGTTTGCGTGTTTTGGCATTGCTTCACGGCTCGCTGGTTGGTTGACTCATGTTGATTGTCCTTCAGGCTTCTTTGAAGTTTCTTTTCTTTTTTCTTTTTGTGACAAAACAAAAGCACTGCCTTAAGCGGAGAATATCGTGACATAGCTATTTGTACTTATCAGACTATCAAAACCGAGAAAAGTCCATCACGAATTATTTTGTCAGCTGCTGTCCTTGTTCAGTGAACAATGTGATTATCGCCGCGAAGTAGCATTTTCTGTAAAATAAAGTTTGTATCTAATGAAGTGAATTTAAATTTTAAATTATCAATTAAGCCATTTAAATTAATTTAATTTTTATTTAAGAAGTAAAATGATCTGTAAAATGAAGTTTCTAAAGTAACTTAACTATAAACAAATTTTTTAATATTTAGTTCAGTTTTATAAGTTACTAAAATAAACTCTAAAATCACATAACAATTAATTGGATTTTCTGCTTAAGAAAATTTCTACATACTTGATAGGAAAATTTCCATATAATTGGTGTTTATTTTCCATTATTCAATATTAAAGCACTTAATATTTAATACGATTTGCAAGACTTTAAAAACCGTCTAGACTCTAGACGATAATTGAATTTCTTTGTTCATGTCATTTGCAGGTCGTTTGCCACAATTTATTAAATTAGTTATAAGAATGACGAGACGCATCGCTTGTGCAACATTAATCGCATGAGTTAGTGATTGTATTTGCGTCACTCAGATCAGCTCAGATTGTGCTAAAGCAGCAGACTTAATCTACTGCATCCAGCTGGACTTCTGGTATTCAACAGATTTCACTCCATCGATTCTGTTTTCAGTGTCAGACTGAAACTCAATGCTGATTGATTACATTTCAGTTGTAGTCGTCTAGTCAATCTCTCAACTGTGCACACATTGCGACAATGGTCAGCATCCCATTAATGATGCAAGCAAACCCATCAAGCAAATTAGGTGGCAAACACAACTTTGACAATGTTCACCATTTCATTTAAGAAATTTACATTGCTCAGCACATCTCTTAACTCAGCGAACAATGCAGATTAGAGATATTTGTCATTATATTATGGATATTTATATTATACCAGACTCCTAGGTTACATGATTGATTAACGATTAAGAGAGTAACGTATTAAGATTTACTTGGCTTTAATATATTTAATTGGTAAAAGGGCAGCCAGTCATTATTAAAGCCTTTTTCAATGGTGGGGAGCTTCCCTTGTGTCATGCTGATATCTATCGATTTCTGGCTGGTAAGTGTAAAAACATAACTTCATCAAGTCCAGAGAGTTTTTTTTTGTGCTATCATAATCCTCAGTTTCAATAGCCACTTTTCTTGTTGTTGTTGTTTGTGTTTGTGTTTGTGTGTGTTGTTTGGATATTGTTGCGCCTGCTGCGGAAAAAGTTGTGTGAAACTTGTGTGCGGTTTTCAAAACTCTTGCCGCGATTCTGTTGGTTTGTAAAACCAAATTTTGCTGCCAATAGGCAGAAAGTTAAAAGCATTTGGCTTTGAGTGTCTGTAAAGTTTAATACATTTTTTTTTTTGTGGTTTTGTATTTTGTTCTTTACTTTATGTTGTCTAACTATTCCTTTAGCTCTTGTTCGAGGCATGTAGTTTAACTTATGATAGTAAGCTAGACAAAGTACGATGACTAAGCCATGCTTAAATACTTTACATAGAATGCTTAAGAAAACTTCGATATGCATCTCTTATTAAGTTCTTTATGAATTATTTTACTTTTTACTAAGCTAGGAACGCTTAATAGTTTTTGTTTTAATGAATTTTTCTTTGTTTTCTCAATCATTGCTAACAAATATTGGAATATTTTACATCTGAAAACCCTCAGATTCATTATATGCCTTATTTTGTTGTTTTATTTATCATTTTAAAATTTAACTATTCACTTCAAATTTGGCATCACTTATATATATTTTTAATTATAATTTTCAAAATTCCAAAATTCTAGAAAACATTAAATAAATCAATAAAGAAATATATGTTTGTATGCAGATGAACATCTTAATTGGTTTTTGGCCCCATTAGCATATTCGATATGATCCAAGCGAAATGCGAATCTTTGTTTCAACCCAGCTGCATTCGAATATTGCCAACAGATACTGTGTACAGGTAAATATTTGCATTGTATTACGGTTTTGTGTTTCTAATAAACAATGTGTGTGGACGTGTTGTGGGCGTGGCATATTTATTCATCTGCACACTTGCCGGCATTCGAGAGCTTACTTGTTGTTTACGCAGGCTTTGATTGCTTATGCTGTGGCCTGTACCCATTAATTACCTTGTCAATAGACTGAGACTGCCATGGTAATTTGATTTAGAGGCGAGGCACAAACAAAAATAAACTGCATAAATGCCATAAATAAGCCTATTTACCGTGCTTAAATAACTTCCTATCGAATTACCGATATGTAGTCAGCGTACATAATTGAATATGCATATAATTAAAAAAAAACCAGAAATTTAAAACTGAATTTCGTGAGAATTATGATTTATTAAAAGTTAATATTTTTAGCTGGAATACTTAGGAAAAATATTATAGCCGATCGTATTATGCCTTCCTAATGACTATTTAGTTTTTACCCCTGCTTTCTGCTGACCCTATTTATTATAATTGAGTATATATCTGAGTTCTGCATATATCTGAATTGCTTCCAGATGCGAACATCATAAATGAAAAAATTGACACTCATGTCAGTTTAAAAAAATTGTTTCAGTGCAGATGCCGCCTTCAAAACTGCGAATATGTCTATATCTATACTTTTGTCACTTCGGTTTATTTTTGTTGTTGTTTTTTATGCTTTTGTGAAATATAAAATCAAATTCTTTTTATTCATTTACAAAGTAAATAAAACATATGATAAAAAACCAAAAACATTGTGGCAGGTGTCAAGTTCGTTTGTTATTTGAGTGTTATTGGAACTTTGTGGCTGAAGAGTACTGCAAAAATATAAAATTCTCAATCGCTTAATTTGAATAATAAATGAATCAACATATCAGTGACACCAAAGAGGCTCTCCATATCGGCCAAAAAATGTGTATGCATGATGTATTTGTATTGGGAGCTCAATCATAAAGCCAACTTGAAGCCCCCATAAATGGTTCGAACACGCTTGCAGATACAAATCCTTCAGAGAGCTGATGTAAGCCGTCACCCAGAGTCGCACTCTGGTGCATACATTAAAGTATCAATGGCTTATAGGCAAACCGGAACATAAACAGGAAAAGGCGACACACACACACACACACACATACACACACACTAGTAGATACGGTGTGTGGTTGTATTATGAACAAAGCCTACTTATTTGGCCTCAAAACACATGTTTAAATTGAAAACCAATGCGCTCGAATTTAAGAGCTTAGCGGCTGAAGCCGCTAAAAAGAATTTGAGCCACATTTGCAGTCTCTATCAAACTGTGTGGATGCGAGTAAAAGCCTTGTTAATATTTGAACACATAAATGGAAAACTTGTCCATAAATAATGCTTGCTCTTTTGGGGCTTGCTAACTGTTCAGACATACATACATATATAGATATGTCCGGTCGTTACTAAAAGAGCAAAAAAAAAATAAAAATTTATGTGGCCATCCTCTCTGCTAAGTGAGAATTTAAATGGTATTATTTGAAAGTGGCGAAAAGTTTGAATTAATAGCAATAAGACCAAGAAGTAAGAACTTAACAGCTCAAAATACTACTGATATTGATTTTCTCCCACAGTGCAACAAGTTGAAGCTTATTATTTGAGACAGCTAGGCACTAATAAATGATTAATTAATTAATTATATTATTTTAAGACATAAATTTGATTTTCCTGTTTTTTCACTTATTAATTTCGTTTTCGATGAGCTTTCAGTTTAATTTTGAATTGTGTTTTGCTATTACTTATTATTAAATGATGAGGAAGTTGATTCCCAATGCCAACACCATAAATAAAGAATTTCTTTCATAATTTAAAGTCTTGAGTCGAAAGTAGATAACGTCGATATTTCTTAGATTCTTTAGTGCACACAAGTTTGTGTAAGAAAATTAGTATTTTGAATTTGTCAATCAATTCCATAAAATTTTAATTAGCTAATTTGTTTGCATAAACTGAAACATTTTCTAGTCGCTTGAGGGCAAAAACGTAAGTCGTTTTCCTAATTAATTCTTAGAATTTGTTTGAAACTGCACAAAAAGGAATTAAATTGAAATTTGCTTACATTTTTAAGGATAGATGAGATAGATGGGGATGACAGGGGAGCTTGTTTATCGGGGTGTTGGTTGAGTAATGTATACCAAAAAGCTCTTATCTGAAATACATATTCCTTAATATAATTTTATTTATGTTCTTTTTTTTTGGGAATGAGAAATTTTTTTGGCGAAATGTATAAAGCAAAAAGCTAAAAATTCTCTTAAAAGAAATTGTCAAAGCAGAAAAAATTTAAAATCGACGATGTCACATCGAAAGTGCTGTTTAATTTAGTTGAAGTAATTTGCAATTCTTGCTTTACTCAAAGCAACTGACTAACAAAAATCTTACAGATATGAGGCCCTAAGTAAGCGGAAAAGAAAAAGTTCGTCTGAGAAAATACCTAAAGGAATGTTATGAAATAGTTAAAGAGCAAACTTCAAAGCAACCAAACAGCAGAATGAGCGTCTGAAAATTGCGTATACGCAGCGGCTAACGGAAAGTGTCATTGATATGGGTAAATCATATGGAATTGCGAGCATTAAAAACACTTTTCCCAGCCGACGCATAATAGCAAATTGATAAATATCTCAACAACTGCCGTTTTCATGCTGTGAATGCGTATGTATTTGTATACACACACACACATGTGTGTGTGGGTGCTTATGTGCTCGTGTGTGTTGTTTTTTTTGTGGTGCCCTACCGAGTGTCTGCGGCTTAATTTCTGGGGATTTGCGCTATCGTTGTAACTGGCAGAGCCGCTCAGCAACAGACACGCCCAGAAATTGTAGCCAAGTAATTGATGGTATCTGAAAGGGTAATTGAAAAGCGTAAACGGATTCAATCTAACGGCCAACCAAAATACTTTTACTAGTCGCGTGCTTTATTTTTAATAGCCGGACTACATGAATAAGTACATAAATTACGCTTAAGCGTTGCAAGCTAAGCATATATATCATCAAATATGGTAGTTACTTTAATTAGTATGCAACAGAAATTTGAAGTTTAAGAATTGTAGTTATGATATCAGAAGTCTACGCACAAAGTAGGCAATTTAAACAAGTCGGTTCCCAAATTCAGATATTACAATTCTAAATTCTACAGTTTCCATCACAATGAAGATAATTATTTGGCTTTGTTTACTTTTCTTAATGTTGCTAACATGCAATGCATACAACTCAAGTTAGTATAAACACCAAACTCGTTTTTTATCCAATATTCAACTAATCTAACCGTCAGAGGAATGCGATGATAAGCCAGCTGAGACGGGACCATGCAGGGCATTCTTTCGCATGTGGCGATTCATAAAGGAAACTGGCCAATGTCAGCCTTTCATCTATGGCGGCTGCCTGGGCACACTGAATATGTTTGACAGTGAGGAGGAATGTAAGAGAGAGTGCGGCACTAAAAGCAAATATTTGAAGTACCTGCTGTAAAAATACTTGAAATATGCAAATTATGCAAATAAATAATAGTAAATAAAATACGTGCATTTTTTAAGATATGCAAATATTAGTTTTCAATAAATGAATTATTTATGTAAAAAAAACAGTACGTTGCTTATCCTCAACGTTGTTTACTTATGTCCCATTTTAAAGTTCTTTTATAATCCCTTTTAATACAGAAAAAATGTTGTCCTTAAAATCAATGAATTCTTGTGTACTGTCAGCAAAAGTAAAAGGAATTTATGCATAATTTCACAATTTCTCAATGTCCACAACAAAAATAGTTCAAATAGTGATTGCAGTAAGCTTACATTATACATTATAACAAAATAAATACATTACAAGTTGTAAAGTGACTACCTAGCAATTCTAGCGCTGGAAAATTGTTAAATTGACCATTTTATGGTAAAAGTGCATGCAAGTAGTAACTTTATTGTTATTCTATCAATACACAGTAACTTTTTAACAATGTTACAACTTTCAATTTACAAAAGTTACAAACCTTATGGTACTTTAATGTATTTTTTATTTGTAGAAGAGGAATTGTTAAAAACTAGATATAGACAAATCAACTCTAGCTTATGGGGCCACAAGAGCTCTAGTTTAGATTTCCCTGGCTTTCCTTGTAGTTTAATATTATAAATTTGTTGCTTAGTTGGATTGCAAAGTTGTCAAAAAAACTATCTGTGATGTAGAAATTGAGTTCAAAACAAGTTGAGAGCTTCATAGTGGTCAGAATATGGTTGCATAAAGCTTTTAGTTGGCTTAAATTCGCTAGAATTTAAGAAATCGCAATTATCGCCTTTTTTAAAAGTACATTTTAGTACAAAATTGTGGAATTATATTGGATTATAATACCAAATTGCAAAAATTCATAATGTTAATTTTCATATTTTGAGTTTAATTTCCCCAAACAGCCTGCTCATTTAAATATTCTTTTTTGAGTCTCTTTTGAGAACTCATCCTGCCTTTTCCATGTTTCTCTTATTTTTTTGCGATGTGCCCTTACTTAAACTTGTTAAATCATGAAATCATCTTGTTTAGCTTATCGAACGTAAGTGGCAGATGATGTCCATTAAAATATAATAAAATACGTCACGTCAATTTGCGACAGCCCAATAGGGAATCTGCTTTGACAGGTCAACCAGATTTGGCCCACAATAACAACTAATTTCCATTTAATGTATTTTTTATGAGCCCTGACGACGTATACTTAATCAGTGATACCACGCACGCAACGACAGCTGCCCACTTAGCCAATTGAGAGCCAATTTTCGATTCAGTTACCAACCAATACAGTTGCCCCACAAAAGGGGCTTGTCACCTCACTCTCAACTCCGCCCCCTCAATTCAATCAGCTATCGCGGTTTTGGGGCAGCTTCAACTCTCGGTTGGTCTCTGTCTTCTGCCTGGGCGTTGATGTGTATATTTAATATGCAGTGGCAAACACAAATTAAAACTCTGCTCAGACACAAACATAGGCACACAAACCCACACAAGGAGACGCACACGTAATAACAACGTGACAACTAACTGTTATTGTGTTTGTATGTTTGCTGTTATTAGATTTCCCATTGCCGGCAAACTTCACTTGACGCTTGTGGTTACAGTTACAACACGTGTGTATGTGTGTGTGTGTGTGTATGCTTTCATATACGTACACACATACGCAAACACACACAATGACGTTTGCGAGGCACATTAAGTTCAGAACAAATTGATAATTCCTTTAGCTAATATTTGCGGTAAAAGAAAACTACTAATCCTAATATATGTGCAAGGACAAATGTATGCTTAATAATTTATTACATTTATGTTGTATATATGTATATATATATATGCAATGTAATCAGTAACATATATATAACGAGTACAGTGGGATTATAGTGGTTAACAGATTTAACAGCAGCAGAAGCATTAATGAAAGAAGCAGAGTCATTGAAGAACAACGGAATGAGAGAGTCGAGTTTGTGAAGCGCAGCATTTAAATCGTGAATAAGAAGTTGTCAAAGTCTCGAGTACCTAAAGCGTCGTGGACATTCCGTTGTAAATCCTATACTCATAATTCACTGTAATATACTTATAACTAGTATATAAAAAATAAACAGTTGCCAACGCGGACAAAGCAGAGCAAAGAGCGAATAAAGCAGCTGCCAAAGCGATAGCCAAGGTTGAATTTAAGCCCACCGAAAGTGGCAGCAATCGAACAGGAAAAGCAACAACAACTGGAGCAAGAACAACAATTGAATAGTCATGAGCAGAAGTCAACAGCGCCAAAAGTGGAGTAGGCAGCCAAGTCGGAGATAATCACAGCAACTAACACTAGTAGCAGCATCACCACCAATGAATCGAAGACAAATGTTGCTGAGCAACCAGCTGGTGTTAAGTCATTGAGTGCTTCTATGGTGCAGGAGCCCGGCACCACCACTGAAGCTGTTGCCAATGGTCATGACGCTGTCACTGAGGCGGTGTTGTTGACCAACCAGCGAGAAGAAATGTTTGGCCGAATCCATAACTGAGCCAGAGGCGACACCACGACCAACAACAACTACCAACAATGTTGATGATGAGCCACATCATTAGAACGGCACAAATTGAGATGATGAGAAGAGCAATGAGACTGCTACCACCACCACCACACCTGTTGCTGCTGTTGTCGCTGTCGAGTCCAAGGCCGAGCAAATTAAGAACAAGTCCCAAATCGAGCAGGTTCATCAGAAGTACAAGGCGAATTAGGTCAGAAACCGAAAGAGTGAGTAGTGAGTATGGGTATCAAGAATCAAGAAGGCGACTTAGTAAGGCGTATCCAACATGTTGCAGGAAGTATTTTTTAGTCCATATAAAATCATTATAGTTAGGCGCAACAGGACATAATCACTCCTACATATAAGACCGTACTAAATATTCTAATAGTTTAATTCTAATAATTAAAGAAAATTAATAAGCAATAATTTTCGTGCTTGTGATTTATTACTATCCTAAATACATAAAAACTTTAATAGCTTAATGAAAAAGGAGAAGAAAATTAATAAGACATAATGAGCCAATGATTTGATGGATCTGAAAAAAATATTTAACGGAGCAATATTCAACAAATTAAATTAAGGCTAGACATTTTTGTAAGTAAATGAGATATAATGCGTATCTTTCAGCGTAGTCTTAATTATGATTAACTTAATTAACATGCTGTTTAAAGACATCACTGGAATTTCGAAAAAGCATATATACTAAACATCAATTAAGCTAAAATCAATTTCAATTTATTTGCCCAGAATGAAAAAATAAATAATAATTGTGTTTAACTATTACGATTAACTGAATTAACTAATCGTGCCTTTGGAAGACATAACGGTGATGCTGAAAAATCATATAAGCTTATATATATTCTGGACATCAATTAGATCCCCAATGTAAATACCCAATAAGCACAAGGGCCAAGCAACAATCATTTTCAATTTCTCTGCGCAGAATTTTATTATTATAAATGGGGAGAACCAGCAGTGCGACCTATAAGGTCTATTGTGCCCCCTCTGCCCAGAATAGAAAAATAATAATAATTTTGTTCAATTGGTTTTCATATTTATTTTTCATTTCTTTCATTTCGACCATTGTTTGTGCCAGCCACTTGGGCCGACTTTCAATTTGGTCCATGAAACACCACATCAAATTGAGATCCACGGACCAAAGCTTCCAAAGCCCCCCGTGTAGGTTCCGGAAGTATTTGTGAGTGTGTGTGTGCGTGTGTGGGTGTGTGTGTGTGCGTGTGTATATGTGTGTGTTTGTGCTTGTTTGAGTGAGTCCTGTTAGTAAATTGGGCACTTTAAATGGTTGTGCCTACGCCGCACCCATAACGGCTGTTATTTATAGACGCTGGGCGTGGCTGCCTGCCATCTCTAATAGCCAAGTAGCTAGCTGAATACATGTATGTGCATCTGTGTGAGTATCTCTCTGTGTGTGTGTGAGCATGCTTTTTGCTCTGTTGCTGAAGGCTTTTCGGCCAACTTTTTGACTAGCATCAAAGTCGTCAACTAGTATTTGGCCTTAACATGTTTCACCTTAACTCCAAGAATTTAAAAAGAGCTCTTGTGGAGCACCTTTTTGCACATGCCTGTATATGACTGTGTGTGTGTGTGTGTGTGTGTGTGTGTGTGTGTGTGTGTGTGTGTGTGTGTGGCTTTTGTGTATGTACCTGACACCTGACAGCTTTGTTTGGCTCACCATTTTTGTTTGTGCTCTGAATCTGAAATTAGCTTCCGTTTGTGTGGAAAATATTCGCGTACACATTTACGGCACAAGAAAATCCTTCAGATCGTCGACATTTCCCGTCCAACGTGTTTCGGTCCCGATGGCTTTTAATACGTCTGCTTAATACACTCAATGAAATATTTTATTATGCTTCTGCCAGTAACATAAATTAAAATAAAAACCGGAAGAAAAACATTTTACAGAAGCTTTGCCCCAGGCAATCGCAAGCCACATAAAGCAGAAGGCTTTTCACACAACAGCATAACAGTTTTTATACCCTGATCCCCAGGGGAAAAACAGCATATTGGTTCTGTTCGAGTATATTGCCGGCGGAGCTATCTTCAAACAGAGAAGGCAACGGAGTTTCTAGTCAAGACCAATGGTTGAGAACATTTGCTTGTTTCCCAGCTAAAGTTTTCCCACAGCTTAAAACTTATATGAAAAAGATTTTCAAATAACTGCAAGTCGTTCAATCCCGAATAAAGCACTCTTCCAGGTTGTATTAGTATTTGTTGGCTGCGCACTTTACTTGGCTGTCCAATTGAGTTTAGTCCTTGCCTTTGAGGCACCTGCGAGCATTTCAAATTTCTGACAAAATTTCACAATTCAAAAGCAATTAAATTCAATTTCTAGCAAAGTTTATAATAAAATATCTCGGTTATAGTAATTGTTCCTTCCCATCTGTAAGACAATAATTTGTGCTTGTCCTTAATTTTGAGGCTTCCAAATGATTGGCCCTGTCTAAGGTATGCTCGTGTTGCAACAGATTATTTGGCTGGCGGTGCTCTTAATTTAATTAGCTGTCCGATTTGTATGTAACATATATAGTATACATATGTCAATATTGAAATGTATCTTGACTTTGTTCTATTGGTATTCTAATCGTAGTTTTGAACAATCTTAAATCAACCAAAACAACTTGCTGCTGGGACTTTTGATTAATTGTAATAGCTTTTAAATGGGACTTTGAAATAAAATCAAATTCTTGCCACGCATTACATTTAATATATTAATGGCTGTGATTAATTATTTTACAATATTAATTTCTCTCCATTGCGTTTGCCCCGCGAACAGACACTCAAAATAGCCAAACAACAAATAAATGTTCTAATTGCGCACAAAGGAATTCAACTTGGAAATGACCTAAGCTCCTTTGGTGGTCCTTGGTTGTCGGTCGAGAAATGATTTGCGACGAGTGAAAGCTACTCGAGCGCGTCGGCATAATCGACCGAGAACAAAGTGCTCAACAAATCATTGAGTTGAAACAAATCTCGATACATTTTAATGAGCCCATTCCAAAAAGCATTACCAAAGCAAGAAATATGGAATGAATTCAGTTTGACAATAGGCGAATGAAAAGAAAACTTTCACCCGCTGGTCTTAGAGATGGTCGTGTGATTTAGAAATTTATTTTGATGTCATTATTCGATTTTTGCTTTCCAATTTTACTGAATATACTTTAAAAAGTTTTCCAGAACTTCTCTTAAGACAATACAACATTAAATCGGAAAAGAATCCACTTACAAAATAAGATGTAATCAAAATGTGGAGAGCTCATTTGAGACTAGTAAAGTAAGTAAATATAATTATATGGAGTATATAGATAAATTGTCATGAAGAAACAAGAAAAGTATAAACTCTGACATATAATATTAGTTTGAAATATATATTTTTTGTACAAATTTGAATACGACTTCGTTCAGTTCTTGGCATGAAGGAAAACACGTCACGTGCTCAACTCTGGTTGGATGTACTAATTGGTCCTGCGGGCAGCTCGGCCACTTGACAATTTTCGTTCCACCAGCATATTTAGCGACTTCCTTTGTTGTTCTTGTTGTCGTTGTTGTTGTTGTTATTAATTTGTTTTGCAAGTTTTCGTGCAAACACCAAATCTGGGCTGATGCGAAGGACGGTGTAGTTGCTAAGCGTGTCTAATGTCCATCTACAAACCGAATCCCCTGCTCTTTTCAGTTCCGGTTGGCAAGAAGTCTTAATGCTGGCTTACACACCCCAAGCATAAGTTACAGACCATCTGACCATCTCTCCCTTTTTGCCTTAAACGTTGACTTTGGAAGATGACACATTGACTGTGTATGTTCCGGTGCTCCAGCTTCCGTTTAGCATAGTGCAAACAATTTATTTACGAATAGGATACATGCTGCATCATCTATGACTTGAGTTGAATCGCATTAAAATAAATATTAATTTCCTGAACTCATATTTGTTTTATGTCAATTTTACTTGCTTTATTAGACTCTAAATATGCCCAATAAATATTATATAGCAAAATTAATTGATTTATCAAACTTGTATTTTAATTGCCTTATGCATGCTGTCCAATTTGAATAAATGATTCGAATTAATTATGAAAAAGTGCAGCATGACTATCAGATTAATTGCATTTTATATTCTTTCAATAATAACAAAATCAATTTTCCATTTTCCCGACAAGCAAAATAGATGTACAGATGTCGCATGGCATATTATATATATTTATATATCTATAATTTGTCCTATTTTACTGTATGTAATTAAAACCTCATCCAAACCTAAGTATTTAATCAAACATTTTTTTATTTGATTAATTTCTACATAAATATGGATTTAAATATAAAATCACAACTGAACACCATATTTACTGTGAAACTTGCTGATGGTGGTGCAAGTAGATGCGGCATTCATGTAATTAAAGTGAGCAAAACATTAAATCATCATTTTGATTGCAAGCTCATAAATTATAGTGTTATTCTTATTGGCTGACAATTGTTTCAGCCAACTAAAGTCGAACAAAACACAAAACGACAGCAGCAGAAAATCGTTAAGGAAATAACCAGTCGCAAAAAATTAAATTTATCCCCCAAAATGTTGGTTTGTGTTTGTTGGGCAAATCTTTACTCACACGCGCAAATTGCCACACATAATTATGTAAACGAGTTTTCCACCCAACAAAGGGGGGCGGTAAGAGCAAGCGGGAGAACGAGCACATTTTAATTACCAGGAAAATGTAAATTAACCAAGCCACCTAAGACAACAGAACAGAACATAACAGAACAGCCAGCTGGGGAAACCCTGGGTGCTCTGTGCAACAGCAGCAGCAGCAGCAGCACAAGCAAAACAAAGTCATATTGTATAAAAGCGTATCTATATGTATCTATGCAAATGTATTGCATACATACCTATACATATGTATATGTATATGTATGCGAGTGAATGCGGCTGTGCCGCTATAAAGTATGCTACAAAAAACTTTTAACGCGTTGACTGCGCCTCCGTGATAACTTTTCCAGTTGGCAGTCGGCGCAAAATGACACAAACGTTATCATAACAAAACTGAATGTGTTTTTCGAATCGAGCGAGGAGAGAGAGAGAGACCTTAAAATACCCTATACTTAACTAAGAGTAACAAAATAGAAACAAATTAGAATTGTTAAATAATAAATTAGATTAATTCAATAATTTAAAGTTGATGGCGAATAATTACCTTATTTATTTCATGTTAACTTATATCAATTTATACTAAAAACAAAAACTAAAAGGTAAAAAATAAAAAACAAATAAGATAAAAAATATAATTTGGTATTTAAATGCAATTTTTGACCAACATTTGTTGCATGGATAGAATCAACAAATCGATATAATAAAAGTTTAAAATTAAAAAATAAAATAAGATATAGCTAATTATTTATTGCAAGGATTGGGAAAACTCAGGAAAATCCAATTAAATCAAAGATTTTTAAACCTTCAAAGTGTAGACCTAAATAAAGATTCAGAGAGAAAGTAAAGAAGAGATTGGCAAATCTTTAAACCTATGAAGAATGATAAATTTGTTAAGAAAGATTTTCCGGTATTGAAAATTTAGTTAAAAGAAATTATTATTAACGTTTTTTTTTTTTTTTTAAATTTGGCTTTATTACTTGCAGAATTATGTTGGCAATTTAGTGATAAGTATGTTTAAACCAGACTATAATTTAAAAGAGAATTATTGCGAATTTTTGGCATAGATGCAAATAATTATATAGCACTTTTGGAATGTTCTATTTGGGTATATGTATATCCCCTATCATGATCATGCCCATACATTCGAATTCAAAGCCTATTAATCGATGTATGAACACGTGCTGCATCCGAAGCCACAGCTAAGCAGCTTTAAAACACGGTCTGCACGCTGTCGATGAGTGTGGCAACTAGGAATCATTGCCTGACAATGACAGTTGTTTATCTGCGCATGGCTATACATACATATATGGCTCAAACATACACACACACACACACACACATGTGTGAAATTTGGGTCGAGATTTGGGCTGAGTTGATAGCCGGCTGCCGTTTACGGCTCATTTGAAGCTTCACCATTTTTCAATGGTTGACAGTTTCCGGTATTTGGTTAATTTTAATTGCTTGACATTTAATTTAATTGTGCAAAAACAAAGATTAACACTACTTTAACTAATTACAGTTACGATTAGTCGTTAGCATAAAATGTTAACAGCCCCTTTGTAAATGGGCGTTGCCGTAATCTGTCAGCCCTCCCTTCAACCCTATTTTACCTTCCACATAATATTTTAAGCGGTAATGAATTAAAATCTACCAAAAGGGTATAAATATTAGATTGCTCTTATGAAATCCGACTAGGAGATGCCCTGCACTCAACCCTAAAATACATTCATAAAATAAAAAAGTAGTTCTAGTTTAGCTCTTATCACAATTCAAGTAAAGGTAAGTTTAGATTGTAGATCCTAATTATAGGTTTAATCAGTTACATACATTTGCACAACTTCAAGATACCTTTTTCAATCATTTAAATAGGTATAAAGTGTACAAATTCAATCGGAAATCAGTGCAAGGGAGTAGTGAATAATTTAATTTAATTCAAAATCAACAGCAGTAAACAAATCAGGATGCCCTAGGTGGGAATCGACCTTGGAGACACCTTTTCTAGCAAACTTACCAAACGAGAATCCGGAGATATCTATATAAATTTTATTCTGACCTAAAAATATACACGTTAGATTTTAAGAAAGCGACAAAGGTGTGATCTTTGCAACTTTTGATAATGATCTACAATATAATTATTGAATAGAGTCATCCCTTCGGTATATGAATATCAAGACCACAATATGAACTTGTACTAAAATCGTATTATGTCAGGGTATTGAGTAAAACAATTAAGAACTCAATGAACCATTTAAGCAATTAAATAATTTAAATTTAAACCATAGAATTAAAAAAAATAAAATCATTTGAATGGAAAATAGAAAATTAGTGCGCTGAGGGGAAGGGGCGGAAGGTAAGTGCAACAAACTTTAGCAACAGAGTGTTGCGAGGGTGCAGAAGTGTCCTTTTCACATGTTTCAACAAAAGACTCGTTATGCTGCAATAAATTGGGTGTGGAAAACAATTTCTGTTGGTATATTGAAAAAACGAGGACACTTAGCATTTAAGTGCAATGTAAAAGCTCAAAAAAAGATTGATAAGAAAATGCAAAATAGAATAAAAATCGATAATTGGTTTGAATTAGGAGTGGAAGAAGCTGCGAAGGTCGAGGCAAAAGCGAAATCAAACCCCATATTATAAAGTTGGCAACACCTAAGGATGCCCGCAACAGCCAACAGTTTGCCTAATGTCAGAGGCCAAATTGGTTGGCACTCAAAAGCAGCTGCACGAACATCCTGTGCATCCTGTGGAAGCTAAACAACATAACAATAACCACTCTCGGCTGACAGTCCCTGCTGTTCTACTGCTACTTTAACCCCACAAGCCTCCGCATAGACATTCCCATCCAGCAGCAATCTATTGTGCCCCATACGCCTGTGTGCACAGTGGGACCATCTCAATTGGTTCGTAGTAAAAACTATGACAGCTGTATAAATAATAAATAGTTATTCACGATATGGTATTGTCATCGGGATAAGGTATAAGGGAAAATTCTGTAAGCAAAAAAAACTGTAAGTTCAGAAAAAGAAGTAAATATGCTAGTTAAATTAAATAATAATAACAATAATAATAATAAATAATAAATGTTTAATATATAATTTTTATTTTACATAATTTGTTAGGTTTGCAGCGCCACTGTGCTGCGTTGCCTTTTCGAGTGTGTTAAAATGGCAACACCAGAAGCGGCTATCTAAAATTTGTTCAACTGTCAACTTTGCAATATAAAAGAATTCCGAGTGATGTTTGTTATTCCTATATATATATATAGATATGTACACATATATATAAGTGCATGGATATCCCAATTGACGGGGTGTATGATTCTCATATGTGTCTGGCGTTGTTTGGCTTCGTATCGATATCAAAATGAAAAGCAAGTTTTCGAGTTACTGAATAGCGAATTGCAATTAGCGTTCTTGTGATTTGTTGAACATTTCTATATAATAATATAATAAATATAAAACTGCAGTATAAAATACTACCACTAAGAATTTGAACAAGCTCAAGAGATGAACATCTTTAATCTCGATAATAATCAATATTGAAATTTACCTCTTTTTTTTTATTGGCAAATATATAATAACAGAGATCTATACAAATGTTTAAATCGATAAATATTTATAATATTATGCAATTAAATAACAGGTTTTTATTTTTATATGTTATACTTATGACAATAATAAAATGTGTTTAATGCAAAGTAATAAATTATACATATTTACCTGATTCCAGACATTCAAGTTCAAAACAAGCTGTCGTTTGTCTTTGTTGCATTTGTCTGTGAGGGTATCTAATCAGAGGCGCTGCTCTTTCTTGCCACGTATCCGGGCAATACGCAGGCACAAAAATCAATAGATAACAGGTGGCACAGGAGTCGCTGGCGGTACAGAGGGCACAGGAGGCACTTCCGCCCCTCAAGCGCTAAAATCGTCAGCGGTAAAAAAGCAACAAAAAACAGCAACGGCAGCAGCAACAATGTCAACGAAGAATAAAATTGCCATAAAAACAACATAAAAATATTCAATTTTTTGCATTTTCTTGTGGATGTACATGCAAATGTACAAATATATATAAATATACACATATATATATATATATATATATATATATATATATATATTTATATTCACACATATACATGCAAGGGGCGTGACTTGTATGTTGACATTAAGTAAAAAGCGCCATTAGCAATAAAAATACTTAATATGGAAATATTCGCAGTGCTTTGGGGTATTTACGTAAGCAAAAGACTGAGGAAAACAACTAAAGAAGCTGTCGCCGAAGTTTTCACATTTCCTCCCACAAAACTGGGGCAGGGTCAACGGCGGCAAGTCGGGCGCAACTGTAAATTGCTCATGCATTTGCACCTGCCACAGCAGGCACTCACTCACACGTGCGTATACGTAATATTTGCTGGGCGAAATTTTTAGGAATTCTTTCGAGTAATTTGTTGGCAAACGCAAGTCAGCTGAAATAGTAAATATATAATGGATTGCGTTCCGGGCCAAAAGGCACATTCGTCAACTAAAACCATATAAATACTTTACTTTAAATCTTTTAGAGGGGAATATAATTCGAGTAGAAGAAATAAGAAAATTCAATTTGAGAACCTTTATAGAAAATATTTGTGTATCAGCGTGTCATATGGCAACTGGAATCGGAATCGCATTTTACCGATAGAATTCAGAATTGGAATATAATTTGCAAATTTTGAAAAGCCCATATCGGAAACTACTTCTTTATGCTCGATCCTTTAGTTAAGTTAATCAGAATTGGCTCGTGAATTCATTTCGGTTTTATATCCTGGAAGTGATCATACCATAGGCATCACTCTTGATAACTAAAAAATCGTCCTTAGAATTTTATATGTAGGTATTTTTTATTTATTTTATATTTAATGTAAACCATCTTCATTTTATGAATGATTGTATAAAATCCACAAATTTGACAATTAAAAAAAAAAACTGAAAAATAAAATGACAAATTGAAAAACTTGAAATAAAAGATAAATAATAAAATAAAATAGGGAAACACTGATAAAATTATAATTTAAAATGCCCTAAAAAAACTTATTTTGTAAATTAAATTTCCAAGTAAATATGCGAGTTTAAAGGCTTCCTGCACAAAGTCCTGAAGTATATTTAAAAAACCCTGCGTATCAATGGCCCACCAGCAGCTTGTCAGCTCACAGTAAGCTTACTTAGGATAAATTCAGACACCGGCCACTTTGCCACTAAGTCCATCGAATTGGCAGCAGCAGCACCAATCCACTTGGCTGTATCACAATGGCTGCATTTGCTCCACGTCATGGACAATTACTAGGGCGTCAATAGGGATTATCAGTGAAAATGTGTGGGGCCCGCAGGATGAATGGCTGCAAAACAAAAGCAGGCGGCGGTGTTGTATTCAGAACTGCATGGCTCAAATACCATGAAACTAATTTAAATATTAAATAAATGTATTTATGCTAATGCGCCGGCTGGCGCTCTGAGCATACAGAATTGCTCAATTGCCTTCAATTGTGCACATTTAGCGCCAGCCTGCCTGCACTGAGGCATTTGTGGTCCTGCGGGCGGCGCAGAGTATTGTTCACTCTCTGTACTCCATATCACATCTATTTGCTGTGCGTGTTTGCCAACGCTCCCCAGTGACCCAAACACGGTGCACAGTAGCAGTCCCAATTAAACTTTTCGCGTTGCTTTTAATAACTTGAAATTGCTTAAAGCCGCCGAATTGAATTTCAAGCGCTTTACTCTTGATGTTGGCTCCCATTCAAATGCTCCACATGTTTTGGCTGCCCCAGCAATATATATGTATATGCCATGGAGAGCTTTTCAAGTTCAGGATTCCCATGGAACTCATTTGGCAATTGCTGACTTGGCACTCTCGTCGTCTTGTGGTGAGAATGCGCAGTTTGGTCCAGAGCATCTCGCTCGTGAATGTGCTAACGTGCACTGAAAAAAATTATCTCGTAACAAGGGACGTAAAAAACAATTTGAATAGAACACAAATTATTTTATTTCTTAGATGCATATTTATTTTTTATGTATTTCGCCAATTATTTATTACTCTCACTCACTCTTTTCTTTCATTTCTAATTTAATTTTTCCCTTTTAATTTAATCTAATTTATTTCCTAACTTTACTTAAATAAATAAATAAATATTTTGGTAGTAAGCAGAATATTTTATTAAAATATTTTAATGTTATTTAATTTTAATATTTAAATAAATATATGTGGAACTAATTATTAAGTTTTGCCATTTAAAAATGAAATATTTCAACTTTTAATCAAGTTACAAAATAATAATAATTTAACAAAATCAACACAAATTTTACACAACGAGAACAAATAAAATAGCTCAGAAAGATAGTCGTTTACGGATAGAGAAGCAGAGACAGAGCCTAACAATTAATCAAGTGTGGCTGCAACTTGTAAAATCATTAAAAGTGGCAGCAATTGGATTAGAGCCGACAGCTCAGACCGGGTGGCTGGCTGCAACTCCGGGTAACTTACTCGGCCAACCGCAAGCCAAGCACCTGGTCTAGTGCCTCACAGTGTGTGTGTGTGAGTGTGAGTGTGCGTGTGTGCTTGTACTACACACACATGGATATTAAATACATGTATGTGCATAACGGTAACACGATGCACCTTGTTATCCCGGCCATTAAGCTGTTTTACAACAGTGCCTGTGGCTACGAGCCGGCCTATTCACTTGATAACAATGACAGGCGCGTCAACAGAGCTTAGACACTTAAATACTTATAACACACGGTTATTACCAGGTTCAGGTGTTTAACATTTACATAAGCCAAGTGCAGGTCTTCATATTTTATAGTCCATTAGCCATTGGCATATATGTACATTAAGTGCGCTTTAAAAATGAAGGACATACTTTTATTTAAGCACAGGCAGCACAAGTATCGATTAGCAAACACAAGTGACCAGCAAAACGATCAAATTTAATATGAAATTAAGTTTCGCATTACTTATTCACTTATTTAATGGCAAATAATAGGCTGGCAAATTAGTGTTAGTGCTGTATTTTGTGTGCAAAGATCAGAGCATTGATTTGATGATAATTTATTAGATAATTTTGTCAAGACGTTGCCCAGGTCAGAGATAATGACGACAACAGCAACAGAGCAAGTGTGGCAAGCAAAGGCAACCGACAACAGCAGAGAAAATAAATTCAAATTGAAAGGTAAATGCGAAAATCGTGTTTTAAATGTTTGAATGTCAGGCAGAGCGAACTCAGGGACAAACAACTGAAGTCTGAAGGCTGAGCAACACTCTCAATCTCAGGGATGCTCTTGTTGTTGTAGGGGATGATTTCAGAATTGGGAATTGCCAGGCACTTTGGCATTTATCAAGTGTATACAGCTGGCAACTATTAAAATTGTTTAAGGCCAGCTGATTAAAATGTTTGCGGTAGTCAACGTGGCGAATCCGCAATCTGAAATTGTCAGGCCTGCCAAAAGGTAGAGCTCGTCGTCGTTTATTTATTTAAAGTAAACTTGAATTAAAATATAATTATATTGTGGCCTCTTTGAATAATTCAAATACGTTTTCCTTTTTCTTTCCTTTTTTTGTTGAAACCCCACAGCTTACTCAACGAACCCTTCGAATCTCTCTGAAGAAGTATTCAAACCGGGTTCGAAATATATTAAAATATAAATAATAAAAAAAAAGAAAAATAATATTGTTTAAAAACTAATAAAGTAAATTAATAATTAGATTAAAGTTAAAGAGAATTACATATTAAATTAATGTGATTTCAAATCAAAGATATTAACGCTAGATTTAATATATTTAAATAACTTTGTTTGGCATTATTGAGATTTTTATTGAGAGATCCATTTTATTTTTCTTAGAAATATTTGATGAACTTATTAAATAGAGTAGCTTATCTGTGAACATGTTGCACACATCTGTCTTAACTGGTTTCTCAGTTTCAGGTTTGAATGCATTTAATTTAGCTGCAAGGCGATGGCCTCAATAATTACAGTATTAATGCGTTGGAAAGTAGCCAAAAAATTGGTCATTTATTAGCCAAAATTCGAGTTTGTGCATTTTGAAGCATTTCATTGGTGCTGTTTGGATTTGGCCCATCTTAGGGCTACTCTAATTGTTGTACACAAATTCAATGCTCACGAGTGTGGAAATGTGTTTAAATGCAAATTTTAGCCATTCAACCCTCTCGGCAGCGTCAGCTGCCGTCCAGTAGTAGCCCTGTGGCGGTCCTGCACTCGCCCATAAATTATGCATGAGTCTGGGACTATGGTTTCTCATCATCGGCATCGGCATCGTCATCGTCATCATTGTGCGGTTTGCGGCTGACCGCCTCTCCTTATCTTTGTTTGGCCAGAAGGGTGAGGTGGCAGGTGAATGGATGGGATGGCTTTGTTCGTGTTGGAGCTGATGGCGAAGTGTTTGGTATTGTTGCACTAATAGCTGAAAGCATTGACTTTGTTTACGTAGGGGGCTTGTCATTATAATATGCACCAACTACCAGCGGACAAAAAGAGATGACAGCCATCATTGTTCACTGTCGACTGCTGTTGTTGCTTTCACAGCGAACTGCATTTGCATTTCAAAACAAGACTTGACTTTGCGCTCACAGTGAAAAATGTTTATCCATAATATTTATCCATCTTGTTTATATAAATATATATTATAAATAGTCTTACTTTCATTTTGATTTAAATCTAATTCATAATAATATAAAAATTAATAATTATCCATAATAATCTTATTTATATATGTATAAAATATATAAATATATCAAAAATTAAACAAAGTTTGTTAAATAAAATTTGCCTGTTCAACTAAAGATATCAGGAAATCCCAAACATAGTTGGTAGTTGATTTCAATTTTGGTTAAATGTGTTACTAACATTTTTCCAAATACCAATCGATTTCTTATTCAAATTTATGATAATTCAGCTGGCATAGAGCCTGGCAGCACTTGAACCACACTCCCTTGCCTAGCGCCCAAATGTATGCAATGCTGTCGACGACGGCACATTTGCCATGCCACAATTAGCGTGATTTTTGCGAGCTCTGCATGCGACACAAAAACTCAAAGAATCAAATATATACAGATAAACGACGATTTAATACCCTCTTACTTGAAGTATTGTTTATTTGCAGCATCGCCAATAAAAAAACTAAAACAGTCAAAAAATGATAAATGAAAAAATGATTGAAATGAAATTACAAATTAAATGATACAAAATAAAAAGTAAATAATTTAATTTCAAGCTATAATGAATGAAAATAAAAATAAAAAAGGAGTGTAACAAAATGTTTATTTGTTTTATGACTTATTAATTAAAGAAGATATTTTAAGGAGTAAATATATGAAATATTTGGCTAAAACTGCGATTATCTTATCACTATATCAACCACAAGAAATCGTGAATAACATCCACCTGAGTTACACACTCAATAGCCAAAGTGCGATATCCATTATAGGGGCATATTACACTCTCGAGGCCGAAGTCAACGTCAACCGCCAGTTGGTGTGCAATTTGTATGCGCTCCACAAAAAATGCACGAAATCAATTTGTCTCGAGGGTGGCAGCTTGAGACGCGACACTAGTAAAAACGAGCCTTATCGGTTGAAAAAGGGGGAAATTTAACAGGAACTGATGGACGCCTTTGACAGGACGAAACACTAGACCAACAGATCACGTTTAATGCGAATCAGACACAATATGGTACACCCAGTTGCAAATGACATCCAACATTGTTGTTACGCTCCCCCCATCCAGTTGCATGTTCTTCTTCTTGTTGTTTTTCTTATTTGGGTTGCAACTGCTTCTGTCAACCTGTCTGTCTGTCTGTTTCTCTGATGCGCTGGCAGCAACTGCAGCGAATGATACTTGAGGTAAAACTTTCCTTGACGAAAGTTTTATGCGCACGACTTGACAAGTCACGACAAGTCTCTCTTTCTCTATCTCTCTCTATCTCTAGCTTTATCTCATTATTCCCTGTACCTATAAAGTTGATGAAACAAGTTCTGATGCCTACTTTCTAACCCCTCATCTACTTGAGCAAGAGTTAAACTATATTTAATATATACAACATATTTACTTCAAACACCTCAAAATGTGTCTTTAACTCTCCATGAGGGAACTTTTCATAAGATACTGTTTATACTTGGACAAGTTCCACTAAACTGTAAGTAAAGCCGATAAGTTTAAGCGATCACAACTAAAAGTTAATTGTAATAAATCAGCAAATACAGAGAAAAAGAGTGCGGCGAACACTAAAATCGAAACCAATCAATTTCGAGCTGTGTTTATCTTAGAGCCGAATTATGTTTGGATTATTCTTGACGTGGCTAAAAACAATCAATACAAATAATTCAAATTTAAATAGATACTTAAAAATATAAAATATAAACCATTTAAATAAATAATACAACAAAGAATATTGCACTTTCTATTGGGTCATCTGATAACAATGTTGTGCGTGGTCTGACAAGGGTATCCGCAAGTCGAGCAGCGGTCTCTAATGCACTCCGTCAGGCTATTGCATGCGGTTACAAAAACTCACAAAAACCGGAAGTGAAGCGATGCTGTGTGTGTGTGTTTGTGTGTGTGAGTGAGTGTGTGGTGATGTGACGTGTGCTGTGCCTGTGCCCAATGAGTGTAATGAGTGTGAAAAATTCATTAAAGTTGCACGTGCGAAATTATATATTATACACACAGCGGGCATTCATGCAACATACATATATACACGTATGTGCAATTTGAAGTGCATGCCGTGTTTACACAGATAGGTTGCCAGCGCAGTCATTTTGAGTCGGGTACGGTTAATGGCTGACGGCGTTTTAGTCATTATTTTCTCATTAGCTTGTCTATTATTAAATTGCTTTTAAAACGGGCGTATTGCACGTGACCATCCGTAATTCATGTGGCATCCAATACGTGTGGCAAGAAAAAAGATGTTTTAATTTTCTGTTTAGCTTACAGGTGAAAAGGAAACTGAAAACAGGAAATAACGTTTACCTCAGCCCCGCTAAAAATTAAATATCCGTGTAAACGGAAGTTAATCTCACGACATTTAAATTTGTATTCGTAGTTTAATTTTTTATTTCGTTTGTCTTGCTGTGAACTGATTATCATGCAGCAAATGTTTAAAATAAGTTTCTAAAAATAGTTTTCTAATGATTCCATTTTGGGGATGTCCACTCTGTGGCAGTGAAAACTACATTATTTTTCCATTTAAACCACGTCTTCTTCTTCCATTTGGTGATCACACAATTGAAATCGATCGACATCGGTATTAATGTTAAGTTGCAGTTGCACAGTCTTAGCAGTGCATCACAAGAGGCCTGTTACAACTCCTACTTCGTTCCCACAACTAATGTTTCCGATTTGTCCTACTCGTATGTCATCCTCTTAATTATTGATTACTATTCAAAATGAATGAAAACAACATAATATATAAGTAATTGATTTAAATTCACGGTTTTATGCAAATGATTGATTATTTCTCTACTTTCTAACACTTTAAAAAAAGGTTAGAAGGGTCGACAAATCGAGTCATTTATCTGCCAATGCAAATGCCATTTGACAATTTTGATTGATTTTTCTGGGCGACTGATTTCAATTGCACACAATCCCCGTATATCAATAGGTCCCATCTGCCCCCGCACCCACCATATTATACATGTCCCTGACTGTAGCAATTATGGTAATAAATACGTTAACATTGCCAGAGTGCCCGTGTCCTGCGTTCATGCACGTCGTACCAAATAACAAAAGTCACGCAGAGTCACCTTTTCCCACCGGTTCCTTTCCCTCGGTCATCAGGCCGGCAACTTGTTGCTAGCAAATCGTTTTCGCTTCAATGGAGAAAAAGCCAATAAAAAATGGGCAGAAAAGCAAAAAAAATTATTTTTTTTTTAAAAAAAGGTAGGTGACATCGGCTAAACTGTCATTGACACTTACAAATTGAATTCTTGATAGCAGCCACCACCAACCAACCAAAACATTTTACTTCCCTGATGTGACACACAAATATCAAAGTAGGCAGAAACAACGATTTAAACGAGATCTTTGATATATAATGCGGCATGTAAATAACAACAAATCAATTTTTAAATAGGCAGCCTGCCATCCCGGCAGCTTGGCAGACAGACCGACAGACAGGTCTTGGCCACCACCGAACCGAACCCAATGACAAGCACCGACAACAATGAACCCTATTCAAATGCCATTTACATAGTCACTTTGTATATATATATACATATGTACGTGTGTGGCAATGTTTGTGTCTATTTGTGTGTGTGTGGTTTAGAGCGTGAACTAGGACTCGTAGACCAGCAGCTGTCAGTTGGCCAGGACTGAGTCAGGTGCCGAGATAGCAGATAATTGCTGGCATTGCTAAATCGACTTATCCTGGTAGCAATCCAAAATTGATTAATTGCTAATTTGTTTCTCAGTAATCTGAGAAAGCCAAAAGCATCCGACACCGGCATCACTTCATGAAATTTTTGATGCAAACCTATTCGAAATAGTAGATGAGAAATTATTGTCAAGTTTGCTCCAATTTACAGAGTTTTAAAGAAGCCGTTGGAACCGTCTTATAATAATAATCGAGTTTAGGGACGGAATTGTATTCATTTACTTTTTAGCTAATGTTTACTGAATGCATTCCACAATAAAAAGGGTTTAAGAAATACAAATTTTAAATTATATTTAAAATTCAATAAAATTAAATTGGAACATATACGATTATTATCGGTGAAATACTATATTATTATATATTATATTGTTTCTTGTTTGGTGTGGAGTTTGAAACTTTGTAACTTCACATTTGGCTGGAGGGAATCGATTCCCGACTGGATTCGATATATATAGGAGCATAGAAAACCTCTTGGAATCAGTTTAAAATATATTTAATAAAAATACTCAGAATATTTCAGATTATCTTCAAACTAAAAACTAAAGTAGGCAAGCTGTCAAACTCATATCACTTCTGTATTTTCAATCTAATTTCCTAAACACAAATACAAAATATTGACGAAACAAGTATTATGATAATTAGTAGTATTTATACTTGACCAATCGCGAAAACTTCCCAAATTCGTAATTAATATATACATATATATATATATATATATATATATATATATATTTAAGTTCAATGGATTTGCTGTGTGTTTGCATCGCCGCCTTGTTGCAGTTGAATGGTTTCTCCACGTTTATAATGCAGCCTGAGGACACATGCTCGCCAGCACCTCCACTCGGAAGCTATTTCTTTCTGCTGGCCACGATGTGTTTTCTGTGGGACCTTAACATCTATCCGCGTCGGTTCGAGCACATGAACAAGCTCTGGAAGCTTTTTATTGAGCTTGCCGCCTGCATATTTCTGGGCGAGATCGCAACGCTGATCATTTGGTGTGGGCTGGAGCGGGTTGTTTACCTTGGAATGCAGCAGCTGATCAGCTACATTGACAACTGTAAGGAGTCATTAAGATACTGGCTGACAGGTCTCGCCACCGCTTCGTTGGGTGGCGCCCTATTCTGCTTCATCATAGAAGCCACGCAGCCGCAATTGCGGCGTATAGTAAGCAACCTTTGGCGCATGGACAACTCCGATAGGCGCCGCATCCTGAAAGCCTGCCGCATGGCTATGTTTTCCTCCCGCCGACACTGCAATAATGAGGAGGAGGAGTATTGCGACGAGGAGACTGATAGCGAAGCTAGCTACTGAATATGCTGGGTCTGCCACTGAGCAAATCATGTCCTCGCATTTCACTGCTGAGTGTTGTGTGTTCTATCCATTTGGAATTTATATTGCGTGTTCACATTTCGACGAGATTTTTTAGTCTGCACACAACAGAAATTGACTTTCCTTCAGTCCCCCACATTTTGGCCATCTGTAACAATAAATTGCGTTTGCGTGAACAGCAAAAAAACGAAAGAAGATAAATTCTTTGACTTTGTTGTTGGCCTCCTTTGCAATGCATGGCTGCCAAAATTGTGTCACTGAACGGGTTGTTGCCAGCAACTGTCAAACCGGTTTGTATAAATGCGGTCCTTAGTCCGAATGAGAGATAATTTGGTATGCAAGCATAAGATTAATGCCATTAACTGCTGCAATAATTCATGGATAGTTTCTTGCATCCCAATTATTGTTGATTGTTATAATTAATTCCAAGTCTGCAAACAGTTGATCAGAATTATTTATAGACCCTTTGGTGTATTTGCGGTATGATTTACGATGATTACATAAATCATAAGAAAGAAAGGACTTAGGCAAACCATTTAATTAGGTTAGCTGAAGCATTTAATAGGTATTATTAAGAATCTGAACTAAACATTTCCTCTATCATTCTTTATTTCTTACTTCTTATTTACGCACAGCAGTTAAACTTAAAAATTATAAATTAAGCTGTAAATTATTTGGTCAAGACTCGAAAAATGAAAAGGTTATACAAATATGAGCATAATCAAAATGGAATAAATTGATCTTATGCAAAGTTAAATCCTCAAAATAGAATTAAGATCGGGGTCAACTCCTTGATAGATTTAAATTGAGTTCAGGTTACCAAAATAAAATGAATAATTCTGCCGTGTTTACCCGAAATGCAGACATCCAACATAGTTTGGAGCCAGTTGCGGATGTCGTTGCTGTTGTTTATGTGGCTTTTGTGGCAGTTACATTCAATCATCGTCAATCATCGTTATGGGTAAACTGGTTGCTGCACAACACATCTACACAATCGCAAAATGAGTAAAGGGAAAAACCATTCACAGATTGTATTGCATACGAAATGGTCACATCTGCTAACTTTGATTACTCGGCTAAGTTGGGTTGGCCAAAAAAAAAAACATTGTGCTTGATTTGCGAAGGGCACGTAGCTGACAAATACATAGAAAACTCGATGTGTAAGGATTTATTAAGTCAAGTATGAGTCAACGGCTTCGATTTGCCTACTCAACCAGAGCCTTTTTTTCCTTTGAATTGGCAGACAGCAAACCCATTGATTGGCATTCAAGGATTTTTACAGAATGTTTAGATTGCTGCAAGAACATGTCCTCCAATCAGAAAAAGGGCTGTTTTAATTTATGCCAACAAATGGTAGACAGCCGACTCCAGATACAAGGACAATATCATCTAAACATAATCATAAGTAAGAGCAAAATCTCATAGTCCATGAATTATTATTTTGTGTGACTCAAATATGTTAGTAACCCAAGGATTCCAAGAAATATTCACTCTTTTCATTGTGGTGCACCTACGCAAACATTCGCACAAATTCTAAACGGGACCGGTTGAGATTTGTGGAGCCGAAACCCGAGAAACATATGCGAATGGGGCTCAGAGTGAATTATGTCATATAATTTGTCGGCAGGCAGGTGTTGCTCATTAATCTTGTGCTCGCTTTTGAGCCGCCTTTCTCTGCGATTCTCTGCCGCTTATTTTAGCACACACTCGGGGCCTTCACACACACGCGTACACAATCATACACACGCACACACACGCACATATTCCCACCTAGATAAGCTTCTCACTTTCCGTTTCAGTTTATTTTGTTTTTTACCTGGCCGAAGGTTTTATGCCTAATGGATTTGGGCCTTGATGTGCCAACGGTTTATACCATATTAGACTGCATAGCTCTAGGTTAGCATGTGTGTGTGTGTGTGCGAGTGTGTGTGTGTGTGTGTGTGTGTGTGTGTGTGTGTGTGTTAGGGTTCGTTGGTGTTGAATTGTCTACATTAGAGACCATCACTTGTAGTCCTCATCGCTTTTCCCGCCCGCCCTTCTTACCAACCAGCCACCATGCTGTCCATAAATAATTTTCGAAATGGCCATATATATATGGCTATTATTCCGTGCCGTGGCTGATTCGTTGTTAATGGCCAAATGGCGGCTGCTGTGTTTCCTTTTAAAATTAACCAGAAATTATGGCATAATGTATGCATAAGTTAAGATACCCTTAAACAGATGTAAATCACTAGCTCAAACTTCAGCTCAAACTTAGAACAAGTAAAACAACTCAAATTTGTATTCGAAAAATAAAATTCATGTCGAAAATAGAATACTCTTCGATAGAGTATGGCAAATTCCACTTGTTGTTTTTATTGACGTTGTCTTCGTGTGCTGGAAGAAGAAATTGAATTACCCAGTCCGCAAGGATAAAATTACCATTTGTATGGATTGTACGTGTTTTGGTAGCACACTGATGAAATTTCGACCCACTCGAATTTTTGTACATTCAAAGAAATTTTATATTTATTTTTAAAATTGGAAATTTTGGTTGTCGCACACACGCCACATATTTTTTAATTTGTTTAAATGTAAATTGTGTTACTGTTAACATTTAAAAATGGTTTGCTCCAATTTTGGGGCTTTTTATTTGTAAACAATATTTATATATGTATATTTTATTTAATTACAATTCGGTGATGGCATTGTTATGGAAATACAGATTTTGAGTTCTTATCAACGTGCCAAATTGCATTGACGAATTTCAATTTGAATAGTTTTATTCAGAGACAATTTTTATGTTTATTCACCTGGCTCAGATGGAGAATATTTGACAATGAAAAGCTGCTGATTTGATTTATTTCAATTACAGAATTCGTTTTATTTTTGGGCCAATTCGGCCATATTATGTCCTTTCAGAGTCAATCAAATCAAATTGTTGCTAGGCAATAACGCAATTAAATATTTTGGCTTACACTTAATTCTAATTAAAATGTACATTAATATAGAACAAAACGTGTGAAACATTTCAAATTTTGGAGTCTTTGTAATGCTGTTATATTTTCTATGTATTTTGGGGCCTTTCTTAATTTCATAAATTTGAAATTAGTGGCAAATAATATGTTATTTGGAGCAAGGTATCACTGCTGCTGTTGATTGATAAGTTAACTTGACAAATGTTGTTTAATTTTAATAGCTCTTTAAACCAGCTAAAAAATGTTTGTTTAATTTTATTAGTTTTTTTTTTAACCACTCTTTAATTAGATAAACAATTACATTTTATATTTGTATTTAATTTCTTAAGTTTTAAAATTGTTTTTTAATTTTTTTCACTTTTATTCTTTAGTAATAATAAAATTCTTCATTTGCAACGAGATTTTGAGCCTTTCTACTCATTTGTTAACTTATCTACTTACAATATTTTCAATGACGCCTCTTTTGAATTTCGTTTGTAATTATCTATAATTTTTTCGCACTACTATACACTTTCTTCGGTTTTTCTGTTTTCTCTTTTATGTAGTTTTCGAACTAAGTGTGCTCACATCAAAAAAACATTAAGTATTGGACCAAAAATTACGTTTGAACCTCAGATAAGTTTTTTTTTTATTATGGACATGCGCTATTTAACTTTCTTCTTGATACCCTGCCAATAAATTCAAACAGCTATTTACATGCAGCAAATCTTCTTTGTTTGAGCAAAACTTTGAGAAAAACTTTAAATGGTTTAACGGGTGACTTATCAGTTACACAACAGAAGAACAAATGCATATATAGATATATATATATGTATATATGTATGTGTGTATTCGTATGTAAGCCATGCCGTCATCTGTGACAAAGTAAGAAAAGTAAAAAAGAAAAAACTAATCGGACTAAGGGGTAAAAAATCATATTCGGCGCCATTTACTTTTAGCTATGGTCGCCATTGTGTCGACATGGTTTTCATACCCTACAGCAAAGACCACTCAAAAGGTATATGAAATGACGAACAAATATTTCCAATCTAGCTAACTGAAGTAAAGCTAATCACAATATTTGACAACTGAATACTGAAGAAAGATATATTTTAGCAGGGTAGCTGAAAATCGACCAGTCTATGCGGACGAGACTTTCTTGCCAAGCTACTTGTGGCAAGTTCATTGAAATGGTGGAAATCAATGCGGCAGATAAACATTCCGATTGACATTTTCTATTTGAACATTCTGCGGGTGTGCAAGTGAAAATCGCACTGAGGCGGAGGGAAGGAAAATCAGATGAAAAATACGTGAAGCTTATTCAAGTGTTCAAATTTATAGTTCCATGTTTACAGCAAGCAAAGGATTGCACACCAGAAACACCTTGGAGTGTCAAGCACAGTCGCCAGAGACCAGAGAGAAACCAGAGAACGGAGGACGGAGATAAACTATCGCTGGCTGGCCAGCTCCGGACAAGTAAGTGGACACGTTTAAATGAATGATATGTTTGCCTTGAGCGCTGTCCGGCTGTGTGTTTGTCTTGTCTTAGCCAGTCCTCTGCCGGATGCACAGATACATATATCTCTGTCAATGACAGTTGTCAACATGACAGTTATAAGGACAACACAAATGTTACGGATGTTCGACTCCATGCCCAAGACATATTTAGTCTGACTCAACCGGGGCGTTACACAAGACTAATATTTATTAAACTTGATTTCCTCGAGATGATGCATGAAGGGAAGCCAAACTATTTCATACCTTACGGAAAATTAAGAGTGGCTTAGCAAAGAACTAAAGTTATATATACATATATACTTCTTAGTATATATATTTCTGAACCGAACAGATTGGATACATTTTTAGCATTATCCCTCTAATAGTTGCAGCAATATCTGCTTCATTCTTCTATTTATGACTATAAACTCTTAACGGATTTGTAAGCATCTCAAAGAATACAATTAAGGAATGAAAATTTTGTAGTAACCTTTTGGGTAGATTATGAAAAGGCTTTAAAGTTAGATAACAACTTATTGTAAGCCTGATGCAGAAGATAAGAAATCAAAAAAAAAAAAATTAAAGCATAACTTTGGAATAAATCTTATAAAAAGCACTGCGAGTGTAAAAATAGGAATTACCATCTAAAATTTTATACTCAACATATAATTATATTTCAGTATTTAAAAATACCACAAACTATAACAGTCTGGAGATATAATAGTAAGAAATGATAGGCAGAAGTTAAATAATATAGATAAAAAAGATATCATTTTGAGTTTAATCAAACACTATAGAAGTATCTATATAGTCTCTTCTAAATACATTCAACGTATAATTATATTATCAGTATTTAAATACAGCAAATACCAAAGTCTGGAGATCTAATAGTAAGAAATACTAGAATGAAGTTAAATTACATAACTAAAAACTAAAATTATGTTGAGTTGAATCGAACACTATAGAAGCATCTATATAGTCTCTTCTATATATAAAAGTATTGTATCTATATAGTATCTCTAAAGTATCTATATAGTATCTCTTTAGTCATAACAAGTTCGACTCTGAACTGATGGACGATTGTGTTTGCACTCTCTTTGGCAGGGTATTGGCAAGAGTCAACTCATGGGCTTTGTTTATTGTTAGCCCCAACTAGGCATGGCCAACACATACACAGACACATACACATACACAGACACAGACACAGACTCACACATACACAAATGCACATTCACATACATAAACATACACACACATACATATATGTATGTTCACGTAGCTAGCATGGAAATTGCCATTTAATGGCCGAAAATCAATGGGTGGGTCCTATGTAGATGCCACCCAAGCTGTCGCCGCTCTCCTCGGCAGTGACGCTTTCTTGCTCCATCTCCTGGTTCGTGCAGGAGCCATTGTTATTGCTGGCCTCGTAGGTATCGCTGTCGTCCACCAGACAGCATTCGCCGCAGTCATCTGTGGAGGAATTCACCTCATCGCTCAGATCGTCCAGCAGCGTCACCTTGGGCGCCATTAGCTCCTCCGAACAGGCGCCAGCTGTGCCGGCGACAGAGATTTTAATATTACACGACTCCACGCCGGACAGAAGCTGGTGCTGCTGCTGCTGCTGGTGCTGTTGCTGATGCGGATGCTGATGCTGAAACTGTTGCGGTATGGGCTGCTGGATGGGCGCATGCATTGCCCGGTAGCTCAGATTGGGAGTGCGCTGACCCATGCTGGCCATGCCCGGCGGCATCTGGGTGTGCGTCATGCTGATGGTGGGCGGCACACTCAGCACGGGGCCCGTCTTTGTGCCGTGGCCGTGGCTAGTATACATCTGATGCGTATCGGAGGCCAAGTTGTGGGCGGTCAGCTGCAATGGATGTTGATCCTTGCGCTCTGCAAATTATTTTCAAATAAACCAAAACTGTATTGTCAATCTGCTGGCATTCTTTTGCTTACACTTGTCTTCATAAAACTTGATGAGATATACAGCATATATGTAGATATATATATATATTATTGATCTACATCGCTAGAAGCTATGTTAATTTTCTACTCCTAAGGCAGAAAGAACAAGCATTCCTCGAAATTTAATTAATGGCAAATGTTTTCTTTCTTTTTGAATTTAAAACTGGATTTTGAAAATTTTTTGTAGAATTGCAACAAATAATCACAACATTTTTATATAAGTTTTACTTTTTTAAGTGAGTTTAGGTTGCGTTTAATAAAAGGATAATTGCAGATAGCCGCAAGGATGTGCAGCTGTTCGTTGCTGCTGCTTGTTGTAAGTCGGGGCGAGGACATTTAAAACATTCGAGCCTGCGGAAACGGAAGTCAAAGCGCATGTCAACGCATTTGGGTTATCGTTCAGGACAATGGGCAGGCAACTGTGTGGTGCTCAGCACAGTGTGTTAATATTGGCCCAAACGTTATCAGTGGTAAATGCTGCACAGGACGCACGGATCGAAAAACCCCGGAGACAGCAGCCACAATGCCGTTGTTGCTGCAGTTTTGGAACGCGCCTTTGTTCGTCGTCGCTTTCAAATTCCATTTCCACAATGGCGCTCAGATGTAGTTGTTCCCAAGGTGCCCCGCGGTGCATATATGTGTGTGTGTGCCGGAAAGTTGGTTCAAACATGCTGTCAGTTAGTCAGTCAGTCAGTCAGTTGCTTCCCTCCCCCCCCCCCCAGCAGGGTAATGCAATTATCTATCAAGAAGTTGTGCGGCCCCCCACGAAAATAATGTACTCACCCAGAGGCGCCACAAGCTTGGGCTGAAGCGGCAGCATGAACTCGTGTCCAGTGGTAGCCGCCCTCGGCTGCAGGCTCTGCACCGCCGGCACACTTAAGTAGTCCGCTAAAAGGCAACCAGCATAATATTTGAGTTGCGACGCCAAAAGTCAACAATGTAACGCAGGCGCCAACTTAAACCAAAAGTTTACCAACAACAAAAAAACCAAAAAAAAAACCAAGAAAAATACAAAAAAAAAATAAAAATATTAAAGGAATGGCAAACAATCAGAAAGTCCTTCGTGGCCGTGCGAAAAACTTTAAAAAGGCGCTCAAACAATTTTGTTGTACTTTTTTATGATACATTTTGTAATTTTCTGTTTTCGTACAGTATTTTGATAAAAAATTTCATAAAATAATCTCAAAGTTATGAAATCGGTTTTTGTTTCATCGTCATTATATAATTTTGATCAAAAGACTAAAGTTTTTACGGGGTAAGTGAAAATGTGCATAATTTTCTCGATAAGTGTGCAATCGAAAGCCAACTTTTTATTACGTGCAGCAATTAACAGCAAGTACTTATGAATAATGAACAACTCGAGAAAATGTGTATTAATTTTGAGAACTGCACACGTAAAAGGGGGGGGGGGGATTATATTTATTATAATTTATGTACAACTTTGCGAGTCCATAATAATTTTTGCCCAATTACGTTCATGCAATAAATTTAAAGGAATTTTTATGTACACTTTTCTTATCATTTTTAGTTGTGTGCCCAAGAAAGCATAATATTTAAATCAAAGTCCATTACAGTTTGCCTTAGAACAATATTTCATTGCAATTTTCACAATTTTCACATTTCACATTTGCCGCCTTGCTCAGCCCATTATAAATTTAAATGCTGTGCTGGAAAAGCGCAAGTTCGCCCTCAAGTGTGAAAATATTTTACTTTGCAGTTTTGCCGGCGAAACGCCAACATTTACAACATGTACTTATAACAAGAAAGCCAAGTTCAATTCCAAATGCCGACAGCTAAATATCCTTTCTATATTCCTTATATATATATTTTATAGTAGCTATAAATCTTGATAAATGATGGCAAATATTAAAGTTTAAGTACTGATTTTATGCGTAAGCTCAGAGAACTTTTCACACTGCGTTGTAAGTTGCGTGTTTGTTTTGAAATGCCCTCAGTAAGGGTATGGAAATTAATTTGTGCTACAGCTGCAAGGCAACACGCACCCAACACGCCCCAAAATAAATAGAGGCTAAATGTTGGACTTCCGCAAAATGCCTTTGGGTGTTTTAATGTTGCATTTTCAATGCCTCGTCCTCAGCTGAGGCAGTTGCATTCGTAGTGCAGAGTGCCGCACGTAAATTGTCGACGCCTCGGTGTCGCCACGGCTGGTGGCGTGTTGCCCGTTTTAATGACCACTAGAAGTCGGCAGCAGCCTTGCCACACTTTCACGCCCACCGCCAACAAACTATGCCTGCTAATGATTTACTTGCTATTTTAATGCTCTTTGAAGTCACAGTCGCAGTCGCAGTCGCCGTCGCAGTCGAAATGGGGTCCTTCTGCCCTTCTGCTAAGTGTACGTGAAAGACGTGAGCTTAGAAGTTGTGGCAACTGTGCGTGACTGACTGCAGCACGTACTACGCCAGTTCCGGTCACACACAAATCCATTTTTCACCCAGCCTCCGACGGAATGTCGAACAGTTTTACAACCAGCCGGAAGTGCGATGGGGAAAAGGAAATGTTCGAAGTTGTAGAAACAATTAAATTTCAATTAGGTTTCAGTTCGGATGCTAAAATGTTTTCCATGTTACGAAATTTGCCAACTTGTTGCGACGCAATTTTAGGTTTTCTTCATTGAATAATGTTGTACGTACAACATGCTGAACTACACAAAACATTGCAGCTAAATTAGTGCATCGAATACACTTTGAAACGTAGTCAAAAATAATTTGCCATAATTTATATTCATAATAGAATTTACAAGTAATAAAGCTCGACATGAATGCAGCTAGTAATTTTGTTGAGTAGATTCGACTGCAGGTTCTACTTTTGCTGCTTTCTCCTCAGATATAAATCCAGAAATATAGAAATCTTTTCAATATGGGTGTTTCGTATCCGATCTGGATGAAATATGCCAAAATCCATAAAACATAATACTTAACAAATTCAATGCTCAATTCATACTCAATTTAAGAGTTATGTTTTTCAAATTTTGGCTATTTTTAATAACAGCAATAAATTTGCATCGATATTCGCAAAGTGAGAGGAATATTCGCTACTTTCAAAAATAAATAGTTAACTATATATTATGAATGTATTTTTCGTTTAAATATTATTTGCTGAGTTTTAAAATGATCTGGCTTTAATGAGCTTATTGCAGATTCAATCTTATCAGTAGGTCGAGCTTGAAAGCACTTTTCTTTTAAGTGATTAATGGAATATTCCAACGCTGCACACAGTTCATGTCAAATTTGATTAACTCCGTGAAAAGTTCGTCCTGGTCAAGCGGGAAATGCCTCCAGCGTGCAGAGCTAAGAAGAACTTGTGCAACACCTTACACCTAAAGGACGTTGCAGTCCTTAAGTCCTTTAATTAAAATGCACATTGCGCAGCTTAAATGTTTTGACATTGGGCGAACGTACAAATTTTACGCCTTTAGTTTGGGCCATTTTTCCACAGCTTTGCTGGTCGAGCAAATGGAAAAGTTTTTCAATTTGTTTGACGGTAAATGAACTTTTCTATGCCACCAAGTGTTCGGTGTGTGCGTGTGTGTGTGTGCCTGTGTGTGGCAGGATGAAAATTGGCATTTGAATATGGCATAAAAAAGGCATTTGCTATCATAATAAAATTGTAATTAAAATTAAATGCAAAATTGGGCAAACGGGTACTTTGAAAAGGATATGTGCAAGGAATAAGGGAAATGCTTTCAAAATGCTAACGAAACGTAAAAAGTTTTCCGCTTTTTTATTGGCTTGCAGTGGCTGCCCAAGTGACAAAATTATAGCACTCAAATTTATAGCATGCGATAAATTTTAACTTTTTAATTTTAAGCTTCACCTCCCACCAGCCACCCACCTCCAAGGATGACTCCTTGGACAACTAATTGTGGGATGGGGTGGGGATGGGCAGGGGAAGGGGAAAGGGGGGCACACATAAAAGTTTTTACCAAGCCATTAAAATGAAATTCGAATGTCTTTGGAAATTGTATCAAACATTTTCATGCCCGGTGCAAGGATGCATGCGGACTGTGTGTGTGTGTGTGTGTGTGTGGGTATGGGGTGTGGGTTAGAGGAGTTGTGCGAGAAGCAGAAAATGGTAGAAACTCTGGACAAGACAAGGGGTCAAGACAAGCACTTACAACTGATGTAGGAGGGACCAGCACCAGCGGCCGATAGCAGCATCGATGTCGTCGTCGTCGTCATCGTCATCGTCGTCGGCATCGTCATCGTCATCGTTGTCGTCATCGTCGTTGTGTCGTCACAGTGGCCATGACTCGGAGCTTGGCCGTGACTGTGGGCCGTGTGTGTGGTGCTACTATATGGAGTGTGGGTGTGGCAGTTGGCCGCCCAGGTCGTTGGCGTCGCCCTGTGCAGATGCAGGCCAATGACATTCACGCCGTTCACATTGCCTGACACGCACACATACATACATTTGTTACAGTTACAGTTACAAGTTGCAAGTTACATGTTGCAAGCTACGAGTTTCAGTTAAATAAACACACACACGCATTCTGTGATGGGGTAGGCTGGGTTGGAGTGGGTTTAATTTGAGTTACAAACAACAAAAAACACAGAAAAACAACATCAAAAGATTCCGAGGAAATACATGTTCGATGCACACAAATACACACAACTATGTGCACACATACACACTTATGGCTTAGGCAGTCTCTGTGTGAGGCAGTGTGTGTGGCAGTGTGTGTGGAAGTGTGAGTGGCAATGTGTGTGGCAGTGTGTGTGGCAGTGTGTGTGGCAGTGTGTGTGGCAGTGTGTGTGGCAGTGTGTGTGGCAGTGTGTGTGGCAGTGTGTGTGGCAGTGTGTGTGGCAGTGTGTGTGGCAGTGTGTGTGGCAGAGTGTGTGGCAGTGTATGTGTGCTTGTCTATAATATATTCTCAGTATTTAATTGTGCGTGTTTCAAATCAAAAGCGGCGTCAAATAATTGTATTATATATATATAAATACATATATAAAAGTATATATATATGTATGTGTATGTGTATATGTATGTGTATGTAATTTATAAATGAAATAATAAGCCAAATTTAAAACGGAATAAAAAATAAATAAAAACATGACAGTTAAATTTGCCCACTCAAGTTTTTAGAAAATGGCTTGGGCTGACTGCAAAAAATATTGAAATAACAAATGTGATTTTTGCAGCTCTCTAAAAATAATAAAAGTGAAAGTGCTCTAATTTTTATGCCAGACACATCTCCTGAAGGATCAGCAATAGTTCATCTAAGCCAGCAATTTTATTTATTCACAAATCGGGCACACGAGTGCCTTCCACATTTTTGTCATACTACATTTATGCATCATATATATGGCTCCTTCTACTACTAATTTGCTAAATGAAATATTAATATTTACTGAGTTGTTGCCAAACACAATTTTGTTAAATGCACAAACGAATAAGAACAACCAAAAATGGCTAAATGATGAAAGGAGTTCAAAAAGACAACTTCTATGTTGACTGCTTTATTCAGAAACCAAACAAATAAAAAATAAAAAAATGAAATCAAATCAAGTTGAATATGCAAATAATAAAGTTGAATTAAAACCAGGTTTAAACACTCAATTAAACAGCTGCTTCCAGTGCACAGCGGATCTTGAAAGTATCTTTTGCATGAAATCTTTTGAATAAACAGCAGCTGCCATTTCCATATTTAGCGCAAGACCCCCGCAGGGACCCAAGGGGAGCGCTGGCAGCTGAAAGTTGCTCTGGAGAGTGCATAAATAATAAAGTAATTAAACAATAAATTGAATGAAATTAGTCTCGCCTCCGGAGGAGCTTCACATGCAGCGCAAGTGTTGCCAAAGTGGGTGTGTGTGTGTGTGTGGCCTGCATATGTGGCAGATAAGTGATACAAGTGAGTGAGGCCGATGTTGCTGTTCTGTTTGTCTGCTGTCAGTTGTCTTTGTGTCAGTGTGTGTATTTGTTTGTGTGTTGGCTGTTGTGGACTGCTGAGAGTGTTGCCTGTTTTGGTTGTTGGCTATTTTATTTGCTGCCTGCTCTTAAACAGCTGCACACACAAGAAGTGACATCGAAAGAACAACAACAAATGATAATCAACATTTAGCACAACAACAACTACTGCAATTGGCACAATGTGTTGCTGAGATATACGTACACATAAGAGCAGGCCAAGTAATCGAGACAGAGACAGCGAGAGAGAGCGCGAGAGAGAGAGAGAGAGCGCTTTACTTACCAATTTTAGCGCTGCCAAACGCATCCTTGAACATGGGCGTGGGCGCCTGCACGGTGGTGTGGGCGTGACCGCCAACTACGCCCGGCATCGTGGGCGTGGTCTGCTTAATGGCGTTCGTCCGATTGCGATGCGGCGCCGGCGGCTCCCGTTTGCGACGCGGCTGCTCCACGGGCAACACGCGACGCCGTTTCTTGGGCAACTTGGAGCGGGCCTAAAACCAAAACAGATTTACAATTATTTATTATTTATTATTTATTATATATTATATTTTATTTATTTATTTATTTATTTGGGTACTAAACATATTTATTTACTTATTTATTTATTCATTTATTTAACTAATTATTAATTTATTTAATGTAGACCAAAGAAATAAAATAAAATAAAATACAAATTTTAATTTTAATTTAGAGTTAAAAATTATTTACAAATATGAGTAAATAATTTAATTAATAATTTAAAATTAAAGAAATAAAACAACAGGATATAATAAATCCAATATTTCATTTAATATATTTCAGTTATATGTTTTATTAATTATAAGTCATTTTTTTTAAATTTTTTTCAAAATTTTTTGCATTCAGCAAAAACATCAATCTTAACCAATTTCATTCAACCAATAAATTGCCATTCAAATAAAATGTTCCAAAATTGAACTCTTTTCCATATTTAATCAAGATCTTCAATCAATATTTGTTTGTATTTTAAATGAAGTAAATAATAAACACGAACAAACGAATGGAATTCATTATGATGAAGTGTACAAATCAAACTAGAATTTAATAAATAAACAAATAAAAATAAAATAAATAAATTGTGATTTTAAATCAATGCTTTTCATTCATCTTCTGAATTCTAAATTCTGAATATATCATCAAATTAAAATCAAAATTATTTAGTGTATAAAGCCAATCAATAAATATATATTTTTATTTAATTTAAATTTAATACAATAAAATGCAAATTCTTTGAATTCATCGGTGTAGATAAAATATCAATGTTTTTCACTAATAGTTATCAACCCATCAATTAGTAAATATTCTATTTTCTATTGTCTTATCAAATATTTTAAAGGACAATTGAAAAGTTTTATAAATACAATAGAGATGAATCGATTGATGCTGCTTTAGTCCATTTAATAAATGAATTGACTTAAGTATCTTTGAGATGAGGTCAAAGTTGTTGGGGCTCTTGAGCACTCACCTGTGTGTGCGAGTAAAACATGGAGAAATTGCTAACGATAACAGGTACGGGGAGTGCGATGGTCAGGACACCAGCTAAGGCGCACAGTGCGCCCACAAACATGCCCGGATAGGTCTTGGGCGCCACATCGCCATAGCCCACTGTGGTCATTGTAACAATTGCCCACCATAATCCCAATGGTATGCTCTTGAATTGGTTATCCGGATTGTCCTGCGAACGAAAATTGTGAATCATCAATTAGAAACTTTGAAATATGGAACATATAATACTAAGTCGACCATTAAATACACTTGAAGGTAAACATATTTATAGATCAGATCTATAAGGAACAGAATTACAGAAAAATAGTTCTTAGCGCAGCAGTGTTAACTTTATATGCACTTTAATAAAGTTTTAATTGTTTTTAATAATCGTTGTAACTTCTGCATTTCAAACTAATTAAAATTAATATAATAATAATTACATTAATTAGCAAATGCATTCTTCTCATTTTCTGTTTTCTTTTTATATATATAAAGAGAATTCTCCTTTTGTTGGTTAGGGACGCAAAAGTTCAAAATGAATTACGTAGTAAGCAATTCAGGACATTGTGTTGCATAAAACAAACAATACAATACAGCAACGACTAAAGGGAGCCTTGAAGGGATTAAGCTGAGTGTGAATTGCAACGGAAATCAGTAAGTTTAAAATATTACTATAAGACTACAGTTACCCTATAAAATTTGTTATAGGCAGACAGAAGTCGAAATATATTAAAATGCTTGAAAATTGGTTAACTGAAGAATTTACCTGCAACTTTTCGGCATAGTAGGCCAGGCTGGCGAAGAAGACGATGCCGAGCACGAGGAAGAAGACGAGCAGAGTCAATTCCTTGGCCGATGCCTTGAACGTGTGTATCAGGATGCGTAGTCCTGGCGAGTGACGCGTCAGCTTGAACAGACGCATAATGCGCACAATGGAGAAGGCCTCCAACAAACCCGTATACTCGCCCATCCGCTGCATCACATCCGTGTAGAAGCTCAGCGTGGCCGTAAAGTCAATGATGTTTACGGGCGACTTGATGAACTGCCACAGATTTGGTGAAACCTGCCATGGGATTATAATTTATTTTTGTGATTTATTATAAATGAAATACAAATATTTATTGCAATTGAAATTAGCACAATTGAAAAAACTATTTATTTATTATATACCTGATTATTATATGCATATTATATACTATTAAATATATACATAAATAATAATAATGATGTAAATAAAAACTTATATATATACTGTTGAAAATAATTGAAATTTCCTATGTACACCGCAGCTGTCTTGCATTCCCGTTTCGTAGTCTTAATCTGTTGTTGCCTGCGAGCAACGGTAATTGCAAGTTCCTTGTGATCAAGACCTTCTTAATCTGCTGTTGCTTGCGAGCAACGGTAATTGTAAGTTCCTTCTGATCATGACCTTCTTCGATGGTCTGTTTCAACTGCTTGCATGTAGTTCGAAGCAGTCGCTTTTGGTCGCTCGAATCGCGTAGTTTAACTTGAATGAAGCGGTCCCGTTTATTTTATATTAAAAAGCTCTGAATAAATAAACCACATGTTTTAATATATACTATAAAAAGAGTCATAAATTATGCTCAGACACAACTAAAAACAGTTTAGTGCCTTTCTGTTTCGGAGACTTAAGAGTTTGCTTTTGCTATATTTATCAAGTTATGGCATGATTCGACTGTCAACATTTCTAACACTTTCGAAGATAACATTTTGTACATTCAACAAGCATAAATTATGTAGCCAGAGTTATTCCGTTATTTTTGCGACAACTTGTCAAATTTCTGATCGTTATTATAAAAGGTTTGACAATGTTAATGTTGCTAAAAGCTGATATTTCAAGCAAAGTAAGAGCTCAATTTAATATTCAATCAAAATTGAATTCATTAATTATTTATAGAATTTATTCTATATTCAAATATAAATAATATAATTTATTTTTAATTTCTTATTTATTAGATTATTTATAGAAAAGAGCAACATATACTTTTTAATTTACTGTTCTGTTATTTATTTGGGAAAGGCACATAGATCTAAGCCGATTAGCTGATTTATTTATAATGCCACCCAAAGTGGGAAGCGCTATTTCATCTGCAAATGCATGTTAAAATTATATCCCAAAAAGTGATTTAAGAGGAGTCCAAAATTTCCACAGCCATAAATTTGTCAAAAGCGTCTCGAATAAGAATGTGGAAGAGTGAAATGTTGCGCATTGTGGAATCAGGATAATAAATCTTATTGGTTGCCCCAATTTAAAATGGTTTGAAACAATGCACAAATTCGATTGAATTAAAAAATTTAAAATTTAAAAAGTCAAAATAATTTTGAAAATAATAGAACTAACTACTCACAATTAGCCGGATGACGACTTCGATGAAGAACCAAACATTACAGACGAGCTCCACGTAGAAGAAGGCCTTGTGGGGCTGGCCATAGGTCTCGATCCAGCCGTGCTGCCTGAGTCCGCTGTGGCCCAGTATCTTCTGCTCGAGGAACTCGTTGAGGGTGCTCGCGTTTTGTGCGCGTTTCAGTCGCTGTCGCTGCTGATGATGCTGCTGGCCCTTCATTGTGGCAATGGGCGTGGCCTGGGCGGCACTCAAGTTGCCGCTGCTGTAGCTGGTGTAGTTGGTGACGCGAAAAGTGGGTCCGATGCTGCCGCTTGGTGGCGTTATGCTGTGCTGGTGGTACTGATGCTGTTGCGACTGCTGCGCCGGCTGCTGAGGTGAGGGCGGCGCAAGCAGATTGTGGCCAGGCAGTGGCGAGCCTGCGCCGTAGCTGGTGGGCAGATCCACGCGAAAACCGGGATGGGTCTTCAGGCAGAATGATATCACAGAAACAAATATGAAGAATACCGACATGCCAGCAACAAACTGCGCACACAAAAAAACAATACAAAATGTTAAATACATATTCAGAATTCTCTCGAATTTTAATTAAGCTTAAACAAATCCTGTTTTTGTTATAGATGCAAAATAAATAACCAAGATAAATTACTAAATTATCTTTTTTGATTTATTTTATTTTGTAATTATTTGGTTCATGAATTTTACCTTGGCGCCCGTTGAGCTAGACGGCTCATCGAACATGGCCCAGATTTTGGGCTTTAATCGTTGCCAGCAGTTAAGCTCGCCGTTGCTCAATGCCTCCTCGAAGCCAAACAGACGCGCTATTTGCTCCTCCGTGGGTTTCTCATTTTCAATATCTAGTTTATCTAATATGGCTAAGGTGTTCTGCATTGAAATCGATAACAATTTGTTTAGTTTTCACATTAATCGATAACAATTTGTGTTACTCACTTGCGTATCGCGATGTATGCTATAAGTTGACCAGCAGCATGGTTCTACCTGATTCGAGTCGAGTCCCCAGAACTCCAGCTCCTCCTCAAAGAGGGGCCCACAGACGTCTGTCGGATAATGCAGCTTGCCAGTTCTGCAAACGATATAATTTATTCGAGGAATATTAGCTATGATTATTTTTTAAATTACTTTCAATTGGAATACATTAATTGATTTTTCTTTAAACTGTAAACAATTTGAAATATTTTTCAGCATTTTAAAATTTTTCTTTTTATTTAAATTGTAACCAATTTACTGATTCACAATCAAATAAATATTTTATCAAATTTGCAGTAAAATTTGACCCAAGCTAATTGATGGCTGCAACTGCGAAAATATCATATATTATTCATGGTCGCTTTGAGGCGCATCAGCTGCTTCACTGTGGCTTACCAAATGTGCAATTGGATGTTGGCCAAATTCATAGTTACAGCTCCATTGACTTGTCAAATAAAAAAAAAACCCCCTTTGTTTCATTATGACCTTAATACAGGTGCAAAACGAAAAATAGATTAAAAAAAGTGGTTGCCGTTTTTTTTGTGTGCTAAGTGCTGCAGATGCGTGAGGTAAATAAGAGCTTGGGGCAAGGGGTGGGGTTGGGTTGCAGGAAGTGGACAGCCAAGGACACGGACTGTCCGCAGTGCTGACCAAATTGTAATAGCATATCAGCTGCTGGCACAGCCGTGCAGCGACTATTCGAAATAAAAGTAATCTCAACTCTTGGCCCTTGTTTTACTTTCGCCTGTCCTTTTTGACGGCCATGTGAGGCACGTGTCTGCCACATGTGCATTGTGGCAGTCTCATTTTTTGTATTTGCTTTTTTTCATATTTTATGCAACTCTTCTTTGGCAGCCTTTTGTTGTGCTGCTTTTTTCCAGCTCCAAATCAGTTCGGGCCCCGAATGCTGAGCGCTAAACTGTAAAAAAACAAAAAAAAACAAAAAAAGAAAAGAAAAACAAATAAAAACCACGCTGAAATCCCAGCAACGGCCCAAAAAAAAATGCTCAAGGCCATTATGAATGCGGGCGGACATGTGAATTGTGGCCATTATGATGCGCATCACATCAGCCACGCCAACTGCTCATATGCGAAAGCAACTCCTGAAACCATTCTGATCTGCCCCCGACTGCAATGCATTTTTTTAATGAAATGTATAGCGCAATTATAACAGCATTTCGGCATCTATCAGGTTTACGTAAACCCATATGCATACGTTATTTAGACAACTCCACAAAAATACATAAAATTAATTAAAATTGATATGATAGAAGTGCATAAAAATGTAATTAAATGAAATTAGCATACTTAAGGCTATACATATTCTCATATTGGTATCAGGTCTTTAGCTTTCTGATTGAACTCTTTGTGAACCTTTGTGGACGCAAATAATGTTGAGCACAGTATTTTATCACTTTATCTCGGCCAGACATCGTGACTGTCTTCAGTTCAGGCCATAAATTCGATTAAGTAGCTCAATTTTGCTGGTGACCTCGATTTATGAAATCTGCGCAAAAAGAAATCAAAAATTCTACAAAATGCCTTAAAAATTGCAAATGCTTCTGACGTATACCCAATTCGATTGTGGACATACATACTTATATGGCTATAAGCTGTATGTTCATGTTCAATGTGGGAACGCCTTGCAGCCTTTGGTTTAGCATGGAAATGCAACGCTTTGTGTCAGCTTCTTTGACACCTATGCGCCGCGTGTCAAATAATTCACTTGGAAAAACAGTCTGCGAAGGCCAACGGCTAAAAAGGGGAAACACTGCACAAATCAATAATCTACAACCCCTTAGATCTATATATATATTTATATATATATACATTTTTTTTTTGATTCTATTGTTTATCGATGACCCTACAAAAATTGAATCGCATTAACAGCAAATTAATCTTTGCCTTTATTTTGTGGTGACGAAAAAATGTAATCTAATGAAAAGAAATATTTTTGTAATGGTTCCAAAACTTTTACAATAGAGGCATATTTCAGATTCAAAAATAAAAAAAAACAACAATACTTCGATGAGTAAGAAAAAAAATATATATTCCCTCTTTCCCTCTCCCTTCATGCTTGTAAATTTAATATTAATTTTAAATTGAATTGAATTGTATTTGTATAAATACATTATACTGATTTTAATCCACATTAAATAAATAAATAAAATAAATTTAAGTAATCTTCTGAGTAATCACTATATATTTACTATAGCTTGTCGAGCGTTGTTTGCGTTTCGAAACGGGTTTAAGAATAGAAAACGATTAAAGCAGTGGCTGCGGCCCAAGTAGTCAACTGCTCGCCGTTTTCAATTTCAATATTGTCGTCGTCGTGAACGTTGTCGGTTGTGCCTGTGTTTTGCCCCTGCCACACACACAGCATCTGCAAAAAAGCAGAAACCGAAAGCGAAAACGTCGAGCCCGCAACCCAGCCTGACATAATGGCGAATTTCGACAATACATTGCAGCGCGCCCGCCTCCGCGTTCGCCAGCGGCAAGACCAGGAACGTAAGCTTTCGACGCAAACAATTGGAAAATTTGCTACGCTGCTATGAGGTGCATGAAAACGAGATTATCGGCGCCTTGGAGGCCGATTTCCGACGACCCAAACAGGAGAGTTTGATTGTGGAAACAGAATTCATGAAGAATGATATCAGGCACATACTCTATAATCTCTCCGACTGGGTCAAGCCAGAAAAGCCGGACAAATCGTTTGTCAATTTGCTGGACGATGTGCAAATCTTCAATGATCCCTTTGGCGTTGTGCTTGTAATTGGCGCCTGGAATTATCCGCTGCAATTGCTGCTGGTGCCCGTTGCTGCAGCCATTGCCGCCGGCAACTGTGTGGTGCTCAAGCCCAGTGAGATAGCTGGCAATTGTGCCATGTTCATTGCCGAAACAATACCCAAATATCGGACAATGATTGCTATCCCGTTGTCTGCGGTGGCCCGAGCGAAACTGCCGAGCTGTTAAAACAACGCTTTGATTATATATTATATACGGGTTCGCCCGACTGTTGGCAAAATTGTGGGGCAAAATGATCAATTGTGGACAGACATGCATTGCACCCGATTACTTACTCTGCTCCAAGGAGATGCAGGCGAAGGTCATAGTCGAGGCTAAGGAGGTGCTCAAGGAGTGGTACGGCGACAACATTCAAAACAGCCCGGACCTAAGTCGGATCATCAACCAGAACCACTTCCAGCGTCTGTTGGGACTACTGAAGTCGGGACGCGTTGATCTTGGCGGCAAATATGATGCCAGCGAGCGTTATATTGAGCCCACAATTCTGGTCGATGTCAACCCCGACGATGCGATCATGGAGGAAGAGATCTTCGGCCACGAACGACACGATTATACATTATGCTGTTGACACCTTGCCTTTTGGAGGCGTCGGCACGAGCGACATGGGCTGCTATCATGGCAAATATGGATTTGACACGTTCACACACAAGAAATCATGCCTGGACAAGACTCTGGCATTGCTGGGCGAGAAGATGGCGTCAGCACGCTATCCGCCGTATTCGGATCGCAAGAGGCTCGATACTTTCATTCCTTTCATTCGCAAACGACGACCGCTGCCCAATTTGCATCTGTCTCATATTATTGCCGCTGGACTTGGCGTGGGTCCGACTTTCTTGGCCAACTATTATCTGCTGAGCAAGCTGTTACGTTAGAATACATCAATGGCGGACCTAAACTGTGCATCAACATGAGCCACTGGACTTTTATCGTATAGATATGGGAAGTGTTCGAACATTGTATTTGTTGGATTTTGCATTGCACTAACCAGTATATTAAGTGGAATACGTTAAGCATTCACCATCACGCGTTTAGATTGAAATTAACTTGGTATTCACACATACATAGATACAGATACATATATATATATCTTCTAATATAAGTGTATCCAATTCGAAAACACATAAAAACCAAAAAAAAACATATATTAATTATAATTTCTCGCAGACTGCAAAAAAGACTTAGAAAATGCCTTGAGAAACTTTCACTTATTTAATTAATTTTTATTGTCTGAAATTAAACAATACAAAAAGCTGAGTAATCACAATATTTATTGCGAACCACACGGATGATAATGTGCTAATTTCAGCAACTTTATTTGCACTTGCAGCAGGTTGTGAGGGGGGTGTGCGGCAACCTGTCATTAATCTTACGTAACTTGAGTCATCGAGCGATAAGCCAGCCAACTTTCCATTTATCTTTGCCAGCTAATGAGCGCTTTGACTTTGTACCAAAATTTCCCAGAAACTTTGGAGCCAAAAAAACTTAGATTTATGACTTCGAGCACAACTAAAGTTAAAATTAAAGCTTGCTTGTTTTTGGCACAAGGTAGCAAGGATGAATAACTTTAGATTAATTATCCTCGCGAATATAGTCCTGATTAAATTGTTTCAACAGAGATGCATTATCCTTTGTTTAAATAATGTCTGTTCAAATATCAAATAATAGTCAAAAGTTATTATTATATATATATGTATATATTATATATATATTGCTATGAATATTTGCTAAACTTGTGTCAGCTTTAAATAATAAAATCAACAAAAATTTAATAGCTTGAAACATTTTTTCGTATTTTTGTTTTATATAATAAATAAATGCAAATGTAAAATATCTAAAAACAATTGCTTAATTAACTATTTATTTTGTTTTATATTTTGTTTGTTTAAAGATTGCTGTTAAAAAATGATAATAGCCTTCTAGTTGATTAGATAATTTGGCTAATTACACCTCAATTATAACGGAATAAATAATAGTAATCATTTGCTTGGCTCACCTGTAGTAATTGAGTATTTGGGTAAAAACTCCCGGATGCCGATCAAAGAAATACTCGTTGAGCACCGGATCATAATTGGCCAGGGCTTCGGTGAGGCGAGAGAGACGCGTTGCGGGTATTTTCTTGAGAGTCGCCTTATAGGTTTCATATCTGCAACGAGTGGCAAGAAGAAAGGCAATAAATTTAAGTGGATTTGCATACAAATCAGCTGCACTACGCATACGCCCCGTTAGCCCCATTCGACGCTGACATTTAAGCCATAATAAGTTTACAAATTACCATTTCCATAACTCTTTCGGTGTGTGTGTGTGTTTGTGTGCGTGTGTGTGTATGTGTGTGTGCATGTTTTTGCTTGACCCTTTCGCTTTAACCATTAAATCGAGCCACAAAAAATTATACCTAACATGGTTCGGTTTGTGGGTTCATCCTGAAAGTGGGTGATAAAAACCACAGGGGGTGGGGCAGGCGGGGTTGCACACGCGCAAGGACGAGGAGCCAAGTGTAAGTAAATCCAGCCATAAGCCATTTGAATACATTTCGACTTTTCTGCTGACCTTTTTTTTGCGTTCATAGATGTTTGCTTTTTATGTCCTCTACCCTATAAAATTAGGCAACACATGGTATGATGGCATTGCAATAGTAATAATCAAAAATCTAAATTAATAATTCTTATATTTTGGTCAATCTGCAAATGAAAATTTGACATGTTTGCCAGATCAATATATATATATAATATATATATATATATATATATAATTTTATTTAAATTATTTCAATTTGAATTCCAACACATGCAATTTTCTAGGGTATTTGCTAGTCAATCCTTACTGTAGTCTGCTTAATTTTTTCCGTCCATATATTTATACATATATATATATTACACAGCGAATCCTGCAGTGGTCACACACACATACACACACACAAATGTGTATGCAATCACGTATGTGTCTCCCTTTCCTTCAGTTGCCCTAAATATATAATGTAAATATTGCGTAACTTTCATATGGGGGTAGTTAAATAGCAAGCCCGAAAATAGCCCCAGATCAAATAGCTATATGAACTAATAATTAAGGTCATATTTGCTTGTTATCGAATTTTCGGGTCTTAACTCTTTTTTAGTCTAAATAAATATGTTCCCACACACAGCCAGTTATACGAATTTGCCAAAAGATGTACAATAATTATGATGATTATGAAGTTTTTATGGGCATTTTCCCGAACACTGTTCCCGAATCTTACTTTATAATATATATATATTTATGAAGTTATTTTCTTAATAATATAAATTTTCTCAGATTTAGTAAGACTTTTAATTTAATTTTTCATTTAATTTGATAACTAATAAAATGTTCTTAAAAACGAAAAGAATTCAAAACCAAAGAATTCAATTTAAAAAAATATTAATTGTCTTAAGATTTTTTCACTGTTGTTCTTCTTTCCAGTGTACTACACTTTCAAACCTTCTGTCAGCAATGCTGTTTTTATTTATTTATTTTATTTATGTTGTTTTTTTCAGTGTGCTGTTACCTTTTAAATCTGCACTTTGATTACTTATGGCGGCATTGTGGCCCCATCAGCGAAAACGCTGAATTGAATTTCCAACTTGTGCGCAGAGGATATAATTGAATTCAATTAATATAATTTGGGACAATTTATTTTAAATGTGATTTCCCATTTATAGCCATCTGACGCGATCTCGTTTCCTGGCCATTAAACTTAATACCCGGCGCTCTTTTGGGATTTTTCTTATGTCAAACTTTTTGCATTGGACGAATTAAATACTTCGAGCGCAAGAAAAATACCAACAGCAAATAAGAAGCAGCAAAGCAAAAAAGTGTTTATTCAGTTTATTGGAAGCCATTTGATTATCGACCTTGACAAGTGGACAGACCCCAAATCGAGAAGTTTTGCGTGTTATGCAAACTGTTTCCTTTATTCAATCAGGGAATAAGTTTTGTGATTATTATTATTATGTGGACAATTCTGATTATGACTGACAAGAAAGCCTTAAAGTCAATAATAATTGATAAAGATAAGTTAGTTACTAAAGCATGAAGTTGGATTGGCTTAAATTAATTTAATTAAAACTTGTCAAATTACAAAAAAAAAAACTCATGTTCTATTGCTATAAGATTTCAATGTGTCTCAAATTCCATGACAATATTAAAGAACTTAATCACTACTCACATTAATTTATATATTTCGCTTTTAATAAATGCTAATACAATTATTTTTACCCATATATTTTGCTTTTAAAACTTTGCCACTTAAAGCACTCATTTTGCATACACTTTTTCTTTCCCAGCGGAGTTGGTAAAGAGCTCATTTTCAGTGGCCCTCTGCGACAATCAGTTCCACTCATCTGTGTCGCACTCGCCTTACACTTTGGCATCTCCTGTCTCCTTTTCCAATTTTGCAATTTTCAAACAGCTGTATTATTCCAGTTGACAAATTGTTGGAAACCGGTATCGTTGCCGGGAATCGCAAATGAAAAAATGACTCAATTGCATATTCACACACACACACAACACAAATGACTTTAATTTATACGCAGAAAGAGAGAACACAAAACTGCTCAACATTTTCGAGTGACTTTTGATCAGTATCTATTTTGTGGTTGTTTTGCTCTCTCTCTCATGAGAACACACACATATATGCTTTTGCATATTTTAACTTGTGCGTGTGTGTGTGTGATAAGACGTTGGAGAGTCGCCGTATGATGAGTGAGTAACGTGCTCTCTTTCTCTTAAAAATCGTACATTGCGGCGTTGAATAATATTTTTTCGCTCTCAGTTGCTTTTCAGCTGCTGAGCAAATTGCACGTGTTATTTATTTGTCGCTTGCCACTTGTTTTTTTTGCATTATAAGAGACAACAGTTAATAATAAAGCATGTTGCGTGTCTTAAGGGCCAGCAAATTGTTGCGGGCAGAATGTAAAAATATTGCCGCTGCTGCAGCATATTCGGCAATGCCACAACCACAAACAAGTCCAGACGTGCTCTACACAGGCGTAAGTAAATACATGCATACAGACATGCATACACACATATATACACACACAGCTAAACGTATGTTCCTCACATGTACATATAGTTTACCGGTATTGACTTATTGCTATCAAGATTACTTTGCTTTTGCTTGACCTTGACGAAGATCGCAGCTGGGCTTTTGCAAAGGCAAATACAGCAATATTTGTATATTTACACTTCCTCTTCAAGCACGTCACTCACATCATATTGAGTTGAGTTTCAATTATGTTCGGCATTAGGAGCGAATTTCAAAGTTTCATTCTCAAACTTTCTTCAAGTTAAACATGCAAACATATGCAAACACACACACAAACGCACGCACACAAACACACACGCACACAAACAAATATGCAAACAAAAATACCACGGCGTCGTTGAATGTGAGCTGAATGCTCGCTCACCAGGCGAATAGTTTTTTGAGCAGAAAGCCACAAAAAAAAAATTGCGTATTTACTGCCGGCTGTTGTTCTTGTTCTTTTTATACACTGAACCCATTGAAAATGGGTAAAAGGGTATATTGGTTTTCTGCAAATGTGAAACAGTCATTTGACCCCATAAAGTATATATATTCTTGATCAGGACAGGTTCTCGAACACCACTCGCAGATGAGGTTTGCTTCATTTGATCGACAACTGCCTCCATTTAAATCGATTTCCGATACCAATAAAAGCCAGGGGCTTCTATACTATTGATCAACTGAAAAAATTTAATCAAGATTGGTTGACAACCAAGGCATAGTCGAAAATGTAATCTCATGTTGATATAATATATATTAATATGTATATGTTGCCTTAGTTTTTATTGTACTCATAACTGTGCCCATGCTGACTGAAGAAATGAGAGCAATTCCGTTTACCATTTTTAAAGGGAAATCTGGCAATAAATCTAGACTATATTTAACAGCTGAGTTCTGGGTATATTGTAGTCGTGCTCACTCGTAATTTTTCTTACTTGATTTTTTTTTCTTTTGCTGAAGTAATTGACTCTCTTAGAACTGCGCTCGGCTCTCTTTATAAAAAGTTTATGTTTTTGTATACAAATATTTTCACTGTCGAAAATTATTCAACATTTGAGAGGCTTTTATTGTGCATACAAATTTTATTTTCTTTTTTTTTTAATTTACAGACATTTGCCGCAATTTGCTATCTCCTTGTAGTGAAATTTGCGATATAGTTGCTAAATTATCAGAAATATATTATATACTACTATATACATAATACACAAAGATTTACTTTATAAGCCTTGGAATGTTGTTAATTCGCATGTACGTGGAATATTAATTTGTTATCTCCTTGTAGAGAAATTTGCAATACAGTTACTAAATTTATCAGAAAAATAATATATACTTCTATATATAATACACATAGATTAACATTATAAGCCCTTGGAATGTTGTTAATTTGCATTTACCTGGGATATGAAGTGCTGGTAAACATTTATGAACTTTATTTGTGAGGTTTTGTTGTTTATGAACTTGTTTATGTATAGACCCCACTAGTATTGTACTTGTTCTGATTAAATGTGTGCATATGTGTATACAAATATTTGTATTGCACCTGTCGCTTAATCTACTGAAAGATAAGAACAATATATATATATTAACATACATATATACACCCTTTGGTAACTTAAACAAATCCAATCATCTAAATGCAATGGGAATTCAACATAAAAAAAAATAATCGAAGAAATTGATGTACAAGTTTCTAATTTGATTATGATATGGACTGATTATATATCTCAAAATATTATATATTATTTACGTTATACGCTTTCTATTTTCTTTAAATCATTTAATATGTATATATATACATATATATATATATATATATATATTACTCTCATATTTCAATGTCTGTCTAACGGAAAATTTTCTTGACAGGTTAGATTTACGCCAGTCATGCTGATATTTGATTATCAATGAACATCAAGGCATTTGATTAGTTCACTCATAATTTCAGTGTTAAAAAATAAAAAAAAATATAAATCTATTTAAGACAAATATATATTAAAAATATATATTATTTACGTATTTTTCTAAAGTAGCATATTTATATTAAACAAAATTTAATTCCGTTTCATTTTATTAAATCTTTTATTAAATTAAGTCAAAAATTATTATTGTTTTTTTCATTATGGATTTCTTAGATTTACAATTCGAATGAAAATCAATACTATATTTGACAATTATTTAAAGTTGCAGCTTTATCAACTAATTTGCCTTCCTGAATTCTCAGAATTTATTGATAGTTATTGAGTTCTTACTTCATCTACTATACATTTTGTTGTACTTTTGGCCCATAACCTGATTTAGCTATGAATTTTTAACTAATGAATATGAAATATTTTTCTTTTAAAGAAATAAATAAATCGATTTGTTTATGTTTCAGTTGTTCATCAACAATGAGTGGCACAAGAGCAAGTCGGGCAAAACCTTTGCAACCATCAATCCAACCACCGAGCAGACAATTGCAGAGATCCAAACCGGCGGCAAGGAGGACATTGATATTGCCGTCAAAGCGGCACGACAGGCCTTCAAGTGAGTAGATAGAAAAGCGATCATAATTTGAAATAATTAATCTTGCCATCCATTTGCCACAAAGATTGGGATCCCCCTGGCGCCGCCTGGATGCTTCGGACCGCGGTCGTTTAATCTATCGGCTGGCCGATCTCATCGAGCGTGATCAGGTTTACCTGGCGGTAAATACAAGCACGACGAATGAACCTAATCAACCTATGTGAATGAACAATCCCTCTCTCCGTTTCTCTGCAGAGCTTGGAGACTTTGGATAATGGCAAGCCGTATAGCATGTCCTATAATGCGGATTTGCCGTTGGCCGTTAAGAATCTGCGCTACTTTGCCGGCTGGGCGGACAAGAATCATGGCAAAACCATTCCTATGGATGGTGAGTTCTTTACGTACACACGTCACGAGCCAGTGGGCGTGTGCGGCCAGATAATACCTTGGAATTTCCCACTTTTAATGATGGCCTGGAAACTGGGCCCAGCCTTGGCCACCGGCAATACAATTGTCCTCAAGCCCGCCGAGCAGACCTGCTTGACGGCTTTATATATAGCGCAACTGGTCAAGGAAGCTGGCTTCCCCGAGGGTGTTGTCAATGTGGTGCCCGGTTTTGGAGATGCTGGCGCCGCTCTGGCCAATCATACTGACGTTGACAAGGTGGCCTTCACGGGCTCCACAGATGTTGGCAAACTGATTCAGCTGGCCTCGGGCAATACGAATCTGAAGCGCACAACTCTCGAGCTGGGCGGCAAATCGCCCAACATTATATTATCCGATTCGGATTTGGATTACGCCGTAGAAACGGCTCACTTTGGACTCTTCTTCAACATGGGCCAGTGCTGTTGTGCCGGCTCGCGCACCTTTGTCGAGGACAAGATCTACGATGAGTTTGTGGAGCGGAGTGCGGAGCGTGCCAAGAAGCGCACCATCGGCAATCCCTTCGATCTGAACACCGAGCAGGGACCCCAGATCAATCAGGAGCAAATGGATAAGATTTTGGGTCTCATTCAGACGGGCAAGCAACAGGGTGCCAAACTGGTTGCCGGCGGCAGTCGACCAGATGGTCTGCCCGGTTACTTCGTTCAGCCGACGGTCTTTGCCGATGTGCAGGACAACATGACAATTGCACGCGAGGAGATCTTTGGACCCGTGCAGCAGTTGATACGCTTCAAGAAACTCGATGAGGTCATCGAACGTGCCAACAACTCGGACTACGGCCTGGCCGCCGCTGTTTTCACCAAGGATCTGGACAAAGCCAACTATATTGTAGGGGGCCTGCGTGCCGGCACCGTTTGGGTCAACGCCTACAATGCCCTCGCTGCTCAGGCTCCGTTCGGCGGCTACAAGATGTCCGGCCATGGACGCGAGAATGGCGAATACGCCCTCTCCAACTATACGGAGGTCAAGAGCGTCATCATCAAAGTGCCGCAGAAGAACTCCTAATCCCTAATCCCAAAACTAGTTCCACTGTCCTCCATTCGAAAATGCTCCTGCTATTTGTGCAGGCGTCATGACAAATTGGAACTTAATTTCCGGTCAGCATCACTCGTGACTGAAATTGCGGTGTATTTTGCTTTTGATTTATATTAAGTAATAAGAAAAACAATCTGAAATATATTCATATATCCATCTGAAGACAAGTGTTTTACGCCTTTTCCAAATCAATTTATTATTCGCTTTGGATTCGTCCTTTTTTCTAATTTATGTTTTTCCAGTCTAAATAGATTCGTAAAGTTAAAATGTGATTTGTTTCCAGATAACAAATTCTATTTATTTATTTATTTTTTCCTTGATAGCAAATTCAAAATGAATTATTGCTTCTGCTGTTGCTTACTAAGCAGTGCGGATATGTACAAATTGCATGCTTATTTGGCATATTCTCTATGCTTAAATGCATATTTCATAATAAAAAATAAAAGTTAATAGGCAGCTGCGCTAATTGAGGTTTCATACTTATCTAAAAGAATGTCAGAAATAATGTTAAATGTTATTAGCACAATTATGTTTGGCTATTTAATTCAATTTGAATTAATAAAATACTCTACATAAATCGAGGAAAAAATTCCATATATCAAAAAAATATTAAAGAAAAAATGTGTGTATTAAAAATGTTTAATTTTTTCCAGCATTTTTTAAGCGCATTTATAACATGAGCGAAAGCAGCATACCCACTTAGATCATTTTTATAAGAAGAGGGTATTTAAGGTTTTTTTTTGCAGATATTATTTATTGTAATTTTCTTCTTGGATGCACTTTTTATTTATTTGTTTTAAACACAAACAACAACAGACACACTCACACAGAGAGACACACACATAAGCTGCCACAACCACAACAACTGCAGCATGAAAAGGAGAAGGAGGAGGAGGAAGATGAGTAGCTGGAGCAACCTTCCCATCTGCCGTTGTTGCATTTATATTGGACAGCAGCTGAGCGTGTCAAGTGTTTTGCGGTCACTGCAAAGTTGCAGCTTATTTTAGTTGCCTCTTCTTGTTGCAACAGTTGTTGTTGTTCTTGTCGTTGTTGTTCAGCATTTGTTTGCAATTTATTTAAAATTTGTCGTTCTTGCCATTTTTACATTTACGGCAAGTAAATTGTATTTTGCTCCTCCTGCATACAATTTATTCGTAATGCTAAAATGCTTTCGGGTTGTTTGATTTATTTATTAGATAAGATAGCTTTGAGGAAAGGCTGCCAGCATTTTAAGTGGATTTCACTGTAATATTTGCGCTAAGGCAAAATTAATGAGTGGGAAAGCGCCTTGAGCAGCGCTTGACTTTATTGTTTATTGTTGTGTGAAAAGGTTCAGCATTTGAATACATATTATGTATACACAAAACCCAAGCTGAATACCCTGTACACAACAGAATGCTTATAATATTTATTTATGAGCGAGTCTACTTGAGCTTATCATCTTTTAAGTGAGTAAAGTTCACACAATAAATAAACAAATTATAAATTTAGTGCACTCGACGTGCATTTGTAGGATATCTGCCAGCCAATTGCAACATTATAACTGCCATTTTTTCCACTTCGTTGGTTTTTATACTGTTTTTACTGTCCCCACCACACAGCCACAGGAGCCACCTACCACGGCTCACATGGCGTATGCGAGATTGTTTTTATAGCAGAATTTTAAATTGATTTTCACAATTCCAATTTCATGCATATTCAAATATGAAACACTATAAACCAAAAACTAATATCTTTACAACATTGAAAAACTACAAAAACTGTAAATGATGCCAAATGGCACACGATAAAGGACATGGCCATGCCAGAGCTAGAGGAGGATTGGCCATGCCAGAGCTAGAGGATTGGCCAGTGCAGGGTGCTTGGGGAGCTGCCAAAAGTGCAGCCGTGCGCAATGAAACGTGTGCACAGGTACGGCGGAGCGTTATGGATTGGGATTGTCGTGCCCGGCCAAAAGGGACTCGCAGCACAAAGCATAATTGAAAATCATTTTTACGAAAAACAACGTCTAATGCGCACTAAATGTGTCATAAACGGGGAGCAGGCACACAGAGGGGAAGACGACGAGCATTAGCAAGTGAGGATGACCAAAAGATACCTCTTAATTCACGGTAGAATCAGCGAAGATATAGTCTTAATTTATTCTAAAATAAAAACTAATTTGACCTATGCTAAGGAATTTATGTTTTTCGTATATTCTAAAGACCAAAAGTTACAATCAACGAAATTATAGTCTTCTTAATTTCCTTTCTGAAAGGTAAACGAAATCGAAATGCCAAAAAGCTAGATATTATTTCATGTCTTAAAATTTGGCTGTTTTGTGGAAAATAAACCATACTTTTTTAAGCTAAGTAAACTGAAACTGATGCTTTGTTAACTAATCTATTTTCATTAACTTTATTTCAGAAAACTTCTAAGATATTTTTGTTGTTAAGCAAAATTCAGAAAATTTAACATTTTTATGAAAGCTAAGTTCTAAAAAAGGCATATTAGAATATAACCAAGAACTTGCGCGTATGCTTCATTTATTTGGACGGAGATACATGCATAAATGAGATTACTAGCTTAATATACCCTTGGCAACCACCAACCACCCACAAAATGAAAGCCATCAAAAATCGGGCAGAGTGGTCAATTTTCATGGCTGTGCGCCTGGTTTTATGGTGGCCGACAACATATAGGGCCAATTACAATTATGATGCCTATGGACCGCAACTATAACTTAGAGTTTGGCACATCATTACACGACAAAGGGGGGGATTGGGAAGCGGGCGCTGCCAAGGACTGGCGGAGCGTAAAAAAGAGCAAAGTTGGCCAATTTGTCAGCACATTTCTTCCTCTCTTTTTTTGTCGTTTCTTTGCTTCGCAGTGGCATTTAGTGGCAAGCAATTCGAGTTTATCGCATTGTATACACTCGATTACATTGTTATGGCTCTGCCAAAAGGTCTAAATGAGAAAATGAGGTACACTGCACAAAAACATTGCGAATGGCACGAACACCTGCCATTAGCCATCAGCCACCTGCCTAGCCTGAAACGCCTGAAACGCGAGAGGGGCAAGCATCCTGACTTTGATCATCATTAGCCGACTAAAATGGCCAGGGATGCGCTGCGCGGATAAGCTCAAGGGAAGCGCAGATAAGGTAGCAAGCACAAAGCGCACACAGCGATAACATGGCCCAAATGCTCTTGTCTTAACAAAGGCTTAGACGGTCCCAACGGAAACCAACCACGGGGATTAGCTGTGTAAGTAATGCAGATCAAGACATTCTCCCCTACCCAGCGTCATCGTTCTCTGACATCTTAAGTGTCATCATCTCGTCTCACTCTGATGTTTTTTTCTTCATTTTTTGTATTTTTTGTTGTCAAGCTTGAAAAATATGCATTCATAATTCATTCCATATCAAAATGGAATTTTACAAATGGCAAATGTATTTTTTAAATTTTTATTTCAATCACAACTTAGTTGTTTATCAAAAAGAATATTTGTGGATATTTTTATTTTTAAATGGATACAAATTAAAGATTCTTTAATAAAACAAAATAAAACATCGTTTACAAACCGCTTAACAATTTTGGTGTGATTATTTTAACCACGCTAATTAAAAGAAAATAACAAACAAATTAGTTGGATTTTATTTTGAATGGTCTTGCGGGATTTGGTTGACCCAAAAAATGCGGTTCATTCACGCAGAATTACACACACACACACCATGCCATACACACAGTGAGTGCGTGCACTTTGCGAGCGTGTTTGCAACACACTTAACCCAATTTATATATTTAAAGTGCCTATCAATGCACCAGCTGTGTGTGGCAGCATTATGCGACCCACTAGCACCCAGACCCCCCCCCCCCCCCCCCCCAATAACAGCTGTCACCAGCTTATGGCCACAGTTAAGCACTCTTAACTTAATGCGCCATTTTATGCCCCGATAACCTAATTCTGATCAATGGGTGCCCATAAATTGGGTCATGCTCGGAAAAAGGTTAAACGCAGCTGGAAAACACTAACACAAAATATTCCAAAAAAAAATCCTAAATTATGCGGCAAGCTTTAAGCGGTAAAAATAACTTTAAAGCATGCAGCGGACATTTAATGAATGCATATATTTATTAATGTATATCATAATTTATTTTGTTTATTATTACCTATTATTGTCAAAACTCAAATGCACTTCTGCTGGGCCATAAGCAGATGAACCGACAGTGGCACTAAGTATGTGCAACCAGACGAGAAGAGCGACACGAGGAGGCTAACGAATTTCGATGCCACCGGGATGTGCAGCGATGCATCCTGCGAGTTTTTCAGCTCGCTGCCTGTTTGGTGTTGTTTTTCAGTCTTTGTAGACAGACGTTCACACATGTCGCAAGTGCACGCATCATTTGACGGATGCGGATGCGGAAATGTGAACAAAGCGAAAATGAAGGACGCGTTGCTTGCTGGCTGGTGTGGGTGGTTCGGTTGGTTTGGATGGGGCAATGCCGCAGGGCAGACAGGCTAGACTTCTGATGAGTTGGCATTGCAATGCTCTTGGCTATTAACTGTTGTAAATATTTACATAAGCACAAAGCAAACAAGGCAAACAACATGCAACGCAGTGGCATGCAGCAGGAGGCAATCATGCATCAGCAACAACCAGCAACACCATCACCAACAAGCACTCAGGGCCTACGTAGGTATGCCGTATGTATTAACCATCTTTTTGAATTTCAGACACTTAGCAACATGAACAAGGACACTTTTGAGCTGTGGCATTCGACTAAAGGATACGCTGGCTCACAAATACGATACATGTATCTATTGTGTACTTTATACAGATGCACTGTAATTTCGCTATATGTATGTATATTATTTGTATATATTTCTTACAATTTTATCAAGGCAATTAATTGAAAAGACTCCTTAGGCATTCGAAAAACTCCCTAAGACTAATTTTTAAAATTTTCTCTCGATGAGCTGAGTGTAAACTTTAAAATAAAAAGGATACTTCGATAAAGTCTTCATTAAAATTTAGTCGAGCACGAAAACGAAACTATGGAAAATATAGATTTAATGAAATTCGAGTTATGGAATTCTTAATAATAAATATATAATAAATAAATAATATAACAAAGTTTATATTTAAACACGGCGAGCTAACATTTTACTTATTATATTTTATTAAAGGGAAAACAATATAGTCTAAAAGTTGATTAATAAATTGTCTTCGGTTAATAATACCTCGCGCAATGCATCTTATGCAAATAGGGTATACAATATGATGATGCCAACAGGCATCAAGCCTGGCAACGAGCGGAATGAAATATGATGACGGAACTGAGAGCCCTGTTAGCAGCTGCTGTTTTTGCTTCCTTCTTTTTTTAATTTAGAAATTCTCTTTGATTTTGCCAAACAAGTATACAGAATGGTTGCATGAAAATTGCATGATCTCCCAGATAGCTTTAGGGTGTCCCTTGCAACTCTTTAGCTCGTTAGCCCAAAATTAAGTAGCATTAAAGAATATTCTTCTTAAGTCGTCAAATAAAAGTCACAGACCCTTTTGCTCTAGCTCCAGTAATGGATTTTATTCAACTGTAAATCTATCAGCGTAAATATATCTTAAATGTGATTTTGTTGTAAGATTCAATTACAGCAATAAATCTATTAAAATGACAAAAAAAAACTTGTGCTTATCAGATGCATACGATTTTTTCATATATAAGAAATGACAACGGCACAAAATATATAAATTATATTCCGAAGAAGAAGCAGCAGCAAAGTATATTATTAAAACTTGTGCTTTATTTATTCAGAACTTTTTAATATAAAATAAACGGGACCGCTTTATGCGAGTTAAACTACGCGATTCGAGCGACCAAAAGCGACTGATTCCAACTACATGCAAGTAGTTGAAGCAGACCATCGAAGAAGGTCATGATCATAAGGAACTTACAATTACCGTTGCTCGCAGGCAACAACAGATTAAGGAGGTCATGATCATACGGAACTGACAATTACCGTTGCTCGCAGGCAACAACAGATTAAGACTACGAAACGGGAAAGCACGACAATCTACATGCATACATACACAAGCAAATTCAATTATTTCCAACCTATATAAATTCATAATCCGAAGAAGAAGCAGCAGCAGGTATATAAATTATAATTTATTCAATTAAGCAATGCAATCTAAAAATGTTTAAGATTTGCTATCAATGTGCACAAGCATTTGCATAAATGTGAGTGAATGAAAAAGATAAAACACTTTCCATGCCAAAAAACACTTGAAAATATACTGTTTCATGTGGGTATTTAAACCTTTTCATGAACTCTGCTTAGAATACATAAAGACCAGGTAAGTCTACAAATAAAATCTCATTACATGAATATCATCAGAGCCTGACAATTTCGGCCATTGTCAGCTTTGTGTAACTTTTGGCAACAAAGGTGCTTTTCCGCACATAAATCTGGACGCTGCCACATTGAATTACATTAAAAGATGTATATGTATTTATGCAGGGGCATTCGAAAACCCTTTTTAATTAACTCGCACAAGATGCGCGAACAAAAGATGCTCAAAGTACAACAGGCAAAAAGCGTTTGTACGCAATTTTTCTTTGCTGTCTTGGCAGCGGGACATGGCTAAGAGCTATGTTCTTGTTGTTGTTGTTGCTGTTGTTGTTGCTGCTGTTGCTGTTGTTGCTGTTGTTGTTGCTGTTGTTGCTGCTGTTGCTGTTGCTGCCACCGCTGAGTTTTACTTTGCTTTACAAATTGTATTTCAACGGTTTTTGCGCTTCATTAAAATTGCTGTTAAAATAACACACGCACAACGGTGCGGCGGTGGTCGGGTGTAGCACAGAACTAGGGAATGTGGCAACTGGCGTAACTCTTGCGTAAGGTCGCTGGAGACATACATGTGTGCGTCAGCTGACAAGGTTTACAACATGATGTTGCGGCTTTGTATCCTTTGTTATTCGCCAATGTGCGTACCGAAAAACATAAAAACATAAGAAAAATAAACCAAAAGTTACAAGAAATAAGTAAAAACATGGCTCTGACAACTGCTGCGCCTTTCAGCTATCAACCCAACAATAAATATAAATCAAAATAAAACCATTAACAACAACAATATGCCCGTTAACAAAAATTACAACGGGAGCTGTCGAACATTTATTACATAAATATGTATTTAAAGCCAAACGTTGTAAAAGACTGAAAAATGATTATAAAATTATTGAAGCCTCTTTAAATTATATTAATTTAATGCGCACAACTTTAAATTTAATTTTAAAATTAAATTACTTAAAACTTCATTTAATACTAAAAGTATTTATTACTTAAGATGCTCACAAATAGATTTTGGTTAATAATCAAAAGGATAAATAAATAAAATACGAAAAACCAAAGAACTTCTGTCGGATGTTTAAATCAATTGTGTCTGTTTGTTGTAAAACCCTTTTTCACATTTACCGACAAAATTGTTTTCAATTTGAACCACAAATATGTGTTCAACCTCAGCAGCGCCCACCCTCGCCACCTCTGAAGCCAGGCTACTAATGGAGTTTAAGGAACCTTTTGATAGAGTGACAATAGGCCGGAAATTACGCAGCGGAACAAGAGCTTAATGAAGCATGAGTAGCACATTGACAGCAAAAGGAAACCAGAACAAAGTAAGGCGACACCAAATAAACAACAGAAAAAACAAAAACAAACAAACAACATTCAGCAAGTGGCAAAGTTATTTATTAGTCACATTCGCGCCTAAACTCTGAGATTCCGAAAACCTTTCTTCTCTTATTTTTTATATACCCTGCGAAAGAGGCAAAAATCAGCTTTGCGAAAGTCTATTTACAAATAAATAATAAATAAATATATAGACAAATCAATTCCTTTGAAGTTATCATCCGATTGGCGCATACTACTACAGATATTAATGAAAATGTGAAGAGCTCTGAGGATTTTTGTATATGTCAGCAAAACTGACTTTGTTGCAGGACATAATAAAGTCCATTACTCTCACTTAGTGAGAGTGAGCATCCTTCTATTGTTACATTGTACATTGTACATTGTACATTGTTTAGAGTGAAATGCGCAGTTGTTGATTTTAAATTGTGGCCCTTGTTGGCTGCGGTTTTGTTAGTTCTCGTTGCGAGTGTTCCTGTTGCCCACAGAACCTGCACCTTGCTCCTTGCTCCTCTTTTTGTTGCTGCTTTCGGGCATTGTCTTTGGGACTCTGAATTGTGCCATTGTTCCTGGCACTTGGCTCTAAGCGGCTGCTTCAGCGCTTAAAATGCCACAAATTTCGCGTGTCGCCTTCTCGGACTTATCGTCTTTTTTTGTCGCGGCCACGTTTTTGTGCAACACCAATTTATAGTGCTCTAATGTTGGGTTGGCAATGTAAACAGTTGGTTTTAGGGGAAAATTCTAATTGAAATAGATTTAATCTGTTTAATTTTTCTATACGTATTTATAATAATTTCCCAAGCTAACAGCAATTGGAAATTGAAATTAATATTTAAATTCCTTCAAATCAATTCCAATTTAAAAAAAATCAATATTTAAAGCTAAATCCCATTATATTTCAGTAAATGTTCTAGAATAAATCAAATGGACTGCAGATTTCTATATGAAATGGATTTGTTGATTGCATAAAACTAGAATTTGACTTCAAGTTAATATTAAATTGAATTTAAACAGTGGCAGAGTCAACAGTTTAGAACTGTGCACAACAACCGAGTTGAATCGAGTTGCGAGCGACGCTATCCGGAACCAACTTGGTGCTCTGCGTGGGGCTGCCTCTTTTATTTATTGACTGTTAAACTTTTCATTAGCCATTTCGTTTAATTCGCACACAATATCAAAGATTCAAAGGCAAGGCAAGGCAGACCAGAGCACAGAAAAGTGATGCTTCAACAGCAGAGGCCAGCTGCAAAAAAGTAGCACAAAAAAAATGGAATAGCAACGGCGACAACGAATGGAACAACAACAACAACAACAAGCACAGCAGCAACAACCAGCGGCACTAAGTATAATGTATATGTGTTGAAGGCAACCACAAACTTTATTGCCTGACTCTGTGTGTGTGTGTGTGAGTGTGTGTGTGCTGTACCACAGATACAATCAGAGCACAATTGTCTGCGTTGATGAGCGAAGCAATGGAGCGCCCATCATGTATACCATTTTCCCTCGCCCTGTCTCTGTCTCTATCTCTGTCTCAGACCACCACCCACCGACAACCGCCCACCACCCACCAGCCCACACCCAAAACACAGAACAGAAACCATTCAGTGTGCTTTTTCATGACAAAGAGAGCACCACGTAATCATAATGATAAGAATCACGCATCCAGACACAGACTTACTGACAGCTACATTTCGACTGACAAACAGCAACAGCAACAAAAAATTAGAATTACTTTCGTATGACAAAAATGTGCATTTTCTTTCGTATGATGATGAAAATTTGCCACAAGATAAGTAGGAAAATGACACTTGATTCTCTGCTGTACGCAATGTGATGGCGCAGTTTAATCTTCAGGTGAGCAATCTATTCCCTTTCGGCATAGAATTTGATTTGCTAGATTTTAGATACATTTTATTCACTTTCTTTGCAACTTGGCATAGTGATTAATTAATTAATTAATGTGTTCTTATTATTTATAGTTGCTTATATATATTTCATTCTTAAAAATAAAGAAAAATTCCTTGGAATTCAACTTGTTAGCTCTACTAAATGCCCACATCTACGCAGATGCCATGACCAGCAGATAATACCCTTATTTTAGAGCAAAAATAGCAACATTTCTCGGCTTCAGCTTAAATCGAAAACTTTTATTCAATGCGAAACTTTAACAAATAGCAAACAACTTGTAGCGAGAAATACACACAAAAGAACTAGATGTGCCATGTTACTGTGATGCTTAACAAACTATATGTATGTTAAGGTATTTATATATCTATCTATATATATATATATGTGTGTGTGTGTGTGTTATTTGTGCTAAAAACATCTGGGATGTGACAGCATGATGCCATGCAGCCGGGCAAGGAGTCGGGCTGCTTTGACCCGTATAAGTATGCTACAAAAGTATGTGGCTCAACTTGTGGCCCCCCTGCTGCTGCTGCTGCTTCTCACTCGCTCCGCAGTCGCTGAAGTATTCCATGTTGCTGCGTAGTAGCCAGAGTCCCAGACACGTAGTCATCCCGCTTACTTTGGCCACATTATGCAGCCGTAGAGTTGAGAGTGCACAGTGCATAAGCAAACATTCGAGTGGTGCGACACATACACACTGCAGCACTTAGCCCCACCACACGAAACCACCCGGAACCATGACGAACACCCCACATAATACTTAGGCGCTCCACTTAACCAGACCAGAACGCAACGTGACGCGATTTTCATGTGTAAGTCAATATCGTCAAATATTCGAGGTAAGTTGAGGCATCTGAGGCATAAGCGACAGCAATTTATCGCAGCACAGTCAAAGCATACTCCTGCTACTATATTCAAATACTCTTTTTCATAAATCAGAAGAGAGTATATTCGGCTTCATTATGGGCTAACAACACAATGCCTCGAAAGAGTTATTAAAATATATGCATAAATGTGAATTCTTTCAGTAGAAAATAATTGGATTCAATAAATAGTCGCCAGATTTATTCAGCAACGTTCTTGATATTTTTGTATTTTTTATTTCCAAATCTATTTATTGTATGGCCAAAAAAAAGGGAAAATGGATAACTGCATTTGCATTTTATTTATTTTTTTATTTGTGGTTAGTTTTGCACGCGTTTTGCATCGCTTTTAAATGTCTCTTCAGCTGGAAACAAAACAAAATAAATAAATAAAAAGTGCGCAAAACATGCAAAGCAATGTATGTAGTTAATTTTCCAGTGCGGTTGGCCGAATTATGTAGCTGGCCACGTTTAAACTTTTATTTAATTCATGTGAATTAAAGTAGTTAAGCCTATTTAAATAGTAAATTATTTTCCACTTTAGTGGAACTTAACTAAATGTGAAAGGATTTCAAATTTAGCTTGTTTTATATTTAATTTTTTATTTTGTGTTTGTTATTTTTTTTTTAGGTTTTTGCCTCGTGAAGTTAAGTTACTGGTTTTTACATAATTATTTGTTGTTGTTAGATTTGAGAGCGGTAAAAGGTGAAATCGCCTCTGATACGCAGAAAAACATTGAAAGCTTTTTTGTGCTTTAATAATATATGCTTTAAATATATACAAATATTTTTTAAATTTCTGAAAAATCGAAAAGATAGGCACAGGTTTTTGGAAGGACATCATATTTCGCTTTAGAAATATACCTCCTGAATAAAAAGTTAAGTTATCCTTAGCGCTAAAAATATGGCATTTTTTCAATTTCACGAATCTATTATTGAATGTGGAAGAAGTAGACTGTTGTCTTCCGTTACTAGTATGAATAGATATAGCCTAGTAAAATATTTGTTAAATTTAGATATTGCACTCACCTGATGCCGCCCACATTTAATATAATCCGATTTTCGCCATCCATGTTGCATGCAACAGTTGTGGTAACAGCAGCCGCATGCCCAAATTGATTTCAGTTAGCCAGTCAATATTTTAAGCCAATCCACAAATCGATTTCAATACACAAACATACTATCCTCATTCAAATATACATATGCATATATATATATATGCGAATGGGAATAATAATGTTTGTTTAATATTATTTTTATAAAATATTTATCTATTTTATGCACTTCCTTAAACACTTGCAACAAAACAAACGCAAGCCGCGAAGTGCTTTTCAATTAATGCTGAGTCCACAAAATAGTTGCAGCAATTCCTGCCCCGGTTTTGGTTTGCTTTGCATATCCATTTGTGCTTCCAACTGCAAAGAGAATGAAATAGTTAGTTGAGGTTTTTGTAAAGCCCACAGCGAAATTGTATTATAATCCCGAGCAATGTGAGTGCTTAAAATTTACTGCACTTTGCAACATTCGCCAGCCGAAACGAATCGTTTCTGTGTATTCGAGGGTTGGCCAATAAGTCATTGGCCAAACTTTATGGGGAACAACTTTGGCAGGTTCGTAAAAACCAAAAGATGCAAATAAATCAAACATAAATCGAGCCATGAATCAAAATTGAATTCAGCTAATCACAACTCTTGAATCGATTCGCAGTCGAAAATAAAGAAACTTCAGCAAAATGCAGAGCGAATTTATCAATTTAGAAAAATTGAACAAATTTATTATTAGAAGTAAGATGGAAAACTATTAAGTTTGTTATGTAGAACGTTAACAATTTAATTCTGAAACTGAATTCAATTGAAAATTTTCGTTTGGTTGAGTTCTTCAAAATATGCATTCGATTCACAAATATCCTCTAAATTTGACTGAGGCCACTTTTCGCCATATCGAACTGAATAGAGGGTATATCCTAGTCGGGCTATGTCGTATTTATTTAGTATAAATAAATAAATATTTTTTAAATTTTGTATTTGCATGCGCTTTGAAAGAGCTAAGTAATTGGTTTTTGTAGAAATGGATTATATTTTGAAATAAAATATCACAGTCCTAGTAATGCACTTATTTTATTAATTTTAATGCCATTAAATTAGTAATTAAATAAGTCCATCTGAGCAAAGTGCCACAAAAAGTGGCAAGGACTAAATATGTTGGAATTTTGTATATTTATATATTATATATTTATTTTCTGCAAGTTGCCATCCTCGATTCAAACAACAACTGTCGAGAAAAGCTGAGAATGTCGCCCGAGAGTAGAGAAAGTAATGTCACGTGAATTTGACTTCTGCATTCCATTAATTTAATATTGTCAGAATCAGATACATGATAAATTCTATGGCAACGCAAATATGTAAATATGACAGAGGCTTGGACAGTCCAATGCTGTTTAAGGCAAATTTAAAAGAAATTCCAGAGTCCCCTTTTTATCTGCGATGCGCCGAAGTTGGGCAAAAGTTTTGCTGCCTCAGATTGTGCTGATTGATAGTCACAGAAGTGAAGAAAACTTGTGGTAAAAATAAATATCTCGCGCCCCTAGATGCGAAGCTGACAAATGACCCTTTGAAAGACAAAGCGAAAACTGTTTTCACTCCCACAAAACAAACTTTCTGCATATGAACTAATAAATAGTTGCTTCTCAGATTATTTATGTACTGTCAGCTTTAGCCTTCTAGCATAAATTTAAGTCAAACTGCGAACTTGATGAATTTGCTTGTTTCTTGTCCATTTCAAACTGGTTCTTATAAATCATCATTTTGTATCCATGCCTTTAATTTTACTCAAATTACTTTAAAAACAAATCTTGATTGTACATTAATTATAATATTTGAATATAATGATTCATTCCAAGTCGCAATCTGGAGGAAGATTTGAAAAGTAAAGTAAAGTAAAAGGGAAAGTAAAAGTAAAAGTATTGAGGGCAAAAGTTTACAACGCGCTCACAAATATAACCAGGCCGGAATATATCACGTCGTAACGGGATTTTTTATGGCCAAGAGTCGAATGGGCGTCGTTGGCACTTGCAGCGCGTTAAACGATGATATTTTTTATTCGGACCACTTTGCATGGTATGCAAATTTTATACTTGGCCGCACTTGTGCAAATGCTGGTAATAAAATGTAAGCCAAGTTAGGCAAACGCCATATGCTCGCTGTCAAATAACAAAATTCCGGCTAAGGACGGCGAGCTGGCGACAAAGTCCACTCAGCTAACGGTTAATCAACTGACTAGACCATGTGATATATATATATTCATATATATATAGACGAATACGAGTACTCAACTCAAACATGCAATTGTGGGCACTTGCAACTGGAACTGGCAGCGCTTCAAGTGCGTCATCAATCTCTGCTGCGTGGGGAATTTCCATTCATTGGCTGTGGCAATAAAGAAGGTCTGTGTGTGTGGCAAAGTGGCAGGAGAGAGATACTCGTGTCCTGAGTGCTTTCAGTTCGCGCTTTGTCTTAGTCTCATTGCGGCACCGCCTGCTGGTGGCACTTTTCGCCTCAACATTCAGCCAGTCAATCAACAGCTCGTTGATGCTTTCCTCAATTGCCACTTTAAGGACTGACGCATTTGGATTTCAACAGATTTCCATTTACGATCCGTATTATCACATGTGAATGGCATTTATAAATTTGTTTATTTTTTTTAAGCAATCTTAATTGTTTTACTAATCTCTAATCATAAATGTTTCTTGATTTGCTTGGTCTTTTTTGACCAATTCTTGGACCTTTCTACTTAATAATAATCTCAATTATGCTATTTAAGACATTGTTTTATATTTTCTACATATTTTTTACATTTATTTTAAACACTTATTTGAAATTTGTTCAGTAATGTTTCGAATTTTCCAATTTTTTTATTCAAGTTGAGTAATCTCTGCTTGATCCTGGCAGTTGTGGCTCAGTGACTGTATTATTTGGCCAACAAACAATGTAAAACAGCTGGCAAAACAATGGAACTTGCCAGATGCCTGCCTGAAAAGTTTGACATTACGCAAAGTTAGGCAAAACAGGGCCAAAAACAAACGAAGCCATGTTATGTGGAAAATGGCAAGTGGAAAGTGGAAAGCAGTAATTGCACTGCGATTTGATCAGACATAGCAGAAATAAATAAACAAGTTTGCATCTCGCATTGTTTGGCTATAAATAATAACAGCCAAAATAAATAGCCAGGAAGCGAGTAGGCCACAACTAATGCCTGTAAGCAGCACAGAACAAGGCCAAAACGCCATTGTGCAACAACAGAAGCCTTTCCAAAAACATCGATATTGGAGGACAGCTAAAAAAAGCAACGATTATGAGTCGGTTTGTAAATGCAACTGCAACTGCAACCGAATTGCTGCAAGGCACGGCTAAAACAAACCGCTGAAAAGGAGCTGGTTTGAATAAGCCAACTGCTCCTCTTAAGGCTGAAAATGGTATCGATTTATTTCTGTCATAACTTGGCGTACTTATTAGAGCTAGGGTAGGGATGAGAAGAAAATTAAATGCTTAAGGTCCACAGAGGAAGGAGCTTCAACAATAATGCGAATAACGAATAAGCAGAAATCCATAATTCATTTCTGAATTTCATCCAGCTAAAAATGCATGGGAAACCAAGAAAGAGAATAAAAATCGAATAATGATTACAGAAACCAGAAAACAGAAGATGGCGCATTAGAAATCATTGGATGTTGCCAAATGCTATTATGCTAATATATATATACATGCATATTAATGTATATATATGTATGTATACGTAGTTCATATCGTAAAATGGCTTCTTTTGATCATTACTTGGCAGATGTTGGAAGTGGATTATGGTCCTCCTGGCAATTCACTCTGTTAAATTTTTGATTGTGTTTGATATGATTATTATGTAATTATTCCAGAGCTGGGCATTAAAGTAGACTATAACAAGTACTAACTGATTTAAATACCTACGAGTATAAGTCGCAATAAGTTTAGAAATACTCAAAGTTAAGCCATGGTCAAATAATTTAGTCCTGCAACTGGAATGCAAATGTTCTGCACAAAGTTCGAGCGTAAAATGCACATGAAAATCGTGTAAACAAATTGCTAAAAAAAAGTAAATAAATAAACTTAATATTAGAAACAGGTAAATATTTGGTCCTTTGCCCAAAACTAAACAAACACTTTGCGGCTGGTGGGTTTGGGGCTGATATCGTAAAACCTTTGCCTTATGGCCATGAAATGTTTGTGTGGTTTTGCTAACTTAAATGTAAACATATTTGCTTTTAATTAAAACTGCCATGCAAGCAGGCTAAATGAATTTGCCGATTTTGAACTTGGCATCAAACTGCAAATAGACACTTCGATTGAAGTGCGTGTTAAGTGAAATGCAATTAAATATTTTCCAATATTTGTGATCAACAAATATTGAGCAAACTCGCAAGCATAAATGGGGAAAGATACAACAGTTTTGTGCAGGTCAATAAGAGATATTTAAATAAATACATAAATATATTTAAGCAAGTCAACTACCATTTCCATAAACAGATGTTTTGGGAAGTACATTTAAGATACAGCCTTGGAGTTGGTTGTGGCAAGTGTATTTGTCTTCAACAAAGTGCAAACACACACATTTGGGTCTTCCACTATTTTATGCAATAGGTGCTTGTCGGCAACCATTTGCAAAGGCAAATGAAAAGAAAATAGTTTCTTAGGCGGCCTGCCAATGCCACACACCAAGTACCACACTTCCCCCCCTGTGTCGCCATCCAACACATAAATGTACATATTTCACACACATTTTCCATGACAAATGTAAAAAAAAAGAAAGTGGATTTTCATTTGGCCTGCGCTTATAAAACGAGGTAGGCGGCGGCGGCAGGGTTAGCAGTGTGCAACGCAATTTCTGATTTATGCCACAGCCAAGGGAAAAACTGCTGAAAAGTAAGCACTAAAATAAGTTATATAAGTGCTGGCAAACAAACACGCACATTGAAATATATTTGTGTGTCTCAGTGTCTCGATGAGTGTGGCACTCACTCTGAAGTAGTCGAATGTACTCACCAAGTAGTCAAATGTACTTATGAAGTAGTCAAATGTACTCATGAAGTAGTCGAATGTACTCACGAAGTAGTCAAATGTACCCATGCCACGGCTCGCAGTTCAACCAAAAGTTTACGCGAATGTGCCAAAAGTATATCCGATGAGCCTCTGCCACACCCTAACTGCCAATCGGTTTGCACAAAAGCCAGATTCATTTTAATTTGAGCAGCTTAAAAGTAATTCGCTAAACTTTTGTGAACCAACATTATATTTTTGCCAATATTTGTTTAGCATTCAATGTTTGCTGTGCTAGTTTTTCGCAATTACGAGTCAAATTCCAATTGAGAAGTGTCTTGTTCAGGAGCGATAGCAAAACTTGTGAGATAAGTTTTAATTTGGTATCAGTTAGTTTTTGTCAGAAGAACTCGATAATATCCATCAATCGGAGTTGAGTCATGCAACAATAATAAGCATTCAACATCGATTCGAAGATGTTCGCAAAATCAGACATTATGAACAGCTGTGTCGACAATCGAATACTTTTCAAATTCATAATATATTCTCTGTTATTGCAAGATAAACCCTATCACCTAATACAAATCAATTAATATTTAAATTCATTGTTGTAAATTTAAATATATATATAATAATCTTCATGCTGTAATTGCTGTAAGCCATTAGCCATTATAACTTATATTATAAAGAAGTAGATTATAATAATATATCGCACATTACTTTAAACCAATTCGCTATACTTCATTTAAGTTTTACATAGCATTAAAGTAATCGTTTTTATCATTTGCAGATCTCACTTTCCGAGGTGAGGAGTTACACACTGGCTGTGAAAGTATGTATACCCGTGGAGAGGGTGCAATATTCAGCAATCAAGTCATGCCCATATGGATAACATATCAGTTGCCGCCAGTGAGCATGTGGGACGTTGACGTCATGCGCTGCTTGTGTTGCATGTGTTGCTTTTGTTGCATGTGCTGCAGGCACACAGCTTGTTTAATTAAATTTGCAAACTATTTTTCTCCCAGTTAATACTGTCAACTGCATCGCAGGACGACGATGGGTATGGGGATGGGAAGGGGGTGTATAAATGCCAAAAGCAGGCAGGACGTGGCCAGAAGCAGCGCAGCTACCTGCAGGCTCCGGAAAGTGGGCTACACGCCCAAGTCAGTAGGTCACCGGCCTGCGAGCAGATAGTCGCTGACAACGAGTAGCGAGAAATGCCTCGAGCTATAGCTGAAGCTCAACTCAGCTCGGAACGGATTGGAGCGGAACGTAACGGAACAAAACAGAATGTTCCTTCCCGCATCCGCAGCACTGGCAACGCCCAGGAGTATGCTTGCAACAGCCAAGGCTTGTTGCCATAGGCGTTCAACAGTTCGTTTTTTATTTAATGGTTTTCCTTTTATTTTCCGTCTTTTTTTCTTTTTTCTGTTGTCGAAATATTGTAGTCCTCGAGTTTTCTTGGAATCTTCATATCGCATTTTGTTAAATTGTTCATTAAATATTTCGTTTTATGTTCAAATTAACTTTTTAAACAACTTTATTAATTTTTCGCAATTATGTGAAAAAGGAACTCAACTTGGCTGCATATGTGCGGCGAATGGTTTTTTGCATCCTGAAACCCATCGAAAATTGCCAACAAGGGTGTAATGAAATTGTGCTAAAGTATGCAACAGAAGGGAGCCAATCTCTGCCCCGTAAGGTATACAAGTTCGTGATGCGCTGAAAGTTGACTTTAGTGAGTACTCAAGTTTCTAAATCAAAAATATATTTGCTTTTTATGTATTTGTTATGTTAGTTAGTTTACATGAGCAACTTTAATTTTATTAAACTAATTTTACGGGTTTTATTTCTTAAATAATAGAATTTTTGCAGAAAGCTACCCATCATGCTTACTCAGAGAGAAGCAGAATTTCTAAGTGATGCCTACGGACGAGTCATCTGCAGAGGCCACAGAGCAAATTTCAAAAAATTCAGATACGACTTAAGCAAGTAATTTCCATAGGAAGGAATAGACATTAAATACTAATCCGTCTCTTTGCAAACTTTAGACTATGAATTTAACTAAAGACTAGCCATAATCAGTAGCCAAATTCGATTTGCCAGAAAAATATATAGTATCTTAGGGAATGTAGTATCTTTCCTTAAACTCGGAAGACTCTGAAGAAACCCTCAAGTTTCTTATTCGTGCAAGAATCCGGGTGGATGTTGGAGCTGTCGGCTCTGAAGGGGCACGATAGATCAAACTATATCGCAGTGCACGAAGTTCCACAATAAAAATAAAAATATTAATAAAACATAAGTTTTTTATGTTTATGTTTTTATAAGATGTGCATAAAATGTGTGTATAAAAGATAAAATCGCTCTAAAGCACTTTTTGACAGCAAAATGAAATGTGTGTAAGGAATGACTACGCTTATTGCTTTAAATATGAAATATTGGTCGCAAATATTATTTGGCCAACATGTAGGCTCTGTGATTTATGTAAATTCGTTCAAGATTGGCAAAGAGCGTCAGCCAACAGATTGATTGCCTGTCATTTTCACGACAATTTATAGAAAACAAATCGCAAATGCTCACAAATCCGAAGTCGTGTGTCTTATTTTTTTGCATGGAAAAAAAGGCGAAATACAATTTTACGACATAATTCGTTCGCAGTACATCGACACAAATCGTAATGAAGAAATAAAAAAAAACTCAGACGCTTTTCACAATTTCCTTGCGTTTTTATAGTGAGAGACAAAAGTTGTTTTTGTTTTTTATTGTTGGAATCCTTTTTGTGCTCTTGAAGCTCTTACACTAAAAGCAATGCTTGTCTCTTCTTTCTTTCGAATGCTCATTTACATTAAGAGCATACTTTGTTTAACTAAATGGTCTTGCACCGCACCAGGACACACATCAAGGATAATATTCTCAACAATAACTATCCGTCCCCAATTATATTTTCATTGTGTCTGGTGCAAAGCAATTTGCAAGATATCTTTATTAAAATTGCTGCGCTAATGACGAACAATAAAATTTTACTATTGTTACCAAGTCCTTTCGGAATTATCATATTAAATATGCATATTGCGCATACGACTCGTTGCATTCGCAACTTGATTACCCATTGCAAGTGACACCAATCTCAAACCACACCATAACTATGAACAATTTCTTCGAAGTTGACTTCACAGACAGCAGCTAGGGAACACCATTAGGGAAAAACCCACACACAACACACACACACACACGACACACACATCGCACACAACACACGCACGCACACACACACACACACACAACACACACACTTTTAAACTTGTCGTCGGTCGTAAACCTTACGACGTGCACAATTGTAGTTGGTGCTGCTCAATTTCAGTTGTTGGCCAACATTGGCTCGAAAGCTGGGAGCATGTTTTATGGCCAAGCGAAGGCAGAGTTGAACCCTTAATTACTTTTGCCACAGTACCATTTCAATCAGTCCCATTGCCCACTGAGTCTATGCGGACTGGAGAAGTGCACCGGAGTCGCCAAGTGTCCAAGTGGCTCTGTTTAGCTTACTGCCATCCTTGCAATACAGCCTGTAACTCAATTGCGGGATAACAGCAGAAAACGGATTCAGATTCGGATTCGGGTTTGCGGGCCGTGTTCGAACCGCGCACGTCGAGTCAGCCATAAAAAATTTGACAAATGCATAAGGACCGTGACTCAAGCAATGTACTTGTTTAGCTGGCGAGTCCTTTAGCAGTTGGCAGTTGGCACTTGGACTATGTTGTGTTTATGTCTTAGTGCCACATAAAAAGTGACAAAAGTTGACAACACCGAAAAGTTTTTGCGAGTGTCTGTGTCCCACTGCGAACGTTTGTATTTTAGGTGACGTCCCCGGCCAATCTATGGCACCATAAATTAAACCTTTTTGTCCTGCACAAAATATCTGAGCGCATTAGGAGCAAACTTTGTTTTTTACCAACAAACGGAAAACTAATAAAACACCATTCGGCAAACAATAAAATGCGAAGCATAAATACGCTTTCCAAACTTTAAAGAAAAATGCAGCCAAACTTAAATCAAGCTTGTCGGCACTATTCCAGAAAGTTCCAAATTTTTCGTCATCAATAACAATGACGAAGATAAAGTAGGAAAAGCGGAATATTATTATTGTTCACCCAAAAGTGTTCAAAGTTAGATTGCCAAAAATACATCAAACAAATTTTAACTTTTCAGTGCTTAACTAAAGTTTCTTCAATTTCGTTTCTAAAAAGAAACACCAGATGTTACTGAATATTACTATTATTATTTATATCACTTTAAATAATGTTTCAATGACTAATAACGATCCATAAATTAATAGCAGTTTTAACTATTTTTTATATTATTCGGAATATCGATAAGTATGGGTTCAAGTACTGTCCTTAAATCGATAATTAAATATCGATCATATTTATGGATTATCAATCTTATATCTATATCTATATCTATATCTATATCTATATCTATATCTATATCTATATCTATATCTATATCTATTTCTATATCTATATCTAACTTATAACAGCTCAATTTGAATACTAACGTCAATCGAATAGTTTTCAAATATTTCTTAGACATCTGCTAATAATAGAGCGATAAGTTTTGGGATCCAACTGGTTTATCATGCCCAAAGTGCAAATGAATTACTGATATCCCTAAAAGCCATTTCGAGTCGCTTCTAGCTCTATGTTATCTGTGTCGGCACCAATTCAAATTTACTTCTCTCGACTCCCGGTTAGAAGGAAAGCGCCCTTATAAATTGACGCTGACATACGGGGGGCTATCTTACCGTTGGGCTGCTTTATTTTATAGCTCCCTTGGCAGCGCCACGCAAAAATAAACATGTCCAACAAAAAATAAACTAAACATGAAAACCGAACAAAATCCGGCTGGGCGCATTCAACTTTGCCGAGCCGAGCCCCAAAATGGAGTTGTAAAGTTTGCTAAGCTGAATCTATATCTACAGATAAATAGCCTGCTCACCTCGGCCAATGCTAGATGCTTTAATCCTTTAAGCAAACTTTGTGGTTGGCAGTGGAACATGAGAAATCCTTAATGCTTGCAGCACTCGTTAGTATTACGCTAGTAATTTGTTGGTTACACTTTAATACACGCACACACACACACACACACACACAGACACAGACACAGAGACACACACAGAGACACAAACACACACCAGGACACTCAGCGCGGCAACCTGTCGTCCAGTTGTCCAAGCCAGAATTAGACCGCACCACAGCACGACCGGCTACACTCCGAGACACACTCGCTGGCTTATTAGCACTTTCGCACTTCTTGGCCACTTCGTCGAGAGCCGCAGCGTTGCCAGTCGGTTTGCTTGTGTTTGTGGTCAGCGTGAATGTTCCGGTGTCAAGTGGCGAGTCGTTGTTGTTGTTGCCGCACGCACGTCTAAATACGAACTGAACTGCCAACGCTGCCTGCGAAAAGGACATGCCATTAACTACCTCTGCCGCTGGCGCGGTCGCTGCCGCTGTCTTTGTCGCTGTGCCGCATTACTCCAGCAGACTAACGGGATGCTGCAATTAAAGTTGCTGATACAACGAGAGAGAGAGCGCGCGTGAGAGAGCGCTCGAAAGCTTTAGCATCTGTGTTTGGTATTTGTGTGCGTGTGTGGTGAATAACGCTGAATTATACACTGAGCTTTTAGAAGTAAAATTGCGAATGCAAATGATGACAAGTATTGAAACAAAAAATTAAATATATAAATTAAATTTATCAAAAAAGTAATAGATACATTTTTTCATTAATAAGCAGCCATGCCAAGTATAAAAGCTAACTTTTTCTAAAGTAACTTTGTGAATCATTTCATTTTATGGATTTTTGGCAATTTATCCCACAAGTTTTTAATTTTGAATAGTCAAATATCACAAATTAAACACACAAAAATCCCACTATTAAATTTGCATGTATTTCATTTAAGCACAGTAAATAACTGCAAGATTTTAGAGAAGTCTAAAAACTACTGTTGCGCCACAAAAATACGCAACAATTCTTATATATATATATTGTGTATTTAAATATATAAAGACCATAATAAATAGTTATTTGGTGTTCAAAATTAAATACTTTAGATGCATTTTCAAAATGTAGCTGAACAAAATGTATTAGACATGTATATTTGACCATATGGATAATTTGATGCAAAATATACTTGTGTTGTGTGTGCAACATTGAGTAATTCACATTTACGAAACAATGCGATTTTCAATCAATTTTCCACACAAACAGTGCAATTAATTTTATATTCTAGTCCACATTTGGGTAAAATTGAACTAAAAAGTGTTCTCATTGATGGAAATATCCAATTAGGTTGTGACAAAAGCAAAATAATTGAAAATTTTGTCATAATCAGATGGCAATAAATTAACACGCGAATGAAGGACACAAATATGTATGTATGTAAATAACATGGTTCTATTTACATAGAACTGTAAACTGGCAAACCAATCAAAAATAACAGCACGCAAAACTTACACATTGTGGTTTGCAGGTGGTTTTTATTAGCGATGTGACAACTTTTAATAAATGTTGACAGACAGACATAGACGTTAGTTGTCATAGACACGGTCTGCCGACAAAATATGCGATTCTAATCAAATATCTGCGACAGTTTCTTCTCAAGGTGTTTAACATGCGGGCAATCAGTGAAGATAAACAGAGCTCTGTTAAGCATTAACATTGCGCGCAGTCAAATGTCAACAGTCGTGGAGGCGAAACAAGTGCACGTAATTAAAAGCAACCGAATTCAAAAAGCGAAACTCTCTCTCGCTCTCACGCAACACGATCGAGACAAGCGAACGTCGTAACTTGAACTGTTATCAACAGCGACGGCGACGCAAGCTGCGACTGCAGCAGTTTGAACGCTTGGCGGTAGCCATAAAAAAAGGCTGAAAACAATTTTTGTAGTTTTTTAGCGAGTTTCGGAATCTTCAAAAACGCCTTTGTCGCATTCAAATTGTGTTAGTTGCGATTTCAACGGCGGTTCGCGCGCATCCACAGCGGCTCCCCAAAAGTTGGCCGCTATACATATATATATATAGAGTAAATATCTCCCTTGATGCTCGGTGTCACTCAGTGCGTATCAAACTTTATAAAGGGCAACATTTTGTACGAAGATCAACTTGTGGAAAACCGTTCATTGCCATTCGCACAGCTCTAATCTGAATACAATAAAACTTGTAGACGGCTGAACTAAAATAAAATCTAACGATATCTAATTATAATTTAACGCGATAAGTAAAAGTTGTACTATAATTTGTGACGTGCAATATACAAAAATAATCTGTGACTCGCAAACATTTTATACGCCGTGGACACGCTGAAAAGAACAAGTAAGGAAATGAATTATATTCGAACAGATCGTATAAAACTCAGATATATATATATATATATATATATATATATATATATATTTCAAATTTGCTTTTTGTTAAGGAGTTCAAAAAATACTTGTAAATAAAGAATTTTAACGTTAGAACGTTAAGAGATTTAAATTAAAACTAGTCCATTTCATTATTCTTCAATGCTATTTCATCAGTTTATAGTTTTGTGATATGTGATTAGTATTTACAAAAATAACACTTTGTCACTTAAATAAAGAAGATAATATTTGTTTCAATAATGAAAGCCAAAAAGCTTTAAAGCAAGAGTTTGGTTTATAGTTTTGTGATATATGATTAGTTTGAACAAAATTCCACTTAGTCATTTAAATAAAGAAGATAATATTAGACTCAATATTGAGAGCTAAAAAGCTTCTAAAAAAGAATTATAGGATAATTTCATAAAGTATAGTAAAGGTATTCCCAATAGTGAAGAGTAAATAGCACATGTTCCTACATATTTTACCTTTTGGGGTCCCCAAAAAACAAATGTTAAAATTTTAAAATTTTAGTTATTAGATCAAAATGTATTATGTTGGATATCTATATAATTTAAGGTACCTCTTTAATTAAATGTGTTAAATATTTACCCAATTACTTGATAATATAGAAATTGTTTAAATTATTACTCAATTAAATGGAAGGAGTTCTGGTGCACGGCAAAATACTTTAAGGATATTCAACTCCAATTAGCTATTTCTTATTAATCAGCCAAATAAAAGAACTTTCAAGTATTTATTTCTAAAAATTACTCTTTTTTCTAAAACCTGTGAAAAATCAAAGCTCAATTTAAAATTGAATAAAATTAAAAAAAAACTAAAAATTCCGACGCTACCAAAACCAGTAATTTGGGTGACAGATAAGCCGCATGCAGGTTGCCACGTAACTTGGCTTCAATTGGTGAATTGGTGGCCAGAAACCAGTGGCCATTAGCCAGTGGCTAGTAGCCAGCAGTAGTCAAGGTCCAACAACATTATGTTAAAGTTCGAGTTATTATTTATTATTTGTCTTGCTCTTGAATTGCCGCTGATCGCAGCTTTGGATTTGCTTCGATTATACGAAACCGTGGCCACAACCGGATTCGACAAATGTGTTTTCCAGAGCGTTAACCTAAATGATGCAGCGTTCAGTTGGACAATGTTGGGAGCGGGATTCCCAAGAATTTACACGCTGATCTTTGTTATTTATCATTTAATCATTTATAATCTGAACTTAAATGCGTAACTTCTCAAAGCTGCTTGATGACTAGTCGACTAGCTGTTACCCTGCAATTAATATTTATGTGCGGATAAATTGTATATGCAGCATATAATAATAAATTATGACAGGTGTAGAATACGCCAATCATTATTGTGATTTGATAATGATTAACACAAAATATTGTTAGTGACTCAGTCAAGAAATCAAATTTAGTCAAGTTGCCAAACAATTGAATTATTTTAAAAGTTTTTCCAAAGAGAAGAGACTTTCCTGTCTGACATAATCAAACTGCAAGTAAGTCAACGAGTTTTACAGGGTATACAACAGATAGAATGCGTAAACTGCGGCATTCCTGACCCGGACAAACGAGCAAGCTCCAAAAAAAAAAGCGAGCTTCGCCAACTCTTAAACTCAGTTGCATACAAAACATAGCAATATATATATATGTATATATATATACCGTTTTTTTCTTCACATCTTTAAGCAGCTTAAAACCTTCCCCTCTTTGCGTACCGTTTTTATTTCTCAACCTAGCTCAACCAAACTCGCTGGCCAATAAAAAATGCGGCCAACTGACGCATCTGAATAATTGAAATGCCGTCTTGTACAAATTGACGATACAAAAATAGATATAAAAAAATAAAAAAAATCACCAATAAATCAAAATTAAACTTGCAATCAACACTCAACACAATGAGCCACATAATTACATATGTATACACACATACGTAAACGAGCAACTTAACGATGCTCTCAAGTTGTGTTGTGTTATGCAAGTCTATCAGATTTACTGTCTGAGTTGGCGGAAGCGACGTGAACTTAAGTAAATAGCTCTGAAAAACGAAATTTACATAAGCTAGCGTCATAAAAAATATATAAAGAAAGTACGTAACCAAGAAGGATCTAATCTTTCCGTTAAATAAGAGCTGTATAATTATTTATTTTGATCTTAAAACAGTAATTAACTTGAGTTAAAAAATTAGTAAAAAAATGCAAAAAATACACAAATGATTTATGACTTTATATGAATATATAAATAATTATCCGATTTTTGTTTATTTTTTGTAAGATATGCTGACACGCTAAGCTGAAGTATACATACATATATATATTTATACACACATATATATATACATACATACAAAAAAAGACTAAAGACAATGTCAAAGCAAATTTGCACTGCATTAAATTATACGTCGATGGGAATATGATAATTAGAATTATCTTGCTCGAGGACCGATGATCTCATATGATTCATCAGCCAGTCTAATCAAGTTTGTGATTTGCATATGATCTGTCTGTTGACAAGTGCAGGCATTATAATAAATTTATTAGATCCGCATTAGTTGTTAGCCATCATTAATTATCTTAGCCGAGCCGTCACGAATATTGTTAACAGGGAATTCGCACGAGCAGTCAACCAAAACATAATCCCAATAAGGTGTTATTAGAGTAATATACCGTGAACATCAGTGTGATTTCCAAAATGTAATTTAGCACAAACGCTGCAAAAGGTGTGAATTACAGGTAATACCCATATAACTCACATCGCTGATTTCAGCGTACCTTAAACAATGGGTCACAGGTAGCCAACGTGACTTTTGGGGTAACTGTCACGTAACTTTTTTTTGTTGCCAAGCTAATCAAATGATTGTCTGTCAGTTTACTAAACAATTGCAGACAGACGCTTGATTGAGCGTTTAGTCATGGCTCAATGGGAATCCCAAGCAGTTCACACAGATGATTCCAGCTAAATATAGGCTAACAATACCCTTCCCTTCGAACTAGAAGTATCTGGCATATGTAAAAAGGCATCAATCAATTCGAATTAATAACAGATTTTGTTATTATAGCTTCTTACTTCTAGTTACTGGAGCTCATACAGGGTATATTTAAAGTCGGTGCAATTTAATGAATTTAGCTTTCAATTTCTTAAAATTATATCGAGTTCGATTTGTGCAATACTTTATTGGAAATACCTCCGTAATCATTGTACAAATTGGTGTAGAATGGGGAATCTATAGTTAATAACCTTTAATTACTTGTCACAGTCATTAATCTCAATCAACAAAACCCAGAAATAATTATAAGGTATATATTTAGTTTGTTTCTGTTCTCAACTTTAGCAGTATTTCTTACATCTTTAATGCTACAAATATTTAATGACTCTCGCATATTAAGCACATCTGTAAATTAAGATTTTTATTATTAGATCCAATTTTACGATTTCTGTTTTGACTGCTTACAGGATATGGTATAGTCAGCAACACTCGACCAGAGTTTTTTTTTTATTTTGTTTATCATGTAATATTATAAACCTCCAAAACCAGAACCAGAAATATTTACATTTAGGCATAACTTTATTTTATTATGAGCAAAGTTATGCAAACCTGCCTTTAAATTTGGTATCAAAAACAACAGGCCATAAAATATTGTGAAATACTTTTCTAAGCATATCTATTTGCACTTATCCGGGGCTTTTAATGAAGTGCCACCTAATTTCTAATTAACGCAATTGTGTTAGCTTTTGAGCCGGGCTAGAACATAAATCTTAGGGGCGCTCTAAGTGTTGCCAACTAAATGTGTGCCAGTGGGCCAAGAAGGAAGCGCACAACAAATTCTTTATCCAATTTTTATATTTACTAGCTGTTTTTCCAGCCCGCATTTTCTTTCTTGAATATGTTTTTTCTGTTTTCTATTTTTTTTTTTTTTTGTTGCTTTGCTTTCATAATTTATGCACAGTCCTCTTGATATGCTCTGTGTGCGTGCGTCAAGCAGCTGGGGCATCTGTCGGTGGGCGATTTTCGGTCCACCACCAGTTGCCATTTACAGCAGCGAGTTCGTCTCCGGCTGCGTCTCCGTCTCCGTTTCCATTTCCGTGTTCTTCTAGGCCTTATAAACGCCCATTGACAGACGTGACTGTTGGAATCTGTTGTGTGTGTGTGTGTGTAAGTGTGAATGTATGTGTGTGTGTCTGTTTGTTTGTGTGTTGTTGTTTTTTTGAAGAACAGAGTGCTAATTAATTAAATTTGTACGTGCATTGCGTGTAGGCCAACTTGGCTTGCTGGCCATGTGCTGATAGAGCCTCACAATTGCCTAGTTCAGTGTCTTTACTGGTTTGACCCAGCTGGGCATATGGGCCATACAAGCATTAACTGCCAGCCGTAAATCATACTTAAATAAAAATACAATCTATGTCTGTTTGCCTGTGGCTATTGCCGTCCCTCTGTCCATACTAAATATTTGGCCAAAAGTCTTGAATTGTGGCAAGTAGATTTTCGCATTACTTTAAGCGCAGATTATCGGGAAAGAACTCAGAAATTGATAAAATAGTTTAAAGAGAAGAAAATTCTAAAAAATACTCTATTTCTTTGTCTAAAATAAAAAATGTTCCATTTATTTATTTCTGGTTGTAAATTATAATAAGCCTGCAGATCTTTTAATCGAATTTTGTTTTAGTTTATTATTATATTAGTTATTTTAAGTACTGTTTTACAGAAACAATAAACCAACAAATTGTTTGTGTAGCATACAAATGTATGTTTGTATGGAGTTAGTCAATCATATAATTACGAGCAATCAAGTCAAACGAAAACTAAAAGTTATGTATCGACTATAATTACATACATTCTTCATTCCACCAATACTAATTGCCAACATTTTCGTCTTGCCATAGAATAGAAGCGATTAGAAATAAACAACAACTGCTGAAGGTTCAAGCTTGCGGAAGCATAAAATCAAACGATTCCAGCAAAAAGCCAAATCAAGTGAAATAATCATCCGTCATAATTATGACAACATGAGAACAACAGCGAAATCACCAGAGAAACAATATACGGGCAGCAACATGCAGAGTGAGAAGGGGTGTGGAACAACAGCGAGGCTGCTGTTAACTTACGCAGTTGTGCTGTTAACATTTTGTGCGAGCGACGGCTTAAGAAACGTAAATGAATCTACAGGTGAGTTCAATAAGTGACAATAAGCACTATTAAACTAACAGCTGTAAATTAAAATAATATCAGCAGATTTCTGCTATTCAACAGTGAACTGCTAACTGCCCAGAAATGGTTAATTATTATGTTAATTTGAAGCCATAGGCTTATCCACAACAGTTGCGCGTGTGATTATATCAAGTAGCTTTTGACGTTTATTGCTGCTGACCTTGGCCAATATTGTCTGAGTTAGCATAAATGTTAATTGCAAATGGTTATTATAAATAATGCTTGGCTCCAACTTGGCGATGGCATGCGAATTTACGTAATTACTTACACTGCTTACATATCGAATAATAAGTGCTAAAACTTCAATCATAGTAATGGATGGCCATAATGGCTATAACGAGCCAATGAATGTGTTAATGACGCTTACGACCATAGGGCCAACAGGCTGGCGGACTTCGGAATAGTTGTTATAAAAGACACACTCATCTATGTTTCTATTATATTTATGTACATATGAAAATCTTCTGATAACAAAATCAATAAAATCTGTATTTATGTGTTCAAGTTTTTATATAAGTGATAAACTTATAGTTAAAGATTTTTTTAATAATACAAAATGTATTTAAGTGAAAGTTGGAAAAGAAACAACAAAAATTCCCTGCAACCGGATTTTCTTAATATATTATTTTTTTAGTTGTATAATATTTTATAAACATTACTTTTTATACAGAGCATAAGCGTTACAGAGACAAAAAAGTTAGGCCTACACTTGAGATAAACACATTTTGAACATAAGCATTTTGTTTTACAGTCATTTATTTCATTGTCAAACTAATCCAACTAACAAAAGCTTTAAGTGGGCTGATCGACCTTATCTTTCTCTGTTTATAATGAATACTTTCTGATTATCCACTTCAGCATTTTTATTCCCATTAAATTTGATAATCTTTACAGTCGCTTTACAATACCCAGAATTAAGTTTAAATTAAGGAAATTGATTATTTCCTGCTGATACGTGCCTTTGTTGCATTACCATTATTTGGAATCGTTATGTGCAGAAATCATCATAAACTTATACAGACTTTAATGAACAAATATTTTATGGCGGTTCAGGCTTGCGAGATTAACTTTCCAATAAGCACTCTACTTTCGATAGCAGAATATTGACTATCAAATACACTCTAAGCTAAGTTTTACCAGTAAAAAAAGTAAAAGAGAGAGAGAGTATTGAATAGAGTTGAACTTTCATTAATTGTTCTGCAATTAACCCATATTTGTTTTTGAAGTTATTATGATAACATTACTCGGATTATCTAGGCAGGTTTTTGTAGCCAAGCATTTATTGGTTCACCTGCGTCATTTTTGTCAAAGTTGTGCGACAAATATGCTTCCGCAAATAATTATTTACATAACTTAACAATTGACCATTTTCGGCACCTTTGAACACAAGCTTTTACCCCCAACCACCCTCGAAGGGCATAATAGTGTTGTAATTAATTAATGTAAATAAAGCTATCTAAATTGCGTTACGCTCGAGTAAATTACCTACGACAATATGAAGTATATAGTATATCAATACTTAATAAGCATATTCAATTAAATCGCATCATAAAGCAGCCATTAAATAAACACTATAATCTTGGAACTTATAACGGACTTGTATCTATATTAATTGGTTTTTCTGAAATCTAAATACTGGGTATCTCACAATGAAAGCTATACATTGTATCATATATAAATTTGCAGTTGATTGTTCAGAATTTGTGTATCGGTTCAAGCACCTCAGTTATTGATTACTTACGTGTTAGGTATATATTTAAATAAGCGAATTATAAAGCAGCAGTACTTAAGCCGGTGAATGTTGCCAACTCAGACAACAACAAATGCCGCAAACAACGAAAGATTCATTGTTGTCTGGTTTTTGTGTTTGCCGTTTTTTAACATCTGTTGATCAAATAAAAAATTCACGACAAGTGGAAGTGAGAGACCTCGACTGGGAGATACCCTGTAGTTAAGTTTTTGGACACAGAGTATATCTTAAACCTTGTAGCAGAAATACAATAAAGATAAGAACAATAATGTGTATATAAAATAGACTAATAAAAAAATACATATGTATGTGGGCCACTCTATTCAAAGTCTCTAATATCTGAGAACTTTGATGTTGATCACGAATATGTGCATATTTTGGCAGATTTTTTATTCATATTTCTGCCAGTATTTATATAAATTTGTAGAGGGTATGAAAACATGTGTAAAACAAGCTTGTCGGTTGGCCAGACAAAAGGATGAGTAAATTCAGCTGAGCTCTTTTTAATAATAATTTTTATAATAACCTAAATGGAGAGACTGAACTGAATGTAGTCTGATAACCTTGTAAATATTTCCACTCATGACATTGAAACATTCAATAAACATTTACAAATTTAAAATATAGCTTTTAAGGTTTGCTTAACATATATTTTTAATAATAATGATAAAATATTAAAATGTAATTTAATATATTCATTTACAAGCATTTGAAATTAATGTCGGCTGATAAATGTTCAATTAGTCCAAAATTTGTTGAAAGGATTGAGGAACTATAGCAAAATCCATATATATATATATATATATATATATGAAATACATTAATATTATCGTCCTATTTAATTAAATATGCTATTTAAGTATTGATATAATTTATAATTATAATTTATAGCACAATAATGCAATTTAGATGCCGTTATTTACACTACTTGCAACAATATTATGTCCTTCGAAGGAGGATTAGTAAATTGATTCGCTCAAAGCTCGCTTAAGTTCTGCAAATACCCATGGCAAGAGTATTTGAAATTCCGGCATTTAACCACATCTCCTGCATTCCTTTCAATTGCAGGCAGCACATTCTGTGAGTACCTTGAGGACAATAACACAGTGCAGAAGGAGCAGGGCTCCGTTTGGTTTGATGCACAGGATAATTGCGTGATTTACTCGTGTGCCGCAGGCGTGGCAATCGAGCCACAGGCGCACATAGTCGCCACACAGATTGACTGCAACGAGTTCTACTGCGATGTGGTTGGTATTCGATGAATCTGCAAATATTCATTTATTGCTTCTGATAGATTAAGAATCATTGGCTCGAGGGAGAAAGCAAGAGAGAGAGAGAGAAATAATTGATTATTTATTTATAATCCGCAGTTTAAAAAGAAATGTTTTCAAAGTAAATTTAAACCTACAAAATTGAAATAAAAAAGATTGAAATTAGATTTTATAACATTAACAATGAATGCTTAAAATAAAATTGAAATTCACAAATTTAATAATACAAAAAAATTACTAATTAAGTGAAATTTAAAATATTAAAATATTATTTTTGCAGGGCACCGAGCTGCGCAAAACTGCGAGCAGCTGTTGTGGGGAGTGCGTGAGGACGCATTGTCAGCACAACAACACGCTGTATGCCGTCGGCGAGTCCTGGCACAATGATGCCGACTGCACGCTCCTCGAGTGCGTTCGCCGAGAGGCTGATGGCGAGATTGCCATCAACAGCTACAAGCGCAGCTGTCCGCCAATCGATCCCAGCTGCCCGGCGGAGCGTATTTATCGGAATAGCTGCTGTTTCGTCTGTCGTCCGTTGGCAACGCCGCGAATCGAAGAGATTGACGACGCTGAGATGACGCAGGACATCTGGACGGCCGACTGGTATCGGCAGCATCCCTGCGTGCGCAGCTGCCAAGCGGGTGCCGAGCCGATGACCTGCCACTATAGATTCGTGGTCGAATGGTATCAGACCTTCTCGAAGGCCTGCTTCGACTGTCCGCTTAATCTGACGGACTGTTCGCGACCGCACTGCATCATGGGCGATGGACTGCAGCGAAGCATTACGGTTGTCAATCGCATGATGCCCGGCCCGGCGATTGAGGTATGCGAGGGCGATCAGATCATCGTCGATGTGAAGAACAATCTGCTGGGCGAGAGCACCACGATACACTGGCATGGCCTGCACCAGAAGAAGACACCCTATATGGATGGTGTGCCGCACATAACACAGTGCCCCATATCGCCGCATGCCACATTTCGCTACAGCTTCCCGGCGGACAATTCGGGCACACATTTCTGGCATTCGCACACCGGCATGCAGCGGGGCGATGGCGTCTTTGGCCCTCTGATTATACGACGCCCAAAGAGCATGGAGCCCCATGGCGGCCTCTACGATTTTGATCTTGGCGAGCATGTCCTGGTTGTCCAGGACTGGATCCACGAGCCGGGCGCCAGCATCTTTGCCTATCATCATCACTCGCGCGGCGACAACAAGCCGCACAACATTCTCATCAATGGGCGTGGTCGCTACTACAACCGCATCTGGGCGGACATGAAGAGACAGCATCGAATGGATGCAGAGCAAGTGCCAATGGAAGCAGCAAAGCCGCTAATCCAAAACGCTCCTCAAAGCTCAAATCTTACGGCTCGGCTGTCAGCCAACGCTCAACTGGGCGTGGCACCAGCAACAAATGACTCTGTGCATCAAGGTGAGTTTCTTTAATAAATAGTTTAAATTGTCTTCAAATTAAGAAAATGCTTCAATTATTTATTTACTGTTATTTAATAATAATTTAGGTAACAGAAAAAACTATTTAAAAAACAACAAATAAAGATTTCTACATTAAGAATTAAGAAAAGAAAAGGTTTTGTTTTTAGAAAAGATACAAATTTTGTGCTTTTGAAATATAATTTCTTATAAATAAGTTCAATATTTTTCTGAGTGTACTCTAGCAAATCTTTTCATTAATATTTTCCAACTATTTTCAGCCAAACAATTCAAAACTGCTGCCGCAAGAAACCCACCGAATTTAATCAAACTGCAGGCAAGTGAAGAGCGGCTGGGATCGACTGGGATGCTGAGAAACAGCAGCGGATCGTTGCCAGTTCCAGTTGTGGTCCATTCGCGTCAACGGCGAGGCAATGTGAACGAGATACCGCTGGAACAGATTCCGCATCAGGTGTACCATGTGCGGAGGGGATTCCGATATCGGTTCCGCATCATCAACGCCGAATATCTGAACTGCCCGATTGTGGTGTCTGTGGATAATCACACGCTGACCGCCATCAACTCGGATGGCTATGATATTGAGGCGATGCAGGTGGGCTCCATTGTGACGTATTCGGGGGAACGCTTCGATTTTGTGCTGAATGCCAATCAGGAGGTGAACAACTACTGGCTGCGCCTCAAGGGCCTTATGGACTGCAGCGAGAGATTCACCTCCGCCTTCCAGGTGGCCATATTGCGCTACGAGGGTGCACCCGATCTGGAACCGAGTGCGCAACTGGGCTACGCCCACAAGGCTGAGGGAATTCAGCTGAACGTAATGAATCGTGGTCCTGGCTATCCGGATTCAAAAACAGTGGCAGAGATGCAGGCACTGCCCATTTACGATAAGGTGTCCGGCATTGATGATGACACCCTGAAGCCCGAAGCGGACTACAAGTTCTTTGTGTACTACGACTTCTATCGCAAGGACAACCCCGAATTCCATCACAGCGATTACTACGGCATGGACACGAACGTCACCAAAGAGAACATCCTCTACACGCCCCAGCTGAACCACATTTCCCTGAAGTTCCCCTCGATTGCGCTGCTGCCCCAACGCCATCAGCTCACCGACGAACTGTTCTGCAACGAGACGACGCTCGCCCAGCAGGGCATCGATTGTCGCCAGCAGTTCTGCAAGTGCCATCATGTGCTCCAGGTGCCCCGCAACGCCGTCGTCGAGCTGATCATTGTCGACGAGGGATTCACCTTCTACGCCAATCATCCCTTCCATCTCCATGGCAACGCCTTCCGCGTCCTCGGACTTGAGCGTCTCGGCGAGAATGTCACCATCGAAATGGTAAGTGTAATGGAATCACCATCAGCATTAGGAATACTAAATACGGCTAACATTTTTGTACTTTAGAAAGTATTTTTTCTAAGAATGATGATTTTTCAATTCTACTTTTTAGACAGTTATTTTCTAATAATGGACATTAGACATAAGATTTTATTATATTTATTTATAAGTTATTTTAAAAAAACCAGTCACTTTTTCTAGGTTTAGAAGTAATACTAATTTTGCTAACTTGCTAAATTTTACTAAGTTTATTTATAATATCTAAAAAAGAATTAAGATTTTTTTATGTATGATCTTAATTATTGACCGATGGCAACTTAGCATATAGACTTACTTATATATATATCGATAAAGGTATTCATTTATATATTTCTATTATTTCTATATAGCTCTATTAAGCAAAAATTAAAAATGTCCTTTGCAGATTAAGCAGTTGGATCAGTTTAAGCTGCTCAAGCGCAATTTCATCAATCCTCCTGTGAAGGACACCGTCACTGTGCCCGACGGTGGCTACACGATCATCCGCTTCGAGGCCTACAATCCTGGCTACTGGCTCTTCCACTGTCATATCGAGTTCCATGCCGAAATCGGAATGGCCCTGGTGGTCAAAGTGGGTGACGATGACGAGATGGTGCCGGTGCCACGTAACTTTCCCACCTGCGGTGACTATGTGCCCGACTCCCGAACGGATGAGGACACATCGTCGACCGTCGACAGCCCTGTCACCACATCGCCAACCCCGCCACGGCCCACAACAGGCGCCTCCACCCGAAACCGTGCAACGGGCTTGCCAATCATGTGCCTAATTCTGGCCTTGATTCATTTGATTTGCCTGCGCTGAGCGCATTGGCCAAAACCTAAAGCTAAACGCTATCATGACACTAGTTCAGTTTTAAGTCACTTCCAATCGAAATTCCCCATTCAACCGGAATCTTTTGCAGCACGTCTTATAAACATGTTGAATAATTAAAATAGCTGCCAAAAAAGCTGAATAAATTTGATGTTTCAAGTTATCCTATATATATTTTTTCCACATCTTATATATCTGATGTATCTGATGTATCTTATATATCTCATATACCATTTATCTTGCGCGTATTTTCCACCCCAGTATTTGTATAATCAGCAATACTCAACCATGGCTTAATTTGATTTTATGATTTTCTGTGGCTCAAAATTTGGCTAGTTTCATTTTAACATAAACATCTGTGATTGTCTAAAACATTTCAGTAGATTTTAAGTACACAACAAAATGTTCAGCACTTGTACATAAATTATACAATTATTTAATTATTATAAAACAAATTTCTGTTTAAATATTTTGTGTTTATTGGGTTATCGTCTGAAACGGACGCGATTTGTGCACGTCTCTTGGGAAGAGTTTCCTGGTAATCTAGCTTTCAAGCAGAAGATACTTATTAAGAATATTGACTCTATCTTTAAAATTGTCAGATATATATTATATACATTATATATATATAGATATATTGATATTAATCGAATTCGCAACCAAGCAACTTTTACACTTGCTGCCTTCAGTATCAGAAAATGGATTTTAAAATTTTTTCATTTTCCCCTCTCTCAGATTGGATATTAAATAAAATTATGCACTGACAAAAAATATGCATCAACTAGTGCAAAATACATTTTGTGATGCAATACGTGAATTTGTTATATTATCTAAGACACAAATGTAAGTAGGAGATGTGGAGCCAAGTTCAATCATAAATAATGATAAGGAATTAGTCGGGTGGCAATGATCTGGTGAGCAGTCTTATCGGAAGACACCTTGCATCTGGTCCGAGCTCCAGCCAGATGTGTGTTTGACGTTAATCAACAATTTGACCGCTGACCCATGACCCTAATCGGAATTATCAGCGAATGCAACTGAGTGCAACATGAATAAAAGACGGTTTCTTGTGCTGCCACCAATCAGTGGACAACAAACAGCAAAAATGTACAATTGGACGGGAAAAAATGTTGTGTTTGCTGGTGGATTCACTGGCATTGGATTTCAGTTGCTGCACCAACTGATGCAGCGCCAGAAGGTCAAAATGATTGGCATTGTGCACCGCATGGAGAATGTGGAGATGATGCAGAAGCTGCAGGCAGAGAACGCCAGCGTTAAGTTGGTCTTCATGCAAGCCAATCTCATGGACAAGTCCTCCATCGAGCAGGCTATGCAGAAAATGGGCCAGCTGATGGGCAACATCGATGTGCTGATCAACTGTGAGGATGTCCTGCTCGACAAGGATGTGGACACAACGATTGCCATCAATTTGGTATGCAACCAAAAACAAAACAAAAATTCCCAACGGAATTCGTTGCTTATTTTCACACAAATTTCTCACACAGACCAGCATGATGCAGATGACTATGAAGGCGATGGTCTACATGGACAAGACCCAAATGGGAGTAGGTGGCATGGTGGTGAACATGTCCTCCGTCTATGGACTGGAGCCGGCGCCAGCTTTTCCTGTCTATGCGGCGGCCAAGCATGGCGTCATTGGCTTCACACGCTCCATGGCTGACAGGCATATCTACGAGAAGACCGGCGTCATGTTCATGGCCATGTGTCCCGGCCTAACCAACTCGGAGATGATGATGAACCTACGCGACAATGTCACCTGGGAGCACTCCAAGCAACTGGTCGAGGCCATCGAGAGTGCAAAGCGCCAGAAGCCCGAGGAGGCGGCCAACCAAATCATCAAAGCCATCGAGATGATGAAAAACGGCAGCATGTGGATCATCGACATGGGACAGCTGAAGGAAGTTAATCCCCAGATGCATTGGCAAATGTGAAGCTTACTCCAAACATGATCCAATCCATTTCAACTTTCCACTTGTTTTCTGTCCACGATTAAAATTCTAAGAAATTTAATTGTAAATTGTACAATTTATTTAGATTTATTTAAAAATTAAATAAAAACTGAACTGAACTAAATATGATTATCTGTGTACTTTATGTGATGGGGATTGTACTAATATATTTACTGGTTACTGGTTCTTATAGAAACTATTGAATTTAGATTAATTTCTATTTCGATTAAGACTGGACAATCTGACCAATGCTTCATGTAGTTCGAATAAAATATAACTTAAAATAACTCTGCAAATTCCTTATCGAGTTGCATTTTCAGAAAACTATCTTCGAAAAAGGAATCGAATTTCCACATTTGAAATGATCTTAAGCCCCAAATTGATTATACCTTTATTTTATTACTATTTTACATTTTTGTTTAATTATTCATTTAAGTTGTATATAATTCAAATCGTTTCTGTAATTTCAGCTTTAAATTTATTTAATTATTCTTTTTGGTTTTATATCATTTAATTCGTTACTTTAATTTCAACTTTAAATTTAATTTTATATATTAATTTGTTGTAAACATTTTTTAAATGTGCACTGTTTTTTGTCCATATTTATTTAATATTTTATTAATAAATGTTGCATATAATTGCTTTATTTATTGCTTCCTTGAAGACTTTTAGTGTTTAACATGTTTGCTTACTATCAACAGCCAAATTGTGAGATTTCACAGAATAATTAAAGTTAAAGTTAAAGTTTATTATGCACCAGTGTTCTTAATTTAATTGGTTCTTCAGTTCTTCAAACGCTTTGGTTAAGATAATGCACAACAGCTACACATAAATATATATGGTAATATATAGGTACATATTGATATACAGTTATAATATTTGGATTTATAAAAGCTATTTCATAACTTCAATTTTAAAAATCAGCAAGAGTAATATGTAAATACTTAAAAAGTGGAATATATCACGGAGGTTGTTCCTCGTAGCCAGAATAAGATTACAAATTTAAACTTACTTATTACTCTATATATATATATATAATTGTATAGTTAATTGCACTTGTTTTGATCGATCATATCGTTTAAGCGGGCGTCGAACTCTGCCTTGGTATAGGGCAGGTTCGCTCGCCAGAATGCATCCAGTAACTGGGCCTGACACCGGCCCACGCCCATCATTGAACGCCAGTCCGCCGCGTATTTGGGCTGCTTCTGCTGCTCGAGCGGTGCGTACACCGGCGGCAGTGGACAGTTGTAGTGGTGCTTGTTGGCCGGTCGCCGCTGATCCGTCCAAGCGGCGCGTCGACACATCAAACATTCGAATTTTTGGAATAGCGAATCTTCATCGCCTTTGCCATTCATTTTATAGCCACGCATCAGCAAGTGGTCAACCAGCATCGGATTCTGAATCGGATGGCGACGATTTAACTTGTGGCCCAGGTAGGCGTTGTAGGCACTCTCGTTGCCACCCACCTGATGCAGATGTGCGGCCAAAGCGGACGCACTGGGAAACTCATCAATGTAAATGGCAGATTGGTTTTGCGGCTGCCAATGCTGAAAGACCAAAAAAGTCAGATTAATTATTAATTAATTAATCCTTCAGATTATTCATTCGACATACGCGGATGCTGGGCGACCCAAAGTAGATCGGTATAATGCCCGCCATCAGGGGACGCCAGAACTTTTCGGTAATGTAATCCTCACAAACGCCATTCTCAATGGCAATCATAAATTTGTAGGGTGAAAGGAAGCGCAATAATGCATTCGAATATAGATTATTGAGATAATCATTTGTCAGCCTGAAAATAGAAAGAGCAAGTCGGATTGTAGATATATATACTATACACTGTACTTCACTCACTTCTTTGGCAGATCGCGATTGTGCAGGCAGCTGCCATAGGAGTCGACTTGGATGTGTTTCATCAGTTCTCGCACATAATCCTCACGGCCGGACATTGTGTTGCAGTCGGTCTGCAGGAAAACAACTGATGCGAGGTCCTCATTGAATTGATGACGCTGCTTGTTGAGGAACGTCGACTGATAGTCGAGTTGCGTCAAGTCGCTGGCATCTGGCAGATATTGGGTGGTCAGCGGCAAGTCGCTGTAGCGACTAAATGTGGATGTATAATTGAAGTGACGCAGAAACTCAGTGTACGGCACAAACGGCACATTGCGCGGCGACTCTTCGTGCAGCAGGCCCCACAAATGTCGCCCATTGCGTGGCATTGGATACTGCTCCACTTTCATATTGGAGCCATAGAAAAGGATTGCCTGTAAAACGAAAGGAAAAATGCTTGAAAATTTGCAGTTGCCAGCTAATTTTCTAGCTACGAACGCGCGCCTCATGCAGACGTTTGTGATTGTTGGTGACGCGGCAAGTGTCGAAGCCACAGTAGCGTATCTCATCGTAATCCAAGTGGAGGTCATCCGTCCACCAGAGCAACTCATGCACCGCATTCCGAATCCTTGGCGATTCCCGTTGCGTTAAATACAAATATAGCATGACGATGCTGCACATCCAGATAATCGACACCAGCACCATCCATAGCCTACGATTGCGCCACGAACGCATTGTTTAACTTCCGCTTCTCACTTTATCGCGACGGTGCTTTGGGCATGGCCAAATTCGAAATTGTGCGCACAAAAGCTGTTTTTGTTCAAAATTTGCCGCTGATGTTTTGCTTCTTTTGTCTGTGTTGCTTGCAGTGTTGTCAAACGCTGCTATTTATTAGGCATGCTCAGCACGTGACGATACTATCGTTGTGCATTGCATGTTGGCATATTTGACAGGTTGACAATTAATTCAAATTGAGTTGACTTTAATTGAAGTGATGGGTGCTAATTTATTTATTTAATATATTTAAGTGTTATATCAATATCTATCAAAGATGATATCGATATAATAGATGAAAACATAATTCACAAGTTTGCTAATTTGATTATATTAACATATGTAATAAGCAATTTCGTATAGTTTATGACAATATCTTTTAAAGCTGATATAAATATAAAAAATAAAAAACCTAATGGACATGAATGTAAAGTCAATAACAATTTAAATAATAGTTAATAACATGCAAAATGTTGGAAATCCACCATTATTTCGTGTGGCTCTCTAAACTGATATAACTTAGCAGACAATAAACAGATATTCGAGGTCGCTGCTTTCAAAACCCAAAGCGCATTAGGACCCACGGTCACAGAAAAACCATGCAGCAGGTTTATCGTCCATTTGACACCTTTCTGTATTGTTTGCTTAGTGCTAATATTTTGTTTTATAGAGTTATAAAATCGCATCATGCAGGCGGAAATCTGAACGTGCCATGCCACCGTATATGCAAAAAACCATTGCACAACACTGGCGTACGTCATCATAATATTGTTCCATTCACATTCGCTAAATTACGGCAAAACTCGACAAATAAAAATAAGTGCATTAAGCACAGAAGCGACGCCCTGCTAATGAATAAAGCAAGCAAACAACACGTTAAAATGTAAACGAAACAGCCAAAAACGACAAGAAGCTAGACAAAAAAACAAATATTGACATAACACGTCAACGTTTGCGGCGACAGAATTTGTTATAAAAAGACATAAAAACAACAAAAATAAATAAATAAAAAAATAAAATAGAAATAATGTGGTTATGGCCACAGCGCAGCACAATTTAACACAAACAACGGACTACGATGCGAAGTTGGACCGCAAGCAATCGCTTCCATCGTACACGAATTCGAATGCGAATGGCACATCCGCACCCACATCCGCAACCACATCCGCAACAAGTCTGAGCTGGCAATCGTGTTATTACTGCACACGGGAACACTTCAAGACTGTCACCGACTTTGTCAAGTGAGTAGTAGATAAAAAGACTATTAATTAATTTAATATTTTGTTCATTTATTTTAGTCACTTGCGGAGTCGTCACTGCACACGGGAGGGTGGCTCCTTTGTGTGCCGGTATGGCTTCAATGGTGTGTGCGCCTCACTGCCGCTGGACGGTGTCTCGGATCGGGATTACGATGCGCATGTGTCCAAATATCATGTGAATCAGCTGACGCGTGAATCACCGCCAGAATGGGGGGTCTACTCGTCGGCCCAGAATCTGCCGGCGGTGCTCAATGATCCGCAGCGTGGCAAGCAGAGCAATCTCTTCACCAAGAAATGGGGCGAGCATTTTGTCGAACGCAGCCACATCCCGCAGAGCTCGCGTCTGCCGGATATAACGCATGCCGATTTCACGGTGTATTTGGGCAGCATTGGGAAACGCTATCGCTGGCACGAGCGACGCCAGCAGCAGCAGCAGCAACTCGAGCAGGATCAGCAATTAACAACGTCGACAACACAGCAGCACAATTTGGCTGATGTGCCGGTGCCGGAGATCTTTCTGAAATCGCAATTGCAACTGCATCATGCGGCGACCTTTGCCCAAGTCTTTCCCAACTATATGCAATCGCCGGAGAGCTCCAGTTGCACAGTGGAACGTCAGCAGCGGGGGCGACAGCTGCAGGAGCAACTCTCACACTATTTGGACATTGTTGAGGTGCGCATTGCGCAGCAGGTGGCACAGAAATCGGCGGCATTCTTTCATGCGATGACCACACAGCATGCGATACTCGCTGAAATGCAGCTGGCCGCGGAGCAAGTGCATCAATTGCGCTCGTCCCTCGCCCAGTTGCATGGCAGCGCCGTTGTCGATAGCTTTCGGGTGATGCGCTATGCGCAACGTCGTCAGCATTGCCATGCGACGCTAGACAAGATGCGACTGATGGCCACCGTGCACAAGACGCAACCGATGCTGCAATTGCTCCTGGGCACTCAGGATTATGTGGCTGCCTTGGATTTGATAAGCACAACGCAGGAGATACTCGCTGCGGAGCTGTTGGGCGTGCACTGTTTCAAGCATCTGCCCATGCAGTTGGGCGAGATGGAGAAGCTCATCGATAAGATGCTCACCACGGAATTTGAACGCTATGCGGCAACGGATCTGAATCGACCCCTCACGGATGCCGAACTGGAGACGGACAGCGTCTGTGCCGAGGAGGACAAACTGGTGGCCATTGTGATGGGTCTGTTGCGCAAACAGAACTTCAGCTTCGTACAGAGCTATCAGCAGGAGGCGATTGCCACAATTCGAGCGATCATCAAACAGTTGCTTATCGAGCTGCTCGAGGGCGGAGATCGGGAGCTCTGTTTGACCGGGGCCGGTGAGCAATCTCTCGAGTTGACCCTCAACGAATGGCTAACTATGTTGCAGCGTGCCAGTCATGCGCTCCACGGCATCCTCGAGCGCATCCGGGCCGTTGTCTCGATCATGCAGCAGACAGCGGATGCAGCAGCCGGCGGCAGTAGTCCACAGCATGCTGTCAATCTAATCGACTCGGAGGCATTCCTCAGTGCTGCACACCATGAGCAGCTCAGTTGCCAGCTGCAGCAGCTGCTCCAGGCCGTCTGTCACTATTGCCACGAGCGTTGTGCGAACATTGTCTCGCCACAGAGCCTGGAACGTTGCGCCGCCAGCGAGGAGGAACTGTTGCAACTGTCGCAACTGGTGCGCGATTTTAGTGTTGCCACACAGAATATTTGCGGGACAGTCAGTGTGCCGTTAGAGCTGGCGCTCAAGGTGCAAGCATCGCGTTACGCACAACGCTTCCATGCCGAGCGCAAACATAAGTTGGCACTGCTGTTGGATCAGGAGCGTTGGCGACAAGTGGACATACCGCATGCATTCCAGCGCATCATCGAACGCATGGCCGATGGCGATTTTGAGAAGCAGCCCATCTCCAGCATTGATGGTCACAATCTGGCAAATGGCAATGGCATTGGTAATCCTGTCCTGCTCGTCGAGGGTAAACAGCCATTTGCCTTGGTCAGCGTAGCACTGCTCCTCATCCAGATGCTGTACGAGTATGGGGCGAGTGCCCAACGCTTGCCACTCCTCGCCAGCTACCATGCACGGAACGTGGTCGATTTGCTGCGCTGCTTCAATTCGCGCAGCTGCCAACTGATCATTGGCGCCGGGGCGATGCGAGTCGCTGGCCTGAAGACGATAACCAGCACGAATCTGGCGCTGGTTTCGCGTGCCTTGCAATTGGTTCTCTATTTGCTGCCCCGGCTGCTAGCACATTTCGAGAGCATGAGCGGCTATGAGGCCATCGAAAGGGACTATCAGGGCCACATCAAGGAGATTGAGCACAAGATTCATGGCATCGTCTCGGAGCGCATTGCGGCCCAGTTGGAGTTGTGGGACGCTCGTCCGCCAATACCGTCGCAAACATTCCGGCACATTTCGCGGCATTTGGTTAAGCTGCACGAGGCGATCGCTGGTGTGCTGCCCGAGACGCAAATCCACGAGATCTATGGGGTGGTGCACAGCAACTTCAAGGATAAGCTGCGGGAACAGCTGCTCAAGCTCAATATCTATAATAATGGTGGGCCCCAGCACGGCGTGGTCACCTCCGAGCTGACCTTCTACATGGAAACGTTGCGCACGCTGAAGGCTCTGCCAACGGCACAGCTGGACAACGGCATCCTCGAGCACATCTGGCTCTATTGAGCGCGGTATTTAATTCCATAGTTTTTCCTTGCTGCTCGATTTACAAAATCCTGCAAAAGCAATCAATTTGTTTTTATTTCCTCCTTTCCACTTCCACTTGTCGTGATGTGTTTTTAATGTTTGTTGGTTTTATTATTATTTATTTAAGCCTCTAATTTTGTATATTTATCCAGTTATGCAATTTTGTACCTTAGCAATTGTATATTATATATGCATATATGTACACGATATGTCCTTTGTTCATTCTCAGTCTGTTGCACTTGAAGACTAAACTAAAAGAGTCGACAAACCGCCTTTGACTTATACATAAATACACATACATATAACTAATCAAATACAGATCGCATTACACTGGAATAAAACAAGAGTTGAAAACTTTTCCTTTATCTATTTCGAGTTGAGTAATGGGACATCTGCTGAAGCCAATTACAATGTATGTTTGAGGTAAATGTTTACCCGATTATTGCTTAAAATGTGGGAAATAATTCGGGATCTATCCTCATATATATTATATATGTATATCCTCATCTATAAATTTATATTTTTATAAATTGAGCTGAATTTTGTAATCTATCAACTAGAATGAAAGTTGCAGTCGAAGCAGGTGGATAATTATTGCTCATTAGTTCTAGGAAAATATATTTAGAGAGAGAATGTCTATATACTTGAGAGAGAATTTAACCAATCCCTCAGATTTTGCATGCAGTCAGTTTTTATTCAGTTATCAGTGTTATGAGATAGTAAACGGCTCCGATGTTGTAGTTTATAAAGACATTTTCTCAAATTTGAGTTATTATTGAACTCTGTTGATATGGAAAGGATATGGGTTATGGAGGTAGAAGTTTAGATTAAATGTAAATTTGAATCTTTGCTCAATTAGTCAGTGGAATTCTTGTTTTCTAATTACGATTTGTTTGAGAAATTCGCTTGTACAAATTTCAAAAATGTCTTGTCAAAAATTAACAGTTTTGCTTGTTAGGTGCCAAGTTATTGTCCTATTTTTCGACAGGAATACATCGAAATCGCCAGTCATCAATCATCAATAAATCAAATATTTTTATAGTGGTTAAAAACATGTCTTTAACATACACAAAAATTAAATGTAAAATAAAGCCACTTGACAATAAAAAAATTAGAAAATAATTATTTGAATTTTACTCAACATTAGACAATTAAATTGGATTTATTATTTTTTATGCACTTGTCGCTGCTTTCAAACATTAGAACGTGTTTTTTACTGTTACATACAAGCAAATACATTGAAATTGTCTATGCAATCAAAGTGAAATTAATTAAATACGTGTGAAGTTTAACAAGGCCTAATCATTATTTGGGTAGATTTAAGCGTATTGCCACCATTCCAAGTAATCGTAGGGTCATTTGTACCAGGACCTTCCACTCCATATCGTCCATGAAATCCACTAAAAAAGAAAGTTAACAGAGGTGACAGATCAATTGCTTAGATTATATAAAATATTTAAATCAGTTACCAATAGTGGTAGCCGTTAAACCACCAACCAGCCTGATAATAATTTCCCTGGAACTTTGATTGATTAATATACGAAAAATAAAATTAATTGGATTGAAAATAAAACTCTTAAGCTTTTAGTGAATGGTATATAATACTTCTTAAGTTCTAATGAGTTGTTTGTCTCCAAACTTTTGATATGTTCTGTAATGATAAAAAATATATATATATTTTTGAGATTTTCAAACATATTTTGAGAAACCAAAAAAAATGTTAGTCTGACTCCACTGTACCACATATCATATACATACCACAAATCGAACCGTGGCACATGTGGCGCCTCCAGAGAATTGTCCAAGGTCTGCTCGCCAGCCAATCAAGCAATTATACGCCAACAAATGAACATATAATGATCCAAAAGCTAAAAAAAAAGAGCAGTAAATTTCCCAATTAGAGCTAACGCTCGATATATTTGCAAAACAAAGCAATGTGTAAAAATATCAAATTTAATATGGATTCAAATTTAATATGCTATCGCTGCAATTATCAAAATGCACTTTCTTAATTATTGCTCTCATATTTAATTCAAATAATCTACGTAAAAAGCGAGGATTTGAAAAAGAAGGCTACGTAAATTGTTGTGGTAAATTATTTTGTACAAATTTAAAATCAAAATAACGAAGTTTTTTGTTTATTTCCTTGTTTGTGTAAGGATATAACACTATATGCATTAAATTAACTGTTAATTTGCCAAAATCTAGATGGTTATTCTGTTGATGGATTATGTTAACACCCACCTATTAGCCAGTAAAAGCCAGTAAGCCATTCCAAATATTGGTGTCAGCCTTAAGCTGCCAGCTGCCGGAATTTGTTATTATTATTGTTTTGTTGCTCTTATTTATTTATTTGTTTGTTGGTTATGTAAGCCGATGAATATGTGCGCAAATTTACAAAAGCAACAGCGAGCAGACATGCAAGCCAACAAAAAACAATGTAAAAAGCAACCAAACTAGCAGATACTCTGCAAAATTTTAAGTCTAAAAAAAGCGTTTTTTCTTTCAGTTCGAATCTAAAGTATCTAAAAACCGGCCTGTGTGGCTTAAGTGCAACTTAAATACTAAATATTTAAATATTTTATTTAATAATTAATAATAAAAAATTTGAATTAGCATCGATTTTTATTAAACTTAAGAATTTTTTCAAATTTTATACATATTTTTTTTTTGTGCTCATCAAATTGTCATATACCGAATGGAATCCAACTTTAATATACCCTGTTTATACACTTTGAATGGACACTGTTTGTTGACATACACAAACAAAAGTGGATCAACTCGTGTCCCCCTCGAATCCTCGAACCCACACATCCATTCACTGTGCTCCCCATGCGACCCACTAATAAGCATTAATAGTTCCAGTGTGGATGGTCAAAATAATATATGAATGGCTGATGGGTGGTCAGGCATGGATGGGATTGTGCTTGCACAAGTGGCGCGAAAATGCTTCCATTTTTTTATTTCCCTGGACAGGGCAACACAGACGGACGGACGGACGGGCCATTCGGCATGTGGCAGGCGTGCGTTGCGGACGTGGATATTTTTGTGGTCATTCGGATACGGCATCGAGTATATGTATATATATGTATATATGCAATTGCAAGGTTTGACGAAAATGTCATCATTCCACTGTTGAATGATGGGCTGTGGATTATCGATGGAGCGACCTTCAAGTGTTAGAGACCGCTTGCCAAATACACCGATGCATCCCATGCAACAAATTGTTGATGGTCGCGTAACGGTAATTACACAAATCAATATCTCCTAGTTCAACGAACTGATACAGTCCTTTGCCGATCCAGACGGTTGTGCAGCAATATATGCGCCTGGACGAACAGATCAGCAAATTGGAGGCAGGTTGTCCGGGTCCGCGTCTGGCCACCGCCGAAGCATGGATCGAGCATCTGCATGCCAAGCGTAATGCGATGCTCGGCCTGGATGGCATGGAGCACCCGATGCGCCCAACCACGACCACAACAACAACCGAGGCGACTCCGAGCGCCAGTGTGGTGCGGGTTGAGCGGGTGGCACAACAATTAAGCAGCTACCCGCCGACATTAGGAGCGGAGCGTGGGGGCAACGAAATCGTCGCAAACACGCCCACGAAGGACCTGGCCCAGGTGAGTGCCGAACAATTAATGCCTTGCCACGTGCTCAACGCCCTCAGGCTACTGAATGCGGTACAGTAGTCACTCGATATATAGAACTTTTCAATCAAATGACGAAATTGTTATTTATTATTCATTATTATTAGTTATTAATGTTATTAATTATTATTATTATTATTAAATATTATTATTATTTGTTATTATTTATTATTTTTTATTTAATTTATTTAAATTTAAATACAGTATTAATCAAATTGATGTTAAGTTATATAATGGAAAATATGTAGCCGTAGAATAAGTGAAATCTAGAAAGTCTAGTTATCAAGTGATTACTGTACTATAATTGCCACTGTATGTTAATTATTCAGTGACCTCGATTTTTCCTAATTACACCTTAAGCTGGCGCATAATCTGGCCGTGATTGGGGATCCACACAAGGCTTCCACGCACGAGGACTTTTTTGCCAATTTAAGCGAATCGGCTCTCTACTTGCTCAGCATACGGTATTATGGTGAACTGCTGGAGCACAGCAAGCAGCGCCTCAAAACGCTGACCGAAAGCTATGCGGAGCTAAATGAGTTTTATGTGAAACAGGATGGCATTATTGCCTTCATCAGCGGCGGCACCTATCTGACCCGGCTCGAGGAGAGCCTTGATGCCCAGCTGGAGGTGGCACGCGATACACGAGACAAATTGGGCAGCGCTCTGGAACAGTGGCGCATCTGTGGGCTTCTACTACGCGCCGCAGCCAACTGCTCAACGAAGGCATTGAAACAGTGGCAGCAGCTGGGCACGCTTATGTGAGTGCTCGATATATGTACATGTGTTATATATAATTCATATTTAATATCTTATTGCTTTACCTGAACTGTTTTCGATGAAAAGTTTCATTCAATTTCAATTCTATTAATTTTCTGGTGCAGCGATCCCAGGCAGAAATTGCAATCGGCGCTAGATTGTCGCAGTTTGTTGCATGCATCGCTGACGTCGCTGGAGGCGGCACAATTGTCGCTGCCACATGTGGAGCTGAAGTACATGAGCCACCGTCAGGTGCTGGCAGTCAATCACTGTAATACCTACCTAATAACGGACATATCAAATGCAGCACGGTAAATTGCTCGACCTATTTTTAGAATCACCATTAATGCAATTACTTGAACTTTAACAGTTATGAGCACACGAGTCGGGTTTTTAGCAGCTATGAGGCGAATATTTCCAAGACGTGCACCTGGCACTATGACACCTTTCACAAAACCCTGCGCTCGGATTTTGAGAAGGCGGAGGAAAGCGTGCGCAGATTGGCCAGAACACTGCGAGATCATCGCGAGGAGGTTTTTAGTGCGGCACGCAAATGAACCATTATTTGTGTAAGCCAAGTAATTAGTTTTTTTAGTTTTTAACATTTACCAAAGTACGACAAATTTTAGCAAATATTTGAAAATAAAAATTCGCTGGTGAATCGAATTAAATTTTCTTTTTTTTGTATTTTTTAATAAACAAGCAATAGAATTATGCCTAATACCAATAGCTCTTGGCCGGTGTGCGCTCCTCCTTAATGCCCATTTCCTCCATGATGTCCATTTCGAACGTTGACAACTTTGGCTGGAAGGTGATCTCGCCGACGACAGCAGCTGGTGTATCCTTTTCGCGCTCTATGTACGCATTGGGTGTTTTGTAATCGTGTGTTTGATTATTTGTCTCCGGCACGGGTATAATGCGACCGGAACGCAACGAGACGCGCACCTTTTCGCCCTCCTCCGTGAAGCGCCACTCGAATTCGGTGCCCTGCAGATCGGATGGATCCACCAGGCGTATGTCTTTGGTGACATGCAGTGGCGCCTCCGATTTAATGGTTATGCCCGGAAATTCTTTATCGGCGCCCACACGCCTATAATGACAATTAATGCCCTCGACAATAACCCAATTGCGTTCGGGTATCACCTGGGTGATTATACCCTGCTTGCCCTTGTCCTTGCCAACGAGCACTTCAATGCGATCGCCACGGAAGAAGCTCCAGTCCTCTGCAAAATGAATATAATATATTTAAGTGTTTTTTTTTTTTTAATAGATATAAAACATTATCAGGCTTACCAACTGGTTCCACAAACACCTTTTTTCGCATTGTGCCCGGCATATTCTGTTGCCGAAATTGACCTGTCCATGACCGATTTGTGGTGTAGCGAAAACGCTTGCGCTCAACAGTGCGTGGTAAATAATTTGTTTCCCGAGGGGTTTTCCAATAGACCTGAATAGATTTCACACATTATTAAAATGCATTAATTAAAGCTGGAGGAGCCAGCTGTTACGTGAGCTCTAAAAAATTTGATGAATTGAAAACACGAAATTGCATTACCTGCTTCTTGCTGCGCTCGATGTACTCTTTGGGCAGATTTGAAAAGTTCTTCAGTTTACTAGTTAGAAATTGTGTTATGCGCATTTTGAATGCTTTCTATTGTTAAGTGCAATTAATTTACAAATATACAAAAAAAAACTATATAATGCGGTTGAAAACAGCTGTTATGGGATTTTAACAATCACAGTACGTGGGCGATATTAGTGATGGATGTGATGTGCTGCAATAATCGACTATCGTTGTTATCGATATACCGAAGGTGTAACATACGTAAGCGAGCATCGCTGGTGCGATTTTTCTTGTCTATTTTACATGAGAGCGATGCAAAAAACCGGCTTATAATATAACAACAAGGTAATGGATGCAGGGCTATTTAAATGCATACACGTGCCCAGTGAACTGCCATTAAGCAGCGCACTGTGGCAACGAATGAATGCGAATTGAACGGCGCTTAGTCATAAGAGACACCCACACACACACATAAAGATAAACAAAAAACGAAGTGAAGAATTTAAAATAAACTAAAGTCATGTCCTATCACATTGTAGATATGACGGATCCCTCCGAGCCAGAGCCAGAGCCGGTGCTGCTTTCGAAGCATGCCAAGCACCTGGTGCGCTTTCTCCACTTGTTGCCGGCGCGAATGGCCTCGCACGACAACACCCGGTGAGGAATATATCCTTTTGTACTTTATTTACTCGTAACTAATTAGTTAAAGTATTCCATCTGCACAGGAGCACAATTGTGTTTTTTGCCGTCTGCGGCTTGGATGTGCTCAACTCGCTGCATTTAATAACGCCACAGTTGCGCAAGGACATCATCGATTGGACATACGGTGGCCTTGTCATACCACGCGACAATGAAAAACAACGCGCCGGTTTTATGGTGAGCATAAATACCTGTCTGTCTGTCAGGCAGCCAGCCAGCTATTCAGATACGATAGTTAAACAAACTAACCAGGGCAAATAAACCTTATCTGTCTACCTGAGGCGCTGCAGCAGCCACTGCGACAGTCGCTCGCTCTGAGCTCCCTCAATTCCACAATGTTATTGTTATAAATTACACACATTTAAATAACGCTAACTTCAACACTTAAATCAAGTTAAATCAGCAAACATTTGAATAAAATATATCAAAATTACACTTAACAAAGTGGGGTTCCCAATAAGAGATCAAAATAACCTACATTATCGAGTATATTTCTCTTTTACTCTTAAGTAATTATTGCGTTTGAATTAACTATTTTTAAAAGATTGAATAAGTGCACTTAGTTGCAGACAATTAAATTCTTTTCTTTTTTTCTTATGCATTTATATTGTAAACTTTGATCAAAGTTGAAAGGTTATAAAACATTAATTACAAACTTTTCCATTTATTGCAAACATTCCGTAAAATGTAGAAAATTAGCTTGCTTGGAATATTTGCGATTTAATTTAATTGAGTGAAGTATTTGGTTAATAACATATTTGCTTTGTATCTGTTTTGATTTGAATTCATAAAAAGTATATAAAACCGGAATAGTTCTGATAGATACTCTGAGCAGCTATTCTCAAGCATAATTACTTGAAGCTGTATTTGCACAACAACAGCAGCAGCAGTATTTTCCAAAGGTGCTCTTATCGCATTTTTTATCACGTCAAGTGTTTATCAGACAGGCGTTTTTTACGACATGCATAAACACTTTCACTGTACACATTTATCAATAGCAATTAATTATGAGTTATTGCTAACAGGGTTGCCGCGCCATGTTACCACAAACGGAGGACGTTGAGGTGCTGGAATGCATGCGGGAATATCAATGGGGACACTTGGCAATGACATACACGAGCATCGCAGTGCTGGTGACGCTGGGCGACGATCTGTCGCGACTGGATCGTCAGTCGATTGTGGAAGGGGTCGCGGCTGTGCAGCATGCGGATGGCACCTTCAGTGCCTGCATCGATGGCAGTGAGAATGACATGCGTTTTGTGTATTGTGCTGCCACAATTTGCCACATGCTCGACTGTTGGGGCAGCGTCAACAAGGAGTCCATGTTTCAGTTTATAATGAGCAGCCTGCGCTACGATTACGGTTTCAGTCAGGAATTTGAGGGTGAATCGCACGGTGGCACCACATTTTGTGCCCTCGCCGCATTGGAGCTGAGCGGCCAGCTGCATCGGCTGGACGCGACGACAGTGGAGCGCATTAAGCGTTGGCTTGTCTTCCGTCAAATAGATGGGTTCCAGGGCAGGCCCAATAAGCCCGTGGATACGTGTTATTCGTTTTGGATTGGCGCCGCGTTGCGCATTTTGAACGGCTTCCAGCTAACCGACTATGCCAAGAATCGTGAATATATACTGAGCACACAGGATGAACTGATTGGTGGATTTGCCAAATGGCCAAAATCCTCGCCGGATCCATTTCACACGTACCTGGGCCTCTGCGGACTGGCGTTCATCGGTGAGCCGGGCCTGATCGATGTTATGCCCAGCCTGAATATCTCCATGGCCGCCTATGCGAACCTCAATCAACTCCATAAACATTGGCGTGGCACCGATGACCTTAAGCAGTTGAATCTAACTGGTGACGCCACAACGAAATCTACCTCGAGTTCCTCGCCTCTGATATCAGCACAATGATTGCAATGTTTTGTTGTATTTGGAAATGTTAATGCACACAATTTAAATTTTGTACGCTTATTGATAGCATTTTTTTTTTAGATATTTTCTTTATTTTCTTCTTTAATATTTAAGTAAAAAAGTTGGAACTTATTGTTGAATTTGCTTTGGATCTTAACTTGTATAGAACTGGGAGCTGGGCGGCACTAAATTTATATATAGAGAAGATAATCATTTAAGCTATCAAGTATTGATCACTTCAAAGTGAGAAAACTAGATTTTATATATTTTAACACTGATGCAATTAAAAAATAATTAAATATTTAACCTTTTTTAAATTTATATGTTTGCTTGATCATCGGATAAACACCGAGCTTACTTTGTAAAAATTAAATAAATAAATGTAAAAAATATATATTTTAATGTGAAATTTTATTCAAAATGTATGTTATGTGTGGACGGATAGTGTAGTTGCCATATATATATATATATATATATACAAAGTTAGACTTTTAATTGATTAACTTGAGTGAACAAACTTTGTTCTTTTAGCCAGAGTATGTTAGTTACTATATTGTATTTGCATAGCCTAAATGAACGTTAACAAAGTTATCGCTTAAGTTAAGAACAATATTATTAAACTAAATTGGTGGCGGCCATAATTCCATTATTTAGCATAGCTTCAATCCTGATGCTTGTTTTGGTTTACTTGGTGATTGTGTTGTGCGTGGATTTCACACCTGAAGGTACAAGCGATGATGCATGGCAGGCATATTGTAACCCATGCTCGGTCGATCAATGTGCACACGTCCGCGCAGTGGCGCCAGGACACGTTCCGTGACTAGGGGACAGCGTTGCACCATCAGCGATTGCAATTGTGGACAGCAGTCGGTCAGCGCGCTGCACGCGAAAGCAGCAGCAGAGAAACAAAGAGAAAAGAAAAGAGAAGAGACCAGAAAAGAGAAGAGAGAGAGAGAGAGCATTGTGGAAGCGACTAGTAAACAAGAAAATCACTGGGATAGAAATCGTTAAAGTTGTGTGCATGATGCACATCCTGCCGCGGACGTGGCCGATCAATCATCACTCTCTGACGCAGTGGCGCCAGCGAGTGCTCCGTGATTCGATGGCAGCGTTGAATGAGCAGCGATTGCAAACGATTGCAACGCTCCCCAAGACCGCTAAAAAAAAAAAGAAATGCAAACGCAGATGCAGTGGGCCGTCATTGAGGAGCCACACAGAAGACACACACGCCATGCACAAAGACGCTCCCAAATTAGATTGCCTCCTCCAAAGATTTTTGAAAACTGTTGCCAATTGCTGTTAGTTCTAATTTGACGAGCGCGTGGATGTAAAAGGATGTACTTACCGAACACCATAGTCGGAGATGGCTGCACAGCCAATCAGATTGATGTGCTCCAGTTCAAGACAATAGTTGCCAATCTGTATGAGCACCTGATCCGTAACGCTGGGCGTATTAGCCAGCGATAGGATGGTCAATTTGTTCAGCTTGCGAAAGAAGATGATGAGGCAACGTTCGCCGATGGCGCCACAATACGATATATCAAATTCAATCAATTTATTCTGATGCAGAGTGAGGGCATCCACGGCGCCCGTCGTCAGCCACTGGCATTTGGATAGTTTCAGGACACGCAGCTCCTTGCACTGCACAATGATAGGCTGCAGGGAAAGGGCGGTTATGTTGATGCACTCGTTGAGATTGACTGCGCTGAGTCGTTGCTTGTTGTTCCGCAACAGTGGCAGCAGCAGCTCATCCGTTAGCCATTTGCAGCTGGCCAAATGCAGCTGTTCCAGGCGGCGACAGCAGCGCGCCAACACTTTAAATCCCAACTGGATATTATTCGAATTATTCCCGGACAAATGGAGCTCGTTGCGCTTCTCCAGCGCTGATTCCACAAAGCGCAACGCGGTACGCGAACAACTGCGCAAATTGAAGAGATCCTTGAGCGACAGGTAGACGGACATATTCGGGATCAGAACATCGTCCCAGCTAATGTCGAACAATGTCAATTCTCCATCTGGTGGCCTCTGCATCGGCATTGGGCTGGGCGTGCGCGTCAGATTGCGGCTGCCCATGACGGCCAAATGGGTCTCCTCCTCGATGTGCAGCGTGCACATGGTTACGTATTGATCTTTCTTGTGTCCTATGAGCCCAATTATTTATTCGACGCAACAAGCAGCCAATTTGCCAATTATTGTTGTTTACAGTCCGAACAGCTGATTACGCAGGCGTCGCAAGAATAATCGAATTTACAAGGTTACGTCGTTCACATCGATAAGAGCGTGAAAATCGCTGTGTGATGTAGTTCGATAGTTCGATAAGCATTCATCTCTTTGCTTCGTGTTGCTTGTGTACAAATTGTAACGGACGAATTAATAACAGATTGCATTTGGATCTCCTCCAATCGTAGGAAAAAGAAAAGATTAGCTTTTAAAATGAATTTGTATGCAACACATACTTAACCTTCTTTTTAAATGTTTTTCTTTCTTGAGAATTGCGGATACAGGCTATTTTTTCTAGTTATTCGAAAACTTTTCAGGTTGCATAGTTTTTATCTGGTTTGTTAATTGACAGATGATCAGCACAGAATTCGCCGTGAATTCCATTGACTTCCAGATGCGTTTTTTAATTAGTTTAAAAAATGATGAATTATTGAATACAGCGCTATATTTTAAAGCATGAAAAACTTGATCATAAAATTATTGTATTAATTAATCAGCATTTGGAGCTGATCAACATTTAATGTTTTGCATAAAGTTGCATAATGAATGTGATTCGTTTCGTTTGCTATTTCTTTTTTTTTTTTTTTGTTATCGTATAATTATAATAGTAATATAATAAACATAATATATAATAGTGATAGTGAATTCTGTTCTGTGTTCCTCTTGCTCATCGCTCAATATAGAGTTATACATATTATTGAATATTTATATGGTATATGTTATAGATTGCATTAAAACAAACATTTTCTTTTCCCTTCACTTCATTTAAAAACTTAGTTTTTGGCGCTCGTGCAAGCAGTTAACCCACATTTCCTTGGAAACAATCAACATAGATTTGGATAGCAAAAAGAAAAACCCAAAAGAAATTTCCATATTAATAAGATACTTTGGCAATTAATAGAGAAATTCGTATGCCTTAATTACATAACTCAAATTCAAATTCAAACAATAGTTGCAAAATTATGTTTAAATATTTGTTGGAACAGTTGAAATGATAAAAAAAGAAAAACAAAGACTTGTTGGCAAATTGATGCGAGCCACGTGAAGAAATCGATTGTTGGCTGACGGTTTTACCGCTGCTGCTGATAGATAGGAATGTTATTCTTGACGGCATCGTTTTGCATATGATATGCTGGCACCGGTGCTGGCCCAACTGCTCCACCTGGTGGCATGCCACCAAGATGCGCCATCGACATGGCCGCCATTTGCTGATGTAGCTGACTAAAATGATCATTGTGATTAAGTGGCTGTTGTGGCTGCTGTTGTTGTTGTTGCTGTGGTTGCTGCGGCGCCATATAGCCCTGTGTAACCGGTGGAGCTCCATTGGGCGCATAGAATTGCTGTGGCGCTTGGACTGTTGCGCCTGGTGGCAAATAGGCCTGCTGTTGTGGATGTTGCTGCTGATGCTGATGCTGTGGCGACATGTAGGCATGAGGCGGCGGCTGCTGTTGGATTTGTGCTGCTCCTGGTGGTGCGGCAGCAAATTGCTGTGGAAGCGTCGATGGCGGCATTTGCTCCTGCTGCTGTTGCTGCTGATCCGCAGGCAGTAACATATGATAATTTGTGGGTGGCTGCTGCTGAGTAGTGACTGGTGTGGCCTGCGCATTATAAATGGGCTGAGGATGACTGGGATGTGGCGACTGCACAGACGCAGCCACTGCTGGCGTTTGGGTCAGATGAGGCGGCAGCGCTGCAAATGTATACGAAATTGCATTAAAAAAAAATTATTTAAATAAAATATTATGTTGTATTCCCTTGCAGAGAGCGGGAACGGATTCATTTTTAGCTAAAACCACAAAAAAAAATCCACACTTCTTATATACTCTACAAGGGCATACCCTTAAATCTATGTCTAATTACAGTTCAGCTGTGGAGCATGTCCGTTTTGGTATGGCATGGGCACTTGTACGGGATAGCCTTGGACAGCGGATGCAGTTGTTGGCGGTGCCGCATTGTTCGCCTGCTGTGGTGCATACGGCAGCGACGAGTGCATGCCCGGATAGGTTTGGCCGGTGGGAAAACCGCCGCCAACAGCTGCACTGGGATAGCCGGGTGCACCGTACAACGCTGCGCCAGGAAAACCGCCTGGCATAAAATTAGCGCCAGCAAATTGTGCGGCAGCTGCACGATCATCACGCATTAGGGTGTGATATAGATTGATTGCATCCACCAGATCACTGGAGAGCTGTGTCAGCTGGGCATGCTTGCGATCCACACGTTCCAGTTCCGCATCGATGAGCGGGCCCATTTGATGAACCTGCTGCTCGAGGCGCAACATCTCGTCGCTATCCTGCGACGGATCCTCGGGATTGGCCTCGTGCAGCAGATGCAGCAAACGATCAATTTTGGCTTCATCAATTTCGACGGGCTGCTGCGCGGCGGCAGCCGCCTCAGTCTTTTGTTGCAGCAGCGCCTCTGCCGCCGCTGCCGCCTCCTCCTCCTCGGCGGCTGCCTGCTTCTGAGCATTGGCTTTCTGCTGCTGGTTGATGTCCAAACGCTCGGGATCCACAGACAGATCGGCAGTGACGAAATTGGAGGGGAACAGTCCCTCGCCGCGATCATTGTAGCCCTTCCACCAATTGGCATCGCTATCGTCCACCACATGGATTATCTCGCCAGCAAAGAAAGTCAACTCATTTTCCTCGGCCGCCTCGAAATCGTACAAGGCGCGAACAGTGCGAGCTGATGAAGCGGCAGTGGAGGCGGTGGCACTGCTGCTGCCATTGCTCGGCGTGGCCGAGGAGGCGCTGCCACCAAATGAGGGATATAGCGAGGGATAGGCACCGCTGGTTGTTGTTGCTGTTGCTGTTGTGGCAGCAGCAGCATTAGCTGCAGCGCCAGCACTTTGATGCTGCTGCTTGGGACTACCCTTGTTCTCCTTCAGTGACAACTCAATGGCCTTGGCTATGTCATCCTCCTCCTGCTGGCTGCTGACCACATTCGGATCCTTGGCCAATGTGGCAGCTGCCGCTTTGGCTGCCGCTGACTTGCTGTTGCTCTTATCATTCAGATTGCTAAATTCGTAACCCTCACTGCGCAATTTGGCATACAGCGATGGTATCAGATTCAGTTCCGGATCATTCTTGAAATCACTCTCGGCCCAGTTCTTCAGCACTTGACGCATTTTCTGCAAAGATCCAAAATGAAACAGCGAATCGCAATTGTGATTGTGATTATTGATGGGATACTTACCAATGAAACTTTTGGCTGTGCTTTGCTGAGCAGTCGCCGAAACTCCGTTTCAAAGTCACGCGATGCAACCTCGAGATGGAATGGCTTGCCACAGTTGTTGGCGCATGCATCGAGCAATGTGATGGCCTGCATAACGACATGGGGATCAGCATGGCCCATGCGTCGCATCACTGCCTTGAGGCAGTCTTTGGCCAGACGCGGATTGGTTGTCACCTTGTCGCACACATCGAGGATGAACGACCAGTTATCATTCGTATTTGTCTCGCTGGTTGCCTTTTCTGTGAATTGAAAGCAAATAGTTATTTTCTTTACTTCTTTATTTACTTAATAATTTTTGTATTTACTTATTTAATTCTTTAGTTATTTCTTTATTAATTGCATTATTTAAAGCCAGTCGACACAAATATTAAAATAACAATTACACAAAGTAAATACTGGATTAAAAATATAATTTATTTCAATTACAAAAATAAGAAATATTTTAAGATTTCTGGTTGTATTTAGATGCAAAAGGTTATTCTCGATACAAGACGTTCAAAATGGAGATCTTAATGATAGAAATAGCGCATAGAAATAGAAAGGCCAGAAAATAAATTTAATAATTATATAATAATAATAAATAGTTAATTCATCATTGATTTCACCATTTCAAAATTTAACTACAAACATAACAAACATAAACTCTTCCTTTCTCTCTCCGACGCTCTCTTTCTCTCTCTTCTTCTTCTTCTTCTTCTTATCAATCATTACTAACAGTAAGTAAAAACCACAAACAGAACAATGACAATCTACCGTCGTTTTGCTTATCAGTCATGTATTCAGCAGCAGTCTGACTCACAGTGCTAGCCTAGGAAATGTGATAATTAAATGCAAAAAATCAAAATCAAACAATATCAATTAAAATATTTCAACGACACACGAATTCCCTACCTATTTTATTTGCACTTTGTAAAAAACATTTAAAATAAAGCGATGCCTTTTGGACTATGAACTGTGAAAATTTGTAATCTTAATTTTTTTTAATGTTAATTAGATTAAGAATTCTTGAACATGTTACAGTATATAATATATCTATATATATATCTATATATATATCTATATATATATCTATATATATATCTATATATATATCTATATATATATCTATATATATATCTATATATATTTTTAAATAACTGATCAGCAGAAACTGATCATATTTCTTTTCCCTTCGGTTCGGAATTTAATTTGAAAGATTTGACATTTTTTTAAAAATGTGGTCAGCGAGCATAAATCTCCAAGCATAAAACTATTACAAAGAATGCATAAGTCTTAGTTTGTAGACAATTCTAAACTCTTGAGTTCATCATTATCGAGCAACCACTGTACCAAACTACCAACAGAAAGGATAATAAAAATCCAGCGTTGCTGGGGTTCAGGGTACGTGGGGGTTGTGGCGCCGACTTCAAGGTCAGCGACTGCAAGCGCAACTTCAGCGAGGAAGAGAGAAAAGTTCAATGAACAGACGAGCCGCAGCAGCATCCCAACAAAAGCGACGCATGTGACTCGATTTTAATTTCCATTCTTTTCTTTGTGTGTTTTCCGGAGGGGAGGGGGTGGTGTCAGTTTGCTCAGCAGCAAAAAGATTAGTAAAAGACAGCAACAATTACAAGCGGACAGTATTATGAGAATGTTGGGAGGGAGGGTGAGGGGAGGAAACTTACCCACATCGGCGTCGAAGGGCGACGATTGCCCAAATATGCCCATTTCTTTGAACAGACGCGCACTCAGCTGTCTATTGATTATGTGTGCTGTAATTGCTGTAATTCTTATTGAATTACGTCGTCGTTGTCGTCAATTTATTCCGTGTTTATTTGTTGCACCTGCACTTTTTTGTATTTGGTGTTTTGTATCTGCTACGCAATCGATTTTCGTGCGTCACAATAACAAAGCACACTCTCTATATTTATATATTTGTTGTTCTCGTAATTGGGCAGCTGCCAGGTTACTGCTGTTGGTTTATTACGTACATCAAAACTTTTGTAATTTGCATTAATTGAGCCGAAATATTGCAAGGAATTTGCTGAATAATCTCACTTGTACCGTTTTTCCTTTTGCTTTTGTGTAAAAAAATGACTAATGAAGATATCGATGTGTGGCAGCTATCGATGTGTCGTGTTCAGCTGAACTTCAATCGATGGTCGTTCAAGCCAGTCTGTCATGCAGACCACACTTAGTACGTTTTGAGCCCAGTACGCAGCCCGAAAAATAGTTGGAACTCACGAAAATGTCATATATTTAATACAATAAAAAATCGATGGTGAAAGTATGTTTGTAAAATTTATTAATTCTATTTTTTATTATCAGCTATGCTGCATAAATGGGGAAACTATGAGAATCAAGTTTGCTACATAGAAGACTAAAAGCGCGACTGAAAACGAATAATTTTTTTGGAAATCTGTTCTCAAATGCGTGAACTTCATGCGAGTCGTCATATTTTTGGCACTGGATTCCCCATGAAGTGCTGCATCGGGACAATCTCGGCAAACTCTGCCAGCTGATGACCCGTGTAATTGATCAATGTTGTGGTTCAGGTCTGCTCAGCAAACGGCTCACACCTTTATCCGGTGTTAGTTGCCGGCATTTTAAAAATCAAATACGACCTTTTTTTCCGCCTGCAAAGAGTAATATTTAAGAGTTGTCATTTGAATTTTTGCAATGTAATTTTGCCAACACATTGAAAATGCTGGGATCCAATTTTGTTTTTTTTTTACCATTTAGACCAATCAGTGGAATAACTATCAAATGTGGGCATATAGAGGGTGCTTAATAACTCCATAATGCTTCAGCCAAAACTAATGTATTCAAATTCAAATTTTGATTAAAAGTTCTAAATATTTTTCTATTCCATTCCGAAAGTTTAATTCAAAACTTGTCAAAAGCTAACGGGGAACGCATATAGCTAAAACATAAACTATATAACATAAGGTAAAATTTTTGATAATTGTGTGATACCATACAACTTTACCTATTTTTTAGTATCTGAATATATTTTTTGCTAAGCGGACTGCATATATTTATTTCGCGCACAAGGAAGGTCCGAAAAGCTCTTCATACGATCCACACATGTCAACAGTCTAGCAACCATGTGGATTTTAAAATTATTTTCAATATTGTTATATTTGAGTCTATATTAAAAAGTATGACAAATTTAGTGATGTGATGTGTGAGCAGCGATTAATTTCAGTCTGTTTGCCGATTGTATCGTGTGTGTCCCCTAAATATGTTGGGGTGAAAAATTTGTAATCGAAAAATAGCAACAAATAAATGAATGAATCCTTCAAAACGCGTAAAAATGAAATACTAAATAATATTTAACATACAGAGAAAGCGCAATAAGATTTCTGGAAATTAACAAGTGCGCTGTGTTGCGAGTTGCTGCCAGCAGCCGGAGAGGAGCTGCAGTGTAGCAACGATAGTATTTATTCGGCTCGCTAAATGGAAAGGGGTAAAAGGTTCAGAGACACCTTCGATTTATAATTCAATTACGGGCCACACCGAGTCAAACACACACACACGCTGGAAATAAAAGGCCAATATCTTTGAATATGGTATTCATACGGGATCCCTGTGGCATTGCCTGCCTTATTGTCACCTATGGCGCAGTTATCTACGCAGATTATGTTGTCACGCGCTGGATAATATTGACAACAATGCCACTCAGGTGAGTTTCACTCGATTATATATATCTATACTATATTTATATGCTTTGGTATTTATTTTGTAGTATTTGGGCGCCGTTTCATGTTGTGCTCTTCAATACGGTCGTCTTCCTGCTGGGCATGTCGCATCTGAAGGCGGTCTTCTCCGATCCGGGCGTTGTGCCGCTGCCCGCCAATCGTTTGGACTTCTCCGATCTGCATACCACGAACAATGGCAGCAAACACAATCCTCCCGGCAATGGTCATGGCAGTGAGTGGACAGTGTGCACCCGTTGCGAGACATACAGACCGCCACGCGCCCATCATTGCCGGATTTGCAAGCGTTGCATCCGACGCATGGATCATCATTGTCCGTGGATTAATAATTGTGTCGGCGAGCGCAATCAAAAGTATTTTTTACAATTTCTCGTCTATGTAGGCATACTTTCACTCTATTCCGTCGCACTGATACTCGGCTCTTGGGTCTGGCCCTGCACGGAGTGCAGTCAAAATGTTATCGACTCCCAGCTACGAATGTGAGTCACACTTTGCATTTTATCTATAATTTATTTACTATTAATTTAAGTAATGAATGTTTATATTAATGATGTCTTGTGTATGCTTAGGATTCACTCGGTAATCTTGCTGCTGGAGTCGGCGCTCTTTGGACTGTTTGTGACGGCGATAATGGTGGATCAGCTGCATGCCATATTGTACGATGAGACAGCCGTTGAGGCGATACAGCAGAAGGGCGCCTATCGTCCCAATCGACGTAAATATCAACTGCTTGCAGATGTATTTGGACGCGGTCATCCCGGTCTCTGGCTGCTGCCATGCGCGACTCTAAATCACGGCTCACGGTATCACGATACGCCGTTGCTCAGTCATGATGTTTAAGAAAGGCGTGTGATAATCAACCTTTTTGATTTGTATGTATTATGTTTGTATTCTCTGTATTGTAGGCGAGTGAGCCCCTTTTTTTTTTGTATATGTTTTATACCTCTGTGAAACGCCCACCCAGCTATCCCTAGAACCCTTACCACGACCCAAAGTTGAATCGCTTTACTGTGTGTGTTTGTATGATATGCAAAGATTCCAAGATTTTAACTAACACATTCATTAATAATTAATTAATTAATGCACCAGGCAAGACACGAAGCATACTCAACAGAAACTCGATATTTTTTAAAGAAACTGTAATTTCATCTACCTAAGTAGACCCAGATGTTTAGCTATATACGATATAAATATACATATATAAATGTATGTGTAAAGAAAAACATAAAAACAAAAATCAATCAAGCATTTAAGAGCAAAAGTAATTCATATACCAAATAAAAAAACAAAAAAAAACATAAACATTAAATGACAGGCAATAGCGTATGCGGTAGTAGCTCGTATTATTTATAAGACCTATTTAGTTTGATTGTGAACAAAGCAAAATATTGTTTTAACTATTGTAATTTTATTGTTTATTACATTCTTGAATTGTAATTCGATTTATGCTGGAATGAAACGTGCAATTTTTTTCCTATCTGCAATAAAATTAAACTAGGCTGCTGCAAAACGAATTTACAATATTTTGCTGCATCGGTTCTTAAATGTATCATAATTAATTAGTTCATGCAAATAAGTTATGTAAAGATTTATAATTTTTTTTTATTTGAAACTGAAAACTTTCAAGAAAGTTACAGCAATTGTAAACAATGAGGAAAATAAACTACAACATTTTGTAATTGTCATTTATGAAAACAATAATTTCCATAATTTGAAATTATTCCAATCGATTTCCATTATTTGAATATAGACAATTTTAAAATATAAAATAATTTTGATATAGAACGATGAATGTGTAGAAATTTGAATTCCAACTGTCTTCAACTATTCCAATTGAGAGGGAAAATTGCAGTTATCATTGCAGGATTATCGAAACTGATCCACGGAAAACACACAAATCCATTTGAGAATTAAGCAAATTGTTTCTATTGAACAGGCAACCAACTTTCACTTTCTATCTCACGATGGTCTGCAGAAGCCAGCAAAAACCAATACGTATCTCCAACTATTCATATATATATGTATATATATATAGAGATGTGCATAGATTTCAATAAATTGAAGGATAAACATCTGATTTGTTTTTTCACAAAAAGTTCAAATTTATTGGTTTTCCACTTAGTCTAGTTCGCTGCCAAGGCCCTCAACGCTTAGGGTGAGCTGTTGCAGCGCCTGTTTGGCCGCACCGCACAGGATGCCCTCCTGCGAGCCGTGATCCTCGTGCTGCAATATGTCCACACACTCCTTGAGCAAATCGATGGCGTCCACCAGCCGAGCACGCAACTCGCCGCCACTCAGTGTGCCGGCAATGAAGCCATTCTTGGCCAGGAGCACCAGCGGCACATGCAGCTCATACAGATTCATGGCACGCGTCCGACTCAGTCCGGGCTCGAATACGTTCAGCACCCGCAACACTTTGCGGCACAGCGATGACTTTCGTTCGAGCAGCTGATCCGATAGCTGCACCATCTCATAACCCTCCACCCGCCCATACATCTCGATGAGCAGCTGCCGCAATCCGGTGGCTATGTAATGCGCTGGATGCAATAGCGATTTGTATTTGCGCAGCAGACGCTCCGATTCCTCCAGCCGCTTGGCACCCGTCTCCAGCGCCTGCACCCCATTCACCTCGGCCTGCAGTGTGTCCACAATCTGACGCACATCCTGGCTGCTAGTTGTGTTGTCGCAGGCACTGCACTTCCAGCTGCTCTCCAACGCTGTAAAATACAAGATGAGCATTGAGCAAGTGCACCGTCTAGCTGATACTCTACTATAACTAAATATAACTAAATATAACTAAATTATAGCTATTCAATTTGAAGATGAAAGAAGAGGAAAAAAATGACAGAACATTCTCTGGAATGATGAAAATCCGATCAATTTGTTTGTAGTGAATTCAACATTAAGTTAAGAAAACAGTCATGCATGGTGCTTGCCACCAAACTACCTATTTGAATGTCCAGGTTTGTATGCGCCTCCAAAAATGTAATTTTAATTTTATAATTGGCACTATGCCCAATTGTTAAAAACAAATTCCGAGTTAGCAGAGTAAAGTGATTAGCTCTGTGCCAATCTACAGATGTGAATTCCTATTTTAATACCTGTTGGCTGTGTGGGCAGCAGCCAGCCTTCCGTGCACTGTCCACATTTCAGGGTGGAGAAATGGGTCTGCAGCTCGCTGGCATCCATGCAGCGTTGGCAGCTGCACCGAAAGTATTTGCCCTCTTGCAGATGCGCTTGCCGCTGGACGGTGCCGTCCAAGATGTATGTGTAGCTGTGCTGCAATTGCTGACCCGCCGCCAGATCAACCATGGCACGCAACCGGATTCTAAATGCATGTAATAAAATAATTTGCATAAGTTTCTTGATTGGGCATTTCCATGTCGCTTTGCTCACTTGTAGCCCTCGCTGGGATGAATGCTTCGCGCCGTGTTCGGCACACAATTGTGGGCCAAAATACCCGTGTATGGATACAGGCAGCGCAGCGGATAACCGTTGGTGGTGCGTGCCTCGAAAGCGTTCACCTCCAGCACACCGACCACCTGCATGATGAGCTCCTCGCTGAAGCGCTCGGCCAGTTTGCAGGGACCGCGTAAGTATTGTGCTATATTCACACGATCCGCATGCCAGATATCGGCATTCTCGCGACGCGCCTCCTCGTGATGCTCCATGGGCGCCACTTCGTTGAGCCAACGTTCCGGTTGCGCCTCCTTTGCCAGCAGCACTCTACGACGGAGAAAGCAGAGAGAATAAGTTGTATTCGATTTATATATACATAAATTATGTTAATTTTCCTAATTTTTCTATTCATTATAAATTTTTGCTATGATAAAGATTTAAATGAAATTGAAATTTAATTAAATATGTAATTTAAAAAACTGGCACAATTCTATATATTTTTGTGGCTGAGTCAGAGCACCTCAACGGCATGATGCTGTCCAGCTGGGGCCAGTAGCGGCTGCCCGTGGGCATCTCATAGAAACGGGCACGGGACGCCAGCAGCAGTGGACACTCGAGCTGCACATGAAGATTTGCCTCACACTCATTGCAGGCGCTGCACAAGGGCCAGCCACAGCGGATGCAGCGTTCTGCCACGTCTGGCCGATAGCAGGCGAGACAGACAACGGGTCCATTGCACTTGGGCCCAATCGCCAGCGGCAGCTCTTCGACGAGCAGTTCGCCCTGAGTCGCTACCCCGCTGGTCACCAGATAGCGACCATAGACGGGATTCCATTCGACTGCCGTGCGATTTACTTGCACTGCTGGCGTTCCTCGCATGACGCCAAACTGACTGAAGACACCGGCGCCTCTTCTCACAACTCATAATCAACATCGTCTACATAATTCTTGGCACAGCCTGCCCAAATTGTTGGCTAACTGACAACAATCTTTTTTGATATTTTAATTTAAATTTGTTTTGGTTTTGTTTTGTGGATTTTGAGCGACGTTAGCCCCTCGGTGGCCTCCCGCCCCTTGAGCATCCCCAAACTAACCTCAATGGTGTTATGCAATCCAATTGTGGACAGACGCCGTCCTCGCCAACATTGCCGGCAAATGTGACACGTGCAGTTCCAAAAACCTCACACTCGCCCCGATGATCACTGCTGGCATCATCCGCACAATTGCCGCAGAGCGGCCAGTCGCACAGCTCGCAGCGATCCAGCGAGTCACCATCCTCACCAAACTGCAAATAGCGATAGCAGCCGAGGCAAACAATGCCACTCTCACGCTTGGGGCCATAGGCGAAAGGCAACTCCTCGACGACAAGATCGCCACGCTCCACTGCCTCCGATGTGGCCAGGCAACGGCCGAAGACTGTGTCGTGCTCCAGGCGAGCCTTTAGCAACATGATGGCGCCGCTGCTACAGCTCCCAAATGCGAGGTTTTCAATGAATGCAATTGAGTTTCAGAGAACGGCGACTCTCACATTTTTTATTGCTTTTTTTAATTTTGAATGCTAAAAATAGCCATAAGTTCAACAACGTTTTATTCTGCTCGTTGGCGAGTAACACATGTTTGTTTACAAATATACAAATAATTGTATATACGGTTATCTTTGAAATTTTACTTCTTTTATTTTATTTAAAAGTCCACAAATAATAAAGCATTTAATTTAACGGTTAGTGAATTTGTACTCAAGTACTCTTTGGCGCCAAACATGTTTTGCAATTAGAATCAATGGTTTCTACGTATATTTTTATTTAGAGCATGGTATGTTAATGCCATAAATAAAATTCACAACACATTGCTTGCTTTAAGCAACAAATTTTATTCAAATATTTTCAAAAAGATGAACCCTAATTAAGGTGACCACTGCCCATTTTCGCTTAATTTTTTTTTAGTATATTTGAGCTGTAAGCAAAATATATTTTTGCGCTCCATTGAGCTGGCCACACTGACATTTTGAGTTCCAAATCAATTTTGTGGTGTACGTTGTGTGGTCGTCGTCGTCTTGTTCCTGCATTACACATTGCTCAAAAAGCCTAAATAAACTCTCTTCTTAAAGTAAGTAAACAATACGGAAGACATAAGCAAAGTGTATATCGGTAGAATACGCATTGATTGTGCATGAAAATACTAAGTGTAACTGATTTTTCGTCACTAGTGATTTCATAACCTCCAAATGAAAATTTGCAAGCAGACACGAAGCCCTCATACACACACACACATACACTCATATTCACATACATACACACACAAGCGCAAAGGGTTTGCACATAGTGTTTCTGAAATTTTAAATATCAACTAATTGATAAGCATTTTGTTGGACCAAATTCAATGTTCATAAAAACAGCCGGCAAAAAAAAAATGGCAAGCGACAAACGAGTTCCACAATTTTGATTCGCACAATTTCGCAGCTGCCGCCGCCGGCAACAGTCCACTTTCCTGTTACGTAACATGTCGCCTGCTGTACACTAAAAAAATGTTGTTTTGATCAAATCTTCACCCATTTCCATTTGTTTTTACCAAATTTAGCTTGTGAAACTTTAGCTATATTATGGTTTTGTTTGCTTTTTGGCCAGCTAGTCATGTGATGAGTAACTAGAGAAAGAACAAGGTTTAATTTCAATTTAAGCTAGGTCTGGGGGTGGCTCACGTCCCGAAAAATCGATAAGTTGCTTAATTGTGTTACCTTTTGCGCTTTTTTTTTTGCTTGAGGTGTGAATTTCATGTTGCTGGAAAGTGTTGCGTAACGATTCACACCCACTATTTGCAGCTGAGACTCATCTGTGCAATTTACGCACGCATTAACTGCTAATACATAAGCAACTTGGAGTTGGGCATATTATCAAGGTCAAGCTGCAATAATGTGCTGGTTAACTAATAATGTATGATTACCTATTTAAGTACACTATTTTTCCATGCTATTTTAGGTGTATTACATCACAGGGCTTATTTATGCCGTGCTCAATTTTTTCATATTTGTTTGCAAAACTTGTTCTTCTTTTAGTCTAATTTCTTTTGTTGTTTGTCATTTTTCTACCGTTTGGCCGTTGTCCAATCTAGCCTAGTATACAAGTTTTTCGCTATTCTCTGTCTGCTATTCATATTTAGCAGCCACTTGTATCGTTATTAACGCCACGACTGTGCACACAAGTGGAATGTGACGTCAAAAACTAAAACAGCAATGTAGTTTCTAAGTTATCGGTTCATGTTTGTCTGTATTGCGTCAACTGGTCAATGAACGTCGTTTTGCTGGCAGAAAACGGATCGCCACCAACAAAAAGTAAACAGAAACAGAGATATGCTGCACAGTAGGCCAAGTACTATTAAACTCAATTTCAGTTTCATAAATACATATTTGTGTGAATTACATACATAAAAATGGCTGATTATAGGCAAAAGTATTGGTCTTACAATATTTTGAGAGAGAAACTAAGGAGCAGAGAGGTACGATATTTGTAAAAATATATATGTCATACATATAAAAGACGACTGAAGTATCTAGCAATCTTTTTCAATTGACTGTGACACACGGTGCGTCATCAATTGCACGATTATTTGCAGCTAAATTGCGCTCTCATCACTATTTCACGCTCTCTTAGTCTGCACACTCTCATCGCATCAAACGTGCGTTGACCCCCACTCTCACACACACACACACACACACAACATACAGCTAGCAAATAGATGTGCAGTTTCTTTGCCAGATTTGGGCACACTTGGCAGTTGGAGGCACTTTTCTTTGGGCCTTGAAAGTGATTTTCACTATTTTTCCGCATTAAGTGTCGTAAAGTTCTTTCACTTTTAGTGTTTATTTTTATCCACAGCAAATTGAATTTCCAATATCTTTTTTTGCGATAACAACTTTAAATTTGTTAATCAAGTCAATGCGTTTTTTTTTTTTGAATGACTATAACAATAATTGCTTTGGTGAAATGGCTGTCAGATTAGATAAAGAGTTGTTAATCTAATCGCTGGTTTCACACAATTGCCGACTATTTAAATTAAATTGTTAAACGATAAATATGTGTGCGCAACATATTTACTATATATATTTAATCTTTTCATTAATAGATGGCACCTCCATCATATAGCGATTTGGGCAAACAGGCTCGCGATATCTTCAGCAAAGGCTATAACTTTGGCCTGTGGAAGCTGGACCTGAAGACCAAGACATCGTCGGGCATTGAATTTAACACAGCTGGCCATTCGAATCAGGAGTCCGGCAAGGTCTTTGGCTCCTTGGAGACTAAGTATAAGGTCAAGGATTATGGCCTCACTTTGACGGAGAAATGGAACACAGACAATACACTGTACACCGAGGTCGCTGTACAGGATCAGCTGCTCGAGGGCCTTAAGCTGTCGCTGGAGGGCAACTTTGCCCCCCAGTCTGGCAATAAGAGTGGTAAATTCAAGGTTGCCTACGGACATGAGAATGTCAAGGCCGATTCGGACATCAATATTGACCTGAAGGGTCCGTTGATCAATGCATCTGCTGTGCTTGGCTACCAGGGCTGGTTGGCTGGCTATCAGACCGCATTCGATACACAACAGTCCAAGTTGACCACCAACAACTTTGCCCTCGGCTACTCCGCCAAGGACTTTGTCCTACACACAGCCGTGTAAGTAATACACATTATGAATAACTCTATTTCTGTATATATATATATATATATCTATATATATATATGAATATATTCGCTTTGCAGCAATGATGGCCAGGAGTTCAGCGGCTCGATCTTCCAACGGACATCGGACAAACTGGATGTGGGCGTTCAGCTGTCGTGGGCCAGCGGCACCAGCAACACCAAGTTCGCCATTGGCGCCAAATATCAATTGGACGATGATGCCAGCGTCCGCGCCAAGGTGAACAATGCCAGCCAGGTGGGCTTGGGCTATCAGCACAGGCTGCGCGATGGCATCACCTTGACGCTATCCACACTTGTCGATGGCAAGAACTTCAATGGCGGCAGCCACAAGGTTGGCGTTGGCCTCGAATTGGAAGCCTAAGTTAGTTCTTGGCTTCAAGCTGAATGCGCTGCCAGCAATGTAGTACTACAACAACAACAAAACACCAGCAATCAACAACAACAAAATAAATAATAAATTCAAAGTGTAACAAGAGTAATTTAAAAAACAAAATAAAACACACACAACAAGAATCTTCATGTTGTTTAGCAAAGCATTTGTCAACATAGGCTAAACTTGGAACCGCCGTCGGGTTGTTGGACTTAGTCTTGTTTAGTACATAGCTAAAAAACATATGTATCGTTGGCAAACAGTGAAATACATAATTTACCTATTAAAACAAAAGTATTTGAGCAAGCTCTTCTTTTTACGCGGAAATAATTAAGTAAATGAGGCACAGGTTGCAGCCAGAGTTTAAATAAATATAATTAATCTTTATGAGAAGCAGCTGGAAAACAAATGAGCAAGCTTTCATTGCGTTTGTTGATTCAACATTTTGAAAAGTAGTTGAAATAATGCCAGTAAAGCATACATTTCATATATAAAATTAAAATTTATTTTTCAACTACGACGAGCTTGGAAAACACTGCTCAATTACAATAAAAAAAAGAACACAAAAGAACACTGTTTGGAAAATTCTGAAGTTATATTATCCACAAGAGGTATACAAATTGTTTGTTGGACCAAAGATGGCGCCGCCTCCAATTTATGCAGAGTTGGGCAAGATGGCCCGCGATCTATTTAAACGGAACTATCATCCTGGCTTGTGGCAGCTTGACTGCAAGACCATGACTTCCTCTGGCCTCGAATTCTATACGACTGGCTTCGCCAGTCAAGATGTCAGCAAAGTGATGGGCTCCCTCCAGAGCAAATATAGCATGCAGGATTATGGCCTCACGCTCACCGAACGCTGGAACACCGATAATCTGCTTTACGGCGAGATCGCGCACAAGGACAAATTGGCGGAGGGACTGCTGCTCGCCTTGGAGGGTCGCTTTCAGCCATCAAGCGGGTGAGTGATAGAATAAATTCCATAGCGGATCTTGGGTCTATCTATGCATATATGTATATAGCGACAAGAGTGGCGCGTTTACGGCCCGGTTTGCGAAGGATAATTATAACATAATGGGCAAAATGAGTATTCAGTCAAATCCTATTCTGGGCATGTCGGTGGTGTTGGGCCACAAGGAATTTCTGGGCGGTGCTGCCTGTGATTGGGATATTAATGGCGGCGCAACTGCATGGAAAGTTGCACTGGGCTGGAATCATAAGGAGACAGTGGTGCACGCTGAACTGTAAGTGCTTATTGCAAAATGGTTTATTAGTTGATCCTTCTCCAACTACTCTCCGACTAGAGCGAACGCCGAGACCTTTCTACTGTCGCTGTTCCACAAGTTTAACAATAAAATTGACGCCGCCTTTGAGATCGGATCCATTGCTGGACCAGCGGGGGGACCAAGGGCCCAAGAGGAAGCCCAAGGTGATGCCGAATTGCAGCAGCAGCAAGGAAACGCTCTGAATGTGGGCTTGGGCATGATCTGTCATTTGGAGGGTGATGCCCTGATCCGTGCCAAAATCAACAGTAAGGTCGAACTGGGTCTGGGCTACGAACAGAAGCTGCGCGATGGTGTCACTATGTCCGTGTCAGTCTTGCTCGATGGCCAGAAAATCACATCCGGAAATCATAAGTTTGGCGTTGGCCTATCCTTGCAGTGTTAACAAAAAAGAAACAATAACAATTGCCCCAGTTATCGCCACAAAATTAGTTTTTCCATTTTGCAATTGTTATACACAGAAATTTTTGTGAGTTTTGAATTAAGACAATTTATGGTTAACTTAAAATAAATAAAGTTTTTGGTTTGAGCGGCAATTCAAAATTAGCATTAATTCTTTTCATTGGAGTTCTACAGTTGCGTAATTTTGATAAAATATTTTTATTTTTAACAATAGATTAAAAAAGATATATCTTTTAAATGGATGATCGATTAAATGGCTTAAATTTAGATTTATCTAATTTTGACGTAAATTAAGTTTTGCCTTTAAGCAAGCATTGAATAAGTTTGTACGTCAATTTTGAGATGAAATACAATTTTGTAAAATGTTACATTTGAAAATTTTGACTTATTGGAAAAGAGTTTGTTTAAAAATTGGTCGCAATGTCTGTATTTCAAAAGACAATATTTAAGACTAGGAAAACTGAAGCACCTGGCGAAGAAGATCGTGCAAAGGGTGCTCCCATGGAGACGAAGATTGAAGACTCTCAAGATACCAATGCTCCGAATGAGTCCGATATTGAAGAAGAGATAATAACACCGGATCCATTTGATGGGCGAATGCCACCATTTTATCACATCGGTGGATTGGCCAAGGCGTGCTTCACCGTTGGCTATAATATTGGAGTTTGGCATATCGATTGCACAAGCAAAGCGAGCGAGAGATGCACCCTCTACAACTATGGCACGGCCAAGCCTGACTCTAAAACTGTATCGGGTGGCGTGGGCATCCGCGAGAGATTCGGTATTCTGAATATGACACAGGTTTGGCAAACGGATGGCATCTTGGGTACACTTGGCATAAGCACCGAAGTCGGCGACGGAAGACTGAATGCTTTGTTGAGGGCGGCATATGCTAAAAGTGGCAGGTAAACATCGTTGGGACTTCTGATTTCTTTCATTTTGTATATGAGATCTTTAATCTTTGGCATTTTATGTTTAGAGGGGGTGTCATGCTGGATTTGCATACCGGCTACGAACAGACACCCATAAAGTGTGAAGTGATAGTACCACTTAAGAATGTGGCACATCTAATGGGCTATGTCGTCCTGCAGCCGGCAGAGAATTATTTGCTGGGCTACCGCATGGTCTACGACTGGAAGAGGCAAGGAGTTGACCAACATGCAATTGCCATGGGCTATAATAACGGTCGCACCGAACTGAGCGTAATGGTGTAAGTCCTGCATTTTCGTTTAGTAATTTGGTTTACTGTTTTTTGTGTCATACGTAGTGATAATTTCAAGCATGTGCGTGGCTCCATTTTCAAGCGACTTGGCGAACACTGGGCTGTTGCGCTCATGGGGAGCCTGTACAATGATGAGCCGAAAAACCTTGCGATTGGTGCTCAGTGCAAGATTGATACAGCTCTGCTCAAGGTCAAGTTGCGCAACGATGGCTTTTTGGGTGCGGTCTTTCAGCACGACCTCAGTGAGAACATTAGGATTATGTACCACTTGGGCTGCAATGTTAGAGCTCCCATTGAGGGCGATCACAAAATTGGTATTTCTTGGAGTTTTACTTGCTAAATTGGATAATATGTTCATAAATGTTTTTGTCGATTTGTTCTGTTGTTTTTATTTAATTTACAAACGCAACGTTATTCATATGCCATCAGTTTTTGGCTAGGTTTTCCTTGCTGCCATCGTTGCATTGTTGCAGCAATTGGGCAGCACGCTTGGCCATGCCTTTCTTAATCCACGGATGCGTCATTACCTCCACCAGACTGACACGGCCCTGACTCTGGCGACGCAGCAACTATTTGTCAATATAGATATATAATGGATTATTCTAACTCTTCTATGTTTAGATATGTACTGAGATTAGCCATTAGCTCGTTCAACTTACGCCTGCAATGATTTCCTTGGCGCCCGATGACAAGTACGATGGATAGTGTACATCTAAGCGTCTGATTTTCTCATAGGTTATCTCCGAGTTGCTCGACTCGAACGGTGGATTACCCACGACGAACTCATAGCACAATATGCCAAGACACCACTGATCAACGCTATCATCGTAGGCGTGTCCATCGACCATTTCGGGCGGCAGATAATCCAAGGTGCCGCACAACGTTTTCCGTTTGTTGTTCGGCGTATGCGCGGACCAGCCAAAATCGGCTAGCTTCAAATCATCGGTGCTCGTTAGCAGAATGTTCTCTGGCTTCAGATCACGATGTATGACATTATTGAGATGGCAGTAATTGAGGGCGTTGGCCACCTGATAGGTGTACTTGGCAGCGCGTGGCTCATCGAAGCGATGATTGGGCGCATTACGCAGATGCTTGAACAGTTCGCCCTCGGATGCGATTTCCAAGGCCAAATAAATGCGCGTGTCGTCATGGAACCAGGTCAACAGGCGCAATATGTTGGGGTGCTTGAGACGCGATTGGATCTCAATTTCGCGCAGCACCTGACGCTGCACGTTGCCCTTGCGCACCTCCTCCTTGAACATCACCTTCATGGCAATCATGTAGTGCGAGTGACGCTCCCGTGCCAAATACACTCGCCCAAATTTGCCTCGACCCAGTGGTGCGCCCATTTCGAAATCCCGTGTAGTCCACTCATAGCTTCACAGTTAAGATCACAATTAATACAGCAATAATAATAACAGTTTTTCAATAATTAACTTACGGTTTGCCGTATGCATCATGGGACATCATCTTGAGGCACATTTTTTTTATTGGTTCCTGATGGTCATCGGGTACGTTGCTCATTAGATGTGGCAAATGTGTTCGCGTTGCGTGCTTGGTGCGAAATTGTGACATTTTGCAGTTATTCTCAATTAAATTCAGTGCAATTGATTCAGAAATGTATAAATTTTTGCGATTCTCAATGTGAAGCTTCACAGTTATTTGCGCGTTTTTTCGAATGTCTACTTGTTTGCCCCAAGCTACTAATTCCATATCATTTTGTACTCGATACTTGAGGAGCACCTTTTTCGATAACACTATCGTTTGCGCAATGCAATATTTAATCGATTGCTCTCAATTTCAACTTTGTAGCTGTGAAATCGACGTCAGATCAAATCGATGTTGTATGACTAAAGAAAATTTTGAGCACACATTGTGTAGACGTGAAAATCTCATTTATTTTCTCTATTGCTCACAAGCAAATGGACGTTAATTTATTCTGTGTTGCCCAGCATACAATTGTGCGCGTGTAAGCGAATGCAAGTGTTTTCAAATAACCAATAAATCGTTTCTTACGGCTACTGTGTAATAGCAATTAAATAGGCCACGGAAAGATTCTTGGGTAAGCAACAAAAAAAAAAACAAAATGGCGTACAAGCGCGCACACACACGCACACTTTGTACCATATATGGCATTTTCACATTCTTCTGCTTTTCTCTTCTTTTTTTTAATTTTTGTAACGCAAAAAGGTGCGGCAAGCACGCATTTTCAATGTAAAGGTAAGTTCCAAAAGCGACAAAAAGGTCCGCACATATAAAAAAAAGAAAAAGAAACAAAACGGTCGGTATTAGTATGTCGGATGCGATGAGCGCACCGCCCTCATTAATACCACAGTTGCAAGAGATGCAGCAGCAACAACAACCAACGGCGGCTGCCAACGCTGCCAATGTGCAGCAACAATGGAGCAATTATGCCTGGTGGCAACATGGCGGCAATGCAGCCGCTTACCAGCAGCAGTATCAACAATATTATCAATACTACATGCGATACCAGCAACAGCAGCAACAACAACAGCAGCAGAAACAGCAACAACAGCAGGTAACATCGACGATTAGTTCGTCGAATTTGCCGCCTGGTTTTAGCAATGCGATGTCAGCTCCGCCACTACCTACGGTACCGCCACCACCGCCGCCGCCAACACCTGGTCAGCCAGGTAATAAAAATCAGCAGCAGCATCATCAACACCAGCTGCAAATGCAGCAGCAGCAGAATAAAAATTTTGGTGGCATACGCTTCAATTTAAATTTAAATCAGAAACGTCTGGCAAATGCACCGAATCCGCTGCAGCATCAACAACAACAGCAGCAGCAGCAACAACAACAACAACAACAACAGCAGCAACATCAAGCAATGCAGCATCTTCATCTTTATAATAATATGAACAACAATCCAAACAACAACAACAAAAAGAAGCGCAAGCGCAATAACAAAGCCAACAATAATAATATTAACAACAACAACAACAGCAGTAACAACAACAATAACATGAACATAAACAAGCCACAACCACAACAGCAACAAATGCAGGCGCCTGTTGCCTTTGCGGGCTTGGCCTTAAATCCATTTGGTGTGGTGCCTCCTGCAGTGCCTCCCACACCGGATTTGAGCAAACCACCGCCCCCCTTACCCACAGCAGCTTTAGCGGCTATTGTTGCACCACCACCCCTAGCTGCAGCTCCTCCAGCTGTTGTGCTCGAGTCGCTGCCAAATGAGACTCCACAATCACCAGCAACGGCAGCAACAGCAGCAGCAGCAACATGCCCTGCATCAGGATCAGCATCAGTATCAGCCTTTAAGCAGCGACCCAATAGCTGTTTCCAAATGGCCTCGAATGATTCGTGGCCCGATTCATTGAATCAGTATGTGGCACGTTGCTACTCGAAGTGCACCACGGACTTGGACAAAGATCAGATTGATATCTGTCTGAAGGGCAAGATTATTGCCGCCGCTAATCGCAATGAGCTCTGGACACGCGACTGGGACAATGAGCCCATGCCGACAGTGCACAGCGAACGCGATGCCATCGATGTGGTGCTGAGCAATGTGACGCCTCCGCAGCCACAGCGCAGTAATTACTTTAATAAAAAACAACAGCAGCAACAACAACAGCAGCAACAACAACAACAACAGCAGCAGCAACAACAACATGAGCAGCAACAGCAGCAGCATCGACAGCAATCACCACAAAAGTCAAATCAGAAGCCGCCGAATGTCAATCAATTTAAACAGAAGGTTAACGCCTTTAATAAGTTTGCCAACGGTGGCGGCTATGGTGGACATCAACAGCATCTACAGCAGCATCATCAGCAGCAATCGTCACGCTACTCAAGGAGTCGTTCTCGGTAAGTTTCTCCGAAAATGTATTTATATACGATTACCCAAAAAAATTAATAGCACCACAACGTTTTTATTTTAATTTCATAATTTTATTTGAATTTTTACTTAAATTTAATTAAATTGAAAAAGGTGAAAAAAATGAAGGACTTTTTCTTTGTCATCAGTTCTTTAAATTTACAAATTTTTGAAAACATTTCTTGTGAGTTGTGCTATTATTACTTTTTTTCACAATTGTATATATAATATATAGGATATGTCATATATAGAACTAATTTAATTTCATGCGTTTCACAGTTCACCCACATCGTCGTCCACGTCCCCAGCATCGAAATACAGTAACAGGAAACGGTATTCTCGTTCCCGTTCGACACGTTCTCGTTCCCGGTCCCGTTCCCATTCGCGATCGCGATCGCGCAGCAGCAGTGCTACTCCACCAGCCCGAAAGGTGTTGCGCAAGACGGGCACAAATGATTCATTCGGCAACGATTTTATTCCCATCCATTCGAATATGTCCAAGAAACAACAGAAAATGCTGATGAAGAGAAATAAGCGCGCTGCCGCGGCCGCAGCTGCCGCTGCCGGAGCAGGTGGAGGTGGTGGTGGTGGTGGTAGTAACAAAAAGAAGATGCCACATTTTTACGCCACACATTCGTCGTCGGTGGGCGGTGCCGTTGATGATGACACAGCGCGCTTGCAACAGCGTGCGGCACGTTTCTCACAGTCGAGCAGCGGCTCGGCAAAGAAATCTGTCGTCGCCATTGCAAGCTCACCGTTTGGTCTCACCACGGCCAAGCACAAGAAGAGATTGCAGGCAGCCGCGGCGGCTGCTTACCGCTCAACGTCTGGCACGATGTATTACGAGGATGATACGGGTGCGGGTGCGGCGGGCATAGATTTACTCGATTTGCATATTGTAGGCACATGTAGGGATTTAGAAAAGTCATTCTTGCGCCTAACTAAAGCGCCATCAGCATGCGAGGTGCGACCCGTCGAGGTGCTCACCCATTCGCTGGCCAATGTAAAGGGCAAGTGGCGCACCAATCACGATTATCATTATGCGTGTGATCAGTTGAAGTCCATACGTCAGGATCTGACTGTAAGTTCCTCAGGCGCTTCTAATATCTCTTACTTATATATAATGCAGTTTTGCAATTACATTCTTTGCCGTCTATTCGCTTCGCAGGTCCAAGGTATACGCGATAAGTTCACCGTTGAGGTATATGAGACGCATGCACGCATCGCGATGGAGAAGGGCGATCACGAAGAGTTCAATCAGTGCCAGACACAGTTGAAGATGCTCTACCTGGAATTGGGAACCAGTAGCAATTCGCTTGAGTTTACAGCTTATCGCATTATTTACTACATATTCACCAAAAATACCTTGGGTATGATCTGATCTCTTGCAATTAATAATTTAATCAATTTAGTAACTTATTGTCCATTTGGCAGACATTACAACTGTGCTGCGTGCGATAACAACTGATCAGCGCGAGAATCCTGTCATAGCGCATGCCTTACAATTCCGTTCGGCCTGGTCGCTGGGCAACTATTGCAAGCTGTTTGATCTGTATAAGAAGGCGCCGCTCATGTCGGGCCACATGATTGAATGGTTCCTGGAGCGCGAACGCAAGGCAGCCCTGCGCGTAATCATTAAATCGTACGTAATAACGAATTAATTAATTAATAGTGTACTAATGTTATTTATTGTGTTGCTTGCAGTTATCGCCCCAACGTTAGCATCGACTATGTGTCAAATGTTTTGGCATTTGAGAGCACTGAGAAGTGCAAAGAGTGGCTAGACACCTTTAGTTTACCGTATGCTGCAGATGGCGCACAAATCGATTGCAAAAATGCGGCTGCCATTGCCATTTGAAGTCGCTTAGCTGCTGTGTAAAATGTTGGCTGTTTCAAACAAAGTGCGCAATTATTTGTAGTGGAGCTTAGTGGCTCAAACAGGCGAGCAAGCGAGCAAACGCGTGCCACACAAAAGATATTACACAACCAAAAGTCCCTCAAATTCGATTTCCGTTTTAAAAACTGTTCAACTCAACAGAGAGCCGGACATGCCTTGTACGGAATTGTTGCGGCTACCTTGTCTCTCGGCCTCCCTCTCTATCTGTCTTTACTTTCTCTACTTTCTTTTTGCCTCCCCTTCCCACCCTTTTGTACATATATGTTTATTGAGTGCGCGTGCCCTTGCGTTGAACTTATACAATACAATCTATTTGTATTATTTTCCCTAAAAATGGTTAGCTTTGCTAATTGGACAATTGTAAATATATATTCGGTCCCCCGCTCCCGCCCCTTCACAAATGTATCTCAGTTCGGTTCTGCCCCTAATTCAACTCTAAACTGCTCAAACATCACTGCAAAAAATAATATCAAGCACCGACAAGAAATCGTCGTCGGTTTACATTCGCATGGAGGTTGCAATTTGAGTTTCATCTGCACTTGAAGAATTAATTCATCACAATTCTACGTTCTCGGTATCTATGTTAAATTTTTTGCTGAATATCGTCGAAATACTTCATAGGGATTATCATCTACGGATCTGCACATGGAGCACCGCTTCAGTTTTACAGCGATTTAGGTGCGGACAAAACTATCGGCGCTGGAGATGCTTAAAGTCATCATTCATGGATCCTGGGATCTGGAAAAGGTCAACAAAAGCACGGCGCTGGGAAAGCACAACGTCATCAAGGACTCGGCGACATGGTTACATAGTTTCTGGGATTGGCATGAGATGAACGGAACATTGCAATCTTCTCTTGAACTTCAAAAGTAAATGATGAATTCATTAAGAAAGCATTTGACAATGTGGAAGGTCACGATAGCTATTAGTCTGAATGAAACCTGCGATTCAGTTTCCTGTGTCTCATTTTTGAACCAAGCTATGCAGAAGCTAATGAAAGCCGGACAGAATATGGGACAAACTCTTATTTACTCTGCGCCGCGTGGATTCGTTTCGAACTACGTCGTTGGGCCATCCTTTTATTTATCATGGATAAGCGCGGAACATCTTTTCAGGTTTTTAGCAGAAATTAAAATGATCATAAATCCACTAAAAAAGAAACAAACCAGAAATCCTTCAAACATAACAACGTCTGAGTTGAGTGCAGTAATGAGTAATATAAAAAGTGCAAGGTTTAACAAATGTGAACTCTGTGTGAACTAAACTAAACCAAACTGAACTTGAATCCAGAATGAATGTATACCCAAATAATCCAACTATACTGTATGATACACATTAATCAGTTAACAACAATATTAACAACAAACAACTAACACCGGCAACAAAACGCGGGAGCCTCAACAAATTATCGTTGGTGCCGAAATTTGTTCTGGCTTGTTTCCGCTTTTATCATCTAATTTTTTTTTTTTTAAGCTTAAGTCTTAGCTTTAATGTTTGTTATTTGTTTAAATTATTGAGAAAAAAAAGGTTAATACTAATGTCTTGTCTCTCTATTATATACCTGTATATAAACATCAACAACACCATCACCAACCAACATCACCAACAAGCTACTCTCACCAACAATAATCTTGCAACCATCACGTGGACAACAGCGTCTCAACAAGGCATGCACAACTTTCAACAACAAAAACAGCAACACCAACAAGTAAAATCATCCGGCGGAGTGCGCAGCGTAGCCAGTCTTCACGTTAACTTTGCAGCGATCACTATTTGGGACTTGTAAGCACTTCCAATTTTAATCTGTCGCAAGAAGAAAAAAAAACAATCAGAAATAAAATGTCTTTTTAAGTATGTAAAATGAGATTCCAGAATTAAATTAACAAGCTTATAAAATTAAATAATTAAACAACCAATTAGAGTCTGGTGTATCCAATAATTTGCTTAGCAAGGGCATGTAGGGAATATATATATCCATTTAGGTTAGGCTAATTTTAAGCACAACTTTTTTGTTGTTTACTTAAGTTTAAGGTTAATTGTTGTTCTTTTAATTTTGAATGTTGAAAAAATCCAAAACAAATTGAAATCAATTGACGATTTCAACGCGTTTTTCAGCTGCAAGAATTACAAGAAATTGCGTTCGTGCCACTCAAAAAGTGAAATAAAAAGCGCGCTTTTACAATATAATAAAATAACATTGTGTTGTCTATAAATGCTGGGGATTTCTTAAAGGTGCAGCGCCACTTGTTGCATGAGCTCAACTGTGTGGCAACAACAAATACGCATCTGTTGCCGTCAAAACAAACTTTCCAGTGTGAAGCTTTAGCCAAGTCGCAGAACCATTGTTGATTTTCCCAGTTTGTGTGGCTGTAGCAAAGCTTTACACCAATGGTGAACGGATGCTGGCTGGTTGTTGACTTTGAAGACGACGGCAACGGCCACCGTGTGGCAGTCCTGGGGGAGTGACTACTATTTAAGGATGCTGCGTTGCTGCCTTAGCTTCAGTTAACGCGCGGCGCTTGAGTTCGTTGGATCGAGCTGAAAATCTAGGAACTAAACTCTTAACTAATTATGGACCAACATGATAATCAAAAGATATTAGATTAAAATTTAACTTTGTGAGTGCAGTGCACACTACTTTAAAATCAATCTTAAATTAAAAACTATTAAAATTAATAAGAAATATTACGAATAAAAAGTTGCAACTGTAAATATATTAATACAAGCTAATTATATCTTGTGGCAAATTAAAGTTATTTTATTGTTTAGTTATAATTAAAATAAAAGTGACATTAACATAGTTAAAGCCATTTCATCACAGAACTTTAATTCTTTAAAGGTAAGCAAACAAATTTTTCAAATTTTTTTATGATACTAATACTTTTATGATTTATTTGAACCAAATCAATTTTTTGAATACTTTATTTGTGCTAAAAAGTTGAATCCTTAAAATGTAAAGCAAATAATTTGACTTAATGAGAAAATAATGAGTGATTTTTGTTAGTTTAAAAATTAAATTTTGGCCTGTTGAAACTCTCAATTTATAGAATTCGAAATATAAAACTGATTGAAAAATGTTTAGAAAATTGAGTTACACAGTTTTTCAGAATTTGTTTAGCTTTCTAATGCTAGACTGCTAGCGTTTTAGCTGAAGGGTTAATAAGTAAAACGGCGTAATTAAATAGTGAATAAATGTAAGGTGCTGTAAATGAATCACAGGCTGGACAACTTTTAATTATAATTGCATACTTATTGCCTAATTGTTGAGCCATAATAATCACTCAGACTTTGCACAAAATTCCCTCAATGCAATTGATTAATGTTGTCGTGTCCAATTAAATAAATCACAAAATTAAATTAAATTGGTCAGACTGAAAATTGGGCTTACCAAAAGAGCTGCGACCATTAAATCAAATCATGAAATATATTTACGGCTCCCTCCTCCCACCTATAAAGAAGTCATTAATTAAAATTGATATAAATCATTTATAATAATGTTGAGTAGCTGGAAGAGGAGAGGCACTTAGATGTGGCCGCAATTGGCCTTTTGAAAATTGCAAATTTGTATCAGCCAAAACATTTAGCAAAGAGTTGAGGCATTAATTAAAACAATAATTAAGTTTGAACTCGACTTCCCTCCGACCCACTAAATAAATTGAAAAACAATTAGAGCACATTATATTTTTGAGACAAGTCAGCGAAGTTTGTGCCACAGCTGCCCCAAATTTCTTCCACATCCACGCTGCACATTGCCTCCTTTAAGGCTGTCAGGACGCGTATGGGAGTGTGTGTGTTGCAAATGTGTGCCTCTGTTTGTCAATTCCATGTTTTTTATTCTTATCATTTTAAATGTACATTTCTTGACAACCATTCGTATATTGAAATTAAAATGAAAAATAGTTGTGCAGCGACAGTTCTTGTGAATGCAACATGCTTTCAGCTATTTTTTATTTAAACCTATTTTCTTATTCGGATGTATTAAATCTCGTGCGTTAAATGTGACACAAAATATTGTTCCTTAATTGGTGCATTTATCCATCAAGTTGTGGTTGACATTTGTTTAAATTTAATTAAAATTTCACAAAGTCACAATGAATTTGTATTTAAATAGACAGTTCGCATTCACTTTGCAAACAAAGTAACTTAAATAAACGTAACTGTTCGGCTTTGCTGCCAGATACCAGAAGATAAGCTTGAGAGAGGATATGTTGGAGAAAATCAACTATGCAAAGTATTTTTTGCACAAACGTTGCCAGGAGAGAATGGGAATCTTTCAGGAACTCTGTCAATATCTGCCTTGTTACCTCTTAAAAATTTCACAGCACCTGATCAATTTAACTGCTTCTGTATTTAATCTTATCTTATAACATGCCTATCGCAATAGTTAAGGTAAATTGATAAGTAATACAAAGTTCCAATAGATTTTCATCCACAATACGCATATCCATATTTTAAAAGTCATATCATACACGTAAATTGAGGGCTTTCATTTCATATCGGTTGCTTTGCATTGTAATTTATTCCTAAGCCCTCTCGAACAAGCCACATACGCCCATTATCTGCTTCACATGTAAGGGTAAAAGGAAGGGTAAAATGAATGATTTGAGTGGGCTTTTACATATCAATTTCGAATAACAAAATCTAAATATTGACAAGGGCAAGCAAACAGGGCGCAGCTGCGACTGACATGATCCCAGAATGCATGGCATATATGGATTTCACATATGGGTAGCCAAACAAAGTGCGAATCTTTATTATCGCATATTTTTTGTATTTTTTTTTCAAATGCGCACTTTCTGCGTAAGTAAATAACAAATAACTGGGCATGCCTTCAAAGGATGAACCTTTTATATGTTAATCCTTTAGCTGTTTAGCTGACAGCTGCACAGTGGATTACTCAGTCAGTCTGTTAGTCGGCCAGCTATGTTTACCTTGGCGGGTAGAGAAGGACCAGCCACAGAAGCAGGCAGGTTGGCCAGCTTCCTTGCATATTTATTTCGCTCCGCAACGTTCAACCCATTATAGCGCCTCACAATTTTATTTTTTCTTTTTCTCTTTTCTAACGCCTACCGCACTTCATATGTGCAAATTTGGTTTTTTTTTTGGCATCTGCTTTTTCAATTTGTGTATTTGCATAAGAGGAAATGAACTAGAGCAGGGTTATACTTATGCCAGGTGAGCATTATAAATTTGTGCATGCCTCAACATTTCCACATTTTTATTATTGGCAACCTACCCCAAAAAATATGCTACACTTTTTTCATCCGTTTCTTAATTTAACTTGGCTCTGCCCCAAATATTTAAATGGGTTTTCTTAACAGATTTGTACTCTTATTTATACATTGTGGGTGTGAATGTGGTTTTTTTCTTTCCTTTTTTTTTTGTCAGTTACTGTTACAATTTCCCTTTTGTCTTCCAATTGTTCGACGATTTCCATTGCTGCGATTTCTTGTAGTTCGCTGATTCTTTTAGCATTTCATTTTGTCGCTTTTGCGTTGTCATTTGAGATAAAATGGAAAGCATTCAGGCTTTGCAATATTTGTGCTTTTGTTTCGCATCAGATTTGATTGTATTGAAGTTTATTTTGAAGCAATTGATTGGATTTGAAACGAGGATTACGAAATTCTGTCATTGCAGTTGTGTTAAGTGGTTTGAGGCAAAACCAAAGAGTTGATATAGGAAAAGGAAATAGCTTCGCATATATGAGAGATAAGCCAGCCCGATAAATATATGACTATATAACTTCACAGATGCCCAAGGACACACAAAATCATTTTGCCATCTGTTAGGCTTTGAGGATATTCAATAACTTTGGCTAAGTGCCAAAATGGCCGATGGCTAAGCGAAAATAGCAACAAATGCTGGCAATTCGCAATAAAAATAGACTAAAATGCGAGCTTATCAAACTGGTCAATTAATTGATTGATTGATTGATTAGCTAGATCAACAATGCGTGGTGTCCAACAAAAACAAATTAACCAAAATCAACCAAAATGCGGTTCATTATTTGCGTTTGCTTAGCCAATTCCAGAGGCCAACAATAACAAATGCGTTCAAGTAGGATGAGAAGTGATGTGTGTTTAGTTAGCAAAGCGAATATTTGTGCTTGTGATTTGAATTTAAATGCGAGCCGAGTGCCCATTGAACCTGAGAACTCGGCCCCACACCCACTCCCACCTCTCTTGGTTAAGTGCCAGCATGAAACGGACTCGCAACCAGTCAGTAAAAACAAAAAAATCAAACAAAACAAAACAGAACACAACAAAACATACGCATAAACATGACAGTGCCAGCTGCGAATCAAAGGCCAATGTTAAATTGCTCAATGGTTGGCGATTCAGTCAACCAATTTGGCCAGCGGTCAACAATTTGCAGCTCCATCATTGTGTGTGTGTGAGTGTGTGTGTGTTAATGTGTGCGTGAGTGTTAATTAATGTGATGTGTTTCATGTCCTCTTTACCCGAACAAAATCAGCAGCTCTGCAGTTAGCTGCGAACTTTGGATGAGAGTTGTGCGTGACTTGTGCAAATTTTGAGTGTGTGTTTTGTTGTGCCACAGAATCATTTTCACAAACTATTTGAAAAGAAAAAAAAAAATTAAAAGTGGTATTGAAATATTGATTGAACAACTAAAGTTAGCTTATTGGCTTCAATTAAGAGATCAGCGAGAGTTTATTATAACACTCATTAGAAAAGTTCGAATTTATTTAAGCTAAATTCCCTAAAATTTTGAAACAGATACTTTTTATTATAAAACTCATAGAAGATTTTTTTAAAATTATATTTTTGTTTCTGCTTAAGAAAGACTTAATTTCAATATGTTATTAAAACTTGTCATAAAAAATAATAGTCATTATTATTTGTAATTTATTTTTTAAGGGGTATTATAGATGACACCCCAAAGCTTGTATTATTATTGAAAGTTATTCTTATTTTAATTATATTGTGTACAAATTAAAACACAATCATCAACTTCACATCTATTTAAAGAGTCAACAAATTATTGACTGAATTTTGAACACGTTTTCTTTGAATGAATTAAAATAAAATTAATGCTTTTGTCGACCCCCAAATCAAATATATTTATGTGGCCTTTTCGCAGTCCACACCTGGCCAACTGTTGATGATGTATTTGAGACAACAGCTGCGGCCAGGGAACGGAACTAGGCGCGACTGAGTTAACAAAATGAAAGGTTTTCGAGGAATACATTTTGTGCTTGTCTCAGCAAATTCAACAGCTGGTGGCAAGTAAGCGTGAAAAGTGCTCAAATGTGATGTTAATGCGAAGCTTAACTTTTGGGACTTTCAAATGTAGCTTAGGGAAAGCAAAAGGGTTGCGCATCTGTTGCCCGTGAAACAGCGAGGCGTCAGAATATTGTTCCAATGAATCCATCTTCGAACAATTTAAATGTGTACTAATTGAATTTTCATAGAGTCAGTCCCAGTCGCAGTCACATTTGATTAAACAAGTTATGTGCAGCCGCAAATAATTAAGACACAAGCAGTGGAAGAAAAGTGAAGTGAAAATTTAGTTTGTGGTTTGCGCTGCTCAGCTCAGCAGCCAGGAAATTGCCATAAAGATACTTTTAATTGCCACTAAGTGCCGGCAGAGCCAACATCCAACACTTATCTAGCCCAAAGGCAAACGAATCTCTCAAAGCTGGCAGCCGGCAAGTCTCCAAAGGCAAACGGCAGATGGCAAACGATGTGCACCGAGTCCTGAGTTATAGTTGCGGAATTGTTGTGCTGGAAAAGTAAATGTAGGTTGCTTGATTTGAAAGTTAATGAGCCGAGCACACTGCTACTACACAGCCAGGACTTGAACGTGGAACAACTATCACATTAAATGGATTGAGATTGCCAGCAAGCACTCGCCATAAACTCATATAAGTTAATCACAATTGAGCGCACTTTAAACTGGCTTAAACTGAATGATAATTGAAATGAAATGAAGTCGTTTTGCAAAAGTTGAAAATTTAAATGCTTGGAGACATTACTTACTGAGATGGTTTAATAGCAAATCAATACATATATAAAGAAAATCAGGAATTTATATTGACGTATTTAGAGCTCAACTAAAGTGGAAAACCACTTGAAACTTTAAGTGCAACAATTTCCAGCGAAAACATATTTAATTTATTATTCTCTAATATAAGTATAGGCAAAAGTTAAATATATTAATTAAATTAAATTCAGTTTTAAATTGGTTTCTCATGATTTCGTATCTTTATTTATTATAAAACTCGATTTTTGTTTAACTCTGCGGTTATCTAAGTAATTATTATTCATTTAAAGTTTCCTATTTGCAGCAAGTCAAGCAAGAACTGGAAACCGAATGCGGCAAGCTGCCAGAAAGTCAAAAAAGCTAAAGTTTTGCTGTCGTTTTCTTCTCTGTTGAAGAAAATCTAATCAAAGCTTGGCCAGCAGCTGGAGTGGTTTTCAAGTTCACCTGTGCTGGCTGCATTTTAAATAAACGAGGCAAGCAATCAAATAGGGAGGAAAAAAGAAAAACGTGAAAAAGTCTTGGACAGAGCAGCGCAGGGCAAACATCATGTCTCAGCATTTCACATCGATATTTGAGAATCTGCGCTTTGTGACCATCAAACGTACTCCAAATGCGCAACAGCAGCAACAGCAACAACAACAGCAACAGCCACCACAACAATCGCCGCTGCCTATAGCGAAAGCAACGGCCACGGAACAAATTAAATTCAAAGCCAAAACTCAGTCAACAACTACGCCAACACTAACGCCAATACTAAATGGCAATGGGATTCCGAGCACAAATCTTGATGGTGGCGGTGAAGTGGACCACAGCAGAGGCGCAGCAGTTGCGGCCACACCAAGTGGTGGTGGCGTTGGTGGCGGCGGCACGCCGCTGAAGCACCACAAGCGCGCCAGTGTTACCACAACATCGCCGCAACCAGCAAGGGGCGAACGTCGTGGCACCAACACCAGCATCGTTGTGGAGCTGGATGGTGGGATTAATGGAAGTGGAAGTGGCAGTGGAGGTGGTAGTGGCGGTGGCGGTGGCGGTGGCGGTGCCGGTGTCAATGCGGCAGGCCCCTCCGGCAGTGGCACCGCATCCAGCAAAAGTTCACGCGAACTTTCACCCACACCCAAAAACCAACAGCCAAGAAAAATGTCACAGGATTATCGTTCGCGTGCCGGCAGGTAAAACTTATAAACATATATCGAAACATATATCAAAAACCGCAACTTAATAAATCAGGCAACAATAGCAACAACTTTTTTCAGCTCAAGCTAAACACAATATTTTATTTTCAGAAACTAAAATATTAAATTTTAAAAATTCTTTAGTTGAAATGCTTTAAATGTGTAGAAAACTAAAATTATTTTTGATCTGTTAACTTGTTTCAATTTCTTTTCCGTATTAAAATGATTTTTAAAACTTATACTAGTAGGACTATTTTTTTATACATTTTTTAACATTATCAAAATCGAGACGAATTCATAAGAAATTATTTTCGGTGTTTCAACTTCAATTGCGCTTGCATTAATACTTAAAATTTAAATGAATATTGATTAAATTAAATTGAGTTTCATTGCAGTTTCATGCACCTGGACGACGAGGGTCGCAGCCTGCTGATGCGCAAGCCAATGCGCCTGAAGAACATTGAGGGCAGACCGGAAGTGTACGACACGTTGCACAGCAAGGGACGCGATGTAAGTTTTTTTTTTATTTTCCATTTGCTCTATCAGATCATAATTAGTTGTTGCACTTGGGCCAAGGGACCGTTTTGACTATGAGTTAGCCATTTCCACGAACATGCAATAAAAAAAGGCAATAAAACAATTTGCAGAATTCTCGCTCTTTTTATTGAGTGCGTTAAAAAAGTTTTTTTTACTTGAAATGACGAACGTGAACAAAAAAATTAATTGCATACTTTTAGGAGTAAAGCTCATGCTGCGTGCTAGTTGGCCATTTAATTGTTTGTGGGTGTGTTTCTGCTGTTGTTGCTGTTATTATGCTTTAATTTTTATTGCACTGTGTTATGCAAAAGTTGTTCGAGTGCGTGCCTGGTCCCTAGCTTAAAAGGACCCCGCATTTCTGGACCTTACTTAGAGTCAAGTGAGCTCAGCGAAGTAGCTGAAAAATTCGTTCAACATATGTGTGTATGTTGTGTGTGTGTGTGTGTGTGTGTGTGTGTGTGTGTGTGTGTGTGTGTGTGTGTGTGTGTGTGTGTGGTGTGATTGTGTGTACTCTAAAATTATATCCAGCTGTGTGTTTGGTTAGTGAATGTGGGCGGATGCTGGCTGCTGTAGAAAGTGTTCGTGCGTACAACATTTTGTTGAAACTGTCGTCCATTGTTGGCTCTCTTTGTTTTTGCTTGTAATTTGTGTTGTGTTCGTTGGTTGGACGCAAAGTTTTTACTTGTGTGTAACATAAAACTGATGTCTCAAACTTTGGCAGCAGTCTAAGACACTGCGAAAGGGATTTGTTTAATGCTTCGAAATTAAAACTTATTGTTGTGGGAATTGCACGATTTGAATAATAAAATAAATATATAATCAATGTAGCAGATTTTGTGTTAGTACTGAACATTCTGTCTTTAATAAACATTTCTTTGACAATTTAAACCTTTGCTGTCCATTCAAGTTGAAAGAAACTGAGCTGTATCCGGAAATTAACAATAATAAATACTAAGATATATATAGAATATGAGACTAAATTGCTACAAGCCAAATAATGGCCGAAGGGTATTTCTTTTAAAAATCGGTTTATTTTTGAGAAAATTATGACTTTGGCAAAAATCAAGTGTTTTTTTGGTTAGAATCTTTGCATGAAATAAAATTAAATATAATAAAGCATACCATAAATAAATAAATCATAGTTATATTCTCAGATATATATCAGAATAGCAAGCTGGGAGTTATGGCTTTTAACAAGCTGTTGACAAAGTTACGGAAAAAACCCAGAACATTTCTATAATAAAATCTATGCATTATGTGCTTAATGCATAATTTAATTAGTGCACGTGATTTGGCACTGTGCCCCAAAACTGATTCGGCAACTGTGGCTGCAACTGCGATTGCGATTTGAAGCTCATTAGGCCGCTTAGAGCAGTTCAGCCAAGTGCATGAGCGGAAAAGACGTCGACGTGTTGGCCTTAAAGTTGCCATCTAACCCCAATTAGCTGGAGCTGCCCCCATGCGGCTGTTAGTCCGGCTAATTAAGTCAGCGTCGTGGCAGCAACAGCCGGAGCCGGAAATGGTGCTACGAATCTTTTTTCTTTTTTTTTTTTGCAATCAAATTTCATTGCCTTTGCTGTCGTTTTTAGTTTTGCAGCAGCGCTCCGTGCAGCATTTTAATGCGCAAAGCGCATCAACTTGCAACTCGCAATGCATAATATTTGCGTTTGGCGCCATTTTGTTTAAGTAGCGCCCTCGACTTTAGTTACCTTGGTATAAAAAAACACTCAACTTGCCACTTGCCATGCTAATTTCATCCACCTGCTAATTATAATATGGGCGCCAAAGAGGCACTTTTGCTCCTTTTATGGATGTAAGCCGCCAGTTGCCAGTTGCCAGTTGGCTCCACTTAAGCGGAATTTAACTTAATGTCCTCCGCTCGCAATTCACAGCTTAAATGTCTTAACAAGGGGCTATTTAAATGCCACACAATGTGGCACGTAAATATTCATAGCCTTAAACTATGGATTTCATAAGTTTTTATGTTTATGTGCGTTGCTTTCGCTCTTAAGCCAGGCTCTCAGTCATATCCATTAAAAACTGACTTAAATAGTTGTAAAATTGCCCAGTTAAAATATATATTTATTGCATGTCAGTAAGTTGCTCTTAATAATAAATTCTAGCAGGTGGATTAACCATTTAAACTATTAATAATGTTGATTTTAATGAGCCCATCAAGAGGAGTCTGTCTTAGCACAGGGTATCTGCTGCTCGAGTTTCCCTCCGGTTTATTTTTATTAGCGTGTTATGGAAACTTTTATGCAAAGTGGCTTTATAATGCCATTATTTTTAGGCCAATTGTGGAAACTGTATGCAAAATATTTGCAGTTTGCCAAAAATTTAATTTAATTTCAATGCTGCATTTGTATGCCACTTTTGCGGCACTTTGAATTGTCATTTTCTTTGAGCAATTTGAGATGCAAACTCAATAATATAATAATAAAAATAGTTTATGGAGTTGTTTTTATTTTTTTCAAGTGTTGTTCGCCTTTATGGCAACTTTAATTTTGGAATGATCTTCGAACTATATTTGTATAATAATAAAATATTATTACTTAATTTTTATATATAATGGAACAGATATAATTCTGTTTATAAATAAAATGTGTGTTGTAATTAATTGAAAATGTAAATAAATATTATTAAACGCATTTTGCGAATATATAGATAAATGTAGACTTATTTCATGTGATTGAGTTTCTTCTAATTACTTTTCTCTGACAAGTCGATGGTATTTGTAATGTACATCGATAGACTACTCGGATATATAAGTAAACTAGTGTCATAAAAAGCGCATTTGCAATTCGTTTGAACTTTAGCAGCAGCTGGCTGCACTTTAGCACTTTTGCTCTTAAGAGGGGCATAAATTGAACAACAACAAATAATACAAAAAACATAAATAAATAAAAAGGAAAACTAATAAAAAAGTGCAAATTTGGCGCACGCCGGGGAACCACACCCTTGGCTCCCCTTTGCTGCCCCACACTGCTGGCAAGTGTTCTCGAGGCAAGCCAAAGCTCCCACGCCAAACTTTTAGCGCTTTGATATGTGTGTGCGTGTTTGTGTGTGTGTGGCTGGCTGCTTGTATATGTATTTATTTGACGCGCTGCAGCTGCAACAATTTCCGTTTCCGGGCGCAGTGGCAAATTTCACTTGCGGCCGTCGCCTCGCTCTATTGCTGCCTTGTGTTTATATTTACATAAAACAATTTTGAAGAACTTCCCTTGCTGCTGCGGGAAAGGGGCTAACCAGCTGATGGGCGTGGCATGCAGCAGTCACGTAATTATTTGCATTTGACGCCGGCAGCCAAATCTTCCGCAATGGAAAGCTGCCTGGCCACAGTTTTCAGCTGTTTTCTCCGGTTGGCTTATGAGATTTTTCCCATTTTGATAGCAGAAGTAAAAGTTAATTTTTGTACTCGGCAAACAGTCTGGTGCACCGTAATGAGGTGTGCGAATGTGCAGTGGTATTTGTATGTGTGCGCGTGGCATGCGCCGGCTGCCTTACTCATTAGAATCATAACTTTCAAGTTGTTGCAAATAAATTGTGTAATGTATCCCACGTATGTGTGTGTGTGTTTGTGTGTGTGTGTGAATAAGTGTAGGTTTGTTTACATCTGCTGTTGGTTGTTTCTGTTCACATTGTGCATAAATTTGTCCTGTGAAAATTGGCAAAGTTTATTCCAGTGCCGTGTGGCACATTTTTCTTCTTTTTTTCCCCCCATGTGTGTGGTTGGACTTGAAGTTTATAGTGGCTATGACCGCTTGAGGGGCTCATAAATTGACAACCAGAATTTACTGTGTGGTTGCATTAACTTTAGATTGTGCCAAAAACTTTGACAAATTAAGAGGAAATGTACAGAAAATAAGATATATGAAAATGCTGAAGAAAAATCAACTGCAAATAGAGAAAAAGCTAATTTGTTGTCTCATTCTAAGTTACAACTTGTGTGTTTATTATCTGTGCTTCAGCAGAGTTAGTTAGTTTTTTATTCTCGCACCACATTACGATTAATAGCTGGAAAGTAATTGAAAGAAACACAAGCTGATGAAATACTTGAAACTAAGCCCCTGAGGCTATCCAATTCATTTGTCATGGCACATCTGAGTGGCTACATCTGGTGGTGCAATATGTGCCAAGAAATTCTTTATTCGGTAGTATATATCGACATCCAATAAAATGCAGCCCGAGGATGTGCCATAAATTAAAGTTGCCTTTTCCTTTTCCATTCAAATATGGGAAGTGTGATTCTGAGCTCTTTCGACCGGCTTTTCCTACTCTTGCAATCCAGTCGGCTTCGATATACATAATACCTGTTGATGATCAAGAATATACATAGAGTCGTCTCTTTCAACCCCTCTCAAACTTCACGACCAAATTAAGGTAACCTCTGCAATGGTATAAATCTGGGATTTCATATAGGAGATAAGCAAAAAAGAAGCGGTCAAAGCTATCTGGCAACCTGTTGCCATTGTCCCGATACCATTGAGAGCAAGTTATCGAGTCAGTACCGATATAAGTAGGAGTATCGATATCTGATCGGCAGTCAGTTCTTTGAAAATGTATTTTTTTTGCAAATTTATTAACTTTTCAAAATGCTTTAAATAGAGTTTTGTTTCCCTATAGTTTGCAAATATAATTTCCGATAAATTTGTCAGGACAGCGAAGAGTTCCTTATTAATATTAATTTTAGTTTCCATTTTTAGAATTTTTCAAAAGATTTTGGTAGGTCACCTGGTGCCAGCTAAAAACATATTTAAAATATATAAAAATCGTATACTGAAGTAATGAAATTTTATTTACATTATTTATTGGCGTAGGAAACGTTAAGTTTCATTAGCTGACTTACATTGTCGAGATATAAATATTCACAATTGTTCACAATTAATAAAATCTGTAATAAATATATGATTAATGAAATATATATGTATGTATATATATTTATTTGTTTGCAACACACTGACATCGAAGCATACAATAGGCTGAAAAAGATGTTGGGAGCATTAAAATTTAAATTCTCTTTAACTTTGTTTAACTGATGTGCTTTGTTAGGTATATGGTTAGAAAAGTGGTTATAAAAGTCACAATTGAACATTTACCTTAAATATATGTTGGATATGAAAATCCTAACTTTTCTGTTAGTCGATATCAAATATGTCTGCGCAATCCTTGTCACTCTTTGTAAATGCAATTACCTTCTTTAGATACTTCCCCTGAAAAGCATTTCTGATCAACGCGGAGTATTGGTTTTTAACACTGACTGACTATTGTGAATGACTATTAAACTTTTCCAAAGATTTTAACACCCTTAAAGACGCACTTTTCATAATTAAAAGTCTTAATAGGAAAACCAGCTGCAGTTGGAAAATACTTTTAATTTGCGCTCATTTGCATAAAATGCAAACAAAAAAGTTAACTGAAGAGGTTACACTGTATGTAAGTATGTAAGATGTTGTTGTCGCAATCTCAGAGTCATAATAATAACAACAACAAGCAGGTGAAACCACTTTTGCAGGGTGGCCCCCTGCAGTTTTTGCAGCCAATTCAGAAGCTCAACTGGCTGTAAAAACAAACTAATTATGACCGCAGGTAGATTTGCCGTTTCTTGGTGCTTCAAGGCGTTTGCGTTGACGTTGAGTAAATTAAAATGTCGTGGAAAAACAGACCGTAAGCCAAGGTAAACAAAAAACAGCTAACAGGCACACAGCATTCACAGTTGTCAGTGCTAGCGCGTTGGGTGGAGGGGGTGGTGAGGGGAATCAGATAAATTGAGCGTTTCAGCAGTAGCATAATTCTACTCAACAGTACTCAACTTGGTGGTACCATGTAAGAGTTAAGTCCACAATTTGATCTTGAGATTAAGAAGGGAATAGAAAAGCACCATTGTTGGGTTTGGTAGGATAGACTTGGGATGAAAGGTTTTAAATATAAGAATTATCTTGTAACGAATTTTACTGGATGTGTGCATGCTTTAAATTTGATGGGACTTACTGTATACATATTATATATTAGTTAATTGTATTATTATAAAGGATGACTTAACGATATTCAAGTTTGAACTTATATTTAATCACGCTTCATCCGTTTGCCTTCAGATATCGATACCTTACTCATATCGATTACTTACTACTCGGGTCAATTGCAAGAAGGTTGCCAGATAGCTTCGATTGCTTCTTGTCCGTTTCTGTTCTATATGAAATCCCACATAAATCTAGTCGTGGACTTAATTTATTTTAGTTTCATGCTTTGGCATTAAATATTAAAGCACTGTGCCATCAATGATTTAATTAAACTCGTCAGCGCTGCTTACAGGGTATATTTACAGCGACATGTGTCATAATGAATCGAAAAAAAGCAAATGAAGAAAATTTTGAGAGCAAAGCAAAGTAACAAGTGAAATTTCACAATTGACAGTGAAATGTGTTGTAAACGTGGCAAAGACAGGAAGCAAGCAGCTAACTTGTTGAGGACTTTTGGAGAAACAGCTCAAGGCGAGAAGTTTCGACTTCTTCCTTGCGCAGTTGCTGTTTAATTTCATTTTCATTGCAACAAGTTGTGGCTGTGTGTTTTTTATTATCGCACTGTCAGCTCTGTCATCTCTGCCACTCGTCTTTAGTTTGTGCTGCAATTAGGGCGAACGAAATGAGCAATCAAAAATTTAATTACCCAGATAAGCAATTACAGCTTTTTATTTTTTATTTTTTTTAAATTAAATTGTCACAACGCTAAGACAAATCCCCAACCTCAGAGTAGGTCGTATTTGTGACAAGTTAATGACTTATTTATTTATGATTTTACGACCGGCTCCAACATTCCAGATATTATCCTGCTCAAAGGCTACCTGTACGAGCAGCATCATGGCCATTGGAAATGTGCCGGCTGAGGCGCGCAAATCGGATTTGGTGCTGGAGCACGCCAAGGATTTTCTGGATCAGTACTTCACCTCAATAAAACGGTAATCCACACCCACCCACACATACATACACTGGACACTGCTAAATACCAAATGAAATATGTACTTCAAATTTGGCCAACTTTCCACTCACAGCTCCTCGTCTGCTGCCCACGATACGCGCTGGAAACAGGTGCGACAGAGCATTGAGACAACGGGACATTATCAACTAACTGAAACGGAGCTAATTTATGGCGCCAAATTAGCATGGCGAAATTCTTCCCGCTGTATTGGTCGCATCCAATGGTCCAAGCTGCAGGTGAGCTTCACATTTGATTTATGAACGGCAATCAATTTATGTATTAGTTGCCTAAACAACGTTTTTAGGTGCACTTTTTTTTAAAGCCCCGAACTTAAATGCTAATATTTGTAATTTGTAGAGAGTTCAGTTGAGTTCTTGCGTATGATATACGTAAAATATGAAGTCTGCACAATATTAAACAAATGACTATTGGGAGGGAATACAAAAGAGTATTGGGACAGTTGGTAAAAACAGCTCCTTTACACTTCTTAATTGGTCATGTTGTAAATAACTATGGAAAATTAAGAGTCAAACGCAGTTTCTGTTCTTTTCGTCCTCCTAGTGTCCTGTCAAGAGACCGCTGAGTATATTAAGTCTGTTCTACCCCATGGATAACATTTTTTTAAATCGTTTCCAATTATAGCTTCCTAACAGACATATTGCTTGTCAAGACATTTGAATTTAATAAGAAAGATGAAAAGCCAAAAGTATCAAATTGTTTTAAATTTTGTTAAATATGATTTCAAATTACAGTCAAATTTGCATATTCATACAACTCTCGACCCTTGACGGCTCTATTTGGGCCACATATTAGCTTGCGTCATGCATTCGGCAGTGATTTGTTATATTTCCCAATTGCAAACTCAACAATTCATCAAGAGACATTAGGCAAATTTGTGTAATTTAGAAGAATTTTGAAAGATACGCAAAATAGTCGAGCAAATTAGCTGGCGCACAAATCACACAGGCAGTTAGAGATGAGGGCGGTGGTAGGGATGAAGGGAGGGCGTCCTAGTAGTTATGTGCATATAAAGCATATAAATATATATATATGTACATATATATATGCTTGTCTGTCTGGGCAACATTATTCAAGATTTATGCGTGTTTCTACAAAATGACAAATACAAAACGCGCACCCAAAGGCGATAAAAAAACGGCAGCACACAGACAACAGATATAAATATACATATATATAGAAGGAGAGAGGAAGGAAGAGAGCGAGCTAAAAAGAGAGAGATAGAGAGGGAGATAGAGAGAGACAAAGGCAAGCCATGTGCACATTTGAAATGCAAATCCTCGTAAATTATAATTTACAAAAATTTCAGTGCCTGCTCCACAGAGATTTATTTATACATGCTCAGATTTCTATGTGTATGTGAATATATATATATATTTTGATATTATAATGATCAGTAGTTGACATTATAAACTGAAAGAGTGTCTCTAGAAATGTGTAAGCAAATTTGCATTCGCGCCTCAATAATTTACATATGTATGCGTGTGTGTGTGTGGGTGTGTGTGCGTGTGCCTCAAGGCATACAGTTATTCTCAATTCGGTGTCTCTGAAGTCACCTTAAGAAATTCACTTAGCGTTAAATATTTACTTATTGTACACACGTGTATTTCTGCATATTTAATGAACAAGGACTCTCTGCTCCTTGCTTGCATATGTGGAAAGGAATAAAATAGTTTGACTTTAAGAAAATATGCACTGAAAATATACTCTTACGTTTAAGCATTTAAGGCTGTAAACTGCAAATTTATTTATATTTTGTATTTTCAATCTGATTTCTAGAATCTAGATAAATTGCTGTATCTCATGAATTTTACAAGCTTTATAAATATAATTCATTTATCCCTATAATAAAATGCCATCCTAATACGCTCAAAATATATTAAATTTTGATTTAAGATAGATTATTTTCTGTTTCCCAAAATCTATATCTAATTGTTATATTGGGTAAATTTTATAAGCTTAATCCTCCACCACCAAAACCAAAAAAATTTCAAAGCATAGTTTATACGTTTGCCTTTAAAAAATACTGTTGCACAAACAATATTTGTTGTACGTTTGTGTACTATGATAATTTCATTTTATGCCATGACTTCCCAAAAAAGTTATCCCATAACACTTGAAAAAGAATTTTTTTTTCTAAATTAAATGCATGCATCGTGCTCAAATGAATGGGTTATGGGCGACCACTTGAAAAAGGGTTCTAACTTAATTACAAATAAATGGGGGACAGCATTCGCACAAAAACCCAACACAGCAGAAAATCAAATGGAAATGAAATAGGGGAAGGAGGGATGGCTAAAAAAAAGATAAACGAATTGCGGTTTAGAGATTTGAGTGGACAATACAGAAATCCCATAGGGTCAAGTGTTGGCACTCGCACCTATCATTGAAAAACCACAAATAGAATCAGCAGCAGCAGGTGTGAAAATTTGACCAAACAATTGTAAATAGAACAGTTCAACTGATGAACTGATGAACTATCTGGAATATCTAGAAAGTGCTCTGAAGCGAAATCATTGGAAAAGGATGGAGATTCTGTACAACATTTGAAACGCTCAAAAACAACAAAACAACAATCGAAACAAAGTGGACTGCATCACATTTATCATACGCCCCATGGGCTGGCTGTAAGCAAATACAGAAGAGAAGAGCGCAAAATCAGACCATAACTTAAGTCAGCTGATTTAATTTTCTGTTTTTCCAGCGCCTCTGCAACTGAAAACTCATACAGAGCTACTGTTATGACTGTTCTTTTTGCTACAGTATCTGCTCTTCCTAATACCCTGTACATTTAAAATGTGGGATATATACACATGTAGATATAGATCCGATTTTCTAAACCAAGGCATTTGCAAAAATCAGGGCTCTTAGTCATTGATTGACCTCGATTTTCGACCGAAAACTTTTCATAGCCATAACAAACATATTTATATAGATATATATATATAAACACATTTTTACAAGTTTAGTTCTTCAATATAGGGCATCTTATAGTCACTTATTCTCAACTCTGACTTGTGTTGTTTTTCGTTATTTCGGCAGTTGTCTGTGTCTATGAGCGCCATGAATTTTTTAGTTAATATTAACTTTGGCACTGGGTGTTGCCAAGTTGCAGTTGCAGCTTTGTTTGCAGTTGTTCTTGCTGAGAATTGAGAATTTAAGCGCTTAACTTGGAGTTTGCCTAAACTCTAAATGTTAGCTTTAATTTATTGGATATTCAGGCAAAGTGACACAACTATTTTATAATTGCTTTCAACTATGTTTCCAGGTGTTTGATTGTCGTTATGTGACCACAACAAGTGGCATGTTTGAGGCAATTTGCAATCACATTAAATATGCAACCAATAAAGGCAACCTCAGGTAAGTTTTAAAATAGAAAATTGTGTTTAAATGAATATCAAATATTTATAAAGTTAGAACATTAAACTAAAAAACAAAATTATAAACATTTGAATTTAATTTACATAAAAATGTAAAACAAAAAACATAGTTATAAATAATATAGTGTTTTTCTTTCACACATTTTTTGTAATTAATTATTACATACATTTATTACAAAGTTCTATGCCAAGTAAAGTGGTCAAAACAGTACTAGCGTCAGTTAATTAAAAAAATTAAATAAACATTAAATTGTAATTGTTATGTATTTTAAATAAACTGGTTTTATAGTCTGCATTAGTTGCATTTATGAAATTCTCAAATAATTTACTTGCACGCCGGCTAATTGCCAGGAAATACAAATTAGCAAAAAGTACTTTGTGATATCGTATTCTAAGCCGCACATTATTTTCCATGCTTTTATGCCTGCATCTGCCAATGACAATTGCCAAATTTTGAAAACACAAAATTGCAAATTTCACTGACACGCAATAATCCCTTTAAAACGTTTCAGCCATCAGGCGAAAGTTTGCCTTAAATGGCAGCCAAATATTTTGGTCAGTGCTAATTGGCAACAAGTTGAGCGTTCTGCTGCAAAGTGGTCTGGTAAATATTTGGAAATTTGATAAACTGACTATCAATTGAAGTTTTGACTGTGTTAGCGTTGGAAGCCGCTTATGTTGCCAAAGTTGCTTAAGTTTTGCCAACTTTAAAGCACGTTCGAAATTGAACACATAAATCGTTTCACTTGCAGTCGGATCTATATTGTTTTTCTTAAAACTTTGCCCACAGATTTATTGTTTTCCAAAATCGAAATAGTTCGAATACATATTATATGTGATTTGAAATAGTAGATAAACAAACAAGAAGCCCTCAAAGCTATCTGGCAACCTTGTTGCCGTTGTCCCGATGCTATCGAGAGCGGGTAATCGAGTCAGTACCGGTGTAAGAGAAGTATCGAATTCTGATCGGCAGTCAGCTGCGTTCGGTAGCAGGCAACGCAATAATCAATAAGAGAAACTATAAACATCGTTAAGCCAAAATCTTATCTTATATTATAATAAATAACAATAAAATCTATATTAAGGGTTTATTTTGCATGCTTACAGATCAGCCATAACAATATTTCCACAGCGCACAGATGCCCGTCACGATTATCGCATATGGAACAATCAGCTTATTTCATATGCTGGCTATAAGCAAGCCGATGCCAAGATTATTGGGGATCCCATGAATGTGGAGTTTACAGAGGTAATTACATTTATCTTATCTAAAGTTAATCTTAGTATGGCAGACCGGTAATTGGAATAATAAGCAGATATAATTATTTAAGTTATCTTATTTTTGTGTGGTCTACATTAGAGATGAGTACCGCATTTTGCCACAGATTTCTTCCCACTTTCAAGTCAGACTTCAAAGTAAGCATCTACTTATCATTACAAAAATATGTTATATGAATAGCAAAAAGTTGTAAATAAACCGACGTAAAAATAATAACGCATTGAGCCACTTCTTCAATGTCAAAAAAGTGCTTTGAATCCCACAGAAATTGAAGCAATTTGAGCATAATGGGAGGACTGGTGTTTATTTATTGCTTGTAATCTACCTATCGTTTTATATATTGCATCAATTATCAGTATACCAATATATCAATATGTATTTGGTGCTGTTAGTAAACCAACCAGTTGCAAAATCCCTGAATCCACAATAACACAACAAATTACCGGAACATTTGTGTACTTTGGCAGCACAAAAGTTGTGTAAACTTCGTGTAATAAATCGCATTTTAAATACGAAAAAAAAAGAAAAAAAGATGCAAAACGACCAAACGACAATGCTGTCAATAAAGACACAAACTGAAACATATGTTGCCAGGACACAATATGCTGAATCCTGAATGTATTTGCATGCAAAACCCAGCTCGAAAGTGTGCCATATATTTGTACACATGTCACTTTTATATTTCTCTCTCTCTCTCTCTGTCTCTCTCTATCGTGCTGATGTTATTCCTTTCTTTATTTTGGTTCATTGTTGCTTCTTATAGGTTTGCACTAAACTCGGCTGGAAGGGAAAGGGCACCGAATGGGACATTTTGCCGCTGGTGGTGTCTGCCAATGGTCACGATCCGGACTACTTTGATTACCCGCCGGAACTGATACTAGAAGTGCCGCTGACTCATCCCAAGTGAGTGTGTCTGTGCGTGTGTGTCTGTGCGTGTGTGTGTGTATGTGTTTTTGGGTGTGTAAATAGTCATGCAAACAAAGCAGTTATATTCAAGTCAATTTAACGGATTCGCATCAGCATTGCACACAAATATTTCGACTTATAACTCTCTCTCCCTCTCTTTCTGTATCTCTCTTTGTCTGTCTCGTTCAGGTTTGAGTGGTTTACGGAATTGGCTTTACGTTGGTATGCATTGCCCGCCGTATCTAGCATGCTGTTCGATGTGGGTGGCATACAGTTTACGGCCACCACATTCAGCGGTTGGTACATGTCCACAGAGATTGGCTGCCGCAATTTATGCGACACAAATCGTCGCAACATGTTGGAGGTAAGTTAAAGTATTTAAAACGTTAAATAGTCTGTGGCAGGGGGCGGACTTGGTGGTGCACGTATATGGTAATTGCATTATTGATAGCACTGGAATTGTCCTGGCGCAATGTCCTTGTGTTTTTGTCGTCACCGCACTGGCGTGTTCCGGCATTTATTTCATTACGTGCCGCATAATGGCGGCTTTCAACAAGGATTCTTCCTCTTTATTATACCCTGCAACGCATCAAAATGCTTTTAAAATGGTTTTAATCACTGGTTGAAAATGTATTAAGTACACATTAGCTAAGTCATAATGACTAAGTGTTAAATATTTAACATGTAAATTCTGATCAGATAAAATTAATATTTCCCAATCATTGAAAAAAAAGCTCATTTTATTATTATTAAAACTTTGTGCATTGTTTTGAAGTCTTTTCTAAATTCTGAAAAATAATAAAAATTATTATAATTAAAATTATTTTCAAACTTTATTTTCTTTCTATTTTTGAGTTTATAGTTAATGCAGTCAAAATTCTGAAATGTAAGTATGAGAAGTATATTTGAATATGAATAATATATGAGTCATATTCACATACCTTAATTATTAAGCAATCGCTTAACTTTTGAGTACTGAGTATGTGCTAGTCGATCCTTTTTGAACTCAGCACTCATCCGTTTCCTTTATCGCGTTTATTTTGCCGCCATAAAGCGCCTTTTCGGGTTAATATTTCAGTGTGTGAGACAGCTGCTGTCTGGATAGTCAGCTCGGCTTAAGAATGTTTAAAAGCCTCTCGTAAATGCTGTTTCAATGGTGTTAATGGTGCAACATTTGGTGTCAGGCAGACACGTACCCGACTGCGAATCTGCATAGTTGAACTGATTGCTGGCAGATTTTCGTATACTCGATTTTCGTATACTGGTTATTTGAACAGCATAAATTTGTAATGAAATGAATTTGCACTTGCAAAATGCTGGTTCAATTAGTTTTCAACACGAACTAACCATTAGCAGACACACGAGAATTGATTCAATTTGATGATAGGATTTTATCACATTTACCATTTGTGTATTTTGAAAGTTGCACACGCACATTGTCAACATACATTTATTTTGCTTGCAAATTATAAGTTTCCTTTTTTTACAAGAGAATTTTCTTTAATTTAATTATCATTAATTTATTACAATTATTGAACGCTTATTGCTTAAGCACAATTATTTATATTTAAGCAGGTTTTAAATTTTAAATAAAAATATAATATTTTTTTTCATTTAGAACCGATTTTTAAAATATTTTTGTAAAGTTTTATAATGGCTATCATCATATTTTCTATATATTTAGATAGTTTATCAAGCTATTTGAAAACTATGAAGAAAGAAGCAACAATCCCGTAAATGTCACAAATGCTTTTTAGATTTTAGTTCAAGTCTATTAAAATAAGTTAAATCACGCCCAAGATGACAATGAATGTAAAATATACCACCAATTTAGCAGATGTCAGAGCTGCACATAATGAAGTTATATTTTCCAATTTCCAACTTTTCCATTTCCTCAAAGTTTCACATAATTGAAAGCCAGTGTAGAAGGCAAATGCCATGTTCTGTGGCCAGCAGCCAAATCGATAAATGATGTCAGGTCGATGTCCAGTAAACACAAAACAAAATGCGCCACTTGTTGCCAGGGGCATAATTATTAATTTGTTTGCCACAAAAAAACCAGAACCTATAATCGAAAATTAACAACATCACAGCAGTCATCACAGACAGGTGCTGTAATGAAAACGAAGATAGCAGCAAGTAATTTTCTTATCTTAAATTGAATATTCTTCTAGACGCTGGCGCTGAAAATGAATTTGGATACCCGAACACCGACATCCTTGTGGAAGGATAAGGCTGTTGTGGAAATGAATATTGCTGTGCTGCATTCATATCAGAGCCGCAATGTGACCATTGTGGATCATCACACGGCCAGCGAAAGTTTTATGAAGCACTTCGAGAACGAGTCCAAGTTGCGGTAAGCATAAATTCATCTTCACTGATCGTCCATCGGGGCGTATGCGCAATATTGCAATGCTTATGACACATTGCAGCCGAAAGTTGATGGTTTAACGCATTTTATTCAACTTTCCGTGCGGCAGGCCACTGCACGATGTGGCTGGCCCCCTTTTCCAGGTGCGATTTTAATTTATTGTTTTCAATTTGCCGCTGTCAGCGGTTTAAATAAAGTGCACACGAGACACTCATAAATGCCACACAATATGTCCAACAACTTTGCATGCTGCGGAGTTCGGTTTGGTAAAAGTTATTTTATGATAAATGTGACATAAATTTATTATTATTTGCGTAACTGTTGTCAGCGTTGTTATTGTTATCACATTTATTGGCTTTAAATGTTATTTACATACACTCAGAAATATTTTTTTATTAGTTTTTATTTTAATTTTTCTGAAATATATTTCTTAATAATAGAAAATGTTTCTAGCAATTATAAATGCTAACTTAGCCTTATTTTAGAACAAATACTTTCTGCACGGTAAATTGAGTTATCCTTGGCGCCAATAATGTACCGTTTTTTTATTAATCCTGTCGTTTTTTTCTCTGAGTATATAAGCCAGTATATTTTCACACTTATGCATCTTTTAGGTCACTTTAATTGTATATTTCACGTTGCAGTTAGCTGGAGGGCATAATTGATGACATAAACCAGTCGTTATCCAAGATGCTCGATTTAACATAATTGTTATTTGCATATTACATATTACATAATATAATACTGTTTGTAGATATGGCTTAAGCTAACTAAAGTTTTTACTGTATTTACTGACTATAAAGCGTAATTAAAATATATGTATTATCTGTTGTGAGGTAGCAAAAACAGAAAGCAAAAGTCAAACGGCAAACTTTAATACACTGTGATTAAGTTAACGTTGTGTTGTGTTAAGTTAACTGCTTAAACTGTTGAATCCTCTTCACTTAAAAGTTGAATAAATTCAGCCGAAGAGCAGACAGAAACAGTTAAGCCAATGCTGAAAATACGCTTCGGTTTAAGCCAGTTGCTGTCTAAAAATACATGGCCATATTTCAATTACGGCCAATTTGCATTTTCTAATGCTACACAAAGCGGATACATCAGATAAGCGTTGGGTATCCTCCAGCTCGATTGTTGGCTTCAATTAAGCAGAGATGTGCAGGGGGGGAGAGAGAGGGAGGTGTGCCAGCCATTAGCTGTAGCTTCTGCTCTGCGGCAACATGTCAATTACAGTCAATAAGCAAAAGCAAAGCAGCAACCATAACAATTACTTGCAACTCACCCTTTCTATCTGTTTCTCTGTTTCGCTCGCTGTCTCCTAGGAATGGCTGCCCAGCGGATTGGATATGGATTGTGCCGCCACTATCTGGGTCCATAACGCCCGTGTTTCATCAGGAGATGGCACTGTACTATTTGAAGCCCTCGTTTGAATATCAGGATTCAGCTTGGCGCACGCACATCTGGAAAAAGGGACGTGGCGAAAGCAAGGGCAAAAAGCCAAGACGTAAATTCAATTTTAAACAAATCGCTCGGTAAGTACGAGCACGATTACGAGTGCTCAAACTCAAACTGTTGCCATTACCTTTACCGTTAAGCGTGGCCGACCTTTGCTTGATGATATCTTTGGCTTTTGTGTGCATTCTCATCATGCCGTGTAATTGTCTATGCATGTGTGTGGGTCTGCGATGTGTGTGTGATGTGCGTGTGTGTGTGGGATGTGTGTGGGATGTGTGTGGCGCGTGTCACACGACCCAACACAGCATCAGCAGGGATTAGCTCTTAAGTAGATTACATGGATTGTGGCTCATTGCGACCGGTTCTCGCCAGTTCTCGCCTCATTCTCCCTCTGCTCCCTTGCTGTCAGCGATGTCAACACGCTGGCAAAATGTGATGCATTGCATCAGGTTTTATCATTTTTTATTTTTTATGTTTTACCAAGCCACTGGCTAATTGTTAGCCAGTTTATGAAATATGCAAAGCTTGTTGCTGGCACAATAATTATCTGATATCCCTATTTAAGCGCATTACATTCTAATCGTCTTTATAAAGGTACATATTACACTTAGATGGACTTAACCTAATGATAAAATTCTGCTGAAATTAGTTGGAAATATCTAGTCGGGGCAGCTCTAGCACTAGTAGATGTCCTGAACCCAGGTGTTTAATATATTCATTTGTTTAATAAGAAAAAAAAACGTTGTTTCTCATGCGAACTTAAGGAAATTTTTACAGTCGATCAATAAAATGTATGTATTAATTGGAGTTTTTTATTTTATTGCTGCTTAACATCGATTTTTATAAAGATGTAAATTAAATAAAATGACAATGATCAATGATGACCAAAATTAAAAAAAAACTCTCTAGATATTATAGTCTCTGAGATCAGCTTAATCATACAGACGGGCAGACGAAGATGATCATGAATGTCTGTTATTTTGCTTATAGATAATTGCGCTTCGTGCATCCTTCTCAACCCTCTTGACTGCCGATCAGCTATCGATACTCTTACTTATATCGGTACTGACTCGATTACCCGCTCTCGTTAGGATCGGGACAACGTCAACAAGGTTGCCAGATAGCTTTGACCGCTTCTCGTTTGCTTATCTACTATTTCAAATCCCATATATATATACCTTATTATGTTGCTGATGATTCCTTCCGCCCGTTACATACTTTTGCACTTCTTCAAGTTTTCAAAGGGTTGAGGGTACATAAATCGAGGAACTTAAAACGCAAAGCTCTCGTTCAAGTGCGCCATAATATTTGTCATTGTGAATAAGTGCAAAACAACAAAAACTCATTAGAGAAAACTTGAAGAACTGAAGCTCATGGCAACTCTGAAAAATAATAGCATTAAATAAAGTGAGAATTCTTGCACCGTTTTCACAATTTGTCCGCGTTGCTTGCAACAAATGACTCATTACTTTCAAAAGCCTATTTAGTAGTCGCCCTATAAGAGTCATTGTTTGAAAAGGTCTCATTATTTAAACACCTGTTCAACTTTAGCTGAGAACCGGTCCCGTAATGACCTAACTGGGTGTAATAAAAACAATGTAATTAACACTGCAGCCAGCTTTAAATGGCGAGATAACTTTCATTAATAAACAGATTGTTATTTAATGAATTATACAAACAACAGCAGAAAAACCAACATAATAATTATATAATGGCCGCACTTTAAAGCGAAACAGTTTAATGAAGCCTGTTTCACACTTGTTCATTTTGCACATTTTCATAAGTTAATTAATTTTAATTTACTGCAATTCGGCAACATCGCTGAACAATTAAATATGTGTACAGATGATGTGTATATGTATGTATAAAATGTATATGCAAATAGTCGGCTGACAAAATGGCAAAAATTAAATTCATTGAAAAGTTGTCAATTAACATGTTAAAATCGTTATTTATGCGAATGCACACGCAGAAACACACACACACACAGTAACACACACAGGAACACACACAGGAACACACACAGAGACACACACACACTTTGCGCATTTAAAACGAGCACTTCCGTTGCTTGCCAAGACTTTTTATCAATGCTTAAAAAAGTGGCAAAATGCAATACACACACACACACACACACACACGCACACACAAGCACACACACACACACACATGTGTGGAGCGCCATAATTAAGTTTAATTGTTTCATTGCATGAGCACGCCGGCTCGGCTGCTGCTGAAATGAAATTAAATTAAATCAGCGCTGACATCGACAACTTTATGGGAATCAAATTATGAGAATCAACTACGCACAAAAGTCTGCTGCGAAATGTGAGTCCCGACGCCATATTGAATTACAGTTAAACTGCCTATAAGCATCCACATACCCATTGCCACAAGTGCGAGTCACGCAGCAGCAGCACGGCTCCACTCTGCGAGTGCAGAGGCAGCAAAGCTAAAGATTCCATATATTCTAATGGCAGGCAGCAGCTAATGGTACACTCAAAAAAATATCATAAAATTAAATGAGATATTCTTTAAATTTTTCAGAAATTTATTTCCTAATAATAGAAATATTTTCATAAAGTATAAATGTGCCCGTTGAGGCAGCGATGCTATGGATTCCATATATTCTAATGGCAGGCAGCGGGCAACAGTACACTTAAAAAAAATATCACAACATTAGAAAGAACATTGTTTTCATATTTCAGAAATTGATTTCTTAATAATAGAAAATATTTCCATAAAGTCGAAATGCGTAGCAAAATGAAAATCAAATTTACTCTCTCGACAGTATTTTAAAGTTTATCTGCTGTCTTCTTCTTCTTCTTTAGAGGCCGAGCAAATTTCAAATTTTCTTTTCTAAATTTTGGAAAAATGTTCTCTGCAATTATGACAATATTAACTTTGGTTTTTAGAAAGACAAAACTTTTAACTTTGCAAATCTACTTTCCGAATAATAAAGTTAGCTTTGGTTTTTTCAGATTGTTTATCTGAGTGTAGACGTTCTTTTTCCTTCACATCGTACACTATGCACTAAAATTTCATGTGTTTTGCGCTTTAAGGAAGCAACAACAAGATGAGCAACTGCTAGGATTATCAAGGACTGCTACCATGATTATCAAGGACTGCTGCCATGTAATAAAAGTGTTGCACTCAATTGATTATTGGTGTATTATGTGTGTGTCCCAAACGTCTTTTAAGGATTCTATGCTTCTGTGCTTCAAGACAATTTTCCAATTATATGGCATGTCAATCAAGCAGTCTTCATGTCTGTGTGTGTGTGTGTGTGTGTGTGTGTTTGTGTGTGTTTGTGTGTGTTATGGCAACGTTATAAGGCCTTATAAAGTGTAATGATGCCTCTGTTGCTGACTATGCTGAAAGTGTGCGATGCCCCTTTTAACTAGCTGCATGAGTACGCATAGTTATTACTATACAAACACATCTATCTATTATACATCTATTTTTATATATATATATATATATATATATATGTGTAAGCATATATATAAGCATTGAGTCTCTAATATATAACTTTTTGCCTGTGTGCATTTTGCTTGCAGTGCTGTTAAATTTACATCGAAATTATTTGGACGCGCTCTGTCGAAACGCATCAAGGCAACGGTTCTATATGCCACAGAGACGGGCAAATCGGAGCAGTATGCCAAACAATTGAGCGAACTCTTGGGACACGCCTTCAATGCACAGGTGAGTTCCAAATGCCAATACCTAATTGAGTTGATGCCATTGAAATTTGTATAACATCGTCAATATGGGTATGCCAAAGAGCCTAGTGAAAACTGTTTAAGGTCTGCAAATAAATAAATAAATAAATTTAAATAATGTTGATTTGCTGGCACTTCAAATTAAAAAAGATAGTTAAAGAAATGCATGCTCAAAATACAAAATAGTTAAAATTATCAAGCTTTAAAATCGGCTAGCTATCAAAATAGAGGAGAGCTGGCACACAACTGAGTCGGCTTATGCCAAATATTAAGCATACATCATGTTGGACAAAAGCAGCCTTAATGTGACATTAAAAGAGCTGCTTTGGACTGGCCGAAAATAAACTGGAACCTGCGACCTATCGTAAATGCCACATTACACAAATTAGCATAAGCCCAAAATGTGAAACTCAAATTTTAGCAGCTTAGTGTCCAGTGGATGCGGTTGGGGTGTATGTTGTGCGTGCGGGTGTGTTTGTGTGTGTGAAAGCGGATGCGGGTAAAAAAAAAAAACAAATACCAGCCTTGAAAACTAGATAAGCAAGCACCTGTGACAAACTACACATAACATAAACACTCACACACACACAGCCACGCCTCTGTCGAAGTTATTTAGGCTGTTTCTGCGCACTAATGACCAGAAATGTGTTGAGCTCAGCCAAGTTAGTTGGTTGCCGATTGCGATTACGATAAGGAGAGTAAATGGTTTGTTTATTCATTTATAGATATATTGCATGTCTGACTACGATATATCCTCAATTGAGCACGAGGCGTTGCTAATTGTGGTTGCCTCCACCTTTGGCAATGGAGATCCGCCGGAAAATGGCGAGGTAAGTTAGCCCCTGATCATCATCGGCCACTTAATTAATGAATGAGCCAAGTACAAAGCACAAGTTCGGCACTAATGGCATCAAATGTGAATTTTGTGCTTCCAGCTGTTCTCGCAGGAATTGTATGCAATGCGTGTGCAGGAGTCGAGCGAACAGGGACTCCAGGATTCCAGGTGAGTGTTGCGAAGAGTCAAATAAAAGTTCATGCCTCTGACCTTTGGCCTCGTCTTTTGTTGTGGCCACTTTTTGTGCTTTTCAGTTTTTTTTTTGTTATTCTTTTATCTGCGGCTCTGCATAAATTTCATATAAATCAATTTGGCTGTCTGCCCAATATTGGCAACAGCATTGCGTAGTGTTCCGGAGTGTTGCGGGGGGGCGGTTTCTGGACGAGATTGCCAAGTTTAATAAATGAGGGTTTACAAAGGTCGCAACAAAATTGCTTTTTAAGCAAGAATTGCATAATTTGTAAGCCATTTGCCTTTCATTATGTGCATAACAGTATGTAATTTGAAAAGTGCCTTTTCCCAATTTTAAGTTTTCTTCATTTTTTTCTTAGATTTTAAATGAGCTTATTTTTTTTGCTTAAAATCAATTTGATGCTCAACGAATAAGCATATACATATAAATCGGAGTAAAAAAATGTATGTAATAAAAAATGAACTAATTACATTTATTGGCAGTGCTCGGTGAAACACATTTGTTAAATAGGAATTCAAATTGAATTTGGATCGCTTTTTTGCTGACACATATTTAATATTTTGCATTATGAATTGGCTGGCTCTTACGTATTTCTTTTTATTTTTGTAACATGACGATATAAAGCACACACAGTCACTCACCCACACACACACACATATATAGGCAGGGATAAACCCAATTGGAGCCGCCAAGTGTGTGTCGCTTGGGAGCACAGCAAAATCCGCGCAATTTCCTTTGGCCACCACACCAGACCCCAAACAATAACAATAATTTTGTTATTTCGATATTTCCGTGGCGTGTGTGTTCGTATTATGTATGTCAAGAATTATGCCCCTTAAATCCGGAACAAGTGGGTGTCTTGGCAGGCCTTTAAGCGTGTCAAAAAACATTGAATTGCAGAAGTACGAGATTAATAATATTAAGCAGAAAATTTATTTAAAAAAAGGAAATTAGGAAATAAATAAATAAATACTAAATAAAAAGTGTAAATTGGTTGTAAGCTTTTCGATTTTATTATTGAACAATTTTCATATTCCCAAATATTGTTAAATTTACAGGCTTATAGACTTTTGGCTTCAAATTTTGAAAGCACGATTTTAGTTGTATTCATGTTTGATTTTATTATTCCTTCTCTTAGGAATTATATGCAGCCTTTAAATCGTGCATATAATATTTTCACAAATTTCTTCCATTAAATCTTACATATCAATATTTCCACCGGCCCAACACCATTTTTTATAGGGTATTTGGCAGACGTCAGCCGCAACAGTTTTGTACTCCGTTTGTGTTTCTGTTTTTATGATGTAAACGGAATTTCCGGTTGACGGCTTTGACAACTTGCTGTGCACACACGCGCACACACACCCTTTCTTTCTCTCTCTCTCTCAATCTCCCTCTCCCAGACACTCACTCGTACATTTCTAAATTTATACTCAGTGCCAGTTGCTGCTCTTGAAGACGAAATTGAAAATTCATATGAAAAAATGCGTAGACTTGTGTAAGACATATTGACAGGCACACACGGAAAGAATTAAGTGTGTGTGTGTGACTGTTTGTTGTTATATTTGGCAGTTCAACAGAAGCTGATAAGCGTCAGCATTAAAAAAAATAAAAATGTCCTGCGGCTGCTTTGAATAGGACGTTTTGCCTCTTTAAATGTAACCCCGAACCCACATGTTTTCGAATGGATTATTCCAAACATAAACTTAATACGCAGATAATTTGGTGTGGCACTGTTGCTGTTGTTGTTGCAACGCCTGTTTATCAATTTTCCTTTGGCTGTTTTATTGCGTTAAACACTGGGGATGTCAGCATTAACCAATTAAAATGATTTATCGATGCTTTCATGTATCTCATCTATTATGTTTTGTGTTTATCTTTGCTGCAAACTGTTGCACGCACATAAATCACAGCCGTTAATTAGCTTAGTTTTGACAATTTTTGATTTAATGTCCGGGAGTTGGCTACGCATTAGCTTAGCCATTAGTTATGGGCTATATAGATAATTTTTTTTGGGTAATTTGATTATGTTGCGAGCCACTTAGAAGCTGCCCCGGAGGCATACACACACTGCGTATGAGCAACAGCAACAGCTGAATAGCTTTTAGCGCCTGTGGGTGATTGGCGATTTTCCTTGGCTTCTACTTGCCGTTTTCTTTTTGACTGCTTTTCCAGTTCAGTGAGTGCTTTGGGCGCTTGTCGCTTCGGAAATTGCTTGACTGTTAATTGTTTGCCCCAAATTGATTTCATCTTTAAAGTCAAGAATGCGAAAACTTTTACTGCAACTTTCGACCATGTCTCGTGGCTCAAGCTGTAGCTTGTTGTTGAGTGGCGCTAAAACTTTACAAAATAGTTACTTAAGAGTTCACAAATAGTTTCAATGCCTCAGCTGCAGCAAGATTGCATATTACCAAAACTTAAATTGAATTCAATTCCACAAGTGATGTGCTCTGTGGCCCTGGCAATTTGTCAATTAATTGAAGTCAATTTCGTAACGAGCCAGCTGCATGTTAATTTGATTGTCTGCATTTCATGTCATCCCCAAAAAGTGCACAATCATCAGCTGTATAGCTGGTGGCCTTGCCACTGTTCCTGTTGCAGCTGACCCCGCTTCTGTGTTTGTCAGCTTAAGTGACTCACTTAATTGCTGTCTATTATGCCATCAACGCCTTCAAGTATCGTTTCAAGTGTCACTCAGCACAGGTTGCTTATCTGCTTGCCCCATGCTTAAGTGTGGGTGTTGGTGTGGGCTGCAGCATCCGCATCCTGCGAGCTGCTAGCTGCAACTACTGCTGCACTTGCTGCTGCTGCTTGAGCGCACAAGTGGCACTTAGCCAAGCGGCATTCATTTAGACGTCATCAACATTATTTTCATTATTGCTGCTATTGGATGGGAACGCACAGATGTTGTCATCATAGTTTTTTATGATGATGCCACCTATAAACCTACAATTACTTCACTCTGCATAATAAGAAACTCGAATGAAATTGCAAATAGCAACGGGAAGAATTGGCTGTCCTTGCTACGCCGAATATTAAATACCCTAGCAGATAATTGATAATAAAATAATAATTAATAAATAATGAGCAATGAAATTAATTGAGTAAATTAAATTTAATTTCTGCCATAAGCTTAATTTTTGTTGACTTAATTAAGTAACTGTTATAATTGTTGTTCAACAAGCCAGCAAAATCTTAAACACACATTTTTCACATTCATTTATTTGCTCACCTAAACCATTTGAGCCGCTGGAACAACTTTTGCTCTTATTCCCCAATCATTTTACTTGCCTTTAATTTTCACGTCAAACCTTAAACGTTCAAAACTTTCAGTTTTTAACGCACTTCATAACAAACACCATCTACAAGTCTCCTGGGTTGTTCATTTTCGGCTCTGGTGCCCAAAATATAAATACTCTTTGTACTTGTATAAAATATGGCAACTTAAAACTATTTTCTGTTAACAACATGTTTTGCAACAAAATAAAACAGTAAAAATAAAATTAAAACTATATTATTTATTATTATCTTAATTTTGCTTTCATTATCCTATCCACTTACAATTTGTAGGGTATAATTAATCCAAATAGTAAACGCTTCAACACTTTTCAACAGCATTTCGAGTGCACAAAACAATTACGCGTAGCTGTTGTCCGGAGGCCACTTGACTCAAGTCGAGTGCCAACAAAAATGAAAAAAAAAACTGTTGCCTACTTTTGGGCACTCGACGGATTTATGATGGCGAAAGCGAGGCAGAAAAAGGAGCAGCCAATTCTGCTGTACAGTTCACAAGCTGTTTTAATTATGCCACAGTCTCTAAGGGAATAGGTGGATTGGGGGGCTTTTCTCGCTTTTCACAAACTACAATTTTCTACTTTCGCCGTTTGCCTTGTTTACTTTGCCGTATATTTTGTTGTACTTGCAGCCTGTAACTTGCAGCTTGCCAACTACCGCTGCCACCTGGCGTTCTCTGTTGCATGGCCGTTGAATTACAACACTCTTTTCACGCCAAGCTGCACTTTTGGGTTGCACAATGCTCAGCAGCAGCAGCAGCAGCAGCAGGCCCCCACCCCAACGAAATTCGAGACTTAACAAGGATAACGTTGCCTCGTTTGTTTGTCTGTCTGTTTGTGTGTGTGTGTCTGTCTGTCTTTCTGTCCGTTTCCTTTGCTTAGCTGCTGGCTGATTCTGTTGTTACTGTTGCTCATATGGTTAGTGCTGCGATTAAGTTGATAGGCAGCACGCAGTGGCAAGTGGCACGCAGCTTTGCAACTCAACGCTTTGCTACCTTGATGAATTGCACATGAACTAAGTACGGCACAGTGTGGCAAACAGCTCAAATCGCCAACAAAATGTTGAAGCAATATAAGCTAAAAGTAGCAGTGTCATATATATGAAAGAATACAAGGACATAAAGTATAAATATATTTATATAAATGAAACTGCTACTTTAGCCATATTATACTTTAGATCTTCATATTCTTCATATATATATAATCCATGTGAGTAAAAGCTAAGTTCAGCTAATTGGCTTTGTGCTAATATCTATTGATGTGTTTACAAAAGATACTAGCCAAGTCCATAAACTTAAAGGATATTTATGTGTGGTCTGCAACTGTGTGCAACATTTTTGTTAACAAGCTCTTACAACGTGTAAGCTCCTCCTCAGCAGATGATGATGTTGATAAAGCTGATGCTGATATGCTATTTGGGAGGGAGGTGGTGTAGTGGTGCAGTGTGTGTGACAACCCCAGCAGTACTTGGCAGATGATTATGTAATGGCCAACAGGTTTTTACGACGGCAGCAAAGCAATAAACTTTTGACCCGAAGCCAAGCAGCAGCTCAAATAGTTTTAAACGCATTTGCCCCAAGACTGAGAAGACCCAGAAGACAACTACAGCTGGCAGTGGATAGTTCTGCGCTAAGCTGGATTTTTCAGCTGCAAGATGGATTTTTGTCCATTTCTCCGCAGCGCTGTGTGCCTTAAAAGCTGACACTGTTCATTGTTGGATCATCACTCAAGTGCTGATGCGGGGTTGGGGGGCACTTGCCACATGTTGCGATTGCGAGTGCCACTGCTACAGTTGCTGCTCCTGACGAGCGGATGATTACGCTTTGCCAGTTGCCAGTTGCAAAGCATGTCCAAGGCGAGGCCTGCTCTGGAGAGGCGCATTTTATTTTTGGTCTTGGCTCACTTTGGTTACGTCGAATGACAAGCGTAATAAATGTTTTGCTGTCAGTTATGTATGCTCTGCTTTTATTGTTGTCCTCTTCCTTTTTTTTCCCGTGTCGTTTGCCTTTTGTGATAGCTTGTCACGAGGCACAGTGCTCAAGCCCACGTCCTTTGTTTGGCCGCCTTTGTGCAAATTTATTTTGAGCTGAGCAGGCAAAAACCAACAAAACAAAACAAAATCAAAAAAAGAAAAACAAAAAACATTTTCAATTTCTAACTGAGAATTGCATCTTTGTCTCTGTCTGGCAACTACTTATGATTAGCAGGGGTGTCAGCTCATCCAAGTCCTTCATGAAGGCCAGCTCGAGGCAGGACTTCATGAAGCTGCCACTGCAACAAGTGAAGAAAATCGATCGCTGGGACTCGCTGCGTGGCTCCACCTCGGATACCTTTACGGAGGAGACCTTTGGGCCGCTGTCCAACGTTAGATTCGCTGTCTTTGCACTGGGCTCCTCGGCCTATCCGAACTTCTGCGCCTTTGGCCAATATGTGGACAACATTCTGGGCGAACTGGGCGGCGAGCGTCTGCTGAGGATTGCCTATGGCGATGAGATGTGCGGACAGGAGCAATCCTTCCGCAAGTGGGCACCAGAGGTGTTCAAGGTGAGTTGATTAACTGATACAGTTTCCAAGTGAAGTCTAACTGGGATTTCAATCAAAAATCTATGTTTCCCTCTCTGCAGCTGGCATGCGAGACCTTCTGCTTGGATCCGGATCAGAGCCTGACGGATGCCTCGATAGCACTGCAGAATGAATCGCTGACCGTGAACACGGTGCGTCTGGTGCCGTCTGTGAGCAAGACATCGCTGGATAGTGCCCTCTCCAAGTACCACAACAAGAAGGTGCACTGTTGCAAGATCAAGTCACAGCCACACAATCTGACCAAGCTGAGCGAGGGTGCCAAGACGACCATGCTGCTGGAGATATATGCGCCCGGCTTGGAGTACGAACCGGGCGATCATGTGGGTATCTTTCCAGCGAATCGCAAGGAGTTGGTCGACGGACTGCTGGAGCGACTGGTTGGCGTCGAATCGCCAGACGATGTGCTGCAGCTACAACTGCTCAAGGAGAAACAAACCTCGAACGGCATCTTCAAGTGCTGGGAGCCACATGATAAAATTCCGCCGGATACGTTGCGCAATTTGTTGGCGCGTTTCTTTGATCTAACGACGCCGCCATCGAGGAAGCTGCTCACCTTACTGGCTGGCTTCTGCGATGATAATACGGATGCGGAGCGCATGCAGCTGCTAGTCACTGACTCTTCGGCGTATGAGGACTGGCGTCACTGGCGTCTGCCACATCTGTTGGATGTGCTCGAGGAGTTCCCCTCATGTCGACCGCCCGCCTCGCTGGTGGTGGCACATCTGACACCGTTGCAGCCACGTTTCTACTCCATTTCATCGTCGCCACGACGCGTCAGCGATGAGATTCATCTGACCGTCGCCATTGTCAAGTATCGCTGCGAGGATGGCCAAGGCGACGAGCGTTACGGCGTCTGCTCCAATTATCTGGCCGGGCTGCGAGCCGACGACGAACTGTTTATGTTTGTGCGCAGCGCTTTGGGTTTCCATTTGCCCGCGGATCGCAGTCGTCCAGTGGTCCTCATTGGCCCGGGCACTGGGATTGCGCCCTTCCGCTCCTTCTGGCAGGAGTTTCAGGTGCTGCGCGAAGTGGATGCGGCAACGGCACTGCCAAAACTGTGGCTCTTCTTTGGCTGTCGCAATCGCGACGTGGATCTGTATGCCGAGGAGAAGGCGCAACTGCTGCAGGATCAAATCATGGATCGTGTTTTCTTGGCACTATCCAGGGAGCCAGACATACCCAAGGTGAGTTTATTAATAATAATAATAATAATTATATTAACACTTCAAATATTAAATACAAGTTGAACTGATTATTTTGTGTATTTCTAAAGTGAATGAAAGTTTCGAAATTTACTCAAAATATTTGTTATATTTACAAAATGAGTGTTTCGACAATTTAAAAGACATTTAAAATTTTCCACACATCAAATTTTTAAATTGAGTAAAAGGTTAGGCAGTTTCCCAGAATATTTTTTATATTTTTAAGCCATTTTCACAGAATATTTTCTATATTTTCAAAGTGAATACAAGTCTAGGTATTTTCGACAATAAAAAGCATTTGAATAAATATTTATGCAGTGAGTGAAACCAATCAGGCTAAAGTCAACTTTGATTTAAGTTCAGCAATTCATTTGCATAGTTGTAGAATGTGCCAAAGTGAACAATTGGTAATTTCCCGTTATCAGCCTTGATTGTTTTTGGCCACAAGCAATGTCCTTAAATGGAGACATTGCCAACTGTTGTGCTTCATGGTAAATGATTTGCTTAACTTGAATTGCTGGCAAATTGATTTGACATTTTCTTCCTTTTTTGTTTTAAACCTAAGCTAACATTTGTTTGAAGCGGGAGTCGATTTACTATTTTTCCATTTCGTTACTTACAGACGTATGTGCAGGACCTTATTGAACAGGAATTTGATTCGTTGTACAACTTGATTGTCCTGGAACGGGGACATGTGTATGTCTGTGGCGATGTCACAATGGCCGAGCATGTTTACCAGACCATCAGGTGAGTCCTTAGTTCTTAGTTCTTAGTTTTGCTGTTTAGCTTGATTGCCTTTGTGTGCTGCTGGCATGGGCGGTGCCCAGGAGGGGGCGTTGCCAGCCATGGGCGTTGCTCTGCAGGGAATTTATTTTTCAAATGCCTTGCGGTCGGTTTGGCAACATTTGTTCTTGTTGTTGTTGTTGTTTTTCTCTGCTGTTTGACTATTTTTTTCTTCTTGTGTATACAAAACTAGCCCTTGATTACAAGCATTATTGTGAAATGTATGTGTCCCCCAGCAGCTGAGGGAGGTGCAGGCACAGGCTGAGTCCTGCACCAATACAAACACAAAGACTCACACACACACATTGAAGTTCACATTGATAAACACAGACAGAAAATGGCCATTCATTGCAAATTGTGCTTTTCATGTCAATACATTTGCTTTTCGGTCTTTTATCTGATCTAAAGCGGCTTATGTTAATTATCATTTCTATGGAAGAGCAGAGACTACACTCAAAAAAATATAAAGAAATGGGAAGTCAATTGCCATCGGATTACAAATTGTAATGCATTTTTGTAAACAAAAATTATACAAATAGAAAATAATAGGAAGAAGATTTTAATAGCTGTGCAAACTTTGCTTGAGCAATTTAAATGTTACTTTTAATTGTTATTTTTACCTAAATTTATTTGCGTATCTTTAAGAAACATCAGTAGCAAACTACCTGGCAAGTTCTGCTAGATAAGCTGTATTATTGACTTCCACTTATCGATGCTATCCATATATACTCCTTATACTTTCGATATCAGCGCATCAATAAAGTTCGAATGCCGTCAAATGTTTTTCTTTTTGTAATATTCTATTCCCATTTTACCATGAAAAGTTCCCTTTGTGTGTAGGCTGATGGCAGAGACTAATTATGGGCTTGTGGCTTCATCTGTGCTCGTCTGCCCCTTCAGCTCACTGCTGCCCCAAGCGCAGTTAATTAGCGATTATTTATTAAATCTGCTCACATCACAAAAACTGTAATAATGAAATACTTTGCACATTCCCTTATTTTTTATTTTATTTTTTATTTGCTCTTCCTTGGTGTTTCCTTCACAGGAAGTGCATAGCTGGCAAGGAGCAGAAAACAGAGGCGGAAGTTGAGACATTTTTACTCACATTGCGCGTAAGTATCCTTAAACTAAACAAACTTAAACGGCCCGCATAAATAACATAAAGCAAGTGCGACTCTCAGCAGTTGAAAGCGACACACTTGCCTCGCTTCCCTCGTCACATGCGGCGTGTGCGCATTTTATTTGACCCCAGCGTGCGGCATCGTGACGGCGGGAGAGGGGTGGGGAGCCAGCAAGCAAAACCTTGTCGGCGGTTCACAGCTCCTTTAGCTATACGAATGCAGTTATCTATATAAAAAATGCAAAGATACCCAGTCATATAACTAGCTGAAATGGGGTGTATTCAGCTAAGACAAAAAGTGCATAGCTTTGGTGAAAATTAGTCAATTTCTCTTAGATATTTTTTAAATCATCTAGTTTATGGCTTAGATTTGTACGAGTTTCATTTTTAGTCAAACATCTAGATAATCTCGTATTTTATATTACTTATATTATAAATAGATATTTAAATTTTTTTATTAGTTTCATTTGTAGATATTCAGATATATTCCTAATCATATAGCCTATGTTAATTTCCAAATCTTCTAGTTTATTTCTAGATCAGATTAGATTTCTTAGATTTCTAGTCAAACACACAGATCTTCTCCAAAGTTAGCAAATTGAAAATTAAACTTAGTTTGTAATGTTAGCAAAGCCGCAGCAATTTAAATTTGTAGATAAGTCCAACAAAAAAAAAGAAAATTGAACTTATGAACTTATAAATGTTGCAACAATATTATTAAATTAAATAAATCTACAAAACATGAACGTTTTTTACAGATACTGTATTCTTCTTTGAGGTATTTTTTGAAGTCACACAAAACTTATATATTTTTTAGTTAAGGACAATAAATATAATAATCTAATAATATAGATTCCGAAGTCAGCAAACACAGATTCTACATTAAATCGAAAAATAAACGAAGATTTGAAAATTCAAAATGCAGCAGCAAAATATTAATTAAGTAAATCTAAAAATATGAAAGTTTTTTATATGCATCGCTTATATATTTTTTATTTAAAATCTTGGATTTAGAAAAATCCCAAAAATGTGAGTTAAATTCTTTAACATTAGTTTAGATATAGACTTAAAAAATATTTAATCTGCATCTTTCAACCTCTATTGCGACTTATGCAAGGTTAAGCAAATTCCAAGTGTATAGTATATGGTATGTGTTAGTTGGTCACTTTGTCGAAAGTGCTTCAACCTCTATGTTTGTTGTACTATTTTGCTTGTTTGCACTCCCTTTTTGACTGCCACAAATATGATGACGCTTACTCTTTTATTGTGAGTGTTTTATTATGCACTGTTATCAATATGTACACACTCTCACACACGCACACACTCTCACACACACACACACATATATATATAAATATATGCATATGTATATATTTGTTTTGTATGGCACACACAGGACGAGAATCGTTATCATGAGGACATCTTTGGCATTACATTGCGCACAGCTGAGATCCACACAAAGTCACGTGCAACCGCAAGGATTCGTATGGCATCGCAGCCGTAGAAAGGATAATACGAAAATCTGGACTCTTAAGCAGCAGAGGAATGTGTTTTGCTTTAAGGTTTAAAGTGAGCGATCAATATTTAAGATTATTATTGTAACAAACTAATACAATTTGAATTTGAATTTGACGCAGTTTTGTTTAGTTTGAAAACGATATAATAACTACATTAAATATTCACAGACCAGCTTTACAAATATTCAATTCAAAACAAGCAACAATTTGTGTTATTTCGTGAAGAAAAAAAGCTTAAAAACATATTTTTGGTCCTGGCTAATCTTTTATTGCCCACCGTTTAACCAACAAAACCTTTTCAAGCTACATTCTGTAAATTCATATAACAAATATTTATCTACTCCTAAAAATTACACTCTAATCAAAATTGCCACAGCTAAAAATCAAATATCCAGCATATATGCCAAATAATCTATTTGTTGTTAAATCTCTTAGTTATCAAATGCGATAAAAGTTGTTGCTTTGTTCAGTACAAAAAATAATATGAAAACAAACAAACAAAAACAAAAGAAAATGTTTATTAAATTATTCGACTTTATTATGTACAAACGAATCAAAATTTTAAAATCTAAATGTTTAAATAAATCCAAAATATATATTTCAATAAATCAAATCAAATGCTTTATATACAAATTTCAATTTGATGAGTGATGTTGAAAGTTGTTTCATTCAACTGCATTTTCAAGTGCAATCTCTATTTTACTGCAGTCAAAATGAAAGCCTGACAAAATCCGCTCAAAATCGATGAAAACTTGCAGTTGACATTGGCTAAGCGGCTTAATTTGAAAAAAACTTGGCAATTGATTGAACGGACTTCGCTGCCAGGCGGTAAGTTGTGCATAAAATGCAATTTATAAAATAAATATTGAGATGCCTCGACTCTGGAAAAGAGTCGTCAAGCTTCTTTAAAGCATATTTTAAGTAAGTGAGAAACTTAAATTAAATATTCTCATTTTTATGCGCCTCATACTTAGCACAAAACTGAACGAGATCGGACTATGATAGTTGCAATTACTTTTTTATAATAGAAAAAAAAAATAATAATAAATAAAAAATAATTTCGATTTTTGTTTAAAAATTTGTGCTGGTTGCCAAGATAATAAAAATAAAAATAATTGATCAATATCGGACTCCTATATCATAGGGCTCCCACAGGAACAATCGATCGGTAGATGAGATCTTGTTTGAAAAAATGCTTTGCTTAAGAAGGCACCCTAACTAAATTCATCAGTTATGCGTGTTAATAAACTCGTAGTATAAAGCTGAGATCGGTCTTTAATATTATAAACTATACTACTATATCATATAGCTTTCATATGAACATCATCGATAGATATATTGTAAAATTTAGATATCGTCAATTTTATATCGATATATGATATATAGTAAAATTTAGATATCGTCAATTGGACTCTGGTCTTCAAGGGTAAGTAATCCTCGGCATACCTAAGTTAGCCATTCTCTCTTGTAACATTTATTTTTATGTATCTTTCTTAACTGGAATGAATTCTAATTTATTTAGTTGAGATTTAAAGTTATTGTTATTGGATCACAAATATTGGATTTTGACTGTGCCGCAGTAGTTTTGCCCAATCCAAAGTATCTAGATATTTATTTATTGGTCAACTGTTCAAATGCTATGGCGTACAGGAATTGTGAAAGTTTCATGGTCCTCAGCATTTTTGTTGTATGCCACATGTTGACATTCTATTGTTTTTATTCAATTCCATCAATGACAAAACTGAAACTAATATCAGTTTTTTTTTTGTTTTTCATCAAATGGCTTCCGCATTTTGTTTACATTGCAGTTAGTTTTTTTTTATGTAGAAATTAACTTGCGGCTGCGCCAACATTCCAGTGGCTTTACAATAGTGTGGATTGTTGTTGGTGTTGGTGTTATTGTTATTGTTGTTGTTGTTGTTAGTGTTGCTGTTGGTGTTAGTTTGTCGTTTTGTTCTGTTGTGGTTGCCACTGCGCTTAGATTTCAAAGCGTCGATTGCACACTGTTGTTACTTTACTTTACTGGTTACCTCACGCTAAATTTAAAACAGACGCAGCCCATCATCATCATCATCATCGTCATCATCATCATCTTCGTTATCATGATTGTTGCTTGTATCTGTCTGGTTGCCCCAGTTGGGTTTCGGGTTCGCCACATCCAAATCCATTCCATTTCTTGCCGTTTAGTATCCGATTTCAAAGGCTGGAATTGAGTTGCGCGATTTCGTTTGGCCTCCAACTGTTTCTTGGGTTTGTTTGAAGAACTTCCTCCTTTTTTTTGTACATTTTAAAGGAAATTGGAATTTTATTGAACAGTCACATTGCGACTTGTGATTGACAGTTGGATTACTGCAGCATATGCATCCCCCAATCTAGATCTCACATATTTTACGTCAGTTTTGCATATGTCAGACGACAGATAAATGAAAATACAATTTCCATTTTATATCTACAATGATAGGCTTTTTGTTGGCTTATATTTTATTTATTTAATTTAGTTTATTAAATTTTTAAGTTTGTGTAGAATTCATGAAATAAATTACAATTTACCATTTTTTTTTTCATGAACTGATTGCATCTCTTTTTGTGTGCTCGCATTTCAATTGCTAAGCACTATTTTTTTTTTATTATTTAAAAATGATCGTAGCACAGGTATTGAGTGTTTTTAGCTGTAACAGACTAATTTCCACATGACTGCTGCCGTTTTTGCAAAAGAAAATCATTGAATTGCATTTATTGGTTCAAGTTGTCGATTCTGCTGAAATTGCCGGAGTCGCGTGGCTAAGACACAAAGCTCGAACTTCTGATTTCTGAAATTCTGAATACTGTGTATAAAACTGCTGTTCTGTTTAGCTGGGTTAAGCGTTTTGCTTAGCCAACGAAATGGTGCTAATGACATGGTTAGCAAATTAAAAAAAATAAAAATAAAATTCAAAATAGACGCTGAGCATGCAGAATGTAATTTAGCAAAAGTGCAATTAGCGCAAAAAATCAGATATATACGCAAATGTCAATGGCTTTGTGAAAGGGAGTTCAAAAAACCCCAATTCGTCGTTTTTAACTGGAAACTAGCAATGGAAATCAATTGTGGAAATAAATGCGATAATCAATCGAAGTTTAGCACGAATTACACAAAAGGGTCGTGCAAATCGCTTCAAGCTTCTAAAACTATTAAAAGCTCTAACGTTCAGCTCACTGAAGTGACCAATGCCAGCAGCCAGCAGCCAGCCAGGAATTTGACTTCGACTTTGGCACGCGTCTGAGCCACCGAAAAGCTAACCGGCTTTTGCTCTCACAAAAATTAATCATCGACTTTCAACGCTTGCCAACAACAACAACAACAACTACGACAGACAACAGTCGACGTCGACGTTGCCGTCGCCGCCTGCCAACATTCCTGACATAATTTCGTGTGGTGAGTAAGCAAACGAGTTCGGATCAAAATTAGACGTCATCAAATGCCGCTGGGCAATCGACAACATTGTTGCAGCAACAACAAGAAATATAAAAGAAATTAATCCATAACAGACGTTTTGACAGCTACAAAGGGTAGTATTAAAAGAAAAAAATCAAATGGAATTTTTAATTGTCAAAGGCAACACATAAAATATGCAAAAGTCGCAGCATATTGAAAAGAATATTTAAATTGGTTACGCTTTGTTGCGAGCACAGAGCGGAAGCAACATGTTGCCAATGCAGCCAGCAACATTGCTAATTTTTTGAGCATCAGCAACTGCATATTCAGCTTAAAATGCGGCTTAAGTTGCGAGCAAGGCTTGAAGTTCGTTTCGAACTTGTTGCCAAGCGAGACGAGGAGGAGCTGTTAGCAATACACCGCAGCTAAAATACTCTTACTACATGTGCAGGTACTATTTATAATAATTTAATATTTAATCATTAAAAAACTATAAAATATTTAATATATCCAAAAGTGAAATCAAAGTTGTGAAACTACTTAGATAAAAGTTGGCCTTTTATCAAACCGGAGTAAACGCCTATCTTAAGTAAACGTTACAATCATTGCACAAAAATGCGAATACTTTTTTTCAACTCGCTCTCTCAAACTGACTCTCTCTCTCTCTGTCTCTGCAGTTGAGGGCGTCGCAGCCGGCTTAAGCTAACATTGCGACTTGAACTTGCGCTCGAGCCAAAGTCGCGCTCAATGTGCATGAGTGTGAGTGTGTGAGAGAGCGGCTGGCTTACTTAGTCTGTGTATCGAACTGAGTATCTGTTTTAGTTACCGACAGCAACAACAGACAAACACAAACACAGGCGCCTGAAGTCGACGTCGCTGCGACACCATGGTTGTTGTTGTTGTTGTTGCTGCTGATGTTTTCAGTTTGGTTGCGCGGCTCACGTCGTTTATTTTAGTTAGTAACGAGATTTCGAGCGCTCAACGTTGGCGGCGCGCTTGAAAAATCAAAATCAAAATCAAAACCTTAGATCGTTGTCTGTTGTGTAAAAAAGTGCTTCTGTGCGTGTGTTTGTTTGTGTGTGTTGAAGGCGCGCGTTGTGCAGACATGAAGTGAATAAGAAATTGGAAAAGCACTAAAACACACACACACACAAAACGCAAAAGAAAACGCAAAGAAACGTGTTAAAGCCAATGAGCAAACCAGCGACCAGCAACAACAACAACAATAACAACAACCACAACAACTAAGTACGTTAATCAGAAAATATTTTAGCCCATACGAAAAAGCGCGAAATATTTTGATGGCCCCCATACATGAGCTGTGTGTGTTTGTGTGTGTGTGTGTTAGTAACAACAAACAGCACGACAATTATTATGTATTGCAACTACAACAACAAAACTAATGCAGAGTTGTTGATTTTGGTTGCCAAGAGTGAAATTATTGAACAATATATTGTTTGGACTCACCGGGGGGACTGGGCTGGGGGTGTCTAGCTGGGTTTTGCGGGGATATCAAATATACGATTGCAGTAATTATTCATTTATTTAATACATTTCTGTGGAAGTGCAGCAAGCCAATTTCATTGGAAATTTTTGGGCTGCAAAATTTATGTATTAAAATTAAATTGAATGCAATCAAATTGGTTTATTAAACTAGACTTTGATATTATTAAAAAATAAAAATTAAAATCATTTAGTAATTATAATAATAGGCAGCACAAACAAAAAAATGTGAAAATATAAAGTATTACGAAATTTTAATATATTAATTGTTTTAAGATATTCAAAATAATATTAAGCAGATTTTTTTAGAAATGAAAAATATGAAAAAAATATTAATTTATTGTTGGGGATTTCTTTTTATAATTAAAATATTATTAAATATCTTATGCCGTTTATAATTTCCATTAATTTCTTATTATGCAATTCGATTTGATTAAATTGAGCCCAAAATTAATTATGGAGATTGAAATTGAACGGAGTTTGAAACTAATATCTAAAGTGCTCGTGGCTATTGCATTTCTCTTTACAAATCAAATTAAAATATTTTTAAAATAACAATACAACACTTGAGTTTAATCGTTGAAATTTGTGATAATACGATACTTGGATGAAGCCAATGAAAATGCTTTGAACCCATCAATGGGTCAACCTGGTCAACAACATCAAACAATTTGTCTTTTTTGTCCGCTTTTGCCTTTTCTCGCACTTGACACACATGAAACGCACCTGAAATGGACGAGTCTGAGCAATTATTATCGAAATTTCAAATTAACTTTTGATAGCTTGTTGCTGGCTGAATGCCTCCAATAGCAACTCAGCGAGTCAGTGAGTGTTTGAAATTAATATTAAATAATGTATGAGATTTATTATTTATGTACATAGATCTATCTGTGTATGTATGCCCACAGTAGCCTTAAAGACCTTACAGGGTTCATTGCTACTTGTCGCATATCTGTTTGGTTTTTGTTTTGTTTGGTTTTTGAAGCCGTTGCTTTTTTGTATACCCTAATATCGAAGGCCGAAGAGTATATTAGTTTTGTAGTATACTATAAAGTTATTAGACTTGGTAGGTAAATTATTAGATTAGTGAGAAATATTTTGGACTTACTCAAAACTATATCCCCCACAAATTTAAAACTAGGCAAAACACATCCCAAAAAAATTGTGCAATCCTATAACAAAATAAATAAATACGACAGTCTTTTTTAAGAAGAAGCTTTCTTATTAGCTGGCCTGAGTCTGTTAGCAGAGTATGCTGCAGTTGGGTACGCCCGATTGCAATGTTCTTATTTGTTTTTGTTAGCCATGTAGGCCGCCTAATAGATAGATAATAAAACTTTAAGCTTAATGGCATTGTTGCTAGCTATTACTGCAACAAGAACAACAACAACAATAATAACAACAGCGAGAAGAAGAAGAAAATGTCATGCCAAATTGACACACGAAGCCGCCAACATTGGCGCGTGTGTTTGCGTCGCTGTCTCCGCCTTTTAGCCATGGCTTGTGCATATTTTCTGCTTTTTTGTCTTCATTTTTTCTTTGCTCTTTTTTTTGGCTTTTTTGTTGTCTGATAACAGGCGTGTTAATTTCAAATTGTTGGGCTTGCATACAAAGCCACATGCTGTCCATTAAATTAAAGTCAATTTTTCAGTTGGTTTGTTTAGGTAAAGAAATGTGTTAAAATTGGATACGGTTTGAGGCGTCTCTGATTACTCAATTCGTCAATTGATTCTTGACACTGGCGAATATTATGAAATATCGCACCTTTCAGTAAGCTGTTTGATATTTGTTTGGATATTATTTTTTATTATTGTAAATGATTAACTTGGCTAACGCTAATGGCTCGAAGTTCAAGGTTAGAAATAATCGTTTGTTGGATTGTTTGTTTGCGGGCTACGAAACGTCTTTTGTAGCACGATGGAAGGGAGCACGATGTTCTATATAGCGCTCTATAATTACTATTTCTACGTTACGTGAGATTAAGCTAAATGCTTCTTTATGTGATACTTTAACATATATATTTAAATATCTTTCGCGTGTTTCTTCAGAGATGTGGAGAAAGAGGCAGGCGCTGCTAGATATGGGGAGGGGAGAGCGTGTGATATGCTATATATATACATATATATATAGTGAGATCGGATCGTTTTTGGCAAAGATATGGGCGTGCAAATTTTAAAACCTGTATTTGATAGTTGTCAAGATAGAATTAATTTAGATAAGAAAGTTATTTGTTTTGTGAGTTTTTTAGAACTTGTGTTAAGTAGCTTAAGCAAACTCAGCGAAACGATGTCTGATACTAAAAAAATCGTTACACATTTTGTTTTAAGAATTTACCACTGCTAACGAAAAGAAAGAAGAAAAAGAAAATGCTTTAGTAGAAATATTAATTTCTCACCGCAAAGCTATGCAGCAGCAGAATCTGGAAATTAAGTGAAATTGTTCTCAGCCAGTTAAATTGAGCTTGTAGCCGCTTTTCCACGTCACTTGAGCCGCACTTTTTTGCCAAGCATTTCTTGGCCAAGAGGCCAAAGCAAAAGCCAAAATCAAAGCGGCTTGCAAATTTCTACTATGTCTGCTGCCTGCTGCCTGCTGTCTGCTGTCTGCCGGGTGGCCATAAAACTTCCTGCGTGCCCCAAAAGCAGAAATGCGTTTCGACTTTGGCAACGCCAACAAAGCAAAACCACTAAGAAATCGTCAGTCGAGAGTGCTCGACTTGGAAATACCCTGAAATATGTTGAAACCCTTTACAAATATTTCTAGTTGTGCATATTTTGATGCTGATCATAAATAGAAATACTCTAAGGGGTCCGAGTTGCTTGCTTCTGTGTTTTGCATACTCTTGCACAACTTGATTGTGGTCATTTTCACACAGGGCACAGAAATTATGAATCAGCAAGAGGCAAAAGCAGACGCCAAAGCAAAGCAAAGCGCAGAGCTACCAAAAAGCCGTTAAGCACAATAAATAAACTTCAGTCATAGGCAAATATGAAAAGAAAAGAAAACAAATGAGAAAGAGACGCACAGAAATTGGCAAGCCGCTGCAAAAAATGGCAAGCGAATCAAAGTCGAACAGAAACACACACAAAAAAAGAAGAAGCTAAAAATGTGTGAAACAAAACGGCAGACAAATAAAAACACAAAATCATTTAACGCATTTTAACAGCGCTCATTATCTCACACAACTGTCAAGCCAAGCCAAAGCAAGTCAAGACAAGGCAAGTCAAGCGGATCGCAGCCAATAAGCAAAAGCTGAGCCAATCCCAAGTCAAGTTTTAGCTGCCCCATCCCGCAGCCTGGCAGCCCAGCAGCGCGGCACGTGGACCGATTTAAACTGGTGCAGAGTTGACATTAGACGGGCGCTAAAATATGTTTTGAATTTTATGAATGAAATGGCAGCGTTTCGAATTTGAATTTGAATTTGAATTCGCCTGGTGCGCGTAGTGCGGAGTTGTGAAAAGTAGCTGACAGTAGCCGATACACGGCATGCATGCCCAATTGCCACCTAAATACCTTTGCAAATAACTCGATACCCTGTAACCAGGCCAACAGGCCAACAGGCAAACGACAAAGTGTTGCACAAGCATGTACAAAGTGTTCCACAAAGCAAATAGATCTAGTTGAGACAAGTTACTTCACATTTCAGCATATTAGCAGGGTATCTGCTCGTCGAGCATTTCTAACTGAGTTGTTTCGCTTTGATGCGATTAAAAACAGCGTCTTGTGTGCAACGTCCTCGCCACGCCTCAGCTCAGCTCAACTCTTATTATTATCTCAGCTACCAGTTACTAGAAAGCACAATATACCCACACACACACACACAGATACACACCCGCACACACCCGCACACACACACACAGCTGCCGACAAACAGTATCGCAGAAAATCAACCAAATTTTTTGCTCAATTTCAGCATAATTTTGTTAAATTGCTCGTGTTGAAAAAATAAAAAAATGGATTTTTAATTGAATGCACAGTCAAATAGATGTGGCATGTGTGCAAGAAAATTAATACAATTTTTTTCGACGCCTCAAACGTGAAAAAAAATAATTAATTAACTAGATATACGCATTATATTCGATTATAAATCATAAATTATTTAATTCATTGTGTGTTTATTCACCAGGAAATATTTTTTATTCATTTGAAAAGAAACACAAACAAAATCAAATCATTTTTAATAACGCCCGAGGTAAGTTGAAAAAAATCAAATATATATGTAGATGGAAATTCAGCTTCATTTGCACAAAATACTTTATCAGAATATTGATAGCAGTGAGATACTCTGTAACTTTATAAAGAACGAACCATTTAAATATTTACAAGTTCTCACTTGATTTTCTTTCCCATAGTCACTTGGAAATTAAAAGCATTCTTGTTAAAAAATAATTCGTTTAAATTACACCACAGCATATCATAAGATACCCATTAAAGCATTTTTTTATTAATGTGGAAATTTTTACATCTCGTTTTGCAAATATGCCTCGCTTATGCATTTTATCCTTGGGGCCAAAATCTGTAAAATGCCTGCATATTTTCGCTGTGCCCAAAATAAATATGAGTCTACAAAAACTTGCTGTCTGAGTGATGGGCAAACGGCCCAAACAAATGCAAAACTTTTAATGAAAACAAAATAAACGACTGGAAAATTTAATAGGTTCTTTTCAGTTCTTATGTACTTTCCATCTCTGTTTTACAGTACTCAAATCAAAACTCATTTAATGATCATCAATTTCAAATGGAAGCGAAGTCAATTAGTAGAAGAAAATGAAAATTCAATGTGAAAAAAAGTATTATATGAAAATGGTGTTAAATTTCTAAAATCTCGAAATTTCTCTGAATTTATTGATACATATATGTACCATTGTACCATTTTCCTCAGAAATAAGTTCAAATCAACTCATAAATGAAACAATTTATCATCTCGTTGTCGAGCTCTCTCGACTGAAACATTCTGGCCTTGTTTTCATTTATGTCAATTGATTGAAAAGTTTCGCAATTTGCGTATATTTGGATTGGGAAGTAAATATTTTAGCTACATGTGTACATAAATAATTTTGTTTCACTGCTAGGGCTTCCCAAGCATTGACGCACCTGTTATCTTGGAAATTTGTAGTGAGGTGATCTGCGTGTTGTTGTTGATGTTGTTGTTGTTTGGGGAAGTTTACCGCATTTCCGGCCACATATCGAGTATTTCTGCTGACGCATCTTTGGGGCCCAGATTGACGACAATGCAGAGAAAACAGACTTAACGCCACAGATGGGCAATCAAACATTATGAATTTCAGCAGAAATGTGTCATTTACACAAGGCTTTTATTTATTATTTATTGTTGTTTGTATTTTTATGCGCGAATTTCACAAGTGTCGCTCAAATTGTTGTTATGGCCAGAACCAGTTTGCATGCGATTTGGCTCCTAATAATAATAAAATGAAATTAAAAATTATGCGAAAACATCGGCGTTAAATAATAACAAGAATGAATGAAAGAACGAGCATTCAAATTTAATCTTCTTTTGGCATAGCCAACAAACAAATGTTGTTATTTTTGGCCCATGATTTGTAAATTTGTTATTAGTGTCAACTCAGTGCCAGTTCGGCTTAGATCACCTGCCGTCTAAGCTGACGGAGCTGACTTACTGACTGCCTAACTGACTGACTGACTGACTGACTGACCAAATGTGGGCAAATTGCGCAACAAGCTAATTACGCGACTTTGCGGCGCCTCGTTTAGTTAGTCAGCATTGGAAAACAAAAACACAAACAAAACACACACAACAAAAATAACAATTATGATAACAAAACGAAAAAAAAGTCGCAATGAGAATGTGTTCGAGCCCAATTGGGCAGACACAGCAGCCTTCGACACGTACGTGTAATTTTAATTAATTTATTTGATTTTGTTTTTAGAAATTCGTAATGCGAAACTGTAAAATTCATATATTGAATTTCGCACGTTGTGGCCTCAATTCTGATATCGATCGATAATGATAATTGAGCTGTTAGCCAGCCTCGATTTCAGATTTTTTTTTTATTTTTTTTATTATTGTGGTTGCTTTTGTCCCATCTGTAGGTAGATTCCATTTCATTTGGTTTGCTGTGCCAGGCTTCACGCATTTATTGGCAAGCATTAATCATGCGGCAACAACAATAAATATAAATATATCAGCGTTAATAATACGTTTTCTTTTATGGTCACTTAAGTGGGGGGAAGGGTTACTAGTTTTTTTTTTCGTCTTCTTTCTTCTACACACATTTTGACAATTTATGATTGCCCATTAAGTTAAATGCCAAATTGGCACTAAGGCGTGAGTATTTTTTTATATTTTATTTTGATAATTGATGTTGAGGTTGAACTTGAAGTGACTGTGCAAGATACAGCATACAGATCGTGATAAGAGGCCAATGAACACTTTGCAGTTAGCAATTTTTCTTGGCTGCATTTGTTGCAAGCAGGAAGCAAACAACTTGCTTAAATGATCTCTGCACAAGAACTTTGCAATAGCATTGATAAAAGTTCAAAATATGAGGAACCCATTAAAAAAATGGGAAAAGAGGTGCTTGTCTATTTTAGAGTCTATAGGACCCTAGAAACTTCATATTTTGAATATAATATCTTGTATATGCAGATCAAGTTTATTTCATTTGATCGATAACTGCTCCTTTCGCGATTATCGATTCTAATCGATTTTCGTTAGCAAAAAGACACAAATGTAAATTATAGACTTCCAATTGATATATAAAATACCCAAACATATGTTTGAACAGAAGTCAAGATTTCATTAATCTCAATAAGAAACACATTTATTGCTAACCCAGCATGCCCACTCTGTATTATCTGGATGCAGGGTATCTTCTTGCATTCTGGAATTCTAACCTGCTTTACAGCACAATTATTCCACCTTATCTACTTGATGGCTGCAATAGCTGTAAGCAGCTTTGCAATAAACATAATTAGACCCTCGAAACTCATATGAACATTAACAATGCTGTGTTTGTGATAAGCTTGGGGCAGCAATTGGGAATTTGACCTCAATTGAGCAATCAGAAAGTGCAGTTAACTTTTCGGCAGCAATGTGCATGAAAATTCTTCGGTTTGTTTGATTTTGCCTGGAAATTGTTGCCATGGTTGCGCTCATGTAGCCAAGTGGCACAAAAGTGCTGTTAAAATCTGCTGGAAACAAAATTCATAACAAGACAGCCAACTTAAACAGGCCTCGCCCGCCCCCAAATAAAAGTTGTTATAGGGTAAACAGAGACCTTTTGCCCCATCGCCCGATTTCCGGGTTGCGCACAATTTGCATGTTGTGGCAGCAACAACAGAAGTTTTTATTTGGCGAGTGAGGCGGCAGTTCAACGAAAACACTCACATCAAGTTTTGTGTCAAATAAGCGCAAATTTGGAAGGCGTTTGAGGCGACTCCATAGAGCTGTCTGCGAAGAGTTGAGCAGCAAAATGCACAGCAAACAAGTGTTGAACGTGCCACAACTTACAAGCACAGATAGGCAGCTACATAGATAGACACACACAGATACTTCTTGCAACTCAGTAGAAAAACGAGATGGATAGTGATAACACTGCTGTCAGCTTGTTGAATGTTTGCTGAAATGTTGAGCAATTTATTGCCATACATGACAAAATTGTGCTGCAAAACTAAGGCATAACTAACTATTAAGGCATATCTTGAATCATTTGAATTATTCTGTTCTCCAATTGGGGGGCAACTTGGAACTTAATTCCAAAAATATACAAATTAAATTAAATCAAAGCGGAGAACATTTCTTGTGATGAGCGCATCGCATCAGCCAAAGAGATTGACCTATTCTCCAAAAAGCAATACATTTAGCTTGCTGACTAATAATCACTAAATAAATTAAATTAAACTTACTCAAATAAACATTTCAATGACTGGGCATTTCTATTGTATTCGTAAGAAAAGACGGAAACAGGTTTAAATTATGTTAAAAGTTAAACACATTTTCTTGGCGTGTGTGCCTTTTGTCTAAAGAATTTTTGTTTATATTTATTAAATAAAAATGTTAATGTAAATAGTACTAAAAACAAACATTATATCAATGACTGAAAATGTCAAAATATTTGCATACATTACCTATCTGAATAAAGCCGAGAAGCCGCTCAGAAAATACATTAAAAATATATAGACCAGCCAAGCGTGAAGTGAGTGCTTCATGATTTGAATCGTGGCTGACAGCAATTTTTTTTTGAGTTATTATTCAGCTTATTTACATATGAACAGGGAGCTGCATTCATATTTATTTTTAATATATATTTACATTTATTTTTAATATATATTTATATTTATTTTTAAGCTATTTGGCATAAAGCGAAATTGGCAATTTAAAAAACAATATTGCTAAATTTTTTTTGTATAAATTACTTGGCTTAAAGGGAGACTTGTTATATTTTAAATTTAAAAAATATTTTTATATTTATGGAATCTAATTACATGAAAGGAAACTTTTAAATTTGAAAAGAATATTATTGATGTATTTATGGCAGTTGAAGAGAAATGTTGTAATTTCTAAAATAATATCAGTTGCATAAATATGGAATTATACTTCTAACAGATAAGCCTTATTTGGTATAATTTTTGAGTACACTTGTCAGTTACCAAATATATCTTGCTTAAACATATGTTTATAGATTGGTGCATTTATTGTCAGTTACCAAGTATTTCTTGCTTAAACATTTGTTTATGGATTGGTGTATTTATTGTGGGGGAGCAGCTGTTGCAATAATCAATTTTTTACGAGTGCCATCGGGGAGCACCCTTTATGTGCATATGTGTGCAAATTTGGTTTGTTGCTTCTGTTGCTTCTGTCACTGGGCAACAAAATGTAATTTGCCCCATACGGAAATAACAATAATTGTAACAGTATCATTGCAATGATAGCAGCAGCAAAAGCAACAACAAACTTGCTCGATTGGCATTGGTCGCATTTTTGCCGAATTTTTCCCTCTCTTCATATATTTTTTTTTTTTTTTTTTGTTTCTTGATGAGTCTGTTTTTAGTGTTCGATTTACAACTTTACTGAAATTTTTGCGGCTTGGTCATCAACTCGTTTGGCAGCTAAAAAAACCAGCGAAATTCATATAATTTTATGGGTTTGCCTTGGCTGCCAGCCGAACTTAAAGTAGCCCAATGCAAGAGATGTGTGTGTGTGTGTGTGTGTGTATTGGTGTATCTGTGTGGCACCAATAAAATTCTGTTTCTTGTGCACTTTTGCTGCACAACTTTAACTTTCTTAGTTTTAAGTTGTTGAGGCCAAAACCTGACCGCAAAATCCCCACAAATTAGATAAACATGTAAATGATTATTGACACACAAAGACACAAAAAGGACGATGCCAACTGACTGAATATGGTTAACTGTGTGTGTCTGTGTGTGTGTTGGGGGTTGGGGGATGGTGTGTTGAGCTGTGTATAAAATCTGAATGTGTAATGTGCGTATGAATAATAAGGTATCCACGCCAGCAGGCACAGACACGAAATGGGACACAACTGGCAATACAAATTGACATTTTATTTGCCTTTCACCTGGTGACAGACGACAACCAGTCGACTACGAGACGAGACGTGGCGAGACGAGACGAGTCGAGTCGAGAGGGGGATGCGGGGGATTATATCAGATCAGAGATTGCAGGACAAGAACAAGAGGATAATTGAGTGTCAACAGAATTGTGTTGCTAACACATCTAAAGCAATGCGAGCACATAAATATATTGAGCTTAGCTTATCCCCGATACGCTCTTAAAGATACACAGATACAAATGTATCTTAAAGATACACAGATACAAATGTATCTTTAAGGATAGGATGTGCGCGTGCCTTTGGCTCCATTTGCCAAACCGAATACCCATCATTGACAAAACATTGAAAGTTCGCTCGCTTTACTTTCAAAATGTGAATGCACTTTTGTTGTAGTTGTTGTTGTTGCTATTGTTGTTGCTGTTGTTGTCGTTGTTATTGTTGTTGCTGTTTGTTTCACTGTTGTTGATGACATCGGATACGTGACATGCTTTTTTCGGGCATTGCTCTACTTTTTCTTGCTGCCACAATAGCAGCAGGAAGATGAAATTATTTTTGGGTCTGTTGCCCATTTTGAGCACACATAAAATGTGTCTTAAAGTTTTCTGCCTTTATTTTTGTGGGGCTTACATTTAAGCTGGCCAACAGCTTAATAAAGATTTGATGGCTTAGAATAATTTTCAAAAAATGATATATGCCATCACTTTAGCTGAACTTTGTAACAAAAAATTAAATTGGGTCACTAAAATTAACATTAACTAAAAATGTGTTCGTTCTCTACTTGAATTAAATACATTTGATGACATTAGTTTTTTATATTTTTTTTTTGGGAGCTGTTTTTTTAATGGGCAAATTATAGTAAACCAAATTGGCGAGTGTTGAAAATATGTGCGTAGTTTCATGGGAAATCAGCAAAGCTGGTCACGTGCTGTGAGGGTCTGATGCCAAGGGGAGGCTAAGCTAAGCTAAGCTAAGCAAAGCTGAGCTGAGCAAAGCTGAGCTGAGCTGAGCAAAACTAAGGAATTCGATTTACATGGCAGCAGCAAGTGTCAGCGTCTATCAAGCGCCAATGAGGCAAGCGCCACTTCTAACAAATAAATTTAACAGATAAAAAAATGAGTACAACAAAAATGAATTACGCTTAAGGTCAGCTCGCATTGCGTGCCTTTGTCGCAACTTCCCATTTAGTGGGTACAGATATATATATCTGTATATATATGGTTATGTGTCTATATCTTCCGGCAAATGACCCCTTCGATGGTGCGTGTGAGCGATGGCAAATTAATTGCCAGCGGCTGTCAAGTTAGCCGGCAAAACATAACTAATACTTATTTGAGGCTGTTTCATTGATTGGCCCAAAGTCAATTTAATGAAGTTGATGTGCGGCATATTAAGTATGCGCAGCGGGTGACCAGGTGGCCAGGTGGAGGGGTTAACTTCTTGAGTGGTGACTTGCTGGGGTTGCTGGGATAAGGGTTAACCTAAGTTTCTATTTAAATATGCAATTAAATTGGATGCCACTTAAATAGCAATGCCCATTTGCAATTACCCAACAAAGTATCAACTGTATGCAGGCAACTGGCAGCCTTATAATTAAGCCTTTACAGATCATGTAATCATGTGCAACAAAGCAAAAGTCTGCTCGCTGCCCAAGATCGTGCTAAAAATAACGAAGAACGCATTATAAATGCCAAATGCCCGATCGAGTCGAGTCTAGAGAAGGGCAACAGCATCACTTAAATGTAATTTGCCCCATTATGGCGTAAGGGCCTGCAAATTGCGCATCTAACAAGTTAAGAATAGAATAGGAAAGCGATATGCACTAAAAATAGTAACGAGCACATCCAAATGCAGTCCCAGTCCAAACCCAGTCCAAGAATTGCACCCCTGATGATGGCCCATAAAGGATGGGCAACATTTTTGCTGCTGCTGCTGCTGATGCTGATGCTGCTGCTGCTACTTTGGCTGCTGCATCTGCTGATTGACATAAAGAGCAAGTCCGAGTCATAAAAGAAGTTTTTTCTGCCAGCAGCAGAGGAGATGAATCAACATTCCAAGCGGTCAACGTACCACGTACCAAAGAATGCTACAGCATTCAGAATGATGATGTTGCCACAGCATCACCAACCGCTGGCAGCGGCAGCAGCAGCAGCGTCTCCCATAAAGACAAAGACAGTGGGCAATGAGTGCATTGTAAGCGGCTGCTTAACTCAACCAAAAACTCAAACAGCCGAGGCCAAGGCAAAGGCAAAGGCAAAGGCAAAAGATGCCAGAACGTAACATTAAAATAAACGCGTGCAGATAAATCTTCAAGTTCTGCTGGCCCTCTCTCCCCTCTCCCCTCTCCCCTCTCCCTGTCCCCTGGCCCTGCGCGCTGTCCCCTTCAGCATGCAAGAGGAGGAAACTGCCAGCCAAGTCCAGTGAAAATGCAATCAAATGCGTGCACTGAGAAAAAATTATTTCATTTTGATCGCACGCATTTCATGCAGCATTTTGATAATGATACGAATAAAATAATATACAGATATATATATATATATATATATATATATATATATACATATACAGGAATATAATATATGAATATGTAAGTAAATAAAATTTAAAATTTCGATAAATCGAAAAATCGATTTGCAAATATTCACACATTAAAAAGTAAATAGTTGACCAAAATGTATTTTCATGTGGAACAAACTACCATCAGCAGCTGTTTGCAGGGTGTCTACTAGTCAAACTGTTTCGACTACTTGTAATGCTCGATCTCTTATCTTCAGAAGAAACTAATCTCCAAGTTGAGCTGTCTCGACTACTACTTCTCTCTACTTTTCTCTGACTACTATTGATCGAGAATATGGCTTAAATTGAAAAAAGCTGCTACATTTTCTCACAGTGCTCTTGCTAGTATGTTAGTGCGTGTGTGCGTGTGTGTGCGTGTGCGTGTTTGTATTTGTGCAATGCGTACGTGATGTGCAGCACTCCGGACAGTGGTCACTTATCAGTTTGTGCCCAGCCCCCCAGCTCCTCAAAGCCAATCCAATGCAAGTGTCCAACGAGGCCATCTGCAAAATGCATCGCATCGAGTCGCCTCGCATCGCATCGCATCGCATATCCGTGAAATGCCTGGGCTGCTGTGGTGCTATGCATTTAGGTTGACGTTGCAATTACAAGTTGCGGCCCAATGCGGCGAAGATGTTGTCAGTTTGGAAGCCCTTTCTTTGCTTTCAGCTGCGTTCTCACGCGCCACAGTCCGAGGCTGCCAGTTTGCTGTGTGATTATTACAAGAAAGAAGCATGAAAATAACAGGCTTGCGCTTAGAACTCGCTGGACAAACGTTCGCTCTGCGCTCAGTCACTCAGTCACTCAGTCAGTCAGTCAGTCAAACTGGGCAAAGTAAGTTACTTAAGGGCTCGGGCAACTTAATGCCAAGGCAATATCATTGCTTGCCCCAGACACACACAAACAACACAACTCAAGTGCGCACTTTAAACTCTTTAAATTACCGAGTGTCACTTCTGTTACTAGACCCTTCCCGCTGCCTCTACTCAATGGAATATATTTTAGATATTTTAATACACAATAAGAATAATCAATAAGAATATAAAACAATTGAAAGTGCCGCTCATTCATGTTGCCACTTTTCGATCTCATTCCCCATGCTTGCTCAAGTGTAAAGCACGGAATTGGGCTTATTTAGTACTCCTCGTTGCAGCATGGAGAACTGAAGGCCTTTTGCATTGCCAAAACGCGTTATCTGACCGATTTGGTAATCAGCCGGACCGGGACCCGATTTTTTAGTTGCTGGCATTGGCGACCTGCGTCCAAACGAATATTGTGGTCCACCGCTCTTGTGGCCCAATGTGCTGGGCAAATTATAAGCAGCTGGTCCGGGTCCTATTCAAATGCATATGTATATACATATGTTTATCTATATCGTTGACTGTATTACCTGTGTATAACGGCATGTTTTCGATTTTAGAATTCTGCTCTCTGGAATGAATGAATGAACAATAAATTTTAGTCAAAATTTTGAGATCTGAATGAGTTTTTGTCGAAATGCTTACCAATCGCTGAATGAGAATGTATGTATATGCAAAGGGCATCTGAAATCTGTGCGACCTTAAAAGCAAGGATAAACTGTTTTCACACTTTTTGAATATATGTTTTCTTTTTCTAAGTTTTATATTCTATTCGTAAACTTGACCCTTTTCGCAAGGCATACTTGAATATTGCCGTAGGACTTTAGACTAAGCTTTAATACGAATTTCTGATAGGTGTGCATTGGATCAATATGAATGATAAACGCTTTACTGATTGTGATTATTAATTGACACACATTTTCAGAATATATATTTATTGCTTGGTATTTGCAGGCTACGTAATTAACGACTCGAATCCGCTGATACTGTTGCTGTCCGGTGGCAATCAACACTTGCGGATAGTAATAAAACACGCTCATTAATAATTAACGCCAAGCGCGTAAAAATGCATTAATGAAGTTTAGTTTACACGCCACTCGCTAATTATTATTAAATTTGTTTCAAATTGTGGAACAGTCAACGCGGGGCATTTGGGCAATGACAGGAGATGTTGCTGCCACCGCTCATCTCACGGCTGAGTCAGTCAGTCATTCACATAATTTTGAACTGAAACAACAACAAAAAACAAAACACATTTTGACAAGTGAATCCGGTGCGAGAGGCCGTCTGACAACTGTATGCTCTGTTCATTAATCTGAATAATGTCAACTTTTTGTCTCAGCTGTCATTCTGCGGAATCCAGGGGAATCCCTGGACACCTGCTCAACAGCAGCCCACTTCAAATAGGTGGCATTCACAACTGACACGCAAATTACATTCACAAATTTATGCGAATCACCATAAATAAAATTTATTCATTCTCTTTTCATTTTTATGTGTTTATTTTACCATATTCGCCAGTTTGTCAAAAGAGCATATTGGTTTTGAGAGTGTCTTAAATGAGTTCTGCTGCAGATCAATTGTATTACCAATACTACCCATTCTTCACCATTTGATATTGCAGGGTATACAAATCTATAATTGAATTTCAACTTTTCGATTGCTTAACAAATGTTTTCTTAAATTCTTGAAAATTCTTAGTGAAAATGAATTGTCAAATATGTTGCTTAAGCGCAAATTAATTAACACAAAATATTATTAAAAGTTCACTTAAATGAATTATTTGATTATTTGATTAAGCTGACCCTTTTCCATTTGCCACTTAAGCTTGAGGCAACAACTTTAATTCATTTGCTGTCCATTTTTTTAGCGCTAAAACTTTTGCCATTGCATAATTCATTTTTTTTTTTGTGCTGATGCGCAGTTTTTGCATTAGTTAAGAAAAGTGCATTAAACTGAAAACAAGAAGAAAAAAATTGTTTTGAAACTTGCAACAGCACTTACATACAAATTATGCCTAGGGGAGAGGGGGGGAGGTGGCAGCAATCCAGATTGTCTTGCGTTGCACGTAGCAAAACGGGTTGACACTCAATTTGAGTTCGGGACAGATGTTTATTTTCTCTCCGAAATTGAACAAATTGCAAAATATATTTAAAATGAATTTTCTCTCCAATTCCAGAAGAAGAGATGCTTGCAACAGCCACAGAGAGACATGTGGAGCCGACGCAACTAAGGCTTGGACACGATTTTGGTATTGGCAATCAGCAGTCCGATAGTTTCAACAAAAGGGAAACAAATCTGCAAATGCCTGGCAAGAATTGCATAAATAACCAGCAACGCCGTGGACGACGACGTCGTGAGCGACGACAAGGATATGGACAAGGACATGGAGAACATACGCTCGGGCTATGTGGCAGCCGAGGACTCTTTGGCATTTTTTGTTTGTCCATCAATTTGGGCATTTTGATTTGTCTGGCACATAGCACGGATGCCGGTAAGTGTTGTTCTAATAAAATTTTCGTTACGAGTTGCATGATTTGACATGCGACGAGACGTGAGCAGGAGGAGTAGCGAGTGCAGCGAGGCAGGGCAACGAGACATGTGTTGCCGTAGCGAAGCTGCTAGCACATAGAAACCTCAATTAAAATCACATCAATAACACTTTTCTCCCACCCACCCACACACACACACACAGACGCACCCTGGGTGCCACTTGCCCCTTGACACAGCCCCATTGCAATTGCTGCATTTCCTATTGGCTTGGCAATTGCAATTGGCACTTTGCTTGGCAGCTGGCTTGTGTGTCGCAGACTTTGATTTTGATTTATTTAACAATTTAGCAGACACCCAACCAGGAATAAGCTAAGCTCTGACTGTGACTGTGACCGAAGCTATCTTCGACCTCCTGGCTAACCGGAGGTCAAAAGTTCAATGTGGTCTTGGTTTTTATGCAAGTCTTGTCACATCTGCATCATCAGTGTCAGTTCCATGTTGCAACTGGATTTAGTACATATTGTTTATTGTTTGGCGACATCTTTTTGAAATTCATGTGTTTTTCCCACTAACTTCCGGTCAACTGGCAGATTCACAGGGTGCGTCAGCTGTGCACCGAATTATAAAAAAACGTCAGCGACCATTAAATTAAATTAAATAAACAGACTGCCCATTAACATAAATACCATAAAATATCTGTTTCTAAGTTCAATTTAAGCCTTTAAATAGTTGTTGCACCTTCGTTAGAATGCCCATCAGCGAGGTATTCAACAAAAAGAGGCAGCAGCAGCAGCAACAGCAACTGTGTGCCTTGGTAAATAAACAAAAAGGGAAAACTGAAAATGGAAATGAAAATGAACATGTCGCTGGCTGCAGTTTGGCAACAAAATTAACACCAGCATAACATGAACTTTGGCCAACTTTGGCAGCAGCAAGTTACTCAAAAATGCCTCAATCCCTGCTGGCCCATGCGGCACATATCCAGGGCAACCGTTAACAACCGTTTTCGTAGCCAAAATAACAGCCAGGCAACGGCAGGACTCTCCATTCATCCCCCCCCCCCCATCCACCTTGCCCCAGCCTACTACACCCCTTACCAAATATTTAACAGACGACAAGGCAAAGATAGCCGCCAAAAATTTCCCCGAGCGCAAATTTGAAAAGCGCTTTAAACGCTAAGCCGCATTTGGCCGCTTGCTGTGAAGCACACACGGTCACACACACAGCACACACATACACACACACACAGCACACACACACATGCGCTTGTTGCCTCTATGTGTGTTTAGCAGCTGTTTTTAAACATTTTTGCTGGCGTAGTTTTGCGTCTCACTGCCTCCAAATGAGGCAACAATGCATGGCCGCAAGAGCTCAACGCGGGATCATGTGGCAAGCGACGGCACTCGCGGAAGTGGCTGCTGCGGCTTTCGTATGTGTTTGCCATGCAGCTGACGCTGTGGCACTGCATTTTGGCTGTCCACCGAGCATTTTGTGTGTTCAAGTTCAGCATTTTTCACAGTTGGGGCAGCCACAAAATTATGCGGCTTGTTTAAACACTTTTTGGAAAACCTTAAATTGACTCAACAAAAACTGCAAAATTACAGAAAATTATGCCTGCTATAAGCCCATTGTTTGCTTTAAACTGTGACACGATTGATTTTCAGTAACACTAAAGTTTTTGTACCTTGTTGCTAGTGGAAAAACGAGTCGACTTGTTTTGTAGCCTATTAGAGCCAGCGAGAGCAGAGAGAAACTGAAAACATGCCCCCAGCTCTCCTCAAAGCTTTTCTTAAATGGGTTACAGAGTATCTAGCAGTCGTCACATTTTTTTCTCACTTACTTTTTGTTATTCTGGTCAAGCGTCACGAAATTAATTTTAATTTTTTATTGCGCAACCTTCAATTTTCTATTAAGCGCTTCGCAAACAAAAAGGTTTGTGTCAGCAGTCCCACTTGTATACACTGCGCAGGAATCTGTAGGAATCCTGCTTAACCCAAAGGACCTGTCACTTGCACTGCCAAGTGTCGGGTTAAACCGCAAAAGGGGAATCGATATCTATATCTACAAATTGTTCTTTGAATATGATGTTAAAATGCGGAGATAGAAAATAAGTTCGATTACATCTTCTCCAACACCAATAATTTTGCACAAAATCTGTGGAAAATTCTTAAGTGCATATTTGATCTACCTGAGGCGACCATAAACAAAGGCAAAAGGCACGCAAAGGACACAGCAAGACAAGGCCAAAATCACCATAAACACAAAGCCATAAAAAGTGCATTTAAATTGATGAGAGCTGGGCGGCTAAATCCAAACGGGGCGTGAACTTCAAATGGGTGCAATGGGACATAAAGTCAAATCAAATGTACGTAGCTAGGTGAAAATGTGCAAAGTGCAATAACAAACTCAAGTAATCCTCAACACACACACACACAAACACACACACAAAGACACACACACAATTGTATGGTATGGCAGCAAAGGGAATGAAAATAAAAATCAGTAAAAACTGTATGTTTTTTGGGGGGAGCAGATTATATACCCTTGTAAATTAAGCTAGTTAAATTACATTTAGAAGTTAGATCAAATCCAACTTAGTCAAGAAACATAAAAATATTTAATAATTACAAATAAAATAAGTTAGTTATTTGTGGCTGAAAATTAACTTTTTAAAAAGTCTTAAGAATTGCATAAATCACAAGAAAACAAGTAAGAATGATGCATATTATAAAATCGAAATGTATCGATATTCGAGAAAAGAAGAGAGTTATCGATAAAATAAAGCAAACTTATTCGAGAACCTATGTTCCAAATTTGAAGCCTCTATCTATTATGGTCTCTAAGATCCGCGCGTTCATACAGACGGACGGACAGACGGACGGACAGACGGACATGGCTGTATCGACTCGGCTGTTGATCCTGACCAAGAATATATATACTTTATGGGGTCGGAGATGCTTGCTTCTGCCTTCTGCCTACATTTGCACAAAACCCCAATTTTAATGGATTCAGGCTATAAAAAATTAATGAAAACTAACTTATACAATCTACTTTGCATCAGCTCAGTCTATATCACCCAACTTAAATAGCTACAGCTAAAGCTTTACAGGCGTTACATACCGCCTAGCGAAACGTGTATACCCTCAGCATACCCTCAGTCTGCAAAACATCGACAGTAGCTAAAAATAAACCACAATTTTGTAAATTTTAAGCACAATTCAGATGCTGTAAAGAAGTCGTCAGCAGTGCACAAACCGATTTGCATATTCTGGCTACAGACAAGCCCAGAAACAGACACACACACACCCACACATACACACACACACACACACAGAGCAGATGTACATTTAGTACAGTTGTGCAAACAATACAGCCCCACATTAGTTGCATACAATAAATCTTGTGACGTCTCAAGAGAAAGACGTCACGTAGCACACACAAAAATGGTGCAACTTACTTTTCCTGTTTCCTACTTAAGTTCCTGCCATGCACAAGTGCCTTGTTGTTCCTGTGTGTCTGAAAAATCTTTTCACTCGCGTTGATAGTTGGCAACCGAGTTCGTTGAGGTTCTGGCTGCTGCTGCTGTTCCTGCTGCTGCTGTTGCTGCTGTTGCTGCTGCTGCTGCTCCTGTTGCTGCATCCTCTGCTTCACCGCTTGTCACTGCAGGGTGACGAAGAAAAATTGTAGCTAGTTCACATGAAGATTGTAAAGTAAACGAGTGGCGCTATTACCAAAATGAAAACCGAGAAATGTAAAGGGAAAATGAAAAGAAAATCGAGCTCATCGTGCATGGAAAATATTATCGTGTGTCTTTCACACAGCGTGCTTTTTCATAATGAGCCACAAACCGGCGACTGGATTTATATTCATGTCGCGTATTTGAGAGCTTTGCTTATCCATACTGACGAACAGCAACGAAACGTTGCAGTAACTCCGTCTCCGGCATTCTAGGGTTAAGCCACAGATGTCAGCATTGCAATTACTTAGACCTGCGGCAAGTTAACTCCTCATTGATCAAGTGATAAACTCAAGATATTTACTCTTACTTAAGTTGGTGCTATTTTCAGCGAACTCGTATTCAGTGTTGTTGAGGCTCCAAAGAATGATGCAAATAATTTATAATTATTTAAATCAAATAATGTCACTCTTAAATTGTCAACAAAAATTTAAATTTATTATATTATACAATATACGATTTACTCCATTTCTTATTTAATTTACACTTATTTCATCCACATTAAAATTAAATTTTCTTTTGATAAATTCCAATTAAATTCAATGGCAAATACATTTTTGTTTATTTATGCATGAAATTTGATTTATATATATATATGTATATATATATATCAATGCCTACAAAAATGTGTAAACGCTTTTTTAACATACAATAAATTAAAGAAAATAAATTTCATTACAATCATTAAAAACTCATATTTATACACTGAGAAAAACATTGTAATGCACTTTAAAAAAATCAACAACCTTTATAGTATTTATAATATGGAAGATTGTGTCTATCTAAAAAACAGAGTTTTTCTTTTCTTCATATCAAAATACATTTTTCTGAAATTTCAAAAAAAAAAAGTTTAATTTCGATGCTGTTTTTTTATATGTTTGCACAGAACTCATACATTAACTTCTTTGTTGATTATAATATTATTAAATTATAAATATATATTCAATATATATATTTAATTTATTTAAAATAAATAATACAGCGCTTTCAAATTGAGGCAGCTGAACTCTAACACAGCAGTCAAGTAAATTTAATCATTTTTTAACGAATTATTTTTATTGCATTTCTATATTTAGAAAAATGATTCATTAAAAATTCATATTTTTCTGAAAAAGAGAAAAGAAGTCTTGCTAGTTTTGAGATTTTTTTTTTTTGTAAATTTAGTAGTTATTTCAAAAACAGGAAAAACTTGTCAGGCCAATTTTTTTCCAAGTGTTCCAAACAAATATTTGAAATATGTTTAACAGACACACATAGAAAACAACTAAAAAAGTTTCATTGGAACTTTTAAGATACTAAAAAGCAGATTACTCCAAACTGGCACATTCATATTTGCCTGATTGTAGGGCTTTATTTTTTCTAGTCAATAATTCTGTTCACACTCGCGTTGAGTTTGTCTGAGCAAAGCAGCAAGAGCAACGGCAATAGCAATAGCAGAGGCAACCAACAAGCGCAACCACATCAAGTAGTCCCATTAGGAGCGATCCTAAACACCCTCCGGCAGAGTCGAGAGCATGTTCGTCGGCGGGTTTTTTGTTGCCGGCTTGGCTCTGTCACATCGAATGGGTAAATAACGATATGTTTACATATGGCGGTGCCAATGTGGTAAAAAAAAAGTAAAATGGAGCAGAGGCAAATGTTGCGCTGATTTATATACAGAATATATTTGTATGTTGCCGCCAAAGGTGGCAAGTAACACATTGGCAGACGGCTCAAGGTGCCTGTTGCCGCCTTGTGGGTGGCCAATGGGACAATATCAATGTCGGCGAATTGTCTGAGGCATTGTGTGCGAGTGTGTGATGGCAAACAAAACTGGGTAAAGCAAACAAAACATACGAAAAACAGACAACAAAAAAAACAGAAAAAGAAAAATGAAGAAGAGGAAAAGACAAACCGTCAGAGAGTCAGAGTCAGAGTCAGACAACGAGACAAACAGGATGGGCAACAACCAGCTCTGAGAATAAGTGTACATGAAAACATTTTTGTTTCAACATCGTGGGAAAGACAAACGTCTTGAGGGCATAGCTGTGCGAAGGCAGAGCAATGTGCAACATTTTGTGGATATAGCAAGTTTAAAGCTTTAAGCATATTCCAACATTCTCCTAGATTTTGTCAATGGCTGAGTTGTTGGCTGTTGGCCGATGGCTGTTGGCTGGTTGGTATCCGTCTAGCAGCTCTTTTGAATGCATACTTCATAAATCCTTGTCATAACTTAGCTATCAAGTTGCCACACAGCCGTTAAGAACTTCGCCTGCTGTCAGCGTTTGTGACAGCATCTGAGCATGCCACACACTATTCTGCATGTGGAGTGGAGTATAAGAAAAATTGGCTCCCAATTGCAATTTTTATGGCACTATGCACGCCCCCAAACTATTTACTGGTCATTTATATGCAATGTGCTCGTCCCGCTTCGGGTATGGCTACACAATAGATAAATTACAAGCGATAAATATAACGCCAAGATTAGCACTCGTAAAATAAAGCCGATATTGAGAAATCCCATTTACATTGCGGAACACAAAAATTGGGATTTGGCTATTTTAAAGCCATTGCAGAGACTTGAAGAATTCTACTTCAGTAAGTAATATGTAACATATAAGAAAAGAATCAATACTGCTGATAAGAAGACTACTTTTCAAAGTTGCCCAAAATAAATAATAATCTTCCCAAAAAACTTCTCATTAAGTGCGAAAAGCTTGCTTTGAATTCGAAAATCCTCTTAGTTGCGCACAGTTTTTCTTACGGCAAATTACATTTTCATAAAGGCAAATAGAGCGGTCTTACAACTGCCACTTACAACAATATTCCGAGTGTGACGCTTCAATTAGCATTAAAATCAAGTGGCACTCTTGGAGTTCTTAAATCACCCACGCAGAAATAAAGAACACAAAATATTATGCAGCAAACCGGAAGTGTTTTAATTTCCGCTTTGTTCATTTTGTAAATATTTTGTGCACGCTTTTGAATGGCGTCGTGTTCTTGTTTTACTTTGCTGTTCTTCTTCTTTTTTTTGGACTCGTTAAATTATATATTAAATTAAACTAAATACTTTAAGTGTCAGAAGTCGGCAGTTGGAAAATAGAATTAACAAAATAGCACTAAAAAGGAAGCAAAAAACGAAAATTTACATAAAATGTACAATGTTCCAATTCCCGTTCGAGACGATGGACAAAGCCAGTTGACCACTCCCCCTCCCCCCCCCTCGTCACTACACTTTAAAAATGTGGCGCTTAATTGAATTGTTTAATGGAGTCTTACGAGACGAGGAAAGTAAACAGCGACAGTGCGACAGTGAGTGCAAAAATCAAAACGGCGTAAAATAAAGGCAAATGCGGGTCGAGCAACCATTTTTTTTCTTCCTTTTTTTTTTTGCGTGCCACCCGCAGCTTCTTGCCTCAAAACGCAGCTGCCGGTCATCCTTTAATTTAACGCCACTTTGCAGCCATAAAAAAGTGTCGGCAGCAAATTGTCACCAACGAGTACGTTGGGCAAATAAATGAAGGCAAGTGCAAATGCAAAAAAGGTAAAGCTCTCACTTTGTTCCTACTATCATTTGTTATCTTATCAGTTCCATTTACGAAAAAAGGCATTTAATTTACCGTTTTATTCAGCTGCCTGCTGATTTCATGCTACAGTCAGCTCTTGTTAAGCCCGCAAACTTTATACCGTTAATCTCGCGCATTTACCTGATCCCCCCCTCAAATGACCCTTCCAATCGATTCGATTCTGTCAGCGGCTTGTTTGCACTAGCCACTAGCCATTTCAATATTTTCCCAAGATTTTTCAATACAATCCGGTTTAAGCCCAGGGATTGACTGTGTTCCTTCGCCAGCTGTCAAAATGTTATTTTTTTGTTGCAAATTTAAAGTTGGTTTTACCCTATAGACGCCAATGTTAGCAGCAATGCCAGGCTGCTAGTCACGTCTCAACTTGAAGTTTGGCAAGAAAATGTTTTGCATTGTGAGGCCAATTTCGTCTTCGATAAAATAATGAAAGAGCAGCCAACAAAGATGCGTGACTTAAATATTTTCTTGCAATGGCAAAAGTCGAAAATTGCTTTTTATTTAATTATATAAATATAGATTATATTTATTATACTCTTCAATAGTTTAGCAGTTGTAGCAATCAATTGTACAAATTTATTATGCGCATATTTTTCAATTAAGTAACCCAATTTGGAAACATTTATTTTCTTACTCATGCGAATTGTTAAACTTAATATAATTAAAGCTAATCACGAGTTTTTAAAGAGTTAAAGCATATTTCAAGGCATTAAGTTTCTCTATTCTATTTGACCTTCATAGCCTTGAACCTTGGGCCTTCAGTTGAATGTTTGCTAAAATTTGAACTTTTCAACTCAGGTTACCCTAGACTGCATTCAACTTTTCAGCTTTGCGCTCTGGCTCTGGCTATGAAACCAGCAACAGTTTGGCCAATTGCTGGCTGGGGAGAGCCAGAGGAGTGTGCGCCGACAATTACAGTAAGCGGCAACCCCATCAAAGCCATATCTGCAGGCATGCATGCTCCACAGGAAGGGAGTTTGGGTGGTGTGGGGGCTGTGGCATCAACGGGCCAGTCATTCCGTTCAGTGGGGCGTGCTCATGAGTAGTAAAAGCCGCTTTAAGCTCTCGTTTCAGGCAAACAATCGCCACATGCCAAAAGGCAACATTGGCCAATATCAAAATGCGTGCTTTGGTCAGACCAACAAGAATTCAGACCGTCATCGAAGTTCATAATTTTGGTTTTTGTTTTTGTTTTTGCTTCGGTTTTTTTTATTTTTTGGCAAATGCCTTGGGCACATATTTTCCATTTTCACACATTCATTCTACATTCACTCTTCAGCTCGGGGCCAGTTGTGCTAGTGTCGGTTGTAAGTTTTCAGATTTGTTAGTTGGCAAGCAGCCCTTTTTAACCTGGCCCAAAAGCCCAACTAAGCCAGACCTGTTTGCTGCTGCTTACTGTCTGTGGCTTGTCGCTTTGTGTCTGGATTTTGTTGGTTTTGTTCTCAGCCATATTATGCTTATTGGCACATATGGAGCACGTATTATGATAGCTAGTTCAGACTACAGCCAGTTGCTGTGCTGTGGAGTGTGTGAATATGATTCCACAATTTCTACACAACTCGGTTGCATGTTGGCTAAGCTCTGTTAAGTGGGTGTGGGTGTGTGTGTGTGTCAAATCCTTGGCCATGTTTCTCTATTTGCCACACATAATGGTTTAAGTATACATTGTGTATCTCGTGGTGTGGTGTATCTTTAAAGTATCACAAATTTAGCTCTTGGCTGTGAATGAGTCCACAATTTGCTAAGCTCTTCATACATGACTTTTTGAAGACAAAATATTTTATTTCTATCAAACTAAAGATCAAGAACATAATGAGAAGAAAACAGTAACAAAATAATAAATAACTTAAAGCTTTTCTTGGGCATACTAAGAAAATATTTGTTCACTAATTTATTTATTTAAAAAAGTTTAATTATTTACTGTGGCATGCTCTTAGTTGCACTTAATTCTACACAAATATGGAGCAAAGATCAAACATCAGCAGCAAGGTCATACTTGCTCCAAAAAATGTTGCAAGCCGTACAAAAAAAAAATGCAATTAAATAAAATCTTATTAAAAATAAAAACAATCTGAAAAGTGTATGTAACAAGATAAATGGTATAACTCCATTACGACTGCTGTTTCATGTTCAAAACAATTACAAAAGCGAATCCAGACCAACTCATTCCAGTGGCGACAAACTGAAAAAAACTCACTTTCATTTGACAGACGAGGCTTCATAATTTGTTTAACGTCTCTGAGCTTAATACTTAAAGCAAACAGACCCACATGGAGACCCAGACAGACGAGAGAGAGAGAGAGAGAGAGAGAGAGAGAGAGAGCGAGAGGGGGGCATACTTCTAAAATGCAAAGTGTTAAAACTTTTACTTTCCGCGTACTTTTTTTTTGTGGCTGTTGCAGCCTAGCTGAGGGGCCAACTGGGCTCCGGCAAGTGAACCGGGCATGTAAATTAGCTTTAAAAGACCAACTCAAACTATGGCCAAAGAGAGTCAACAAGTGGCGCTGCGGGTAATTATATTGTGGTCACGTTCAACTCCGGCATCTGTTTAATGTTGTGTTACACTTTACACACCGATCTACACAAACACAAAGAGAGGGGTAGGCAAGCAGGGAGGGAGGCAGGGAGGTGTGTAAGTACTGCCAATAAAGTCAAACCTTAAGCCTGAGGTCTGGGCTCAGTTTTCGGCTAATTGTGTGTGCGGCTGCTGGTTACAGTGTCAGCCAGCAGTCTCTGCACTTATGCAATTTGTCAATATGTCGATGAAGAAATACTTTATAGCTAGCTGACTGGCTGGCTGGCTGGCTGGCTGGCTGACTGGTTGGCTTACATGGCGTATGAGCAATCAGCGCTGTCAACTTGATTGTTTATTTAATAATTTTTGTTGTAATCATTTTATGGTTCGTGTCTGCGCACTTATGAAATACATATATACATATCTATAGATCTATAGATGCTCGTTTTGATATTATTATAAATATTATTATTCAAATTGTTACAAATTAGGCAGATGTCTGCGATGGCAGATAAGTGTGGCACGTGCTATCTGCATATGTTCATCTGTAACAGTAACTGTTGCTGTTGAAGTATCTCAGCACAATAGATCTATTAATGCTTGCTAATGTGGCTAATGAGCGACAGACTCTGGTCGCCATCTACGATGACAGGCGAAGGCATTATTAATTTAAATAGCATGTCGAGCAGGCAAATCGACACAGACGACGAGGCACGCAAATGTCTGTCAGACAGACAGACACATGCAATGGGCCAACCTCAAATTAGTGTGCGGCCCAGTGGCAGACAACAACTGCAGCAACTACAACAACTACAACAACCACAGCAACTACAACAACCACAACAACCACAACAACCACAACAACTACAATAACTACTGCAGTATTTCACATATTGCTCGGTTTGATTATTTGATAGGTTCGCTGACAGTTAAGAAATGTGAAGCACTGCTCAATAAATACCTTTGCGTGTCGCAGTTTGATGGCGCTTATTTTTATTTGTTTTTATTTTTTATGGGTTGGTTTCCTTTGATTCGTAAACTAGCTCACTAGTTGAACCATTAGCAGTTCATTTGCATGGGGCGGCACTTTCAAAGGCGGCGACTTTTATAATATCATAAAAAGGTGTTGCCCAGCTTGTCATGAACATTATTAAATTTGTGCAAGGTGCTGGGAAAATTACAAGTGTAGTTCACACACATATGACATATGTAACCAAACCATTTATGTATTTCTTTAAATTTCCTTAGATCTTCATAGTTGAAAACCCTCAAATATCATCCTCATCAAAGAATCAAGCTCAAAACATCTAATTAGTTCACATTGCAAGAGACTCTCCAAGAATATTCAAAGAATATTTAGCAATTTAATTTCCTTTTTTAAATGTTTCAAAATGAGCAAAATGATCAGAATAATTATTAAGTATGCCGGAATAGAGTTACGGCTAAATGGAAAATGTTGCGCACTTTCACATTTAGTAGAAAATTACCCGTTGCCTAAGCTCATTAGAAAAGCCAACATTTGTGCAATTTGCGCATTTTGGAGCACGTAGTTTAGCGATTTCAAATGTAATTTGCATAATTTTTGAGCTGCAAACTGTTTCTTATGCCAACTAATGCAGTAGTTCCTGCTAAGTTGACGCAACGAGAGGCCATAAATAAATATGGCTCTCAACGTATCGTAGGCAAATGTTTATATTTAAAGTCAAGCGACTGCTTGTTAAATTTGATTAGTGTTTTTTGGGCTTTACGCAATGCACATAGAATTACACAGATGACAACAATTCCAAAGTTAAAGGCAGCCATCGATAAGTATAGCCCTCTACCTCTACCCTAAAATATACAAATTTATGATACGTGTATATCCGTATATATGTAGATCTGTATATCTGTATATCTATATATCTGTATATCTATATATCTGTATATCTGTATATCTAAATATCGGTATATCTGTATATCTGTATCTTAAAGCGTACGACTGTCACCTGTTATTTTTTAGGCGTGTAATTTGTTAACTGTGCCTTTTGTTGGGCCAACATGAGTTGGCATTTATTCTGGGCAGCTTATTAGGGTGCAGCCCCTTCCCCACCCCTGCTCATGCAACTCCTTTTGCTGGTTTTCTAGCGGTTGCTGCTCATTTATCATTTTTTAGTGTGACAAACAAATAAAACGAAAAGTTGACAATACTCAAATCGCTCATTTGTTGTCATCCGTCTGACTCTCTGTCTGCCTGTCTATTTGTCTGTCTGTCTGTCTGTGTGTCTGTTTGTCTGCTTGTCGCTGCTGTTATTGTTTTTATTTAACTTGTTTGCTGTTATTTATTTTGTATTTCATTTTGACTGGCACTTAAGCATCAATTTCAAATCGCACATCAGCTGCCGACTTACGCGTGGCTGAACAATAGCTACAAAATATATATATATATATATATATGTATATATACATATGTATATGTATATATATTATATTTGTATACTAATTTGAGATACATATATGTGTCTATATATTTTGCCCGTTTCACAGCGCATAAATTCTGAGTAGTAGTTGCATTCGGCATCTCAGCAATCACAATTGCAATTTATGATCCACAGAATATATAATTTCATTTGGTTTTCCTGCTTCACAGCACAGTTGCCACTTGCCGCTTGCCGCTTGCACTTCATAAACAAAACAGTTTCTCGAACTAACTAACCGCAAAATGCTTAACTGGAGAGCCCAGCCACTAGACAGGGTCATAACAGGAAATTTGCTGGTTGCCATTGTGCGTGGCGCCACGGAAAGGGGGCTGGTGCTGAAGTGACTTGGCGAAAATCTAATAATGGCCACAGGCCAAAGTCGACAATGTTCTTCTGGCCAACTTAAGCCAAAGTTGAGTAGTTTATGCAGCGGACCCATAAAGAGGAGAGACAAAGAGATAGAGAGAAAGAAGGAGGGAAAAAGAATGAGATAGACAGGCTGGAGGACAAGCTGCCATTGTAGAAGGGCCTAAAAGTGTTTGGTGATTTGTTGTTGCTGTAGTTGTACATTTATGGCCTGGTTCTAACAGCGGCCATTATTATCTGGCCATAAGTAATATTAATAGTGCGGTTTAGCCTATATCGTTGCGACCAATTTTCATTTGCTTTCGCAGTCCTGTTTGTTCGCAGCAATTGCGCCAAATTGCGCCCATCATTTATCACTAGCCACAAAAATTAACAGCACAAAAAAAAAAAGAATAAAAAAAGAATCAAAGTCAATGCAATTATATGTCTGGCCATGAATTGCAAGATTTGCATATGAATTAAACGAGAGAGGAAAACGCAAAAAAAAAAAAAAAAAAAAAAAAAATCAAATGCTAATTTCCAATTGCGATTTGCACAGGCAGCAATAAATCTGTTTGAGACAAAAGCGACAATCTTAAGTACAACTTACACGGAATCATAAAGAAGCGCCGGCTGAAGCTCGAAATCTGAAATAAGATCTTCCGGTGGCGTATACGTAATCTCAGTCAGCTGCTGCTGCTTTATGCACGACTCAAATTACCGTTTGTGGTGCGGCGAAAAAAAAAACCAACAACAACACACACAAAAAAGCAAAGCAAAAAAAAATTACAATAAAACAGATGTTGTTGTTGGCTGCTGCTGCTGCTGCTGCTGTTGCTGGTGCTGCTGTTGCTGCTGCTGTTCTACATAATGCGCATAATAATTTCGCTCATTTAAAACGTGTCGGCCAGCCAAAAACTGACAGACAGATAGACAGACAGACAGACAGATAGACACACACACACACACACACACACACACATATATATACACACAGAGATTAGTGCGCTTAAGCGGGCACCATAAATAAAAGAAGAAAGAGCAAAATACAATGGGAAGTCGACGAAATTAGCATTGCGTTCTACAATGAAAACGGGAAGCTGTTCAGCTAATTGCAACGTTTCAAATTTCGCGTGTTACTCAACGAAAACGACTCCGAGTGGCACATAAAATACAAAACTCACTTTTTTAATCACCCGCACGTAGAGCAGAAAACCGTAACAAAATCATCTGAGAACTATTCTGATGTGCAGACACTGTGCAAAAAGGAGCTGAAGCATGGCACGATTTAGCCGAGTACCAGGAAATTATGCGACTAGGAAGTGATATGGAGCGTATAACTAGATATAACTAGACACATCTATTTCGTTGGCAATTGTGACAACACTTAATGTACTTTAAATGCCGGGAATTGAGCAAACACTCAGCTAAGTAAACAATATGATTCGCCAGTATCATTAATTCAAAAGATTTTGTAATAGAAGCATTTGACTATTATTTTTGTTTTGATCCAAAATTGAATCAAAGCAAAAAAACGAAAATAAAAAAAGTGCCGATTGTATCCATTACTGAATAATGTTACCAATTATGCATATTTTTCGCAATCTATTCAACTTTTTACTTACTGTGTGAATTATGAAATCAAATTCAATTAAATAGTGTTCATGGTGCAAATAGAGATAAATATCTAATTTGTTTCCATGTTGAATATTAAAAAACACTTTTATCCATTCTTTTTTATATACTTTTTTACAAGCTAATGCTTTTAATATTTTTTAATATACTTGCCACTTCAACTTTCTACCAAGCAACAGCTGCGCAATGCGCTTAAGACTTTTAGTTTATTTTCTATGGTGTCCTTTTTTTACTAAGCTCATTTTCACTTCCGGCCAGTAAACGTATATCTGGATAAATGTCAGTTTGTGTTTTGAAGTCCTCACAATGTACATAATTGAATCGCATTTTGCAGTGGCCAAATGAGGCAGCAAGCAAAACCATTTTGGGATACGAGAGGAGTGCTGTAAAATAAAAGTGCGTGGGACACAGTGCGTATGATTAATGCAGGCACATATTTAGTCATTTTTCATAGTGCTAACTGACAGCAGAGTAGATGTCATTAAAGGCTGGCAACACGCCCATTAAAGGAGACAACAATTTGTGCGTTGCCTTCAAGGCGAAAACATGGTCCAATGAAATTAAAGAGCTGCTGGGCCAGTTGACAACTGGCTGGCAATCAGAGCTAAATGAAAGGACACGGCACAATCGACTACAATGGACTACAACTGACAAAACCTCCAACAACATGGCGCACACATTGTGAATAGTGGGCAGACAGGCACAAAAAAAAAAGAAAAGACAAACTAAAACTAAACTCATTTAACTTTTGCCGTATTTTGTTGGCATTTTACCTTGGCCAGCAAAAACACAACAAAACAACTGTTATCAAAATGTCATTCATTCAAATATGTACCACGAGGCAAGGGATCGTTGACTGCGGCTTCAGCTTCAGCTTCGGTTTTGCCACTACCCCCACCCCCACACAGCAGCTGTTATGGAATTCTCATTACACAATTCGCCTTTTGTTGCTTCTACATCCTTGCAGTGCCCACCGACATCAGCAGCATCAGCAGCAGTAGCAGCGGCAGCAGCAGCAGCAACAGCGCATCCTCTACAATTGTCACGGTCGCGGTCACGCCGAGTAGCATCAATTCTAGTTCCAGCAGCAGCAGCAATCCCACTGGCGAATCGCTGTTGGAGCAACAGCAGCCGCAGGGTAAGTGGCCCAGACTTATCTGTCCCCCACCTTTTCCATTTTCGACACTGGTCCAAACTAACAGCCAAACAATGTCGCACTCCAATTGCTTATAGGCCAATGCCTGCTGGACGGCCTCTGGGTGTCTGAGACGATGGTGCGCTGCGAGAAGCAGGCGAGTTGCCGCGCCATCCAGCGCACAGGACATTGTTGCCCCGATTATAAATGCGGTAAGTTTGCATTCATGCAAATGGCGATTGTTGCAGTTGCAGTTGCAGCTCACCCTCCACTTCCCACGCAGACATCATTTTTCGGGATTACATTTTTTCTTCTCTTCCGCAGATTGCGAGAAGGATGGCAAAACTTATGCGAATGGTTATAAATTGGTTGATCCGGATACACCATGCACCGTCTGCTACTGCAAAGGTAGGCTAAGAAAAGATACATTTCTCAGATTTGTAAGATAATATTACACACAAGGAAATCATCAGAAACTGAATAATATCTTGCATTTGTTGCTCAATACTTGAAACTAATTTTACTACTAATTTTAATTGGCATAACTAAACATATGAAGTGCGGAAAATCTCTAATCAACAATTTATTCTTCTTGACAACATTTTTGTATCTTCATCAAACATTTATGGAATACAGATATGTACTTTGACAACAATAAAGCCAATTTTAGATTAAATAGATTAAATATCAAGATAATAAATACACTTTATATCTAGATAACTAGTTAATCTTACATTTAATATTTTATCTTGGCATCAAATTCACGCCTTATCTATTTCTAAACTGAAATTGGGTTTAATTCCATTTGATATTATTACTATAAAAATCACGTTTATGAGTTTCATTAAGTTTTGTGCTTCAGTCTCTGTTTTAACTAAATTATAATTTAGCAATTGTTAGATAATGTAAATATAATGCAAATTTGGTAAAGCTATTTTTGATAAAAAAAAAATAAAAATAAAAATAAAAATTATTATAATTGTAATAACAATCATAATATGTATAATAATACAAATAATAACAATAATGATAATAATGATAATAATAGTAATAATAATAATAATAACAATCATAATAATAATAATATTTAAGTGAAAAGAGTTTGCTTTCCTCAAGCAATGCATATTTTGCAATTTAGCCAGAGTGTTATGAAAGGCGAGCTCAACTCGTTCCACGCTTGCAACACTTAATTAAGACACATTTTCAATTATTGCAGGTGGGGAGATTGTGTGCAGCTCAGTGACCTGTTTCCGACGCGATGATTGCTTGCCGAAATACGTGCCCGGCCGCTGCTGTCCCGAGTATGATAACTGTCCAAGTGAGCACTCTCAAATCCTATCCAAATCTCTATAATTGTTAACCACTCCTATTCTCTCTCACTCTCCCACTCTACCTCCAACTCTCTCTGTTATAGTTCTAGACAACAATCCACCGTTGGACAGCGAATTGAATAACATGGCGCCGTCAACAGCGAAGCCGACGCCGGCTGCACCACCAGCTGGCTTCAATTGGAATATAACAATCAAGGAGATAACCAAGCCGACCGAAATACGCATTACGGATGACAATCACAAGGTCAAGCAGACGATACCCACGCGCAAAGCTCCAAGCACAGAGGCACCTTCGACGGCAGCAACAAGCACAACAAGCGCCACAACAACAAGCCCATCAACAACAACAGTCGCAGCAACAGTTGCAGCTATTGATACAAGTGAAGCGCCCTCAACAACACTAGCAGCAGCAGCAGCAGCAGCAGTAGCAGCAACAACAACGTCTACTGCAGCAATAGAAACGACAGCAACACCAACGCAAAACTCAGCGCTTAGCACGGACACAAACCCACAAAAAGCACTTCCAGTCAATGGCAATGACAGCTTAAAGCTTATAGCCTCTGTGGGCTACATTGAGAGGCCGCTCAGCAACAGCAACAACAACAAGAACAACATTGTGGGACAGCCACTGAAACCGTTAGTCAGCTATACGGCAGATGGGTTGCAGCCGGTGGCAGAGAATGATCCCAGCAAGGTGAACATCAAGAGAGAATATACCACAGAGGGCGTGGCAGTAGCTGCTGGTGCAGATTCCACATATCTACAGAATGGTTTTCAAAATGCGCTCGTCGATAATAATGCTGGGGGCATTGCCGTCGAACTGGAGCCGGATACAGCGGGCAGCGATAATATATACCACATCATCTCCACAACAGAAGGACCCAGCAGCGGGGGCAGCAGCACCGAGCGTCAACTGAGCACAGAGGGCATTATGCACATTTCCGAGGAGAGCTTCACATTAGGCAACAACAACACCTCGGAGCTGGAGTCCAGCACAGAGGGTTTTGTTGTAGCCAGCAGCAGTAGCAGCAGCGAATCACCCGCGTCGAGTACGACACACTCCTTGCATCACATGGAAGAGGAAGAAGTGCCGCAGGTGGAATCGAATCCAGCTTATCCATCGCTGCCCGAAGATGATTTCAGTTTGCGCGATGTTAATTTTCCGCTCGTTGAACTGGAAGAGCTGGTCGAGCTGGAGACCAGCAAGGATGAGCAGCGCAGCATTGCCGGACCCTTTGAGCGGGATAATAAGCGCTCCAGGCCGGTCACTGATAACATCCTAGACGCCAGTGGCAATGGCAATGGCAGTGGCGGTGGCAGCGGTGACATGGAATTCTATCAATCCTTGGGCTCCACAACCGAATACATGCTGGCCCAAGCGTCTGGCCAAGAGAAGGTGGCCATGTCCCAGGTGCCGCTAATGTACAGTGCCGAGGATAACTCCGCCGAGACGAGCATACAAAACGTTAACGAGCTGTCCAAGATTAGTGCCAGGCAACGGGAAAATGAGACGAGCGGTGAATTGGACAACGGCAGCGGCAATGGTGATCTTCGAGAGCCAACAACGCCGCGAGCTATCAGCATCCCAGCGCTGGACATCGATGAGTTGGGCTCGGGTGGTGGCCATACACAGAGCAGCACGGCAGAGGATCCAAAGGCAGATGCGGAGAGTCTCAAGTTAGATGAGACCCAGGCCGAGCAGGTAGCCAAAACAATCAACGCTGGCAAGGAGTCGGCCCGTCTCGAGAAGAGTCTCGTCGAGCAGATCAGCGGAGCGGGGGCCGGAGCGGCAGTGGGTCAGCGTCTGGAGCGACTCTATCTGCAGCGGATATACTGAGAGTTGCAAACAGGTAGCACAACAAATTTTTGGTGTATATACATACTATATAATACATAGCAGAGCTGTAATTTGCATATTTACCATAACAATTACTGCTGCGGTTAATTCAGTAATTAAACAAAATCAAATGTGCATGAGTAAAGTGCATTGAAGCTGTTGCAATTGCTTAACAATTTGTGACTATAATTAAGTAATCGTCATGATAATTAAACATTTACTAAGTAATTAAACTAATGGATGCGCATTACTCAAGTAATAAGAAATTGTTTTTCTTTTTTCAAACTGAAATAGTTGTCAAAAGTGTGTAATTAACGAATTATTACAGCTCCTAAAGAAACCTAGTAGCGTTTATTAGCGATATCGATAACCAGTTATCGATTTTTTCATGCGTCGTTAAATCCAACAGCAAAAGTCTTAAGTTTAAGTAGCAAGAAACGAGAGCCACATTAAAAATTTATCAATTTCGTAAGCTGCAAATACAATTTTTAATGCAAATCTCACTCTAGCGTTATGCGAATTAAAACTTGAATTTATTTAGAGATTAAGCCACTAATAATTAGCAACAATTATACAAAAATCAAGGAAAATGTAATGATTGAAGTAAACGCAAAATATTATACAGAAAACATATGTAAAGCTGGGCTCCCCAAATGCAATAAATATATTTTTATTTACTTTTCACCTTTTGCACTTTGCATGCAAAACAAATTCATAGTTGTAGAATTTATTTATTTACATATAAATAAAGAAACCCTTTTTGTACTTTAAGAACACAGAAAAAATAGAACAACTAAATTTTCACATTGACACGCCCACACATGCACTCACACATTTAAAGAGACCACACAAAATTATTACACTTTTTATTTAACTTGTTTTATTAACTATGAATTTATTTAATATTTAATTTATTGCATAAAACGAAAGGTATAAAAAGACAGCAAACGAATTGCAAATGCTCTAGTGATGTTTTTTTCAAAGCAAATTATATAGTCCCCTTCGATTTGAAAAGCTTTTAAGTTTAGACTGAATATTGAAAGTTTTAATTTAAAGCAAATAATTTAATTATAATTTATAAACTTACTAAATAATCTAACAACAAATTTCAAAGCAAATTATACAATTTAATAATTAACCCAACATTTATTTAAATATAATAAAAATAAAAAGTGTCAAAAGTGCAGTCATTTTTAAGTTTTTAAGCCGAAAAATATATATATACACATATATAAATATAAATAAACAAAAACGACAAAAAAATGAATTAAAAAAAAAAGATAATTTATTTAGGTGCGAAAAAAATGTAGTTATGTTAAGCATAAAATAAACGCACAATTATTTCAAAATTACGAATGTATGAAGATCTAAAAGTCGACTTTAACTAGCGTAAATTTAGTATCAAGTTCATTTTCATGTGTACGCATAATAATAAAAGAATATAAATAGTAATAAAAGTTGAATAGATGATTCTGATTTGGGTTTGAGAAAAGTGGAACTAAAGATGTAATATGCGTAGCAACAATTACGCAATGGGACACACCTACGACAACAACAACAGCAACAGCAACAATAATAACAACTTGACTTTTCATTAAATATGCAAGTGCATGCGACGGCAATTACCACCAAATTGAATGAACAAAACGTAGACAAAAAAAAAGTCCCACAAAAACGACAACGACGAATGTTGCATCACAGGCAAAAGTTGCCACAACAACAGCAACAGCAACAGAAGCAACAGCAGCAGAGACCGCAAACAGCGACTCAGTTTACCCCTCGAGCAACGGCAACAACGATCAAATTTATTGAACTGTAATGCACGATACAGTGAAAATAAAAGTGATTTCGACTTATATAACAAGGTTGAGGAGCTGCAAAACGAACTTTGAATTCATTTCGTATGCGCCGCAAGATCCCAATGGGAGAAAGTCTTCGTCGTCGCGATCTTCGTGTGTGTTGTTAGACGCAATCCCAGCCAAACACTTTCGTTTGGAGGAAGTAACTGGTTTGGAGGAGCCTAGACTTTCGCTTTTGTTCGTACTCGATTTGAAAGAGCAGAAGTCATCATTTGTAATACTATTGTTGTCTATGTTTTATTTTTTTTTTTTTATTATTTTAGTGTATTTTTTTTGGGTTTTGTAAAACTTAACAAAAATATGGTGAAAACCAAAATGGAATGATTTATGATGTGAGTGTTGGCGACGTCTAGTTGCGTCCAATTTGATCGACCTGCGACTGCAGATTGTTTATCACCTCCGATGGCACCGTATCGCCGAGGATATCAAACAGATTGATGCGCTGATTGCCGGGTATCTGCTCATAGGCGCCCAGCTCGATGCCCTCCTGCACATTCTGGATTTGTGCATCCTTCGGTATGAGCAGTGTCTGCTGCGCCTGCCTAATTGCCTCATTTGTGTAGGCGGCTCCCTCACGGGTTTGGGGCATGCAGCTGACGCTGCTGGCCAGCAGCAGCACAGACATCAGTGAACACAGCGCGTAGAATTTCATGTTTGTCGACTGCAAAAGTTGCGCGTTTTATTTTATTTGATTTGTTTTTGTTACACTCACTCGACGCTGTCTTACCTGCCGCGTAAGCTTTGTTGTAATGATTTGGCTGCGCAGGCGCCGCACGCTTTTTATAAGCTGAGCCACCGCTGGAAGTGTGGCGTCTGGAAAGTCGCTGGCACCACCAAACTTTTCGCTGGCATATTTCTGGTTTTTTCTCTTTTTTTTATTTTGACAAGAAGATGAAATCAAAAACATATCTTCCATTGGAAGTTTGTGTTTTTTTGCCAAGTGACCCATAAAAGTTGATTATTTTTACATTATTGGGCATTTGTCCACTTTTGCTGCGAAGGTTAAGTCACAACAGAAATGTCAAGAGGCGCTTAACCTTCCCATGCACGCTTCCAATGCACAGCCAGCGCCGAGTGACGAGTGGCAACAAGTTGTTGTTTAAGTGTGGGCATTGCTATCTGGTTCATTAATGATCGCGGCCGGCCAGTATTAATAAACTTTAACAATTGCGCACGGCTTGGTTTGCTTGCTAGCCATGGTTTTTTTTTTAATATTTTTGCGTAAGCCATCAACATTTGCACAGCACATCATCGGTATGTGTTTTTTAGGTATCTTCTTTGACAGCGCAGCTTATCCATATTAATTATAAAGCCATTAGCTCTTTGGTATTTATCACTTTCTTTGGCATTGCATAAGAGCAATATGATTGAATAACATAAGTAGGAGCGAGTCAAATTATAAATGTGCGTTTTTTTTTTCTTCAAAAATTTAATCTTTGGCATTGGTGAATCCCGGCTAGAGATTTCATTAGCATTTTATGTTTCGCGGTTTATTTAAAAAAATTTAACTACCGATAGCAGAACTTTAAATCATTTACATAGAGTTGGCAGTTCCGCTTACTATCAAAATCTATCGATTTGCCACTGCGTGCATGAAATCGATATTTCGGTGATTTTGCGCATCATTAATTTGTTTGTGGTCCGTCACAATAAATCCCCGATTTATTTAACAAATATTAATTTCTCATCTAAAACGTGAATAAGAAATTGTAAAAGTTGAACCTAGCTACAGCGCTGAATAAACGCAGGCACTAAAAGATAGATTAATTATCTATCGCCGTCGAATAAGTGCAGCAGCAGTGATCCAAAAAGGCGATAGTGAAACGCACGTGTACCGCAACATGGAAGCAGAGAACGGCGAGGGGCAGGTGCAGGTGCACCTGAAATCCAAACAAGAACAGTAGGAAAATAATAAATATATGTTATTTATATCTAATATATACAATATACTTTTAGTTACGCTGTACCGGATGTGCCATATGCGATCGAGGGCAGTGTTTCCACAACGGAACTAAACATATTTCTGAATGCGCTGCTGCAGAATAAAGGCGGCGCAAGTGTTGACTTCGATTTCCTCGTCTTCGATGAGTATCTGCGCGGCCGTTTGTGTGATCATCTGCGCGAGAAGGCCATCAGTTTCGAGGATGCCATCGAAGTTGAGTATGTGGAGCGTTTCCCGGCGCCAGAGCCCCAGGATTGCCTGTTGCATGACGACTGGGTATCGGCTGTGAAGACGTCCGGCAAATGGATCCTCACTGGCTGCTACGACAACACCATCAACATCTGGACTAACAAGGGCAAACATATACTCACCATTCCCGGTCATACCGCACCTATTAAAGCAGTCGACTGGTTATCGCTGGACGAGGAGAATGGACGCTTTGTGTCCACCTCACAGGATCAGACAGCGATGCTCTGGAAATGGAACATAGACTCGAATGCCGTCGACTGCGTCTCTGTGTGCAAAGGCCACGAGCGTAGTGTCGACAGCGTGGCTGTCAGTCCGGATGCACAACGCTTTGCCACCGGCTCGTGGGATACGATGCTTAAGCTTTGGTCAGCCGAACTAGATGATGCCGGCGAGGGAAGCGCAAAGCGTGCCAAAGAAAGCGGCGTTCGCGTAAGTCGCTGCAGGGGATGGTTTTTAGAACTGATTTATATTACCCCAAAGATTTTAATTTTTTTTTTGGCATCTGCCATTCTAGACACCCAAGATGACACTGCAGGGTCATCGAGAGAGCATTTCGGCGGTGCATTGGATGGATGGCATCACACTGCTCACTGGCAGCTGGGATCACACGCTCAAACTGTGGGATCTAAATATGGAGGGTATCAAGACGGAGATATCGACTAATAAATCAATATTCGATGCGAGCTACTCGAAATTGAATCGTTTGATTATCACCGCATCGGCGGACAAGAATCTGCGTCTATATGATCCACGCACAAATCGTATGTCAAATCTTTTTATTCCTAAATTAATTATAAATAATATATATATATTTAACAGAGGGTTCTGTGGTGCGTAACACTTATCTGGGCCACAATGCTTGGGTGCAGACGGTGATGTGGTCCACAACGGAGGAGTTTCTCTTTGTCTCCGGCTCGTATGACAATCAGAATAAATTGTGGGATTGCCGTAGTCCCAAAGCACCGCTTTACGATTTGCTGGGACATGGCGAGAAGGTTCTTGACATTGACTGGTCGAGTCCTAAATATATTGTGTCTGGTGGCGCCGATAACACTGTGCGTGTCTTCAAATCGCGCAAAGCAGCAGTCGAACATATGGAGACGAAGTAACATTTTTTGACACAATATCATTTATTATATATATAGTAAAACTGTTAGAAGCCGCTAAGTTTAAATAAAATTGTACATTTATTTTGCTACAATCGACTATCGACTACAATAATTCGCAATAGCTACCGGCGATATATTGCACAGATCTAGGCACGACTATCGATAGCGACGACACTGCATCGATACTAATTTGACAACAAAAGAAACAGCAAAAGCGGTCGAGCGCTTGTCTGCCTGCCTGCCCGACAACCACAACGACGACGACGACAGCCAACAATTTCTGCAAACCTAATGTAGCTGCAAGTTTAACAATAAAATAATTAAGAAACGGCACGTTTCAAGTGTAAAGTGCAATACAACAACAAATTAAGAACATCAAAGTGTTAGACCAGCAAGAGAGGAGAGAGCGAGCGAAGGCGACAGCAGGGAGCAGAACAATTTGCAGTGTTTCCGCGACGTTTTCAACTAATCAAAAATTGTGTGTGTTTTTGCAAAAGGTGCGTATTGTACAATTAACCCCATGCAGATTCTTTGTCTCAATGCGCCAATGTGTGTTTGATTGTGTGTGTTGTTTCTACAACAATTGTGCAATCAATGCTGGGTCTGTGAGGGGTTGACGGCGTGTAGGGAACGCGTTTTGCAAATGTCTGCGTTGAAATGCTGATTGATTTTTATACACACACTGCGTGCAGCCGCGTGCAATCAACAAACATTTGTGCATATTTGAATAACGCTAAAATTAAACACAGTACACAATGTACACATTGTCATGGCCAATGGCAAACTCCAAACTGCTGATTCTCTCTGTGTGTTTGCTGCTGCTGCTGCTGTTGCAGTAGCAGCATCGATAGCAGCAGCAGCAACGCTTGCCAAAATGGCCGCTTGCCTCTGCGCCTCTCTTTCTGAACGGACAGCGCGCTCCGGCGATTAAATTTAATACGCTGGGGCCTTAAGTGCATAGATTGTGGCATTGCTCTTTTTTCTTATTTTTTGTTTTTTTGTTGGCCACTCAGTTTTACAGTTTGCTCGGCTTTTCTGTTTGTCAAGCAGCGGGTCAAGGACCTGCCGCAAGAAACAAGAAGCTGCTGCTGCTGCTACTGTTCCGCAATTAGTTCGCCTAATCGTTTAATAATACTTGCTATCAACAAATTAGAATTCTTGTCTTGCTTTTTACCTTTTATCATAAAAAAGACATTTCTGGCTGGGTGGCAACGCTACTGTCTCAAAACCAGTCGACTTCAAAACAAACCAATAAGTTGCATTGTGGAGTTGTTCTTATTTGTTGACATTTCTATGGATTGCAAAAATTGAATGCTTAACAGACAAGATAATTCTTGAAAATCAAATGAAAACATTTAAAAGAAACCAGCGCAGCTCAATCCGTTGCTTACCACAAATTTGACGCTTTTGTTTTTTTTAGCCTTACTTGGGAACTGAGACACACCAACAAGAAAAAAGACTGTAATACGCGTCATGTCTTCAACTCCAGCAGCGGCGTCTGGTGCTGCCAGTAGCGCCACCAGCACCAGCGTTGCGGCCACATCCAGCGCCAGCTCCTCCAGCAGCACTGCCTCCACCAATCAATCAACAGCCGCCAGCACTCCAGCACGCGGACGCGGCGGTGCCAATACGAATGGTGGCACTGCTGCCACTAATGCGGCATCGGGCAGCAACAATTCGACGGGATCGGCGGCCAGTGATGAGCCACGGAAGGATACTAAGCCAACGCCTAGAATATCGAAAGCACTGGGCACATCGGCCAAGCGCATACAAAAGGAATTGGCTGAAATCACATTGGATCCGCCGCCCAACTGCAGTGCCGGACCCAAGGGCGATAATCTATATGAATGGGTCTCAACCATATTGGGACCACCTGGCTCCGTCTATGAGGGTGGCGTTTTCTTCCTGGACATACACTTCTCACCGGAGTATCCTTTTAAGCCGCCCAAAGTCACATTTCGCACACGCATCTATCACTGCAATATAAATAGCCAGGGCGTTATTTGTCTGGATATATTAAAGGACAATTGGTCGCCGGCGCTGACCATATCAAAAGTTTTACTCTCGATTTGTTCCCTGCTCACAGATTGTAATCCTGGTGCGTAACATTTAAAATATCTACATTCCATTGTAAATAACGCTTATTGATCTCTTTTTGTTTTTTTTTTTTGTTGAATGCAGCTGATCCTTTGGTTGGCAGCATTGCCACGCAATATTTGCAGAATCGCGAGGAGCACGATCGAATTGCGCGTCTTTGGACAAAGCGGTGAGTAGAAGGAGCGGCAGATCCATAGATCTAGACCAATGATTCCCCCTCTCTTCTACACAGGTACGCAACATGATGCGCAAGTCTCAGCATTACACACGTACCACAAGCTGCAACAAGAAACGAAAATTCGCAAATTATAAATATATATATTAAAGTACGCTAACTATTAACTTAACAACAAAACATACAAGTCAACAACAACAACAACAGACGACAACAAGAACAACAAAAACAACAACAACCGTAAATAGCTAAACCAAACCCCATTAGAAAAGGGGCAAACAAAATCTTACTGTATTTGTTAATTTGTCATTATGCTAAATACACAAAAAACACTTACGAGTTTCATACATATGTATAATTATTTATGCAAGCAAAAAATGAAAAGTAATTGATTAGTTGCATGTTTAATTTTTTGTTTGGATTGTTTCAAAGACAACACTTAAAAAAACAATCGAAAATACAAATAAAACATACTGAAACTGATCTTTGGCATATGAACTAATCAACTACATAAATAAATAATTATAAATACCATTAGTTTACATTACGAGTATCTGTACAGTGTTAAGTAAAAATGGAGCTAAACAACAACAATCTAACAACAAACAAAGCCTATTTTGGTAAATATACTTAAAAATGCTTAAAAACACAACAACAAATATAACCAATCGTCAGGGCAGTAAATTTGGTAACTGAGCAAATTTTCCATTATTATAAATTCCCATAGAAACAACAAAGAACTCTTGACAAAAGCAAAACAAAAAAAAAAACAAAAACGTAAAAAGACTCGATGTAGAAACGAATTACAGTATATTTATACAACAATTTAAGACACAAATGTTTCCAAATTGCAAAAATCAATTTGATTTAGTTTTTCTTTTAATGTGATATCTGTAAGCGTCAAATTGGTTCTTTGGCTATTCTCGTGCTGTAAAAACTGTGTATTATTAATAAAAAAAAAATGCGAGCAGTAATAAATATTTAAATATGAAGATTACGCAAAAAATCAAAAATTTGCGTAGTATTTTAAACAAAATGAAATCAGAATTTATAATAACATCAGAAACATACATAAAAACCAATAAAAACTTCCTATTATTTTGTAATTTTAATGACTCGATTTAGAGAAAACAAAATAAGAGAATGCATAAGAATAAAGGATAAGTTAATGAGCCAGAAAACTTGAATAAAAACGAAATAAAGGAAATTATTAAATAATGTAAAACACTTCTATTTCTTCGGAAATCTCATTCGAAATGAGATTATCTTTTTTCCCGAAAATTACCTAGAACATTTGGATATCCCTTGGCCAGTTGGCAGCCCTGGTAAAACAAATCGTTTGACATAGAGCTGGCCAGGATCAGAAAGAATTTGGTCGAATTATGAACTAAAGTTCTTTTATTTCGGCTTTTTAACTGACTTTTGTGTTTTTTGCTGTTTTATTCAAATCAAAGTCTTAAGGACTATCTATGATGGAACGGATATTCCTTGAAATGGACAATGATTTTGCGATGTTTCTTTACTTTCTGATCCTTGTGTTGGACACCTGGGCATTTGTGAATGCCAATCGTTAGATCTTTTCATGTGGGCTTAAAAATAGATGTCCTTTTTATATCGTTTAGAATATTGCTGACTGTAACGGTTCATGTCCTTCAAAAATCTGCAAGGATATCTGAGGTATAGTAATTTTATGATTGATTAAAAGTGCTAGGCTTTTAACTCGTCCTAAAAGTATGCTTTTAAATGTGAATTTTTTGAAAGTAGTTTGCAGCTTCAATTTTATTGCTCACCCTAAAAGTATGCTTTAAATTACATCTAAGCAAATAACTGTAAACAGAATTTAAATGGTTTTTCAGTAGTTAACTTACATATTTTTAACCGTTAATATAAGTATGTTTTAAACTTCAAATCGATAAAAGTCAGTAGTTTGCATTTGTCTAGTACATTTATTATTATTTTGCTTGTCAATAGTCTCATGTTTTCATTTCATGTTTTATTTCATAATGCTTAGTTATTCAATATTTTCTCTAAATAAAAATATGCATTTCTTAAAATCCTACACATTATTTATGTTTAATTTACTCGCACCTAATTATAACGCAGCTAAACTGTGTCATAAAATCCATTTATATTGTACATATCATATCCATTGTATAATTGCATATCTATTGGGGAGCACGTGTGGATTGCTGGGGTGCTCGATTTGTTATGTATTATTATGTATGCAATGCATGTGACTTGTTAGTGTAAACTAAATATATATATATATATATATATATATATATATATCTTATTTGCTGTCTAAATAAAATTTATAGCTCATGCACCAGAACGGCTTTCAAAGATGTATGTATTATAAAAATAATTGAATACAGGAATTGCACAATATCAATCATGAGAAATCACACGAAATAATTCCGAATGAAAGTTTGGCCAACAAATTCCAAATGACATTCCTTCAACATACAGATGCAATTATGTAATAAGTTTCCAACAGATACTACACATGTACGTACTTAGCCAACAGACACTACTTCTAACTATATATATATACACATATATATATAGATATTACTTCATATCTAAAATGCACTTGCATTTCTTTTGTGTATAATTAATTGATATATTTAAGGCATTATCGCTTAAAGTACGACGTTCTGTATTAAAACGTGGCTTATGTGGCATTACCAAATTCTTATGCTAAAACAGGAAATTAAGGAATTCGTTCTACGCTCGACGAGCTTTAAAATACTCTTTATGTGTGAGACTCGATCATATTTATGACATTTAACTCTGATATGAGCTCTTTTTTTATATACTTTTCCATAATTTAGCTTATTTCTCTTCTATTCATAGAATTTTATAACATTCGTTTTCTATGTTTTTTTTTTTTTTGTTTTACTCACACATTATTTCACAGCACAATTTCCATTGACAATTGTTAGTATATTGATATTATTAGTTCAGCTGCTTCTCGGATTTCTATATTATTATTATGTATTTTAATTACCCGCAGTCAAAATGTTTATGCATAAGCAAAATTTGTATTTCGAAACCGAGATTGCACAATGAATTGAGTAAAAGCTTCAAGGGGGATACAAAAATTGATTGTTTTTCATCATCAATCGTAAAAGGTTGGAATTTTAGATAGTAGATTAATTATTATGGGCTTATTGGATTTGCAAATGAATCGAATTTTGGCAGCTGACAACATTTGTTCCAATCGATCTGAGCTAAGAATGTTTATAGAGGCTAATTATTAAATTGCGGTTTTCACTTTGTGGTTTGACTGCAATTTTCGGCTCTTAAAAAACAGTCAATTAGCTCTTATAGTGTAAACGGTAAGTGTACAATATAAAATATGCCTATCACAAGGATCTAAGACTACAATATGTATCTACTATGCTTACACAATAAATAAACTATTTATAAATATTGTTTGCAATGCTCCAAATATGAACTTTAGTGAACCGGTTTGAACATTTTGTAGTATAAAAAGATTATTTCTTGTTCTCTACAAGGAAAGTACAATTGAACACTTGGTTATAAGTACGGATAAAGCAGATAGTTGCCGCTTTTAAGGAAATTTTTGTAGTCAGACATAGGGTTGCTCGATTCGATGCACTCATCTTAGGATGCATATATAAACGACTGAACCAGCATAAGACGCTATGTAAGGCATTGGAGAGATTGCACAGGCAATGTATGCTCAGGAACATATTCAACTGTACGACGACTACAAGCGGATCGAAGTCGACTCCTCATAGTCATCGTTATCGTTAATCAGCTCATTGCGATCGTCGTCGATCTGGATCTTGTGGTGCGACGTATTCCGCGTATGCTGCTGCTGCTGCTGCTGGTTTTGGGCATTTGATGGTGCGGCGGCATCTATGGTGCTGCTATTGCTGTTGCTGTTGCCACCTGGCAATATGCTGTAGTTAAGATCTTTCGAGTTGGTGCGGCGATGTCGCAGAATGCTGAGTCCACTCGATGCGGGCTCGCCTAAGGCAACCTGGCTATTCAGATCCTTGGAATTGGTGCGCGAATGACAACGCGATCCGCTGGCAACGTCTGTCTCATTATTAGAATTCTTCACTTTGGCCGCATCGCTCACCACATTCTTGAGCAGATTGACATTCTTCTTGGGATTGCTATGATGCGAGTGTGGATGCCGCAGAAAGTCGGCGTCAAAGCGTATGTTGTTGGGCATATAAATCTGGTCGTAGCTGTGATTGCGCGAATGCTTCTTCACAAAGTGGCCACAGCCGGTGGTCAGCTCATCGTCGTCATCCTCCTCGGCACAGTCCTGCGGCCGCAACTGGTTCTGTATGTAGCGTATCGGCAGCGTTGGATCGTCGCGCAGCGTCTTGTGACGCACATCGTGCGGATTGAGATCCGTGGAGTGATTGCGTGTGTGTGACTGCAGCTTCTTCAGATTCCTGAACTTATCGCCGGCGCCATCTGTAACGCTGCTCGCCACATTGTGATCCTTGGCAAAGCTTCGAATCATCTTCACATCACACGATGCGCTGCGGAAATGCTTCTTGGACTTAGTCTGCGGCACATTGCAGGTATTAGCCGCTGTCAACACCTGACCGCATTTGTCGTAGCTGCAAAGGATCCCAGCTATAACGTAATGTTTCTGATACAGTCAAGATGTTGTGCAGACTTACCCATAGTCCAGCTGCATGGTTCGCGAATCGTTGCGAGAGTGCCGCAGGATATCGGTTGGTATGATCAGTTCACCATGGCCTCCAACAAAATTAGTACCTGGATCGCCGCCAGTCAGCTTCTCCTCAAAAACTACAAAATGATAAAGCAATCAGAATATTTAAAATCTAAAATATATTTTGCAAATGGTGAATGTGACAAGGATGTAACTAACGTTTGTCCAGGCTGATGATGGATCCAATGATGGGATCGCTGGCATTCAGCGGCTTCATTTTCTCGAGCTGCTTGCGCCTGCGCACCAGCCACCAGTCCACAATGAAGATGAAGAGTGCAACCAGCTTAACCGAGGCACACAGACCCACATATCTGCAAGAGAAGAGCGTTTATAAAAAAACGCTGTGGTCTAAGTTACCCCAAAAGGTTGTGCTCACTTGTAGCGGAACTTTTCAATGTCATAGATGAGGCAACGACCGCCCTTTTCACCGCACGACGACTTCCACATGATGCACGTGGAGTCGATCAGATTGCCAAACAGTATCGGCGCTGGTATATAGCCAAACAGGCGAAAGATCACAAATTGCATGCCCAAGGCAAAGGAGCGCTCCTCCTCCGAGACAGAGCGCAACACGATCATCAGCAGCGGCATTTGTGTGGATGCCACAATAAATGTCATAAAGAACAGCAGTATGAGGAATGGATAGATAGTGCGACAGGGCGTGGCACAAGGCCCAGCTGTCGCCACCGGCACCACTGTGACCTCGGCAAAGTCCTCGTTGGCGCTGAGAGCCTGCGCCTGGCTGCCACCCGCACCGCGATAAATGTTGCTCGAAATGTTGGCATGAACACCTAGCCGGAGGGGGCGGAAAGAATAATTAGTATAAGGATTGATTAGATAGATTCCAAGCAAACGAGACTCACAGGCACAGTTCGTGTAGTTTGAGCTGGAGGAGAAGGCAGTGCAGCCGGCATGGCAGGGACTGAAGTAGGTCAAGCCGTTGTTGCCGCAAACGGGCTCCACCTCGCTGGTGAGGCACTCGCAGCCGAAATTGCATGCGGCCGTCAAATTGACCTGGAACGGCTGATCCAGCGTGCTGCCATGCTTGGTGTAATAGGGTATTGTGGTGCCGGCCATTTTGAGATTGTCACAGCCGAGAAAGAAGAGCATCGCATAGCAGGCCAAGCAGATGACGTTCGTGATGAGGACAAATTGAACGGCTCCTTTCGGTTTGAGCTGGAATCGCTTGAGCACACAGCCACCGATGAAGATGCCAATGCAGGCGCCGGGTACGGCAATCGATCCTGTGAAGATGTTCGCTTGGCTCTTGCCCAGACTGAATTGCGTCTCTAGATACTTGGGCAGAAAGACCACGAAGCCGGAGACAATCATCAGTTCCATGCAAGCGCCCAGGCAGGTTACGATGTAAACAGGATTCTTCACTAGTCGCAGCATTGATTGCGGTATATCCTTAATATCCTTGCCATAGCCAGTGTCCACTTTGGGCGGTGGCTGTGCCTCCTCCTCTTTGCTGGTTACCGCCACAATCTCCTTCTTCACCTTGCCCAGGTCATCGGTGGTCACCGTTGCTCCCGAATTGTTGGGCAATGCCAGCTGCACAACACTACTTTTACGTATCTTCTTCTTCTCGCGCGTCAGGACCTTGGGGAAGGAGAAGAACGGCACAGCCACCATGAGCAATACGACGCCGCAGAGCAAGAAGCCGCCCCACCACAATCCCACCCAGCGACGATCACCGGGCGCTGCAACAGATGAGGTATATAGCAAATATATATATATATAGATATTCATTCACTCACTTATCGATATGATGGTGGTGGAGGAGAGCGAGTCCATGTGGAAGGATAGCAGATATGCGCCAAGCAGAAAACCAACGACTGGTCCAAAGGCCGCCATGCTGTACATGCAGCCAATGTACATCGATGAGCTCTCGGTGCGCACATGATCATCCACATAGGTGGTGCCCAAGGTGAAGAGCGGACTGCCACCGCAGCCGAGCAGCAGCTGGGCGAGCACAAACAGCAGCACCGGACCCGTTGTCGACGCCTTGCCCTCGAGACAGTTGTCCTCGCGCAGCGTGTGCGGCGCCAGCGGCTGATTGGACAGACCACTGGAGAGCCGTCCGAGATCCATGTCCTGGTCACGCACCAAAGCGCTGCGGCAAATGTTGTCGCTAGTCTTGTTCTTGATGGCAATACCCGGATTCGGTTCGCCCGTAAAATGCGGCACCATAAACACCAGCGAACCAATGCCCATGATCACGGCGCCGATGCCAATCCAGACTGGAATATGCCGGCGACTGCCTAAGTAGCTGACAAAGATGACAGTTATGACGTTGCCGATCTCATAGCTGGACGCAATCAGGCCCGAATAGCTCGAGGGTATATCGAAGCGTTTCTCAATTGTCGTTATCACCGAGTTGATGTAACCAGAGCTGAGTGCCTGCTGCATCATCACCAGCAGCGACAGCAGCAGCACAAATATCTTAATTCTAGCAAATCTTTGGATGCCATACGGCCGGCAATTCAATATTCCGCAATCCCGCGAACGAAACTCCTCCTCATCCTCATCATCATCCCGCTGATGATCCGCATTGTTGCATTTGCTGGCTGCCGCTGCTGCTGCTGCAGATGGCTGGCGACTGTGGCATTTGAGGACGGCATTATCCAAAGCAGAAGTTGTCGCTGCTGTTGTTGTCGTCGTCGTCGTCATCGCTGATGCCGATGGTGTCGTTGTCGCCATCGCCATCGTCGCTGAGGGTTTGGTCAGTTCACCCATATGGGAGGAGGAGGCATTGTCGTGGGCGGCATCTATGCTGCTATCATCACCGCTGTTTGCTTCCGAATAGAGACCTGTCATCTGGTACATGGATTCCTGTCGCCTGCAATTAGATAAATCAATATCAGCTCCTGCTCCAGTGCGCCGTTTGCCACTCAATTCTCATGACTTTAGTTTTGGCCAAAATATAAATCTTCAATTTGAATTTTGATTGATTTAAAAAATAAAACAAAACATTCACCAATAAAATTTTTGAATCATTTTCAAATTTGACAATAGCATCGATAGCAGCTAACACAATATTTTCTGTTGACCACTCGAGTATCACAAGAGTATCACAAATCAGCTGCATTCCATGCAAATATGTAAATGCAAATATGAATATTTCAATTTGAATTTTCATAACTGACGTAATTGTCATTTTCTATTAGGCAGCTGTGATTGCAAAATAGAATTCTATAAGCCATTGCGCTTGCCAATTCAAATTCAACTCGAAGGACTCACTTACAAAATCAACGGATTCAATGTCAAAAACAAAGGCTGCTCTTTGCCGGAGGCCAACGCTTGCCTTGCTACTTTACTTGGCAACGGTGGCCTGCATACAACCAGCTGCAACCACTTCGCGGAGTAACTGGGGACGAGACTGCGTCAAAGCGAATGTGGCCAAATGGTGCACGTGGCCGACAGACAGACAGACTGATAGACTAAGGGCACGAAAGCTTGCTGGCCTGGCCCTGACTTGTGCAGCAAAACAAAATACAAAAAACCGGCCTCGACTACTCTTGTATCAATATTTTAGTATTGACCGAGTCCTCGTAATCGACTGCCATCGATTGTGAGTGTATCTATGCCTAATGAATTATTGAGGAGCAGGCCAATTGCCTGGCACACCCCAACCCCAATCCCCCAACCCTGTCGCCCCCGGGTAATTACTCGAATGAACGTGGCCTTTGTTTGTTGTTGGAGTCGCTGAGACGCGATAATGTCGCGCGATGTTTGCTCGGCCAGGTGTCAATTAATGTGAATGGGAAATGGGGCCCAGGAAATGCCTTGACTGATGTCGTGCAATTGCACATTTTTCTTTATTTTTGTACTCCTGCTCCTGTTTGTCTCACCTGTGACCTTTGCGATGTGCCGTACCGGTAGCGCCACCCGCCTCGGCATCGTTTATGCAAACACCTGTACCCGAACCTGAACCGCCGATAGACCCGGTACCGTTGCCGTTGCCGTTGCTGCCGTTGAATGTGGCAGCCGATGTGGCAGTCAATGTGGCTGCGGCTGAGCCTGTCGTGCCTGTCACCGTGCCTGCGGTGCTTTTGTTTGCCGTCCCCGTCCCCGTCGCTGGGCTGAGCTCCTGCTCAAAGGATGGATTCGTATACTGCTCTGCAAGTGTGTGCTGCTGCTGCTGTGAACCGGATCTCTTGCCTGACATAATGTTGCATTTATATTTGTAATGCGCCCGATTTCCACCACCATTCAATCAGTTCTTTTTCCCTGCCTGTACTGCTAACTGGGCTTCGTGTTCTGCTTGTGGCATAATTCTGCAAGCCAAAGAGAGAAAATTATTGATTACATAATATAGTAAAAGAGAAATAAAAATAAAATACATTAAATTATTGATTGCATAATGTGGGAAAGAAGAATATCTTTATGTGTGGCTATAATCCAGTGAAGACGAATACCGATTGGAAGAGTTATAGATATAGATATAGATATAGATATAGATATAGATATAGATATAGATATAGATATAGAGATAGATAGAGATATAGATATAGATATAGATATAGATTTAGATTCACATATATTTATTATATAATAATGAAAAGGGACTGCATATGTTTATTTGTGCAGCTCTTAGTAAAAATGTAAGTGTCAAATCTCATCTGTCCGGGCTTATTCGAAATAATAAAAATAATATAAAATGTTGAAATTCTTTACGCGACTTTAATATTATATCCATATTTACATATTTTTCTATATATATAAATATATATATATTTATATAGGTACATATAATGCCAATGAGCCTGCACAGTAGTCACCGAGTTAATGAGGTATGGGAAAACACATCTCCCACAGAAGTCAGACGATGCTCAACAAATGAATAGACGCAAATGATACATATATATACATATATGTATATACATATACATGTATGTATGTAAGTCGGATTGTGCGGATTGCTGTGCGTGGCAGACAATTCGCTTCCGGGAGTCCTGAAGTGTTGCTCCTATTGCGCGACTAATTGTGCCTTAAATCTTTGTGCCAGCTAGCGACAAGTGGCCATGAGCTGCTGCACATGCGACTGCCAACAGAGTGATTACGGAAGGCGCCGGCCTGTCACCACTTTACTGCACCACAGCAGGCAGAACCAGGCAAGTCGAGGCTACGCCTGACAGAGGGGCGTGAGAGCATTAGAAGGATGAGGCTGATGCCGTTTCATATTAAAAATACACACGTTACATTTTATGCCAGACCAGGCCATGTGGGGGCTGTAGACAGACTTGTGTGATGTGCTCGTTTTGGCACAGCAGGACGAGTGGGACGAGGAGGATGGGGAGGAGGATGTGGGCCTATAGCTTGGTACTTTACAGTGGCATGAAATGGATTGGCAACAAAAGACGCAAGACTCGACGTCAGACGTCAGCTGCTGATTTCCCTTTCATTAATATGCGGGTTCCAGCAAAGAGCAGCAGCACCAGCAACAATAGCACTTAAACACGCCCACATTCGACCACATACACGACACACATATACACACATACATATTATATATATAATATTTATAAATACAGTGCTCTCTCTCTACAAGTTCAAGTGCTGATTTATCGATTTTCTTTGTTTGCCTTTTCGTTTTCATTCACTCTTAATTATGGTATGCATATTAACGTTCAAGTTATCGAGCGACCACTGTACTTCGCAATAACCAGCAAGTTATCGATTGGCAACGCCAACGGAAATATGAAAATCAGCAAATGGCCAACATTGTTACACCTGCTGCTTCTTTTTCTTTCTTTTTTTGTTGAGCTAATGTAAATTGCAAATAGCTTCAACTAATTGAAGATTTGCCGTGGCCAAGTTCTTGTTGGTGTGAGCAACGCGTCCGGTGCTTAAGCCGTAATTTACGGCTTCCAATCTGACCCATTTATAGAGGCGAATGCCCGGCTAATCTTTGTTCCTGGCTAAACTCTATCGTCAGCTAAGCACTGCTGCCCACTGAACCAGTTAACCAATTATGTGTCCCTCTTAATGCATATGAACATGTAACCAATCCACCATCACACCACCCACCTCCTCGCTCTCATCCAAAGTGTGAAGCCTACATGCCACATACGTGGCATGGTCTATTCGGATAAACTCGTGCTGACCCACAAATGCTTCAGCTTATGGCTTTCATTTTTTTTTTGGGGTCAGAGCAAAAGTTGTCGCTTATGTCGCATCTGCATCGCATCCGTTGGACAGCAATTTTATAAATTCAACTTCGGCTTTGTTTCCTTTTTGGAGCTTGGCACGCGGCCAATGCAATTTGTTCGTCGGTTAGCTGAGCCCATGTCCCAAAACATAGGAGGAGTCACAAAATGAATTAAATTCATCAATATTGATGGATTATGATTGCATATCTTTCTGCTTCGAGCATTGTTCTCAATTGAAGGCGATGTTTGATGGACAATAGTTACTTCAGTTCGACCGGATATATATATATATATAAATCTATGTTCATATATAAATTACACGTTGCAATTGTGTCAAAAACACGAAGATTTGATCATTGCAAATAGGAAAAGTACAATTTAATTAAAGGCACTCACTGTAAATAAAAATGTGTTTCGATTCTGTTTGAACTGCATTATTCAGTTATCTGAACTCGGTGCAATTTCCAATTAAAAAGATAATGGCTGCAACAAGTCCAATTCCACTGTCCAGTTGTGCAACATAATATCAATTAATTCCAGAGAAAAGTTATTTAATATTATCAGCGAACTGTAATTCTTGGAATTGTATATGGTGAAAGTGCCAAAGTGCCAACAGCGCTAAAAAAAACATCAACTTTTTTAATGGAGTTTACATTTTTCTTCTTCTTTTCTGATAAATTGCGTAGCATTAAGTTTGTGACAGGCGGACAGAGGGCAGCAGTGGTAATGCTTGGGGAGCTGGGGCATTGGTCCAACTGCCCATCAGCTGACAACGGCTGATGGGTTTTTCATGACGCCGATTGTAAAACTTAAATTGCAAGCAGATATTGCATAAGCAATTTATGCAATGTTTTCGTGCTCATAAATAAGAAAAATTAAGCTACCTGCTGAGATGATGATACATGTGTTCAACAATTTGTTTAAAAACTGCTAAGAAAATGCATTTCACTCAAATCGAGTGTTTGTCAAATATGACTAACAGTTAGCTAACGTGAACTCTGAAAGAAACTTGTAAGAACATTTGATAAAACGAAAAAAAAAAACTGTTTTGAAATTGTTGTTGAGTGAAATTTGACTGCCTGTCAAATATAACTAGAATTCAGATAGCGTGAACTTTGAGAGCAACTTGTAAAAATGGTTCAGTGATTAAAAACTTCATAAATAATTTAACATTTAAGCTGTAAATAATTAAGTAATGCTTGATTAACCCACGAATAGCAAATGTCTTAGTTCAGTTAGGAAATACGTGTTACAAAATTCAATGATTCTTTTAATGAACATAACCTATTTTGTTTGCAGAGCTTGCTAGTTTGGCAATATGCAAGTCACGGTGCAGCTGCCAATTTTGAACTTTTTACATTTTCAATTTCAATTTGCAGTATAATGGAGGCAATGATTGCTGTCATTTATATTTTGCATAACTTTTATGCGACACACATAATCCAGTTAGGTGTGACGCACTCCCTGTCAGCGTGGCCTTCAGAGTTGGCCAAATCGAGTGCCATTACCACTGACCACAAATACAATTGCAGATACGCGAACACAAAAGCATAAAGCCAAAGAGAAACACACCCACAGCTCCAACCGAAACAGTTCAGTTCGGTTCAGTTGTAGTACATATATATTTGATTCCGATGGTCGATCGCTTGAAGATTGTGATTAACTGCATGTCAGCTTATAATCGAGTTTAAAAAGTATGCGCAGAACAAAGGCGCCAACATGTTGGTCCATTCAACTTGAATTGGGGATGACTAAGGTGCGACCTTTTGCGTGCACTTCATGCACCGTTGATTATTCGAGACGCAACAATTACAATTACAACAGCAGCGACAACGACACACTCAGTGTGACATGTGACTTTTTGCACAATTGGAAACAATCATGAATTATACACCACATACCATATTGCGTATGAGAGTGTGTGAAGTGAGCGTGTGAGCGAGTGTGAGTTAGACAAAAGTTGGAAACTGGTTAATAGGATTAGTTACTCCCGGTCTCAAGCAACTATGGCTGGTAATTTGATACACTCCATCTAACTGGCAACGTTCGCGTTGTGCTCTACGAGTCATTTGGGTGGGTGGCCAAGCACGTCAACAATATGGAAGCCCCTCGCATTCATTTAGACACCACCAGCTGCACCACATTTACATCAACATCAACATCAACAGCAACAGCAACCCACTTCCAAATCGCTGTGTGGTTTTTACTACAAACTAAAAAGCCTTCAAACTCCAAGTAATTGCACGAATGTCTCAATTGCAACAAATGAGAGCAGCTGAGGGGCGCTTTTTGGGCATTTGGAAACTCGAGATTGCAGTTGGCTATAATACTATACAAAAAGTTACTTTCAGGTAGCGAAAGTCAACATAACGAAATCCGCATTGACCAATCCACAAATTTGCAATTCACAAGTAGTAAAAAAACATATATAATACAACACATTGGAGACCTGCAGTTGTCAATTATTTGTTTGCTTTATATGCATAATATATATGTATAATATATAATATATATACATATAATTAGGTCACAAAGTCAAGCCTTTTTTTAATCTTATGAAATTTCTTATCACAGCTTGTGTGTTTTTCGAGCGCATATTTAATATTTACATTTTGAATACGTAATTCAGAAACTCACTTATCGCAAGGCTGTGTTGAATCTTTACAAAGAAACAAAAAGTTTGTGCGTCATAATTTGATTTCAATGAAACTATTATCAAATCGTAATTAATATAATGAATCCTATAAGCAATTAAGTTGGTCATGCCAATCTTTCATCGATCGATCACGTCTGACAGTTACATTTCATTTAGTAAGTGCATTATTATTACAGCCGCTTCACACTTTTGTTTTTTGTTGAAAATGGAATACGCCATTGTCGGGGTAGAGAAGATAATGTCAGTCTGTAAATTGTAAATTGCCCAACATAATTGTGTACAAAGTTGATGATAAATGGTGTGTGTGTGTGTCAGAGTGTGTCTGTGTGTGTGTGTGCCCTTTCTGTACAGATAGCTACAATGTGAAGCTTGCGCTTATAACCGACTTTCCGGTCTCGGTCTCCATGTACTAGTTTACTTAAAGCTTAGGGAAGTTAACAAACAAACAGGCAACAACAAGAAAAAACAAACCAACAAACCAACAAACGAACAAACGTGCGTGCCCTCCCCAGAGAGATTATCAAGTCATCAATGTCAAATGAAAACGGTCGAGGCTATGCAGCATTACATAAATACATACCCGTGTGTACATACATGTACACATGTACCTATGGTACATAGATGTACACATGTACCTATGTACGCATATCTCTGATCTGGCTTGCGCATGAATAGCAACTTAATCTATATATGGACATACACATAGCTACGCAGCAACAAATGGCAGCAACACTTAAGTCTATTTTTGGACTACCCACAAGCAAATTAATACAGCTCTTAGGCATAAATTCATAATAAATAAATAGTCATAAACTAACTTTCTAGATGTGATTTAGATATAGTCGCTATGCAGGCCAACGAAATGATTCCCCAAGCGATTCTGAGCTCTTTAGCTGGTATGAAAAGGGTCGTTTTCCTAGGGGAAGACCCACAACAAAAATATAGCTCATTAGCTGCATAAGACAACATCGGATTCTAATATTTTAACGTAAATGAGTTAATAAATAACTGTTTTTACTCACTTCACTTATGGTTAAACCTACAAATTTGATCGATTTTTAAGTCATTTGCCTTTATTTAAAAAACCAATCTCAGTCAACTAATATATTCATTGATAGACATTGCTTAAACTCTGAATTGATAATAGGGCCATATTTGTTGCCGTTACTGTATGTATATATAGCTTATATATATATTTGTTTGTTGTAAAGCGACGCAAATGCCATAATTCTAATTGTTTAGTTTTCAAAATGTCCGCATTGTTATCAGCTTGCTTATACAATATATTTTCGTAATTGCTTCGACGAGCAACAGTTTTTTCCATTTGCGCGGATGTGCCTTCAAAAAAAATATAAAAAACATCATCAGCAATGGCAATTTGAAGAAGATGTTGGCCAGCCGCAAGACAAAAATGGCAAAATAGAATAGCAAAAACAAAAAACAAATTGAAAAACAGCTGCTGCTGCGGCTGCTGCTGTCTCATCGTGCATATTTATCAGCACAGTTCCGAGACTCTTATCAATTGGCAAGTGGAATATTCGAGTATTCGAGTATTCGAGCAATAATCATTTATCATTTGCTATCATTATCAGCAGCAATGTATCTTTGAAGTGAGCAAATGTTTCTAGCAGCCCACACTGAGAAGCTGCTTCAAAAGAACTATTTAAAGAAAACTTATAAACTTGAATACTTTTGAAGTGCATCTTTTTGTACAAAAACTTGAATAGTTTTAAGTGTTTCTTTTTATTATTTTAATACGCTAATATTTGACGGGAATTCGCAAAGGTTGGTGTCCAGATTGGCACTCACATAAATATATAATCTTTAATCATTTTATTGGAATAAATATTTAATACACTAAGCAAATTAGCATAATGTTTATATTGTGAAAATTGTCTCTTATTTGTGAAAGTCTGAATAGTTTAAATACTACTAACACAGAAACAAACAGCAGGCAGGCAAAAAACAAATCAACAGTAATAAAACAAGTTTACAAATTAGCTTCCTGTATTCGAAGCGCGCACATTTTACACATTTTTTATATATATATAAATATATATATATATATATATATATATATGTAGGTGTATAATACTATTGCTTACTCGTTTAAAGATATATACATACGCCAGGAACAATGAATGCATTCCGAACCAAGAATAATGTTGCCACTGTAATTATTTTATTCACTTTCCGTACGCTCAGCGAACACTTTTGATTATTCCTTAAATAAATCCATTTGGATTCTAAATGAATCGAGCGTATAAACAATTAAGCAAGCACACAAAACCGAACAACAATAAGCCATAAAAGAAGAATAAAGACGGAAAAAACACTGAATCTTGGCATGACACACGCCCCATTGAATGCGCCAACCTGCTGGACACTTGACGATTGAGCTGCTCAAACAAGTTTCTGTATTTGGCGCTTTGGAGTGGCTTTGAAAACTTTATTTACTTTATTTTGTTTTTAGCGCTTTAATGACCTTTACCATTTTAGCCAAAAGCCGAACAAAGCCAGAGACAGAAAGTCGGACACACACACACGCAGACAGACAGACAGCCAGAGAGACTTACAGTTAAGAACAGTCTCTGACTCAAAAATAAGAAGAAGAAACAATTGCGGAACTTGCACTGTTTATTTAATAGCAAAAAAAAAAGTTGACGTATTTTTATATATTTGAACATTCATCTGATAATCGCATTTTCCCCTTAATTACATCAGCCTGCCAAGACACTTGAGGTTCAGGTTCAGGTTCAGGTTCAATGTACGCCCCCCGAGACAAAGAAGACTGAAGACAGAAGACTGAAGACAGAAGACAAAAGAGTGGCATTTGTGCGTGATCCGCATCATCAGTCTGCTGATAGTCAGACTATGGAATAACCCAGAAGGGACGTGACATCGGCACATATACGCACACATATGTATATATAAGTGATCTTACTGTAGAAAGAAAATATGAAAAACGTGTGCGGCACATTTTGCATTTTGCATGGCAATTAGTTCCACTTTAGTCTTAGCTTCCTCAACTTTTTTGTGTGTTGCATCATAAACCCGTAATTAGAAGCAATTGCACTTTGGAAAATGTTATTACAGCACCTCTGCATATCTGTTCAGATGTGCAATGCATCAAACGGAGACTTCTCCGACCCCATAAGGTATATATATTGATCAGCAATAATAGCCACACTTATTACAGCCTCTTACTTATGGTTTTATATATGAAAGACTATCCAGCCATAAAACCTAACAAATTTCATCTCATATAATAGAGGATCATTGCTAGAAATACATTTGATATTGGAGATGTAAAGTGATTAACAATTGGACCTTTTTGGCAACCTTTTGGTATTGCATACTTTTGGGAAACCAGCCACTTCAATAACCCGACAGTCAAACTGCAAATCAATGCAGAGCATACATGCCACATGTATCTCGATGTAGCAGTCAAGTCAGTTGCAAATCGAATGCACACAAGGTCCACACGAGCTTGCCGTCATAAGTGAGAAGGGGAAACAATTGCGTACAAGTTATGAATTATTGTGCATTGTTTGCTTGTCTCTAAATTTAAAGACACAAGTTTTTTTTATTTATATACCCCTGTAGAGGGAAGAGGCATTGTGAAGGAGACGTCTTCGACCCCATTAAGTATATAAATATATACACTTGACCAGCATCATCATCCGAATCGATATAGCCATATATAGTCTGAACTCATTTATTTTTTTTTTATTAAATTAGTCTTAAAGCTCCGATATAAACCTCATCTGGGCTCTGTGAGGAGCACACAATAATTTCTATTTTTTTGTATATACATATATATCCGATATCAAATCAAAACTGGAATATATAGCGCAGAAATAGAATTAACTTAATTGGACGATAAAATAATAAATATCGTACAGCTACCAGAGAAACAGACGCTCAAAAGATTTATGCTCATTTGATAGCATTATGTTTTTTACCAAATCAATCCAGATCATGTTCCACTATTATATAGTGGCCTAATAGTAGCATAGTCGATATAAAAGCGAGATGAGTACACAAATGTGAAATATTCAGGTCAAAGCCAGTCAAAAGACAGAAAATTTGTTTAAAACGTAGAAATACAAAATAATAATTCTATTTCCGGTGCAAAATCAAGTTATCAACAGGTTGACTCCGTTCCACAAACGTATGCAATTTTTGGCCAGCAACATAACCAGTTCTTGCTGTTTGTGTTTTTTGTTATCTTAAGCAAGGCAATTTGAGTTTTTCCAAACATCAGCTGAGCAAATATCATCAAACTGTGCGTCAATCATTCCAGAAATTCAAATAAACGTCATTTACTCACTTTGTGTGCCGCTGTTTATGAAATATGCATTGCTATGGCTCGATATATATATATATAATGAGATTAGCACTAAATGCAAAAAGAGGAACAGCGCCGACAACGATGACACTGTATAAAATGTATGTGTGTGTGTGTGTGTGTTTAGGCACGCGTTGTGTGTGTGTGTGTATGTGTGTGTGTATGTGTGTGTGGCTGTGTGTGAATGTGGGCAACGGGGCACCAATATGAAAATAACTTTTAGCTTAAACACACACACATACACACACACACATACACACACACATACACACACACAAACACACACAGCCATCCATAGACGCCAAGTCGACGAGGCAAATAGTCGAGCAAAGAACGTGGCAACAGCAACAGACACAAATTTTTGTCGTAGGAGGCTGACAACACTACGACACGGACCGCATTGAGATTATAAATAAATGTACCACACAGCAAACAAAAAACAAAAGTGAGAACATTACAATCGGCCATATCCGACTGCCGCATACTCTGCTGTCAGTCCGAAAGAAACTTGAAAGAGTCTCTCATTAAATTTGGTGATTTGCTCAAGCAATTTGAATATCGATCTTGAAAGTTTCAAGTTTCAAGGGTGTCAGAACATAAAAACAATACAAAGAGTAATCGAAACTGGTTGTCAGCTAGCATGGAGAAATATTACAAATTTCACAAACTATGCATATTAGTCGAACAGTCGAACATGCCGTCCTAACAGGGTATACAAATGGAAGCTGTTAATCTCATTGCTACCCGTACTCGAATTAGAATTGTATTTACCAAAGAAAACAAACAGATAGTGGCCTGATTATAAAGATAGACCCCGGCAACAAAGTTGTGCCTACAACATTTACTAGGCACTATCTGGGCGGCGGCAACAACAGCAGCAGCCAAGGGAAGCTCGCCACTGCCAGTGTTTGTTTGTACAACAACTCAAGCCATTTGCGCATTGTTTATGTATACTGAAAATTAGCTTGAACTACATTCAACTAAGCAGACACAAAATGCACCAGCTAAGCAGCTAAGCAGCTAAGTCTGCAGTCAATGATCCGAAAAGAACAAAAACGAACCACAAAAATACCAACACGAAAGCTTTCTAGTAGCCGAACTCAGTGCTGATGTACATAAATAATACATATTTAAAAGATATTTCTGTAATGGAAAAGCTTTGGCAGACCAATGTGCAATTTTAGCCATAAACAGCTCACCGAGCAATATACAATTTGGCTTCATTTTCAAAATAAATAAATAATTGAATGTGTTTGTAATTTGAAAATTAATTGATAATTCGCATATTGTCTGTGATCTACGGCAATTAAAACTAACAATTTTGAACTTACAAAGTAAAAGAGCAATTAGCAAAATGTGCAATTTGAATACTTATGAATACAGTAATTTTGCATTTGACTTTTGAGTGATTACAATGTGTGTGTGTGTGAGTGGGTGTGTGTGTATGTTTATTACCTGGCACTTATTATCGCGCAGTCACTTCCGGCTTGTTGCGCTTGTGCAAGCGTACAGGAAAATGCAAAACACAAAGGTAGAAAATTCGTTTTAATTGTGCGAATCATGCAAAAATCGGGTAGATTTTATTACCAAATCTTGCTTAGATAAACACGCCACGACTTGCATTTTCAGCAGTGGCAAAACACACACTCACAAATACATATTAAAATGACCTAAATAAAATATGTTTGTACAATTCAAACATGCAACAGGGTAACAGCAATCACACACACATATATGTGCACAAAAATTTACGCTGTTTTTTTCCGGAATAAAAAAAATTAAATAAATAGGTGAATAGTAGCGCCCTAAATCTATTCAAATGGCACTCGACACACAGATTCACACGCACACACATGCACACACACACACGCACACACACACACGCACACACACATATAGTTGGAAAAACGCACAGAAGTTAATTTGTTTGCTGTTGTAGTTGTCTCTGTGAACTTACACAAATTATTATTATTATGTCTTTATTTATTATTTTCATTGCTGTTGTCGTGGCGAGCAAATGGCCAGTGTATAATTATACCCTGCACCCCTACCAAAGACTAACGGGTATATTCAATCAATCAAACTTCATAAAGATCAGCGTAATATATATGAAGCATAATACTCAATATATAAGAAAACTGCAAGCTATATAAGGCAATCGATTTAAACATTTTTAGAAATTATGTTACAAGACAGACAAATTCTCATCTAAATCGACCAATCTTTTGATGCTGATCAGGAATATATGTACCTTATGGAATCGGAAATGCTGCCTTCTGCCTTTTATATATTTTTGCACAACTTCATCATTTTATGCATTTCCCGTGTATTCAGCGAATAAAAAATAAACAGAGTATTTCACGGTCAAGCTCGGCGTTGTTTTTTTTTGTTGTTTATCACAAATTACGCATTGTCTTTTGTAATTTAGTCAACGCCAACTGCTTTCTCCGCAATGTCAGAATCGGAGAAACGAAGACCAGAACCAAAGCATGTAAAAGTGAAATTATTTTACTGTCATTTTGTTGTGGTTTTTTATGCGTTTAATTAAAGCCACAAATTAAATGTCATCACATTAATAAGACACGTAATTCTATTTGTAGATTTATGCGATTCGGTTATATTAAATTTTGGGCATTTAAAGTGACGACTTCTTTTTAAAATCCCATTAAAACACCAGACATTTGTTATTAACTGAAGCGCATGATAAAAGTAAGTAGTAAAATGTAAGCAGTTTGTAAACTGAAATGTGAAGTGCGCACCTTTTCAATTTAATGTGCATTTAATGGCCACTCGAATGGAAAGTTTAGGCATGGGCCCGTCAAATAGGCAAAGCCAAACTAAAAACAAAAAAACTTCTGTTTGTGTTAACAAAAAAAAAATAAAGTATTTTTAAACGCGGCGCCCACTTCCCATAAAGTTCTGTGCCTTTGTTTACGCTTGGCATTAATATTGCTTTGGCCTTTTATGGTTTAGTAGAGCGTAGAACGAAGTAAATCAAATGCTGGTGATGCGATTTACATAGCACCTATAAGGCTGGCTGAGTGCCTAGGAAAACTGATGTATGTAATACAATAATAATATTTGAATTAAGCAGTTCTGCAACAAATTTTTGATTTAGGCAATATTCAACTTATATCATACTAATGAATGGTTAAACAAAATTGTGCTCCAAAATCAAAACTATAATTACGCACGTAGACTTCACATGCTGTTACATAATCTCAAATTGATTTCATAATTAACCGATTAGGGTGTAAAAAATTGTAAATCGAATAATAAATACATTTCCTGCTAGGCCAGAAAACCAAAAAAATTACTTCACTTTGAGTTTTTACTGTAATTAGACAATAGAAAAAACTCATTCAATGATTACAACCATATTGTACAAACACACACACACACACATTTTATATAAGTTAATTGTAATGCGAGGGCTGTTTGTAATGGGCCTAAAAAAGACGAAGGTGCGACTGGGCTCGAAAGCAAAGCCCACAACAAGCCATTAGAGATTAAAGCCAACAACGATTGTTGACGAAGTGGTTGACGTTGAGAATAACTATATGCTTATATGATTATAATACGTAAGATGGCGAAAACCATTGATTACAAACTAAACTAGAACCAACAAAAAGTATACAAGTGCTCCTTATATTCGATGGCGAAAATTGTTGTGGGCTGACAAGCTATTTTTTTTTCGTTAGCTTGAAGTTTTTCCATTACGTTGTTTTAATCGATTTTCCACACATTTTCCTTGATTGTGGGCAACAACAACAACAACGGCAAAATCGGCCAAACATTTTGCTAGTTTGTAAACTTATTCGTTTAGCTGTGAGTGTTTCTGTGTGTGTGTGTCTGTGTGTGTGTGTGTGCCTGTGTGTGTGTCTCTGTGTATGTGTGTGTGTGTGTGTCTGCCTTATTCCCAAGTTTCAGCTTTCAACAATGGCTCTGCTTTGATTGATATTTAATGTCACAGAGTCTTGAATTTAAAATATTCGCTTCTTATTTCGTTTCTTCGACAAATCACGTAATTTAACCAAAAACAAAATCCAACTATTCAAATGCTAATTGACACAATTTCTCAAAGTTAACTCAGCTTGCGAAATTGTTTTCGTTGACATTCAAAAACAAATAGCTAAAAACTTTCATGGACACTAAAAGTCAATAAAAAGCAAGATCTTAAGATCTTTATTTGCGTGCTGATAAAAGTTGTATATATAAAGAATTGACGTTAAACTCTTGCAATATCAGTATTATTAACGTTTTCATAATCAAGTGAGTTTAGAAAATAAGCTGACACATTTGGTAAAACCATATTTCTCACAACAACAAATATTAAAATTTGTTTTTTAACTTTACTCTATATTTATATCTACTCTATATATATTTTGTGTTTCCCATTTTCAACCTGCCAATACTAGAAAACCTGATATAAAGTCACTCACCTTTTATGCCATATTTAAACAGTTTTATCCTTGAACGATCGTTGAAAGCAGCCCAATATTCGCTTAATTATTTGTTTTAAATCTCGTTTCGTATTTGGGTTTTTTTTTGTTTTTTTGTAAAGTAAATATTTGTGTGTTTACGTAATTTTTTTTTTGCAATTTGGGAAAATTTCAAATTTCTCTTTATTGGCGTTGAATAAATATTTGTGTTTCTTTTATCTAATGCATTTCGTTGAAAGATATAGATATATTTATGTGCATCACTCAAAAAGAATTGCTTTGAAAGACCACAAATACAGACACAAAAACACACACACACATACTCTTTTCTGTAGTGAGCGAGAATCGGTTCAATAAGCAACTCGAAACAGCGAGAGAGCAAATGAGCAAATGAGCTAACGAAGCGACGATCGAAACGGAACCGGTTTATATTTTCTCAATGGTTACTTATGAGATAGACAAACACCGTTAGATCTGCGACTTGTGTTCATTAATATGTATGTTGATTTTTGCGAAATATATATATATACATTTTTTTGTTTTGGCAATAGCGAACCCAACAGGTCCGTCGACTGCTGTTGCCAGTCAACTAATTGTGAGCTGGGCCCAAAAACGTGCAGAACTGGAACGCCAAAAGGAATGAAATGAAGAGAGCATCCCAGAGCTAGATATATAGTGGGGCAGAGAAGAGCGGGGAGGGGTAACACTGAGGCAGCCAACCGCAAGAAATGGGCACAGCTGCTCGAATATTGGGCCACAGCACCTATAGTCTACGTGTGTGTGTGTGTGTGTCAGTCTTAACATAGGAAATTAAATCTCTTGTTGGGCGTTTATACATTATATATTCAGGCGAACTACACCTTATGTTTATTTGAGATCAAACAATTTATAATTCGTACAAAAATTCTTCAAAAACAAAATTGGATTTTGCAATTTGTATACAAATATTTTGGCACATGTCTGAATAATTTAAATAATTGAGCGAAATATTTGATTAAAAATTCATACAAATAAATGTGTTCTAAAATTATTGAAAAATTTTCTCACGTTTGCGCATTTTAATAATTTCATTAGTTTATTGAACGCTAAATGCTGACTCAGATAAATGCTTAAAGAACAAGTAATCTGTGTGGTTGTCAGTGTATCTCAATGTGTGAAAAACCCGTTTTCTCTTCGTCGCCTGATCTGATTGCAGTTTGTTCAACGGCAACACGCCAACAGCTCAGCAAAAAAATAATACATATAAAAAAAAACAGATGACAATACCAAAAAAAAAAAAAAACCAAACGACAAGTAACCAGCTTACGTATGCCATGACCAAACTCAAGAACTCGTTACAAAACGAAAGTGGATAGGATGAGAATCAGATAAATATATGTTTATACTTATATATACTTTACAAAATCAATAAGAAAAAGACACTATATGCTATTCAGAAATCATTTTTTTTATCTATGAAGAGTGAAAACTTTTTTTTTTATTCGTACGTAAGCATTTTTGGGTATTTTATGTATTTTAAAATGCGCTTGAATTAAACTGAATGCCATATTAAGAATAGCCATAATCTTAAAATGGAATTTCGTAGTGACCAAAAAGTCTTTGGGACTTATTCGAAGCCGTTGTCTTTTCTTTTTATTTCTGTCAGCAGTGAAAGTGGAAGCTTAATAAAGGGCGTCATTTTTGGGCATAGATGTCAATGTTCAAATTGTTTCTTTTCCATTAAGAGCATTTTATAAACAAATTTATGCATTCCAAAACATGTGCGTATAAAATTTATACATTTATTGATTAGCACAATTAATACTAATATATTTCAATGTGACGTGCACCGATCAAAAGATTTTTATACTATCCGGAATACGATCACGAATACTCTTTAGAAGCAGCTGAATTTAAAAGTTGTGAACTTTTGCTATTATGAGGCATTTTTAGCACATACTTGGAAAGATTCACGCATGTCACGCTTACAAACAAAAATACATCAAGCACAGATCGATGAAAGAGAACACATATATACACGTGTGTTTAATATTTAGGTAAATATAAATATATGTATATATGTATGTATTGACATTGCCAAAGCACTTAGCGTTCACTAACACTAACACAAAAGTATGTGCGACTTTGTCTAGCGAAGAACGATTATGCAAAAACAAATCAGTTGGCAACTCAGAAACAAATCATACGAGATTGGCAACACCAAAGATACCCTGTATATCGGTTAATCTATGTGCATAAATTTAAGTTGTCCGAAAAAAGGGTTGAAAAAGAAATAGCATACATCTAGTATGCAAGTTCTTTGAAGAAAAACAAGTTTACTGTTAATATAATAGACCACTGCACAGACGATGACTGTGCACAGCTGACAGTTGTTTTATATGCTTTCCTAACATAAAATTTTATAGGTAAAGGGTGCAAGAGAAAAAAAATGGACAACGCGAGCGACAACAAAGAAAAACCTTTGGCGTTGTGGGGGGCAGCTAAGACGAAAACCAAAAAATGAATCTGTAACAAGTGCGACAGCAAACGTAAATACACACACACATACACACGCACACACATAAAATCATACACACACGTTAAATGTACAACTGTAGGGCAAAACAAGTCTTATGGAAGAGTAGAGAGTGGGGGGAAGCAACAACACACAACATATGACTGCGAGCTAGACAACAAGAAGAAACCAAGAAGCAAGAGACGAGACACGTTTATGTGTGTATGTCATGTATAGGTGTATATATTTTTATATGTAAATGTATGTGTAGGTGTTTTTGTATTTAAGTATGCACACACACATTGAAAAAGAGTCGCTTGCAACAATGGTAAGTAGATTAAATGCTCAAAATCACCTTGCATTGTTTGCATTTGTTTTTTTCTCAATTTTTAAATGTTCATATTTTTTTTTGTTTTTTGTTGCTGTTGGCTGCATTGTTTTTGTTATTATTGTTTTGCGCAGCTCTCTTTAATGCTGCCTTTCTCAATGTGCACACACGTGTGCAAACACATACACACAAACACACACACATGCAGCTCATGTGGTTTATTTTGTTTCGCCTGCAGTTGCATCACTGTGTGTGTGGTGATTTTTAAACCGAATTCGATTTCGCTCGCCATCAATTAATTTTACCTTATTTGTTTTTTCAGCTGCTTCGCGTAACTTGTTAATTTATAATGAAATATAATTGTTTATCGGATAGAATTACTGTTATGTTTTTATTTTTGCTGTTTGCTGTTATTATTATTATGTTATTGGGTGATTGACCCTTTAATTGCACATGATTTACGCTTACTTTTATTACACAAATGCACTAAACACTTTTGTATAAAATCAATTAATTTTTTGTTACTTTTGCAATTAATTATAAATTAAGTGTTGCACAATGTCTCTTCACATCTCAACCGCTGCGTTGCTTAAGTTTTTTCTATTTTGATTTTTTTTGTTTTTGCTTAAACAAAATAGTGCGTCAAGTTGGCATATTTATTTTCAGCAAAATCAACGCGCGCACCACATCCGTACCGTACGAAATCCAACAACAAATTAAAAAACAAAGCGGACAGTACTGCCAGAGTGTGTGTGGAGATAAACATGATCAGGTGGCATCTCCATTGTTGCTTGCGCAGCTAACTTCACGTAACGCAATATTGCGTTAGCAGCCAACTTCACATAGTATTGCATTAACGACTACTGTTAACTAACTTGGCGGCAACTGTAAGCGTATTTGAAATGTGTCTTCTGATTTGAAATGTTATCAAATTTATTTGTATAATAATTTATAGGTCTACAAATACATGTGATATTTAATGAATACTTATGAGATACTTATTGAATACAATAGACTTACGCGAGCCTAAGAATGTAAATGAGACCAGTAATAATTTGTTATATAAATGTGAAGCTTACTTTGATGGATTGATTTATTACATTATTTTTGAATTTTAATCAAATCTGGAATCGAAGCGGGTATTTTGCGCACTATTTTAAGTATTTATTCGTATTCGTAGAAATGGCAGTAAGTTTACTTTGTATATTTCAGTCCCTTAGATATCAAATGTTTATCTTACATTTCTGCGTCTTTTTTGTTATGCGGAGACTCGCTTGGGGGCACGTAGAACCACCAGGCACCCAAGAAGAAGAGCACCGAGCAAACCTTGCCAATCAACGCCAGCAGCCACATATAACTGAAAGTCGAACACATTTTTTATAACGATTGCAACTAATAAGAAAAATAAATGCTACTCTAAACCAACCGACTAATGTAGAAATTATCGTAGACCAAGCAGGCGCCACCAGCCTGCTCGTCACAGGACTCGTGCCACAGGATGCAGGACTCGTCGATCAGAGCGCCAAAGATCAGCGGAGCAGGTATTGTGCCCATCAGACGCACCTTGATCCACTGCAGGCCCAAGGCAAACGAACGCTGCTCATCATGAACGCATCTGCAAATAGGAAACTCAGTCAGCGTGATCTAGTTGACTGAGACTGCCCGACTAGCAGATACCCAGTAGCAATGTACTAACTATTAAACTACTCACCTGAGGGTGGCAGACAGCGCTGGCATCGTGGCCAGAAAAGTGAAGAGCATCAGGAGAAAACAGAGGCCAATAAAATAGGGCAAACTCTGGCACTTGGATACGCACATCACATTGGTCGCCTCTGGCTGGATGAGGGAGTCCACTATGCAGCTACAGTTGCTGTATGTCTTCAAGGTGTCCAGTTGCTGCTCCTGGCCGCAGCCGGCGAAGCAGGGACTATAATACATGACGCCATTAGCGCCACAAATGGGATCATAGTTGCCACGACTGCAACCACAATTGGCATTGCAGGGCGCCTCCAGCTCCCAGATTTGCCCACTGCTCAGCTGGCCTGCTGGAGCATATGGAGTTGTTACGCCTGCAAAGGATGCATTGGGGCAGGAGACAAGGAAGCAACTGGTGAAGAACGTGGCCACCACGGTGGCCAGCAGACATACTTTGATGATGCCGCCGCAGGCCAAGTTCAGCTTCTTCACCAGATAGCCGCCCAGAAAAGTGCCGCCTCCACCCGCTGGCACCGTTATCAGACCCATAACCAGCGCCGAAATCACTGGCGATATGCCAAATTGATTCTCAATTTGTTTGGGCAGAAATGCAGCGAATCCCGCTATGACCAGTCCCTCCGTAGCGCCTGCCAAGTTCAGGAAGAAGAATGTCGGATTCTTGAAGAGCGCGAGTATCGCTTGGGGCAGCTCGCCAAGACGCCGTCGCCTCTGCTCCGTTTTCTTTGGCCCCTCATCCAGTTTTGGTTTTTTGGTGTGCGCCTCCGATATTTTGGCCAGCTGCAACTTCTGCGCACCGGGCAGCGATTTCGGATAGCCACAAATGGGTATTGCAATAAGACAACAGATCATCGCGGCGAACACAAAGCCAATCCACCAGGCACCGATCCACACTTTGCTATCGCTCGTCAGGCTTAGGCTACAAGATAAACACAAGATTCCATTAGAAGATCACTAATAACTGTAATGGATGATTACTTTATTTAAATATAACCTTATTAGATATTTTAAGAACATTCTGGCACAGCTTTGCTAAGTTTTTCATGTTTCCGGGTCTTGGTTTAATATTTTAAGTTGATCATCAGATTTATAGTAAATGAATTTGTGCAGATCTTTATTTAATTCGATTTGCTTATGTTTTGGCCAAGAAATCACATCATTAAATGTATTATTATTGTGTACGTATACGTAATAATGTAATGTGTAAACTGGTTAGTTGTTAAATGGATAAAAGGTGTATAATGAAGCTGTTCAAAAGTATGTAACAAGAAAGCATCTGCTCCCCATTTAATATCGATAACTGTCCCTGTTTAGCGAAAATCGATACCAATCCGATTTGTAACAAAATGTATGATGCAAATATAAAACAGGGTATCATTGTCTCGACATACAAAATTCTTGTTTTATACACAGATAGGTTTCAAAGGGATCATTTCACAGTGTATTGAATTAGATTCCCTTCCCATGAGTTAAACTTTCGATCAGTTTTGTCACTGTCGAGTATTTAACTTTTTATTAACGCATATTTTCTACAAATTTCACATTTGTTTAACTAAAACTCCTTTTTGTGGGTTTGTCTTCTTCTTCTTTTGTCTAGCCTATTTGTATTGTCTGCTTTGTGCTCGTGTTCGCTGCTTGACTCGCTAGCAGCTTCGCTGTTTTCAATGCCGGAAGCAGCCGTAGATCGTCCGCCCACAGATTTTTTTGTGGTCAACTTTTTGCCGATTTGATGCCTATTTGGATGATGACCAAAATCAAATACTTTGCTCGTTATATTTAAATGATGTTTTGATTTTACTTTTTGTTATTACCATAATAATTATTAACTCTAATTCTCTTCCGTTCTTTCTCCTTTGTTTGCAAACAAACATTTTTTGAGTCTACAATAATTTTATTGCAGGCGTTGCCATTATCTACATGCTGTTCACGTGCAAATAAATTGTAATACAGTTAATTTACATTTATAAGCCAAGTGGCGTACTTTGTGTGCTTGGCACATAAACAAAATGTTTTCAGTTGGCTTGGCATAATTTACTTGAAGGCGACGACCGTAAAAGTGGCAACCAGATTCAGCTCCAACTTCCGTATGACTTATGGCATCACCTTGACAATAAGTCCCGTGGTTTATCCGTAACCCCCTCCCCCGTTCCCAACCCACTCTTGCAACGTTTGGTATCAAACAAATGCCTCTCGTTCCCAATTTCCCATTCCCCAATCCCCATTCGCACCTTATTTGCTCGTTGTCAGCACGAAATGTTGTTTTATTAGTCTCCGGAGATATTTACGCTACGGCGTGCTTTGTGCTTGTGGCATTTGCCACATTCCCGTTCCCATACCCATTCCCATTCCGATTCCGATTCCCGTTGCCGTTGGTAACTCACAGAAATAAGCCAATGCAGGAACGATGCCAGGCCCCCCAGGAAGCCACCATTAAAGCCATTTGCCCGCTGCCCACACGATTAATAACAATCATCACGGGTTTTATCTGTTGCTCAGTGCGTTATCAAAGCCCTACACATATTGGTTATTATATATATATATAAATATTTATATATATGTACATATATATTTATATACACTTACTCAGCAGCGTTCACGTTCACGAAATCCGTATAAATGAGCAACAATTGACCGCCCAGAACGTAGCCAATTGCGGGTCCAATTATGGCCATCGTATAGTAAATACCTGTGAACAAATAACAAATGATTAAATAATACCTGTTGACAAATATTTTACATATTCATTGAGGCACTTTCGATTGTTAAATATACGCTTATTAATATATTATTAATATAATATTTAAGTTCAAAATAATGCCTGCAAAGCCCAGATCTACAACAAGTGAGAATGGAATACTCTGATAACAGTTGATAACAGGTGGCAGTGGGGGGTGGTGCGGCAGGGGTTGGTTGTCATTCGTGGATATTTGGAATTTTATGACTCTAACTCTAAAATTGTGTCGCCTTGGCTAGAAGTAGATGTAGTAAGCTAGGCAATCCTAGCAAATCCTCAATTAGACAAATATTGTTGGGTATATATATATATATATATATCTATAAAAATACAATTTCAAATTAAATTTAAATTAAGATTTTAGAAATATTTACAATATTCATTTCAATTTACAGTTCTCTAACTTCGCACAACTTTGGGACTCACAGAGCAATTGCAACAAATTGTTGAAGCTAAACTGGAAATGGTGCGCTTTGAATATGCCAAGTAAATTAAAATACATTCGATTGTGTTTACTTTGGGTTGTCTAACTGGGAAGGCGGGCAACTTATTTAGTCAGCCTGGCTCTTTGGCTTGGTAACGGTTTTTGGCAATAAGTCGATGCATGTTTTATCATTTGGCTGCATCTTAATTTGCATGACAATGCGCAAAGGGCGCCCTCAAAGTGGCAAGTGGCAACTGTAAGTATGGAGAGAAGGGGGGAGTGAGGGGCGAGCACAAATTTAATAACTAGGGGGCGTACTGCGAATGTGTGTTTGCACATTATCCTTTTCGACTGCTGCCGCCAGGCAAGAGCAACAAATAAATAATAAAAAAGAAGAAGAAAGTAAAAACAAAAAGGCAAATAAAGCGTAGACAAAATCCCCAAAAGCGAATTTCAATTGTTTCAATGGCAGAGACGACATATCCATTGCTGGACGGGTTTGATAATTCCGATGCCGTTGTCGGATGGCGCACGATAAACTTAACTAAGAGGCAATAAATTTCGCTTGGCTGTCCTGGTTGGCCCCTGGCTCTGTACTGAGCGCCAACATCAGACCTGCTTCCTGGCAGCCGGCTGAGTCAGCAACAATGCCTTTAAAATTGGGTCAAAATGGGAAGACGCAGATGTGGCAGCTTCCCTGAGTTCTATCTCTGATAAGCGGCGGCGAAGAGGGGCAGATTAGAGGATGGGATTTGGGCATGGTGTGGGAGCAAATAGTGAATAGTATTTACTTCCCCTTTGCAGCCGGCGTTGCTTGCCAATATTGCAAATAAAAATAAATATGCATGTGTGCGAAAGTTACTTGTGTTTGAGCAGACGGATGGAGAGAGACAAAAGTTTGCCCAAATGTCTTATCAATGAGACAGTTAAACTTACCCAAGTAAACAGATGACATCTTTGTGGATACATTCTCATCCAGATAGGTTACACCCAGCGTGAATAGCGGCGAGGCGCCAGCGCCATGCAAAAGTTGAGCAGCAAAGAACAGCCACACCGTCCAAGTTAAGCTCTCACCCAACTCCAAATCCAACTCCAAATCCAACTCCAGCTCAGCAGCAGCCGTGACTCCTCCTCCACATTGCATTGTCGTCTGATTCGCCAGGCCATCCCGCTCACAGATGTTCGCCTCGGCAATTGTCGCCCGATAGTTGCCGACCAGAAAGTGCGGCAACGAGAAGATCAACGAGCCCAACCCCATCAGCAGCAGACCAATCGCAATGAAGCACGGCTTGGATGCACCTTTCCGTCCGCCATAGTATGTCACCGGCACCAGGCAGACAAACGAGGCCAGATCATAGCCACTGGCCACCAGACCCGTCTGCCTCGAACGCAATCCAAATCGACGCTCAATTGTTGAAATGTTAACATTGACAAGTCCGTTCACGATTAGTCCTGCAAAGATTGTTATTTACCATTAACACAATTACGTAATTCATGAATCTCCAAAGAAAATTTATTTCTTTCTTTCGTTTTTATAATATTTCAAAAAAGTTTTGTATGTTTTGAGTTTTTTTTATTTTAATTTGGTTTTTATAACAAATATTAGCAACTAAGCCTTGATAGAACTGCCAAAATAAATCTAATTCATACTCTTAGACCTGGATTTAACCCCCATTTCTCTTTCCCCTAAGCACATTACAAGGATCAACCCTCAACGCTGGTGTCATAAAAATAAAAAGAGGCGAGACCAGCTAAGATGATTTTACGACTTTGGTGGCAAGTTGTCAGAAACTGGAATTGTCCAGCTACATCAACAGATTGCAATACAATATCAACTGACAGCAGGATGCGGGGGGCAGGAGGATGGGGAGGGATGTTATAAATTAAATATCTTTACGACAAATTGATTTTGTCCCATAAATAATATGTTTATGTATTTATGTGAGGTGCTGGACTCATTGTGTCGCTTGGAATATGACATTGGCGACAACAAATTCAATTTATTTTCCAATAATCGACCTGCTTGAAAAATGTCCTTTTAGTCACACTCTCATACACACACACACACTCTGGACAGGATTGCCCCCGGAGCGAAGGGCAGAGGAACAGGAACTTAAATGTCTCAAGCACTCATAAGTCATTTACCCCTGAAAACAGCAATAATATGGATCAATTTCCTTGTGGGTAATGCGGATGTGACAAACTCTCTGACAAAAAAATAAAGCCCCAATAAAAAATGAGAGTTGGGCCTCGATTTGAAGTGAAGTCGCCTGAAGTATGCTCGACTTTGTTGCATACGTGACAATCTACGGGTTTATTAGTTACATCTACGAGTTTCCCACACACTTAAGGCTATTGTGACCTCAATGGAAGTATCCATTTAATTAGTCGCAAAATAATTCAAGTAAAGAAAATATGCTTTTTCTAATTGACAAATTTGCTGGTGTTTTGTCATCTAGATTGATCGACAATTAATATGCAAGTTTTTCTGTAAGAAAGTTTTAGTAAAGAGTGCTCGTCTAGGAGATACCCTGAAACCAGCAGTTCAACTTTTTACATCGATTAAAAAAATGGTTCTAGTTTTGCTTCAATTGTGAAAATGTAATAAATTTTAATGGCTTTCTGAAGGCACTGAAGGAATATCAAAGGTATTCTCAAACTGGTTGCTCAAATCATATACATACATTAAATATTTCCGACATATTTCCACTCGCTTTGATTATCATCTTGCAATTATACTCATCTACATGGTTGTTCATTATGAAAACAGATTTTCTGTATTTCTTATCCAAACTTGATAAAATCTTTACATTCAATCAATAATACGTTAAGATATACATTTTTGAATATAAGAATAATTCTTCCGAATTAGGATTTTATGTTACTGTCTGAAATGGAGTTTTAAAGACATTATCAATAAAATGAAATAAATAAAATAATGAATTTCAGAAATATATGACCAGAACTTATATATTTAATTTTAATTCTCAAGCTCTTATAGTCTCTGAGATCGTCTGGTTTATGCAGAAAAACAGACGGGAACTGCTAAATCAACTCGGCTTTCGATGCTGATCAAGAAAATATATACCTTATGTATACTCGTATATACTTTCTTTTGTAAATAAATAAATAAAAAATATTTGTCAAAAGTTCTTCTATATAAAATTAGTTTTTACCCCTAAAAAAATTATATGTTTGCCTAATTTTATTCGATGGTTGTTTCTAAATCTTTCGGTCGCTGGTACACTTAACAACGATTCGAACTTCAAGCCCCCGCCAAAAAAAGGCGTAATTTATTGGTACACGATAATCTCACGCCCTGCAAATGAAAAGAAAATAAAGCAAGTGGAAAAGAGGCGAAAAGAGGCATCATATAGAAGAGAGCAGCGACGCTGCAATCCAAAATTGTTGCGGATGATTTATGTTAATGCCATGTCAACTGATTAATATTTTCGGTCACGTGCCGCCATTCATAACCGTCCGGCTATGTTATGGGCAAACACACACAACACAACACACAAACAAAACACAACAAGAAGCAGGGAGAGCTGGGAGAGATTTATCGCAACACGCGACCTGGCAAACATTTGGAGGATAGGGCTTGTCATCGGATTTGACACCAGTCCAAAGAGCTGTGTGCCAGGAAATGCGCTCACGTAGCACAATGTGCAATGTGCAACAGATGCCAGGCGGCAATCCATGCATACTACTAGACTATAATCTGCCTGGCTTGTTGATAGCACGCCCAAGACATAAATACTACTACTACTATGGTGCTACAATGGCAGCCATTCGAGTCGAGTGCTAGTCCCTGGAACACTGCCTAATCCGGGCCATGCCTGCGCCAATATTTTGCGCAATTGCTGAATTTTAATTAACCACATGAATATGGATCGGTGGATAGCTGGTGTGGGTTTGTCACCACTACCAGCATGTTGAGAGCACACTGCTCTCTGATTTATGCCCATGACAACAACGAGTGCACTCACTGCACTCACTCACCAGCCGTCAGTAACCATTCAAACTATTCACAGCAACGCCACAGTTTTGAGTTTTGAGGTTAATGCATCCTCCGGCTATAGTATAAGAAAAATAACAAAAATGTAGCGTCTGTTGACTGCTCGGGGCTGATATTAATTATTAACTCGCTTCCCATTCAGTAATGTGCGCCAATCCCCAATCCCCAACCCCCATCCACCGACCATTGCAGGCGCTTATCTGTTGCACACAGCCTTCGGCTCGTGAAACTCAACTCAAGCAGCAATGCCTGCCCAGCGATGCTAATGAAGCTATTGCTCCACCCCTCCTCCTTCCACTTTTACCGTTCACTTCTTAATTCAGGTTGCCACTAAGTTTGTTAAAGATTCCTGGGCATAGGTAAGGTCCTGGCTAACAGGCGTTTAAGTGGCCCAAATTGCATTTATTGGTAAGTCTGTGACAGAGCTTTAAGTAAACGAGGCATTCTTGAATATTCGGAATACACTCTGAACCCATTAAAATTGGCTAAAAAGAGTATAATGGTTTTGCGCAAAAGTATGTAACGGGAAGGAAGCGATATCGGCGGATCTCAAATATTGAATACAAATTCTCGTATAACCGGCGCAGATCAAGTTTATTTTATGTTATCGATAATTGTCTGCGTTACATTTAAAAAAAAGCATTAATTGTAAAGGCAGATGATTCTAATTGATATATAATATACATATATCGGATAAGCTATAGTCTAAAGAGTATTATCATAATGATCTCACTGCTATTGGTATACGTAAATTTAAATACTTTTAGTTTTTATATTACTTGATTCTTATGCCAAAATTTAACTTATTAATTTTTAGCATTTTGTGCACTAAAAAAATAAAAAAACTCCACATTACAAAGATTCAAATTTCTGTTTATTGTTTTATACGCGGAAATCATTAAAAATGGGCACAAATAACTTGCAACATGATTCAACGAGCCCATTATTTACATGACTCTCTAACCCAAATTAAATTATCTAGATAAGATAACCGAATTTGATGTCTATTAGATAAGATTGTAATGTGCTTTAAATTCTTGCGCTGTTCAAATACGTTTCCATTTGCTATCTTCTACAACTTACAAAACAACTTTGAAATTATTAAAAAAAAATATAAATATATAATTAATAATAAATGTCGATTTAGTTTGCAAAATATTTGGTGTTGCCGATCCCAACACAGATATTCGACAACAATATTTATGCCTTTCTAGAACTCATCTTTTGTGAACAGAAAGAGGCGGATATATTTAAAGTTTCATCAGTTACAAACTTAACGATAAAATTAAAATACTTTAAGGTTTTATTTTTTTTGTGTCAAGCAAAATCGTATTCAACTTATTTGTACATTCGCATACCCAAAGTGAAGAATTTGAGACAACCGAATGTGGGCGGATCAACGAGACGGGGCTATTAAGTGAATTAAGCACGAGCCACAATGAAAATTTAGTGTGCCGATATTTGCTATCCCCTACCCCTACCCCCTGTCCCTTAACCCCATATCCCCGCACGCACTCACCTTGCAGTGCGCCGCCCCAGCAGAGCCAGAAGAGCGCCCATTTGGCGGTGCAGAAGCGTTGCAGCCACTGTGGCTGGCAACGATGCCAGCCAAATCGTTGCTCCTGTCCCTGTTCCTTATCCGTATCCGGATCCGTGCTCGTACCAGCAGCGCTGCCCACACGGCTCGAGCGTGCGCTATTATTGTTATTCATATTGCCATTGGGGCATTTGGGTGCACTTCCACTTTCCAATTGGCAAATGGTTGACACATTCGCTTCCTGAGCAGAGGACATATTCGAAATGAAGTTTGAGGAATATATGAATCTAATACAATTAACACGCACTGCGCAACTGCTGCGATCCGCACCGAACGAAGCGCCAACTGCAACTGAACGCACAGATTTCAATTGTGAGCTCAGCCTCAGCTCTTTAGCCTGATGCTCGACGCTTAACAGCGCAGGACTTAACATACCACATAACGGCGCTGCTCTGTTAACAGCCCCAAAAGCAACCCCAGGCACACACACAAAAACATCTATGTGTGTGTGTTTATATACAGTTTCTACGCCCGCTTCCTTTGGCGTAAACAAAACATCGAAATACTCGAGACTTTTATGAATGAAATTGTTTTCGCTCATGCGCCCTTCCCTCTCCTTCTCTGTCCTTGTGTTATTGTTTTTTTTTCGCATATCAACAGTTGTCATGTTATTTGATTTGATTTTAATTTACAAATACCTGCAGCGAAGAGCATCATCATCGTCATCATAAGCACACTTGTTGTGTTTGAAAATATTTGATTGTGTTTTATAAATTATTTTCAATACTTATACAAGTATTCAATTTAATTTAATATTAAATATATTTTTCATATCCCATTACCAACAAAATAAAAAAAACACTTGTACACTTTGTCTTCATTATAACTTTCAAAAGTTTATTTAGTAAATTTTTAGTAGTTTCTCTTGGTTTACTAAATGTGAGCTTAAATTATAATAAGTATGTACGCATAACTTTGTCAAACCATTTTGAAAACCAAAAAATATGTTGCCGTCTTCGATATTTGTCTACACTCTCAAGGAATCAATGTAACAAGTGATTGGAATTAAAAAATTAAAAAAAAAAATAATAAACAAATAATTCATTTACAATGTGAGAAAGCGAATCCAACAAGAAATAAGCCAAATTCTCAAAGCGATCTGTGAGCACCAAATAAAAACGTATTATAAATTTGTAAATTAAGTACGATCGAAATGTTCAAGTCATTGCAAATAAATTAACTGATAAACAAAAACAAAAAACTTGCAACATTAACAACAAAAAAATGATAGAAAAACTAACGTTTTAGTTTTTACGCGTAATTAGTTCAAATGGAGCTTCATCTAACACAATTATCAGTATTTACAAGATCTTTATAGATACATTTATATCATTTGAAATATGTATGAATATTTATATTCAATGTGTTTTTGTTTTTTTGTTTTTTGTTTTTAATACGAATTGGCATTTTGAAAAGTTGCATAATATTTTGGGAATTTGCATGCGACTACGCCGAGCATTATCAATTTGTTTGGATATATATATGTTTGAAATTGGTTTACAGTTGGGTTTTTAATCGTATTTGTTTGTTTGTTTGTTCGCTTTGAGCGAAACTTGTTGTTGGTTACTTAATTCGTATGCTTGGTTTAACATGGATACAGTGAGTGGGCACTACGACAAATATCACATAATGAGATCAATTGGATTTATTTTGGGGTTTTGTTTGTTTTGTTTCGTTTCGTTTCCGTTTTTCGTTCTTCTTCTCTTTTTTTTTTAAGTATATATGTATGTAAGAATGTACGATGTTGTTTGAACTTAAAATTGCTTACTGATTGACTGGTGGTGGGCTTATCATTCAATTATCGTAAATTATAGTAAACCGATTTAATCATTAATATATTTATATGTATATATATATATATATATATGTACATCCAAACAAATTGGCATTAACTAAGCGCAGCCGTTGGCAAACTGACCAACACAAGTCACATCATAAGTAATTGCCATTATTGAGGTCAATTGTTAACATTGGTTAAGTTTTTATCTTTCGAATTGGGGTTGCAAACGTATTCGATATACAATATACAAACTGATTGCTCCTTAAGTATGCATAACAATTATAAAAGTATTAACATCTGGTTGGGTAAGTACAAAATTAACATTAATTCAAATACAACTTTTCAAAGCGCCAACTCAACTCGAGTTGTTCGTAAGTTTCATATTCATATTTACTATATATATATATATATTTTGTTTGTGGTTAGCCTAATTTGCTGGCCTAATTTACATACATGTTAAGTAGTTGTTTTTCTTCTTTCTTTCTTTCGTTTGTTTGCATTCATAATTCATAATTTGAAGTTTTGCATCTTTCACATGCCATTTGATATTGTTAAAATATATATGTATATATATAAATATATACTTTCTTTTGTATAATTAGGTATATAAGTATATAAAACTTAAAAAGAATTTAACCAAAAAATAATAATATATATATATATATATATATTGTTGTGTATAGTAAAGAGTAAAATAAAACAAAGTTATCTTTTAAACTTGTGTACTTGTTTGTTTCTTATTGTTACAGTTGTTGTTGTTGTTATTGTTGTTGTTGTGTGGGCTGCGGAGACAGGTGGTGGGGAGAGACACTCACACAGAGAGAGTGAAAGAGAGAGAGAAAGAGAGATACAGGGGGAATGCTGAGGTGGGTGGTTTGCCGGTTCCAGTTGCTAATATTTGCTCAACACACATTGTTGAATTGCACACGTCATTTTTGTTGCTTTCTTCTTGATTTGTATTTTTTTTTTTTGTTGCTAGGCAACTAAACCTAACCCAGATCCTCCTGCTGCTGGTGTTGGTTCTCCTGCTCCGCCTCTGGCATGCAGTCGGTCAGCTCGCTGTGCATCACAATCTCAATGTCGCCCAGCTCTGCTGCCGCCTCGGCTTTAAGCGTTGCATCCTCGACACGCGACAGCTTTTGCAGCGTGTGCAACGTGTCCTCGTTGATGGTGTGCTCCGGCGAGATGTTCTCCTTGAGCTCACGCTTCAAACTCAATGGCATGTGGACGGCATTGCCGCATTCAGGCGGCGCTGTGGACTCAACCACATTGCTCAACAATATGGGCGATGTGGCCATGGCAGCAGCACTGGGATGGACATCCAGTTGTGTGGCAATGGCCACACTGTCGCCACTATTGTTGAACGAGAGGTTCTGACGGAACACCTGCTTCTTAAAGTCTCTCAGCTGGCGTGACGCTGTGTCTAGGAATGAGCTGCCCGCATCTGCTACAGCTGCTACTGCTCCACCACCGCCACCCGCCGCTCCTGCTCCGCCGGCTGCTGCTGCTGCCGCCAATGCTGCGGCTGCTGATGCGCCCGCTGTTGCTATTAGATTGCTGCCACTACCACTGTTGCCTCGCAATGGCGGCGTCACTTTGCGCGTCACGTTCAAATCACCGCTGCCGCAGGCTGCTGCGCTTATTGCTGTATCTGCCGGAGTTAAAATAATTACGTTAATTAGTAAACAAAAATTGATTGTTTATGTTGTTAATTTTGAACTAACTCTGTGCGTTTGTATTTGTGAGCGGCGCTGCTGCTACTGAAGCGGGTCCAGCATTGCTTTTCGATTCCGGCGATGCGCTGCGCTGAAACATGGTGCTCGGATTGAAGAGTGTCAGCAGTTTGTCCACCGTCGTTGGATTGGCAATCCAGGAGGCTTTGCGTGCACGTGTTGCTGCTGGTTGTGGCTGTGATTGCACCACAGTCGGAGCTGCATTTGTTGCATTGTTGCTGCTGCTGTCGTTCAGATTGTTGGTGGCAACTGCCGAGAGCGCCACACTGGCAGCCGATTCTTTGGTGAGCGTAATATCATTGTCACCAAACACAGCAATGGGGCAACTTTTAGCGGGGGCAACAAGCGGTCCCAGATCCGAGCTGCTGCTGCACGAGCTGCCATCGGTGATATCCGTGTAACTGCTGCTGCTGTTGTTGCTGCTGGTGCTGTTGCTGCCGTTTGTGGCACTGGATGTGGGCGAGGTGCTGCATGAACTGGATGAGGTGCTGGGCGAGTTGGGCGACAGCTTTTGGGAAGCTGCATCATCGCCATTTGTACTTGGTTGGTGGTGTGCGTTGTCGTTGTCGTTGTCCTTATCAGCTGCAGCGGCAACGGCGGTGGGTGAAGGTTCAACAATCATCACGCTGCTGATGGGCATTGCTGTTGTTGTTGTAGACGCTGCTGTTGCGGTTGCTGTCGTAGCTGCTGTTGTTGCTGCTGTTGGTGCTGCTGCTGCTGTTGTTGCTGCTGCTGTTGTTGCTGCTGCTGTTGTTGCTGCTGCTGTTGTTGCTGCTGCTGTTGTTGCTGCAGTTGTTGTTGATCCTAGTGCCTCAGCCAGCTGAGTGGATTTGCGCGCCGATTTGAGCATCGGTGTGGGTGGCAAGTGCATTGGCGGCGTCAGCGGATCCTCGTAGATACGCGACACATGAAAACGAGAACGCGGCGATACTGACAATCGCTTGACCGTCTGCACGGACGAGGTGACCGATGCCATCGATGGCAACGAACTGGATGTGGGCAGCGGCAGCGGCACATTCGGACTGTTCTGGCTGCCACTGCCACCGCTGCTGCTACTGTTGCCTGGTATGGACATGCAACTGCTGCTGGCCAAGCGTGGCGCTGTCGTCGTCGTCGTCGCTATCTGCGTCTGCGTCTGTGGCGGCATTTGGGCCAGCGGCGATGTTAATGGACTGCCAATTTCACAGACACGCGACACATGAAAGCGGCTGCGATTGGGCGAGGAGGACGGCGATATCGTGGGCGGACTGGGACCCGGCGAGCGCAGACGGGCATTTGTCTTGCGTCTCGCCTCCAGTTTGGCAGCCGGCGTTGGCATTGCGGTTACTGCCAGAGCAGCGGTCACAGTGCCAGTCGCTGCGTCCACCAGCGGTCGGCTGTGGCACGTCAGCGAAATTTTCCGCGAGCCCAAGTAGTAACCGCCGCGACACCGATTTATGTTGTTGCTGCTGCTGCTGCTGTTGCTGACGTTGCCATTGCTGCTGCTGTTATCGTTGTTGCTTTTGTTGCTGCTACTGTTATTGTTGCTGCTGCAGCCAACGCCCACGTTCGCCGCCTTCTCCGCCAGCTCCAGCTCCTCCGCCTGCATTTTCTCATTCCGCGAGCACATGGAGCGCACTGTGCCCAGTACTCGCGTATAATCCAAATGCGCATCGCTGCCAATCTGCAAGACGCAATTAGCAAGCCAAAAGGCAAACAATATGCAACAAATAACAAGCATTAGTTTTAATTTATCAATTGGATGGTTTGGATACGTCTTAGCATAGCAGCATACCTCATACAAAGTATGTGTGTATGTGTGTGTGTGTGCACAACAACCGAAGGCAAACATTTTTGAATATACTCAAAACACTAAAATATATTTGCCGATTTTGAATTAACTATTTATTAACTGATTTGCAGGCGCATTTAATCAGTTTTACACAGGCTGTCAAACCGTATTCAAATTCAGAAACTGGATTTATTAATTGCGGAAGACACTAATACCACAACCGGATATTAGTTGTTCCGTATCGGAACCAAAACATTGTAGCTGCTATACGAGAGTTTATGTTCAGCATTTTTGGCGTCTTTGATATCCGTTTAGGTTTTTGATTCACTTTGAATGGGTTCAGAGTTGAACTACAAATGAGGATGATTTTTAGGCACGAATATAACGTACTTTAGCAGGCAACACTTTTATCGAGCATATAAATAAATATAATATATAAATATAAAATATATTTGTGCGGTGTGCAGAGTATTCAATAGTCAGTTATGCCTGACTGATAAGTTTCTATTTAATTTTTTATGTTGTGCAAAAAATAAAAGTAGCAAATCTTCAATTGGATTGGAAGCATAATTCCTAAATTCGCTTCGGTTTGACACCTGATTGAAAAGATTTTGAAGCATACTTTTCAGGGCTTTCGAAGTAACAAGTTGGAAAATAGTTAGCTATATCCGATAAATATGTAGTGCAATAATGGAGTATGTTTCAAAAATATTTGTTGTATTTCTTTATTTTTAAAAGACATTTTCTTCAGTTATGCGCCTATTTGAAAAACACTAGTCGTATGAGTAATAATTTCAATTGTGCTCAGTTCTTTTTGCGTTGTTTTTAATATTTTTTTGGTTTTGACTTTAAAGCTAGAGTGATTTATATTTTGAAAACGCAGATGCAGCAGCTGCAGAATGTTGCATTGTTAGCTTTGTTAGCGGCTTGAAAAAAAAAAACTGTGTTTGTAGCAGTAGAAGTAGCAAGCAAAGTTTTTCATTTTGCGATTATGCTTGAGGTCGTTAAAGGTAGAGAGACAGGAGCGAAATCATTTATATATATACATATATATAGAAATCATTTATATATATATAGATTTATATATGCATTGTATATTGCTGGATGAGATGGGATTTTACTTACGCTATCCTGGGACATTGGCGTTGGCGGTATAACATTTACTATCGGCACTATTGGTAACTTTTGCGATGAGGGAGAGTTGATAACAATAACAATAACAGCACAAAACGAAAATGATACAATTAAAAATCAACAATCAACAATCAACAGCAATCATCAACCACAAAACGCACAACTGTGCGCAACTACAATATATATATATATGTAATCAAAGATTTATAACCCAATTCAGATGGGCTTTTGCCCAAGTCAAAAATGTCAATTACACATTGTTGAATGCTAATTAAATACTTGCAGCATTCCTAAACAGCTTGACTAGCAGATACCCTGTATTTAACTGATATACATTTCAAATTAATTAATTAATTTTCTTATTAGATCTTAAAGCAATTTTTGCAGTTGATCAGTAATATGTCAAGACATATTGGATATTAATCTGAAAGCTATAACTATAGCGGTAATCGATTTGTATCGAAGCTATAATAATTATCGATAAAATTATATTTGCTTGATATGCTCTAATTGTTATAGTCACAAAGAGCGACTTATTCGCACAGACAGATTCGACTTGTGATGCAGATCTGGAGTAGTATAGTATAGGCTAACTGATGCTTCCATCTGCCTGTTACACACTTTTGCACAACTTAACTTTTCATGAGTTAAGATTATAAGAATAACTGATCATTTCAGATTTTGCAATGGAATCGATTTACTCATTTCAAAATTCATCTCAAAATGAGCTCGAAAAACTGATGAATAAAATTTGGAATGCACTTGGATTATGTAATTGACATTTGTAAATGAAATAAATGAAAACTTGAATAACTCAGCCTCAACTCATTTTCTGGCGCATCTGCTCATATGGCATACATATGTATGGTGAAGCACAAACATTGCGGGTTTTGGGGGGGCATTTGGAATTGGGCGCATGGCGTTGAAGAAGAAGATCGCAAGGATTCGTGGCGTTCGTCGTCGAATGTGTCCAATTTTTTTTGTTTTGGGTGACTTACCGTTAGACGCTTGGGCTCATCGTTGATATCGATTTGGGTGATGGTCTTGTTGGACTTGAGCACCTCGGCGATTATGTTCAGACTTTCCACCTCCAGTTTATTGTCACGAATATCGATGCGCTGCAGTTTGCTGTTGCCGCCAAAGGTCAGAATGGAGGCGAGCGTTTCGATGCCCTTGGCGCTGAGATGGGCACTCTGCAGGCCCAGTGTCGTTAGGGTTGTGTTTTTGGTCAGGCTGTCCTTGATTGTGGCTACGAAATCGTTGGACAAACAATTCTTGCCAATGTTCAGCAGCTCCAGCGATGAGCTGCGCGACAACAGCTCGGCAATGTGTGGGCCGCAATCCTTGGACAGATTATTGCTCCACAAGGCGAGCGCCTTCAGGCCACTCGGCGCACGATTTGCCGCCTCCAGTGTGGCATCGACCAGATGTCGCCGCGAGAGCGTATCATTTTTGGTCAGTTTCTCGGCGAGTTGCGGATCAGCGACACTGCTCGTGCTGCCCGTGCTGCCATCCAGCGAATTGTCGCTGCACAAACTATCCGAGCTCTGGGAGCGATTGCGTGTCGATTGGCTGAGGTAGGCGCAACTGGATTCAGTGCGTCGCAGGCCGCTGCTGATGCCGCCCGGTGATGTCGATGGTGGCGGCGGTGTGGGCGTCGGACTGGGACAAGGACTACCGTTGGGCTCCTTCTCCTTGGCATCAATCGTTACCTTGGACACCGCCGCCATCGTCGACGTCATCGTCGTCGTCGCCACAACTACTTCAACTATCTCCGGCTTCAACTCTGGCTCGGGCTGCATGCACACAACTGGCGCTGGCGCTGGTGTGGTCGTCGCTGCCTCCTCGGCAACGAGGAGACACTCCGTTGACTCGCTAGCTATGGTCGCCGTCTCAATGGCCATCTCCTTGGTGAGATCGTCGAGTCGCGTGCTCTCCAGCGAGACGGACAGGCGACTAATGTCACCCTCGGATGCGCTCTCAAATGCCGAATACGTGCTGTGCGTATCCTCGAAATCCTCGCCAGCCTTCGCATTCTTATTCATGTCCAGCGGCCTAGAGCCACTTGGCCCCGCATCGATGCTATTGATGCAGTCGCTCTCCTCAGCGGTTACCTCATAAATCGCTGCAGAGCCGCTCGCATTGGCGCCAACTGCAGCTGCCTCCGGTATTTGGTTTAATACAATATTATTATTATGCTTATTGTTGGTGTTGTTGTTGTTATTATTATTGTTGTTGGTATTGTTGGTATTATTGTGGGAATTAGCATTGTTGTTATTCTGTACACAGGTTTCATTGGGTTCAACGGTTTTAGCCTCTGTTGAGGGAGTAATATCTGCAAAAAGAAATCAGAAATCGTTTTTTATCAGCGGCGTTTTTTGTGCGAGTTTTTTATGTGTTTAAATATTAGTTAACTAAAAGAGCCCCATCAAAATTCTATTCAATGAGTCTATTATGATAATATTATCCAAATAATATACACTGTAAATAAAAGTGCTACTATTTGTGAAGTACTACAAAAATATGACAGCTATTTCAAGCAATTTTTCAAATTTCTATATATATATGCAGATTTATGGATCTTAAGATCTTATCTTAGAAGCTCTTTTTTAACATCCACAAATCTGTCTATATAAGATCTTTTAAGCTCTTGTTTAATTTGCACAAATCTTTGTTGTTAGGAATGTATTTTAAACATATTAAAACATTTCTTCTAAATATTTCGAATTCTTTGTATATAAACAGTAAACTACTTCGATATATATATATATAAAAAAAAATACACAATGTTTATCCTTGGAAAATCTAAAAGAAATACATATATGCATATATTGAACGGGAAAGTTTGTTTATTTTGATCTGTAAATACTGCTGCAGAAATTGTAGTTGATTTTGTTAGTATTTGTTTAGAATAATGTTGAGAAAGGCATCCATTTGGATAAGATTGCATTCAAGTCAAAATTACCACATAAGTTGCGTTCATTTTGGGAACTTTGCTGCTGCTGTTGTTGTTGTTGCTGCTGGTGTTGCAGCTCTTGTTGTTGCAGTAGTGGTGTTAGCTTCTCTAAGCTTGGACTGTCCAGTGTTGCTGGCATGTTGAAAGCGTCCGACAACTCTGTTGTGGACTCATCCGTTGATGTTGTCGCTGCTGCTGCTGCTGTTGCTGCATTTTCCAAATTGCCAACAGGCTCACAAATTTCATTGCTGGTCTCACTGATGTCCTCGGAGCAGAAGGCGGCCAGTGTATCGGTGGATATGTTGGATGTGGGCTCCTCGCTGCTGCTGTCACTGTTCATGGAAAGCAATTTGCCCAGCATAGATTGACCAGTCGCACTCGGATTGCCGCTTCGCAGAGTGCGCACCGTTTCCTCAGTGTTGTCATCGTCCGCGTCGTTTTCCACATCCACCAGGACACTCACAGCTGGCTCACTGCCGCTGGCGTCTTCTGCTGCGGTCGTCAAAGTAGCCATTAGCTCGACGGACGCAGCCACAGCTTCAATGGCATCTGTCTTCGTGCTGGACGCGTTGGCATGCGATTCGGATTGCATTTGGTTGCTGCTGCTGCCGTTGCTGTTGCACTGATCGCTGTGGCTAGGCAAGGACAACGGCGCTGATGTCTCTGCGGGCGACACAGGTTCGTCATCCTCAATGGCTTGGGTACGCTTCAGCGGCAGGCCACTGCGTCGCTCAAGTTCTGTGGCCTGCATGATGAGTGCCTGCACCAGATACATGACGCCCTCGTCTCGTATATTGTTGTTGCTAATGTCGATCAGCTCAATGGTGTGATTGAAGCGCAACATGTCCGCAATATGCTGGGCATCGGTGCAATCCAAATCGTTGTAGCCCAGCCACAGCTCCTTAAGTATCTTATTGTGGTACAACTTGCAGCCTGCAAAACATCAATCAAACATCACAAAATTAAATTTAGAAACAACAACCCTTGTGGACGAGAGAGAAATTGAAAAGTAATCCGCACCCAGATACTCACAAAAGCTAGTGAGTGGTGGTCCCTTGAGGCCGCAGTGCTCCAGCTTGAGCGTGTGCAGATTGGAGGTGCTCAGCGCAACACCCAAATTCTCGGCACCCACTTTCGATATCTGATTGCCCTCGGCATTGAGCAGCTGCAACTCCTGGCTGCGCTTAATCATATGAGTGCAGTGGCCCCAGCCACGTAGCGTCATCTGCTCCTTGTTGTACGAGATGTCCAATTCGTTGACAGCCTCATAGTAATCAATCATCTCGCACAGCGCACGCAGACAGCTCTCGTCCAACGGGCATTCGGAGAAGTCTATGGCTTTGTATTGGATCTGAGCGTAATACAGTTAGAGTAAACAGAGATTAGCATTATTTGCATTTGGCATATTGGATAAGCCAAACAAACCAGCTTAAATATCTCCTCAAGCGGCTCACAGTCATTGGGCGTCAGCTGAACGCCCTTCAACGATAGCAGCGGTTGTCGCATCAGCTGCAAATCCAGACCACTCAGATGCTCCATGACATTTGGAAGCGGCCGGGTGTGATGCTTATAGCAGGACTGCACATACAGCTCGGTGATCTCAGCAATGCTCGACACCTGATAGACTGCAAGCCGAAATAATTGTGAAGAGAGATAAGTAATTAAATAAACCACAACTTGTTGGCTAATTACTATTAGTTGTAAAATTTATTTGAAAACTTAAAACCCAAGAAGCTGCAATATTATGCAATGCTACTCAATTTTAATTATAACCTTGCAACGGGTATAATAATTTTGTTGCCACGTTTGTTACACATTGAAGATGTCTGCGAAATCATGAAAAATATATATAAAAAAAAAAAACCATATTTATTTTAAGGGAGAACTCAATCGTTATTTTTTTTAAATATAGTCAATTTTATATGTCGACAGGTTTTCACCGCTCTGCAAGTGGGCGTGTCTAAACCACCCATTCATTCATTTGAACTTTCTAATTTAAGCAATACTTTGTGTAAAATACAATTGCACTTAAACCCAAGATAATGTCACTTATGAAACAATTTACAAATAACATACTCGGCTTAAATTCTTGGGAATATACACACAATATCTGTGTAGAATTTCCAATTGCTTGGGAAATTAAAACATATAATTTGTACTTGCCGCACGCGCGCCCTCGTCACAGCTGGAATCTATTCTATTCGCTACAGCAGCGGTCAAAATAATAGAAGTGCTGCTGCATAAATTATATAAGTTTTTGTCTAAAATGCTACTTGATTCCTTTGGTTATAATTATGCTCAACAAGTCTCATACTCTATTTTTTGCTTAAATTATTGTTTTAATTATGGTGGTCGAAAATTATTGAAAATATTTATACTCATGATAGATCGTAATATTGTCAACAATATCTCACGAGAAGCACTTAATTTGTGTCATTGAGTGTTGAAAATGTTGGCAACCAGAAGTCTAAGAAAAGGACCCTTGCCAAATTAAAATGCAAGGGGTTTAAGTTCACCAAAAACAATTTTAAACAGAAATGGAGAAGTACAAATCCGAATATGTTTTAGATATAAGACTCTATTGCGAATCAGTTAACAATTAATTCTCTTTGAATGATCGACTATTATTTTGACTGGAAAACTGCCAATTTGTTTTAGACGTTGTCGAAATGTACAAATGCAAAACAATTAACGCAATTAACAAGTAATTCTCTATGAATGCTCTGCTATTCATTTTTTAACCGCAACTGTGCATATATATAGATATATATCAGCGAGGCAGCTGATCAAAATACCACAATTTGTGATCAAAAATACATAAAACAAAGAACATTGGTTGAGTCAATAAACTGTTCGACGCTTCCGTTTGTCATGCAATGCGACAATTTCAAAGTAACTACGTCAAATATATAAAATTTTATAACACCAGCATTGCTCAACTTCCAAATACCCCGTAAATATGTTTAAAAAAATATATGTTTAAGTCTTCAAAGTACAACCGAATCGAAGAGCTAAACAAATGCATCTCTTCTATAATTGATGCATGTCGCTTAAATTGAAACTGCTTGATCCGTATTGCTTATAAATATGAGCAGTATAAGCCACATATGTGAGCACACAATTGGAGATGTGGCCAACCAAGAGTGTTGGTAGTACAAATTCAATTTTATCCCAAATCTTCAGTATTCGTCACATCGGCTCATGTATTTAATCTAATCAGTATATAAACTATCAAGTTCTAATTGAGGCTGTTAAAAGCAAGTTATTCTCTTTGCCTAACGTTTGTTTGACTGGATTCATATTCTTGATTATGTCTTTCTACAAAAGTTATTCATCTTATCTAATAGATTGTCCTAACTTTCTGTATAAACAAATATAAATTCAAATAGAAAATAAAATTATTATAAAATAACATTGATAAGTTAATAAATAAATACAAAAAAAATATTAATAATAATAAATTAAAAATAATAATAAATTAAAAATAATAATAAATTAAAAATAATAATAAATTAAAAATAATAATAAATTAAAAATAATAAAAATTAAAAATAATAATAAAACAATAATAATAATAAATTAAAATTAATAATAATTAAAAATTATAATAAATTAATAATAATAAATAATTAAACAAATAGATAATTTTTGTATATAGCCAAAAATAGTAATACAAATTAAATAATAATAAAATAATATTAATATTTAAATAAATAAATTTAGCAGTTTTTTTATTTGAAAATATAAATAAATAAATACTAATAGTAATACATAAATATTAATAAATGAACAATATTAATCACATAAATAAATGTACCCATTCATAATTTCTTTTAGCTAGCCCAAAATACTCAGCTGCCATTGAAAAAAGTCATGGAAACATGGGTCGCAAATAGGTCTAACTTCCCCACAAATGTCTGAAAAATATTGCTAAAATATGGTAAATAAGACGAGCTGATTCCGAGTGCGTATCCCCCCCACACATTGTCATCAGAAAACACAACCACATATTCATCATGATGATGATCATCTTGTGTGCGGGGCAGAGTCGGCAACGTAAGACCGACATAGACAAATGGTCCGCAAATGTCAAAAATGAAATTGCGGCATTTCCAAACAATTCTGTTGACTGACACAAAATTATCGTCGTGAACTTGTAATTTGCGACTTGAGATGACTCGGACATGCTCCGGTTGCCTACCAACATTGTGTGCACTGGGTACAGTAACAACTTCTGGCTATATTTAGAATATCGTTGTGATTACTATAATACTGGGTGACAATTTGACAGGGGGGCGGCGGCTATCCAAAAACTGAAAATCACTTAATAAACAAACGAGCGCAAATATCAATAATAGTATATGTATTTATTTCTTAGCGTTTGCATAAGTAATCCGAATTTTTGCTTGCTTGCGAAGCCAAATGTTCGTTTGGGGGGCGTATCAAATCGAATTATATATTTGTATCTAACTATATATAGATTTAATTTGAACAGTTCTGGGCGACTAAGAAGCGAAAATTGTGCCAAATGCCAAGTGCATTCAAAGACATAGCGACAAAAAGTTTTAAAAATAGTTTGTCTCTGCCTGCCTTGCCTTCATGAGAAATGTAAACAATTAATCTATCAGTACATTATCTAGCCATACGAATGGCAATTAAATGATCCAACGACAAAAATTTTATGCAAACACAAACGGCTCGAAAAATGAAATTGTCGCAGGAAACAAAAGCAATTTTTTTTCTTTTGTTTTTCACTTTTGGCAATCATTCAAAAACTATCCCATATGCATCTCAGTTTTCATAGTTTTTGTCGGTCGAGACGGACATCTGCTTAATGAATCATTAGCGTTTGAATGCTCACTAAAAACAACAATTTCTCAGAACCATTATTATACATACATATGTATGTTTATACTACATTTGTGATATATATATATATATATATATATATGTAGATATGTTTATTTTTTGCACTGGCAGACATTGTGACGACCGGCTTCCACTTTATGTTGTTGTTCTTGCTTGTGTGCGCTTTGAGTTAATGGTAAATCATTTTGCAACTGATAAAATATTTTCCATTGACAGAGCCGCGCCTCGACAGCTCGAGAGCGATAATTGTTTGTTTGTAACTTTTATTTTTTTCCTGGTTATTAAGTAATACGTATTATATAGAATAAATCTAATACGATTAAAGCCATTAAGTAATACGAATCACATCGAATTAATCTAATATACATTTTACCATTAGTTTGAGTTGTTTTTTGCAATTATAAATATTTTAGCCAAACCCCCCTTTAGCTAGCTACCGTTTCGTATACCCATTAAACATATTGCATCAGGGGTATATGGCACATTAAAAAATAGGCCTCTATGAAAACGGCAGTAAAAAATGAAATATAGCCAATACAAAGCATAAACAACTTAAGCATGTGAAAAAAATGAAGATAAAAACAAAACATGGGAGAATGTTCTAGTCGAGAGTGCGCGATTTGAAGATACCCTAAACGCTGCTGCTAATATAATAACTTGCTAATTTCCTATCTAAAATAAATGTAATTGTAAACAGGTGATCAATATTATATATATACGCATATTTAAGGCTATAATCTTTAAAATTGTAGTTTTTTGCTGTCGCAAATCGATTTTTTGCTAATTAGATATTTTTGTGGAACTCTTATCTTTTCACCATTAAGATAATATTATTTACTTAAATTAAACAACAAACAGCGTATATAAAAAGAAATCATACGACTGGCATAGCTTCATTAAGAAGTATTTATCGTTTTTATTGGTCAGATTTTGGACTGTCGTATAAATGTTGGAGAAACTCTAGATAAAAATGTGTATAGTTAGCTGCTCATTGTATTAGCTGGTCTATTTTTAAGCATATTGCAATTTGTTTAAGTGCAAAAAATAATTATGTTTTATATATACATATATTAAATTGACCCTTATGAGATCCATCGCTGTGGAAACGTGAAGAAATCACGCGAAATATATTAAAGCTAAGGCTGTATTTAGCAGGTTGTAAGCAGTCAAGAATCAACTGCTGATGCACAATGTTTCAATTATCGATCGATGGAGAATTAGCTCATCAACATTGGTAACAGCCAAATAAAAACTTGGAAAATGATTCGTGTCTGCTGGCAGCTGATGTGCGTGTGTTGTGTGTGTAGTGTGTGCGTGTGTGTGCATGTTGAGCAATTGGCGTATTGAATGCTTTTCAATTTTTTATTATTCTATTGATTTTTATGCGTTATCGACGAGGGGGGCAAAAAACAACAACAACAACAACGGGCAATGCTAAAAGCCGCAACAAAAAGGCGAGCAAAAAAATGGTTCAATTAAATTGCTGTTAATTTTCGGCTAAACATTTACAATATCGACAATTTCGAGCGTATGTATCTCGAAACTTGTTCTCAGCGTTCGCCATTTATTGAATTTTGTTTATTTTATTTTATTTTTTGTTTTTGTGTTGCCAACAACCTTCGGCAAAAACAAAATAAAACTCAAAGCGCAGACAGAGAAAATACGCGTTCAAAATGTAGATAGAATGAAAAAAGCCGTTCGAACTAACAAATTGGCGTCAAGTCGATAATTTATTTAATCAGAAGCCAGCGTAGATGAGCACGTCAATTGAATGCTTAATTAAACGTGTCCAGATAACTATAAAAAAAAACAAACAAAAGCGTAAACTTTTCAATAAAATAACGCAGGTGATTCGCACTAAATTCGCTTATCGATGACGTTTTGTTTCCTGGGGGAAAACCAAATACGATTATCAGTTTAATCAATGGGATACAAGAAGGCTCGATTAGGTGAACACATAAATATTTTTCAATCATATGTAAAAAGGTAGTTATGCAATTCCAAGTGATTTCAACTAAACAGAAAATGTTTTGCAATTGTTTGTTCCATTTGGAAATATATTATAGATAATAATTCGGTGGTTTTCTGTACAATTTTTTTTAAATTTATAATATTTAAAATTCAAATAGATGACTATATCTTTGTATCTCTATATATAGTTATTTTATTGCTATCGGAAATAGATTTGCATTGATAATATAATCCGATCTTAATGAAATTTGTAATTAACAATAAGTCAGGGTAGATAAAATGAACTCAAATGGATAACTACATCTTTATACATACACACATTGCTTGAGGCTATTATTGCCATCAGAATTTACTTTTCCACGAAACGAAGGGAGTTATCGATAAAAAAAAAAAAAATTAAATAAACTCGATATGCATGTCAGGGAACATTCCAAATGTGAAGTCTTCAGCACTTATAGTCGATGATATCTGCTTCTTTATACAGAAGGACAGACGGGCATGGCTAAATCGACTCGGCTTTTAAAGCTGACCAGGAATATATAACCCTAATGATATATTCTGCCTATTGCATTCATTATACCCCATTTTTGCAAAAAATCTTTATTAGCTGAAGCGTTTCCAAGTTTCAGAACAAAAGTTGGTGGTGTCAAAACAATTCTTATCGCATTTATTGATACGTTTGTTGCTAATCAGCCAGGCCAGTTGAGTGGCGTTAAATATAGTGCCTCGTTCATCATTGTTAAACATCAAATGCAGCGAAAATTGCCATAACGAATGATATACGAGCAATTTAATGACACAAATATGTTGTGGTCTTCACAGCGTGAAAATTAATGAGAAATTATGTATTTCATAAAAATAGATCTCAACAAATTTTGGCATATTAGCAAATTGTTTCCGCTAAAACAAAAGAGGCCAATTTACAAGTGACATTTCAGCTAAATGCAAAGATTAGCATTTATTTATTTAATTTACTGTTTGTGTTTGCTGATTTGCTTTATTATAGGCTCGTTTGTATTCCTTACTTTACTTCGCTTTAGCTTTAGCTTAGCTTTGACTTGCTTTGCTGGAATTGCATTAAATAATTACAACGAAATATACATTAATCGAGCTCGTGACATTTTTATCAGCTTGCATTAGTATGTTAAGTGCTACACATACAGACATAATTGTATATAATAATTTATATATATACATATATATACAACCAAAGAATTATGGGCGCATTTACTTTCAACTTCTTCAGAAATGCGCTGAGTACGCAATTCTCAAGCAAATACAACAAAATTGCATTTATTTTGTTAAATATTATTAATTACGCAAGTAACGCTCTAGTTCAGTTCAGTCTTATGAAGAACATAATTTTGTTTTTGCTGTTATCAATGAGAAATAAAATTGTCTTTAAATTGAAACGTTTGTTTGAAAATTTGTATTTCTTTTGTCTACAAATGGATTGCTTCCCTATTAATCGACGTTCGTTTGCACATAAGTAGTATTATGTATTATCGTATTGAGGAGCTGACTCCTCTTTGTTGTAAAGCGACGGCGATGACATCACACATTCTACAAATTATTTACACCTACAACAAGCAAAGCAAAGGCAGAAAGCAAAAAAGAAAAAAGAAGAAAAAAACACAACAGTAAATCTTGCAAACAAGATGTGTATAAACAAAGACAAAAGACGATTTTAAACAAATACAATAAGCACATACAAATAAACATATATACACATCGTATACATATTAAAGTATTTACACTCAAATGTATCAATATGTGTGACAAACAAAAACGTCGAGCAAATCGGATTCGTTTCCACAATTTATTGTATTTGCGGTGAGAAAACAGATAGCAGTCGGAATGGCAGACATTAAGTGTGCCTCCAACTGGAGCCGGTAACAAAATACGAAACAGAGAGAGTGAGAGAGCAGAGAGACAATGCTTACTCAAAATGAGTGCAAATCTAAACCGAAAGCAGCGATCCGCTGCCGAAACTAAGTCGAAACTGAGTTGATACGTTGAATTCGCTGTATCTTATCAGTGATTTTGTTGTTGCAGTCTTTATCGCTGGCAAGAAAAAAAAAAACGTATTCGAACACGAGTGCGAACGAATAACAAAATCAAAGACAAACTATAAAAATAAGCAATCATCTCACACCGACACTAACAATAAGAACAACGACGTAAACTCAGCAAAAAGAACAATATTAAACAAACAATAATATTCCACGTAAAAATGCAAAATAGGGTGTAAAATCGCAAACATTTGGAGTAATTTCTAGATTTGAGCTGCATTTCTACTACTCAATGGCTTAATACAATATATATTTTTTGATCGTTGTTAAAAATATGTGAATGTCCAATATATATGCAATATATGTTATTATCTATATAAAGGGGCAGCTCGAAAAAAAATTATTCACGAACGTTTCTGTAGAATTATGTTGTTACCTTGAAAAAAATAACTTGAAAAAAGGGTGGCAGCGTTGTCGCCCCACGCAATTGCCAATTGTCAACATGATTGAATTGTACAAGAACGAAGGAGAGAGAACATACAAGCACACAAACTGGCAAACACACAAGAATCGTTCAAAATGTATGGCTCTTGACAACAATCATCATCATCATGATGATGATCATCATTTCTGAGTACTGCGTTTCGTTATTCAGACTCAAAGGAAATGCAAAAATATTTGTGCGCACTTCATTGAATTAGCTTTTTTCGCCATACCGCCAACATTCTACCCCCCTCGCTATATTTCTCACTCACTGTCTAGCACTCTTTGTCTTTGCATGATCGAGCGTATTTTTTTTATACGAGTCCTTTTTTAATGTAGTTCTTCATATTGTTCAGCTCGCTTCTGCATGCAATTCAATTAATCTGTTTGTAATTGAAATAAATGACAGGAAGTGCAATTTACGACATGTGTCTCAAGTGTTTCACTTCCGTGCTTGCACAAACAAGTTCCCCCCAACAATAAGATGTGAAATGTCGTAAGACCGAAAAGGTATCTGAGCACAGCCCATTCTAGTCAAAAAATTAAGCTTCAAAAAAATTTTGCTTACTACTAAATTATTACAAGAAGCGTCAATTCTTTGTCAACACTGAAACACTTTTCAAAGGCATTGCCATTTTGAGTCAAAAACAAAATTTTGGATAGCAATGCATACAAAAATTTCAATAAAAATGAAAAGAAAAAAAAATTTAAAATGTGGCCTAAATTAAACATGGCAATAAGCATGGTTAATATCCCTAAGCAAATATTTAATTATATATTATTGTGTTCTTCATTTTTACAGCTCTATAAAATATCCACTTATTGCGCAAATTTTGTTTAACATTTATAACTAATTTATATATAATCAGAAGCTACAATTTTCTTTATTTTTTTCTCTGGCTTACCTTTTTCCCATGGATTGGTCGGCTCGAGATATCCGGTGACGAGCTCCTTATCACTTTCCGGGAATGAGACGCGACGCGGCATGGCGACTGCCGCATTGAATGCGCTATCCGAGAATTTACGTTGCAACACACTGGGCGCTGTTGCATAGTAAACGCTGCTGCCACCGCTGCCTCGACTAGTGTTACTAGTATTAGTATCTGTTGAGCCTGTTTCGCCGCTTCGATTGATGCTCGGATTGGATGCAAGCGAATCGGTTCGCCAAACGGCGCTCTGTTTGGCGCCGTGATAAATTCTTATTTTCTGTTGTTGCTGCGTACGCATCTGAACATCGAATGCTGGCTCTGCCTCCGTCTCTGCCACTACTTCGGTTTGTTGGGACAGGCTGGCAGCGCTGACGGCATCAGCTGTTGTCGCTAATTCGGTGAGCTCGACAGCAGCTGACAGCGACGGCGGCAATGGCGTCGATATATTGTTAGCTGTCACTGTCATTGTTGCTGTTGTTGCTTGACCCTCAGCTGCTGCTGTGGTTGTGGATGCTGCTGCTAGTGCTGTTGCGGGGGCGACAAAGGCAGCGAATGTTGCTTGTTCCGTTGCAATCACTGCTGCTGTTGCGTTTGTGACTGTTGTTGTTGGTTCTATTGTCGCCGTTGCGTTTGCAAGGTGCGTTGAAATTGTTGGCTCCGTACCATTGCCAGTTGTTTCTGTCGGGGCCATAATTGCTGTTGTTGTTGTTGTCGTCGGTGTTGATGTTAATGTTGCTGTTGGCGCGTCAATTTCATCGATTTTATGCAACATGGCAACTAAGCTTTATTATTAATTTTGTAGCTTTTAATGTTTTTTTTTTGCTTTTAATTTCTTTTTTATTAATTTGTTATAAATGTTATTTATATTTGCCTTTTTTAATAATCTTTTCATTTATTATTATTTTTTACATTTTTTGTGTTTTGCAAATACAAATCAAACTTAGAATATGTATGTATTTTTAGCTATGTATTTGGTCAGCACTGGATATGATATTAATTAGTATGTATATACATTATACATATCAATTTACTTTAATAATTTGTTTTACTCTATTTCTAATCAGAGTATTACACACACACATATACACACAAAACGTTCCTCGCCAGCAACACAAAATTTTCCATGTAAAATATGTGTTTCAAAACAAAAGCCAAACGAGAAAAAGACGAAAAGAAAAAAAAATATAACAACATCAGCGGCATTGAAATATAAACGCGGTGTTTCTCTCTCTCTCTCTCACTCTTGCGCTCGCACTCTCAATTCAAATGAACGAAGAGACGACGCAAAAGAGAATGGCGTAAAAACATTACCTAATTGTTGTTATTGTTTTTGTTTTGTTGCTTTTCGTTTGCGAGACTTGCGAGCAAAACGTTTGGCTCAATAGAGAGAGAGAGAGGAGAGAAAAGAGGTGGTATGCCATGCAATTGTTGTTGGTGTTGTTGTTATCGTTTTACCCATGCACAGTATGTATTTTTGTTTACCAAACAGCTTGCGTTCTCTCATGAGACATGTGTATGTATGTATATGAATGTGTGTGTGTGGTTGTCTGTGAATAACACGCGCCCTGTTGCATGCAAAATTCGAATTAAAATCCAATTGCATTTGGTAATTGCAATCCGTCAAAAAGGGACGTACAATTTGCACACGCCCTTTTTCTGTTTTTTTTAGATTTCACTTTGAAATTTTGTTTAGAATAAATATAAATTACGTCACATTTTATATCTCTCCCTCACACTTCCTCCCTCCTCTCTCTCTCTTTCTCTCGCTCTCTATCACTGTTTGAAGAGAGTGACTTTGTTCGACCAAAAAATTAATGATTTTTGTTGCTAAAGTCTGTCTGTATATGAACAAAGGATTTTTTACTGCATTTATCGCATAGGTTTTGTTTTTCGTTGAGTTTGCTTTCGGTATTTGCTGCGCTTTTCGCAATGCATTTTTTTTTGCTTTTGGGCGCTGTGCGTTTTTGTTTCCTTTTCGTTTTTATCCCCTGGGTTTATGTTTTTGTTTTTGTTACACTTTGGCATTTACTTGCTTAGTTTGCGCAGTTTTGAACACTTTGTAGATGTAGATACATATATACATATGTAGATACATATATACATATATCTGTTTTATTGGCGCATTCACACATTTTTTATTTAACTTTTTTTTGTTACACAATAAATATGTAGTACATTTGATCCGATGGCTATCGAATAGAACGTTGAGATAAATAATAAACATACGAAAAATAACTAAATCGCACCCGAGCAACAGCCAACAACAACCGATCACAAAGACGTTTAAAATGCAAAAGGTAGAAATCGAAAATAATGAGTAGCAGTAGCAGCAGCAGCAGGAACACGCACGGCTCTCTCTCTCTCTCTCTCTCTCTCGCAGTCACATTAGTTGATAGAGATGCGTATTGTAATTCACGACATACGAGAACGTAGAACTCAAATTGTATAGAAATAAAGCTGCATTCAGATTAAACAGAATTCACACAATACACATCCACTTTTATTAAAATATTTCTCAATTAAGTTGTGATATTAAACATTTGGTTCCACTAAGTTAAGTCAAGCTATGTCATAGCGAAAACATGACACGCGCACAACTCTAATTTGAACAGAGCGAACGGCGTTGCCAGAATGGTTCGATTTCTCTTTCATTTGTTATCAAAGCATATATTGCACAAAATTATTATTCGAAATATATTTTATTTAAAATTAAATGCATTTTATTGTTTTATTTCCTCAAGCTGATTCTAGTTTAATCCATCAATTATTTAACGCTAATCCTTGACTTTGGAAAACATATGTCTGGCAGCGCAATAAATGTCGCGCTCTTTTTACGCAGCTCTCCACTCTCTGCTACACATGAGTATTTTTCGTGCACATAAAAACGAAAACAACAAATTTTGGTACAATTCTAGGCGCATGTAACGGTGACCAAATTCAATAAATTTTTTTTTTTTAAATTTTGAATCGAACAAAACGGAAAACATCGATTAATACTGCACTACTTGATTTTTAGAACTTTTTAAAACACATTAGAACACAAAATAATGTCAGAAAACACCAAAACCTTCTTGTTGTGTAGTGTCCTTAATTATTTGTTTAACGGTCGCGAGCACCTAAGCGCGTCTCATTTTCGCATTTTCGTCTTACAACAAATAGACTGACGAATTTAAAATTGTAGCTATGCCACAATATACAAGCGGTGCAACCGCAATTGGCTAACAACAAAATACCGAAACATTAAATGAAATTTACACTTAAATACCAAAATTTGGTGTATTACATAAAAACTATAGATGGCTAGCTTGCCGTAAAATTAACAAATATATTGTCAAACTGTCCTCATTGTATTGTAAATAAAGAAGTTCAATGTGATGAAGTGTTAACGCTAAAAAATACTAATCTATCGACAAGTATAAATATCGATTTAGTTTTATATATGTGGCAACACCGACAAGCAGCAGCTGTTGTGACGAAAAGCCAACTCAGCTAATGTGAAGAAATTTTTTTATACACAAAAAGTTTTTCACGCCCACTTAATTGTTATATATTTAGTTCAGTTAAATTGTAAACAGTGCAGTGAAAACAATGCAAAATGCGGCAAACAAACGCAAACGCCCAAACCCAAAAGCTGTGGAATGATTTGCCCCTCGGCCTGATCATCATAACACTAACACTCTCCCTTTCAAGTCTTCCAACGACGTGGGCTTTGTCCGATTACAGACTGTGCGCTGACGAAAAATGTGAACGTAAGTCTCGAAACCAGTTAATCAACCAGCTAATACAAATCCAAATGCAAAACTTAGCCATACTATATAGAAACATATGCTTCCAAAATCCATTTATACAGTGGTCGCTCGCCAATGAGACTAAGAGAATGCTCTGATTCCAATTCGCTAAGGGTTCTCAAATATTTTTCTAAGCACAAAAAAAAGAAACAAAAATTAATTTACATATGTCATCAGCTAAATTTGGTATCTTATGATTTCTATATGCACATACACATCGAGTCTGTGAAAATTCGATACTTAATTTAAGGCAACTATTTATCAATCAGTAAATTGCAATTTAAATTCCAATAAAATAATGACTTTTTTTTAATTTTGAGAATATCCATTTTCGAGCGACCAGTTGACTTTTAGGTATTCTATTGAATTTTGTTGCCTTCGAGGTTCAATGAATTACCGCTAATCTAATTTTCAAGTCTGCGATAAGAAAATTGTTTTTTTTTTTTGTAATTGATTATGATAAAAAAAAAATAAAACCTTTCAACAGGCATCATTTCGATGGGCAAGGCCAAAGTCACCTTTAAGGCCGTCGAAGAGGGTATGATACCCTTTCAAATACATTCACCGATGCGCATATTGTCCAAGGGCGCCGGCAAAAATCCAAACTTATGGGGCGTCGAGGTCAATGGACGACGTGGCTATGCAAACAAGGAGTTCATACTGGAGAAGAAAGTACTGATCGAAGATAGCCAGCTCACCTATGAAGTGGCTGTTGTGTGGCCAGTCAAACCTGAAGCAGCAGCAGCTACAGCGCCTGCAACACCATCCGTTGTAAATAATCCCGAGCAAGTAGTGCCAGTGGAGCAAGTCCAGCCAGTGTTGAATGCCTCCGAAACGGCTGATGAGGTGACAACGACAACCACCTCACCGCTGGACACACTCAAGCTGGGCATACTCACGGAACAGGATCCAGCGAGCAGCAACAGCGGCGAGGCAGCCACACCAATAACGCCCGTGCAACCCAATCTGCGCATGGTTGATGGCACCGAGTTGCCCTTGGAAGTGGTGCCAGCAGTCATTGAACGAAATCTAAACCAAACAACAGCAGCAGCAGCAGAACAAATCCAAAGCGAAGCAACTAAAATCGATGAAACGAAAAGCGTAGAAAATGGTATCGACGATTACGAAGAAGATGACGACGAAAGTTACGACGATGATGACGACGTCGAACTGGCGACACTTAATAGCAAAGACAACGAAAAAACAAACGATAAACTGGCCAAGGCACTCGACACAAGTGCCGAAAGCAAAGTGGCAGTTGAAGGCGTGCAAGTAGAGCAGCAGGCGGCAGCCTCAGCTGAAGCGGAAAAACTGGAAAAAGTTGCCACCAGTAAAGTCGATTTGTTGATTGAAACGCGAAATGTTAACGTTGTGCCCACGTCCGAAGTGGAGGAGAAGGTGGATGAGCTGCAGTTGAAAAAAGTTGAAGCAATCCAGAAAACTGTAACTGAAAGCCAGCCAGTCATAAATCCGGTGGAGTTGAAGGAGCAACTGCAGCCACAAACGGAAACAGTCGAAAAGGCCACCCAGCCAGAAGTAAAAATCGAGGAGCCAGCAATACAAGCTAAAGATATCAATGATACGTTGCCCAAAGTGGAAACTGCGGAGGCTCAGCAATTGCCGAAAGAAGAAGTTGCAACTGAAGCACAATCCGTGCCAGTAAAAGCAACAACAATAATAAAAGCTGAGAAAATTGTTGAACAAAATCCCAACGAAGCAATTCAAACTCCAACAACAACAACAGAGGCTCAGGAAATTGAGAAACAAAATCAAATTCAGGCGGATGATTCAAAGATTAAGGAAGCTCTTCCCCAAAAAGAAGATGAGCAGGTGCAGCAGCAGGAAACAATACAAGGAAATAAAGAAAACTATGCTCAACAAGTGGCACAAGAAACAATTTCAGCTGAGTCAATTAAAGCAGCAGAAGCCGTGACAGTTGAGCCGGAAGCAGTCATCGTAACGCAGAAGATTGAAGCGCAGCATGAAACTCGATCCGGCGAAGCTGCATCAAGCGAAGAAGCTGCCGCTGAAGTCGAACCAATTACAAAGCCCAATCAGCCGGAAACTGCAGATCTTCCAGCTACAAGCGAGAATCAAGCAAAGCAGGCAGAAATTGAGGCACCGACTGAGGCGACGCCCACTGTGGTGACGGCAAGTTTGCCGCCTCTATTCAAGAAACAGCATCTGCACAATCCAAATGAATACTACAAGCAGTTGCAGGAACAGCAGCAACAGTTGGAACAACAGCAACAACAGGAACAACGGCAACGGCAGGAGCAACAGCAGAAACAAGAACAGGAGCAACGGCAACAGGAGGAGAAGCAAATGCAGGAGCGACAACATCAGGAGCAGCAAATGCAGAAGCGACAACAGCAGGAGCAACAACAGCAGCAGCAACGACAACAGCAGGAGCAAGAACAGCAGCAGCAACAGCAGGAGCCACAACAACAGCAGCAACAGCTGGAGCCACAACAACAGCAGCAACAGCAGGAGCAACAACAGCAGCAGCAACAACAACAGCAGCAACAGCTGGAGCCACAACAACAGCAGCAACAACAGCAGCAACAACAGCAGCAACAACAGCAGCAGCGGCAACAGCAGGAGCAACAACAGCAGCAGCAACGACAACAGCAGCAACAGCAGGAGCAAGAACAGCAGCAGCAGGAGCCACAACAACAGCAGCAACAGCTGGAGCCACAACAACAGCAGCAACAGCAGCAGCAACAACAACAGCAGGAGCAGCGTCATCAACGACAACCCCGAGACACCCATCAACATGTGCACACGGAGGAGGAAGCAGTGCTACATACCACACCCAAGTCGGACTACTACAGTGCTTACGATGCAGTTTATGAGGCAGAGCCGACCCCTGCGCCCCTAAGGGATGATGAACCGAACGTTGCTGTTGGCTCCATCGAACCGATTGGATTGCCGGCATCATCGATAGCACCGGAAACCAGCAGCATCGTCAAGGAAGATGCTGGACCGGGTCGTGGACTATTTAGCACCATTATGGACACAGTCAACACATTTATTTCGAGTCAGGGCCAGGGTCGCAAGGAGCCGGAAACTGCGCCGTTAACAAACCACGATGAACTGCATCGACTGCTCTATACAGGGGCGGCAATACCACAGGGTAAGTTCCTTATAGTTATAGTAATTTGATTTTTTGAGTTCAATACTTTAAAAACTCTGCCCACAGCCGATGCACAGGGAGCCGAGGGCTATTGTAAGCGTGCCAAGGATGTGGACAACTGCCATGTGGCTGCCATTAGCTTGGATAATTTTGTTGATGTGTTGGCGGCAAAAGTATTGGATCATAGCATTTTATTGCTGTGTGTTGTGATTGCTGCGGCCTCGTCACTGTTCTTCATTTTGACATACTATTGCTTCTGCAATAGCAGTCAGGAGGGTGCGCTGCTCTCGAAGCTGAATCATTTGGAGCGTAGTCTGCTGGCCGCCCACAAGGAGAACATGATTGTCAAGCATGATTTGATGACAACACGCGCGAAACTCTCCAGCATTGAGGATAATTCCTTTGGCTCCAATGATATGGTTGTCGCACTCAAGAAACAACTCGAAACGGAACTCTATGAGAAGGCCAAGCTGCAGGAGCAGGTTAGCTCCCTGGAGAAGGTGAGCTGAGGATTGCTTCTAAATTAAATATATTAGTAATGTAATTATATTCCTTGCACAGGACTTGGACAATGCTGCCGAAGCGGGCTTGGAGCTAAATAAAATGTTGTCCGAGGTGCTTAACGGTCAGAATGGCGACGAGGTGTTCATGAGCACAGTCGATGAGCTGCAACGACAGCTCAACGATCAGGAGAGTAAGTTAAATGCAGTGGGCATTTATTGAGCAGCAGACTGATTTAATTTCTTGCAGAGATCATCATTGACATAAACGCAAGTCTGGCGGAGAAGAGTCGCGAGAATAGCGAACTGCAATACTCGTACACAGAGACCACAACGCGTTTGGTCAGTGAAATGAAATTGTTGCAACAGGATAACTATGAGCTGGAAATGGAAAAGGCCAAGCTGCAGACGCGCATCGAGGAAATCCAAGCGGAGTCCGAGCAGGAGCTAGCCAGGGCTCTGGAGGCGCGCAACTATGAAATGCAACGGTTGCAGCATCAGATCATGGAATCCAGTGCCAAATACGACAAGGAGCACAGCGAACTGCAGACAAGTTTGGCCAGAATCGATGCGCTCGAGGAGTACCTAAGGATGCTGAAGAAGGACTCCAATGTCAATGTCCAGGAGCTGATAACGTCGGTCAAGACGCGTGGCGAACTCATTGCGGCCCAAAAGAAATTTAGGGCGCTGCAAACGAAACTGGAACAGGAGCTGGCAGCGAAGGCGCGTCTCGAGAATCAGTTGCAAACATCCAGCGCTGATGTTGAGCAACTGAAGCAGGACTTCAATCAGTCCGAGCGGGACAAGCTGGAGGCACAAACGCGTCTCGAAGTGCTCTCCGGCTACTTCAGGGAAAAGGAGACACAGCTGCAAAAGTGCGTATTAAATTCAGTTTAGCTGTCAACAAACAACAACAAATTGATTCATTTTAGTTAAATCATATTTATCCGTTTCTAAATCCTTTCGCTTCTTACTTTCAGAGAGCTTAGCTTGCAGGAGGCCAAATGGCTGCAGCATCAGGGCGAGAATGCGAGCACTGTGGAAACGCAAACGTTGATGAAGAACGAAATTCAGACGCTCAAGTAAGTCACAATAATCCTTAAACACTCAGATCTATATATATATATATATATATCCTTTGAACTAGATCTCAAAATGATGAGCTGCGTGCCGAGATTGAGGCGCAGATTGCCTCGCACAAGGCACAGATGGGCACGCTGGAGAATCGTGCACACGAATCGTGGCTGGCGGCGCGTCAATCGGAACGTCGCAGCGAGGAGGCGCAGGCAGAAGCCGCAGGCTTGCGGCGCAAACTGACTGCCATGGCCAGTGGAGCTGGTGCTGTTGGCGATATAACGCTGGATGCGCTGCCTGCCAATGGTCTTCTTGTGGCGCCCGAACTAACTGGTGCGCCATCGCCGCTGCCATTGCCCGGCTCGCCAGGTCTGTTGAATATGCCCAATCCACTGCCATTCCTGCCGGTGCCCTTCTCGCCGTTTATGGGCCTGCCGCCGCCATTTTTGCCGCCACCAGATGGCGGCATTGGTGGTGCACGTCCACCGCCGCTGGGTCGCATGCGTTCACCACCGCCAGCATCCTCGTCGCGGGATCGCTATTCGCCGCATCGTGATGAGCGTGACGATTACAGCGACTACGATGACTATGACGATGATGATGACGATGATCGCGGCATGGACCGGCATAGGCGTCACAGCGGCAGCTGGGGGCGTGCCCATCCTGATTCCTATATGCATTCGCCGCGCACATATCGATCGCTGTCGCCATCGGACAGTCGATATAATTACAATGATACGGAAACAGATTTTAGTCCGCCGCCAAGTCCGCCACCGCCGCCACGTAAAAACAGGTCACGACCCATCAACGAGGTGTGAAAGGCGCGGCACTCACTGTGTACTTTACAATGGATGATGGACCACAGAATTCGATCTATCACTATTATCATTATCATTATTGTGTACGGTGTAATTGTAGAAACTCTCAATAACTAGTTCAAATCAATTGTATATTTATTAAAGATTATCGGGTTAATTACGACATTAAGAGGGACTCACATAATTATGTCCACCACCACCACCACTTCCCCATCAGGCATTTTGAGGCATTATTATCAAATTCAACATCAACAATTTGATGGCTCAACGATAAATGATAACAATCGGATAACTGAAATAAACCAAATATAAAACGGTATTCAAGTTATGTTTTAATTACACAATTACAAATTACATAATTATTCAATTACACAGTTATTAACAATTCCCTAGAACTACCACTGCAAAGCCAATCTAGGCACAGATAACGTTTTTCAATGGTGTTGACTATTTGTCAACTAAACCAGCTTATTTTTAGCCGAGTAATTTAATAATATCGCAAAAGTAAACATGAGATTATACGATAAGATTGCAGAAAATTACATTCACTATAAACAGATATCAGAATCCAAACAATTCCACTTTAATGTGTAGCAATAAAACATATTGTCTGTCAATTTGACGATAATCCCGCCAGTTTAATCGATTTCCAGTTTTCGAAATGAACCCACCGCTCCAAACGAGGAGTCTTTATCCGGGATAACTGTGCTAAAATCGCGTAACTTTTCATCGGTTCCAAAGTCCTGTGATGCCAGGAAATATTGCGCATAAGTGGAGAGCAATATTTCCATGGAGCGACTAATATCCTCGATAAGGCCATGCGTGCCACCATATTCCAAGGGCAAGTATTCACAAGGCACTAGATTGAATATAGCATCCGGATCCGAACTCACCGAAATCTACATTTTACCAAATAGACAAAAGGATTTCTTTCGGATTTCGCTAATTTTTATAGTACACTTTACTCACTCGACTTTTGATCTTAGAGGGAAAGAACGATCTGAGCGTGTTGAAACCGGCTTCAAATGCTGAAGGCACATTTATAAAATGTATGCCCTTCTGGCGCGTGGGCATCGCCTCATCCGCATACGTGGAGAACTTGCGCAACAGATCCGGCTGCAGGGCGAACAGATGTGCACCCGTCACTCCCTTCATATCCATTATTTCCACATAGCCGGAAACCGTTGCATTTTCATCCTCGAACATCATAATCTCGCCGAACATGGAACCGACCCGGATGATATCCTGAAATTTATACTTACTGGTGTCATAGGAGCCAGCGCGAATGATTGTCACACACGGACCAATATCGTTTTCATCTTGCGGTAAACGCAATAGGACGCTGAAAGGAGGGAGGAAGTTATAATCCTTATTTATTTTTCTTTTTTTGGCAGACCAATCCGTTGAGTTACGCACCCGGAGCGTATGATATCCAAGGTCAAAGGATCGTCGGCCAAACGTCGCTCATTGAATACCTCTGGTATTGTTGCCTGGAGCGTATAGAATCGATCGAATTTCTGTTTGGCCCGCTCCAAGCTGAATTTGGTGCCGCGCAAGAATGCCAACAGAAACTGGTCATCTGTGCAGGCACACAAATGCGGCTGCTTGAGCACCCAATCCCTCAGTGCTTCGATGTCATCGGCAAGGCGGTCGGGCAGCTCGTTCAGCTCCTGAATGGCAATTGCCTGCAATGCTGGCCTCAGCGGACGTATTTGTAATGAGCTCATTTCTGCAGAGAAGGAAAATACACAAAATGTGGATAATTTAAAATAAAAATAATAAAATGATAAACTTGTTGGAATATCGCTCATACGTCGTGACACTCAAAAAATTAATCACTTATGATTCATTCTTTTGTTTGGCAAATAAAAGAAAATACCAACAAATTGCAGATAATTAAAAAATTAAAGCTAATTAAAATTAAATTAATAATATATGTATTTGTATTGTTTATTCAATCCAGCAATTGTTTTGTGGGCGAACACTAAGGCAGTCTTTTTCACGTGTTCTTTTCGTAATTGAAATCCAATAAGTAATCAATAAAACATCAAATTGCGCTTGTGTTCGTAACCTTTTTTTCCCTTGCAGGAGAGTATTTTTAATTTGTAGTGAACTTTGAAAAGCATTGAAGGAGATGTCTCTGTCCTCACATATTCTCCAATATATATATATATATATATATATATTTGTCCTTGATCAGCATCAGTAGTCGACTTGATATAGGCATATCCAGTTCTGAAGCTGTCTTTATAAAACTTGGAATGAATTTTGGAATAATTTGTCACATAAGAGTGGATCGTATAACTATGTAATATAGCTAACATAGCAGCAATCGGACGGAAGATGAATTCTGCGTTAAAGACTTTTTTGTTTACCAAGTTATGCGGACAGACATCAACAGCTATGCGAATTTTTATGCACTTATCATGAATATCGAAAGATTTTATCATTTGTTGGTTTTCATAAGAAATCGATGAGTTTTGGAAATTTATAATTAAACTTAGATCTTGTCAGTTTGTCAATGGCCTGCAAGGGTATCTAACATTCGTCATGTTTGTAATTAATCAAGTGTTTATAAGTTTAATTATTTATTTTTTTATATTTCAGACACACGCACATATTAAAAAACAGGTTTTTTTATAAACTAAACTACTAATTTTTGCATGTTCAACTACTTTGTATTTTTGTTATATATATATTGGCAGAAACGCTTCAGTTGCGATTTGATTTCATTTGTTTTCAAATGCCAATTATGCGTTTATGTGTTTACCGTACGAAAATGCAGCACAGACTGATGCAAAGAAATGGCAAATCAACGAACTATAGCTTGTTGCTTATTGCCGATCAGTAAGCGATTAACGGCACTTGTTAAGGTTTAGTGCCAGGCGCCAGTGGCCACTTCGTTTGTGTGTGTGCAGTGAGTGCCTTTTCAGCAATTGATTGTTTTAATTGGCTTTAGATTTAGCTTCGTCCATATGTACAAAATACATACACACATACAAACATACATCAGCTTAACAAAAGACACGAAGCCCGTAACGGTAAATTAGGAAACGAGCGAGCATTGTGAAGTCACACGAGACTTTACAGTGTATGTGTGAGCGGCGACAGCGCTACTGCTAAAGCCTAATCATTCGTGCTTAGGGTTCAACCTACCACTACATCCGTACACACACATACACACATACACGTGCATAGAAATCAATGTTTTTGAGTGCATGCGGCTGCCGTTAATCATTTCAATATGTCTCCTCCTCTTCTGATATGCTCCACATTTCGCTTAAACGATTTGAGGACTTCGAATCATTTCATTTATTAAATACTGATAATGAAGGTTACACGAGTACATTTTACTACGGAAATGCATGCATAATTTATTTATTGTTGATTGATAAAAAATCAATTTGATAATTTAATATATATTTATATTATATATTTTAATATAAATTAATTAATTAGTGGGTGTCTTAATCAATCTTCGTTTTTATCTCAGGGTATGCACACATACACAAATAGGTAAGATCGATTATTTTAAATATACCAATGATTACATACCCTTGCTGACTTGAATTTAAATATCCGACCGTTTTTTCGCATGACAGCTTTAAGATGTAGTAGTTCCTTGTGGATGATTTTTGTCAAATTAATCTAAGCATAATCATAAGGATCGGATACCTTGTTAAACAAAAAAGATTTCCAAAAAAGACCCATTTTTAATATGGCAGCTATATGTTCTACTGATCCGATCCGGTATACTCTGACAAATGTACTACCTGTTGCAAAAAGACATATGTATATATACCAATTAATCTGATCTTGCTGGTACGCTTAGATTGAAAATCATTTTCGAATTCATCCGCATTCCATAGAATATTCGCACCTCTCTTTCTAATTTGGCAAACCAGGCATTTTTCCTTTATGAAATATCTTGTATAGGTTAACAACATTGTTCAATAACTTTAGTGTATAGTTTCTCAGAACACGCAAGTTTATTTATCAATTTATCTAGCTTTTCTAATTAATAATAAACAATTTATAGATAACGATTAAATTTAGAACACATTTCATTTTTATTTTTCCGTTTATTGTTTCAACCAAAAAGTAACAGATAATTGGTAGCTGCCAATTTAAGTCAGAAGTAATTTGACAGAAAATTAATATAATTAATTGAAAATTTCCTAAGATTTTTTCAAAAACTAAACTTAAGTTGGGATCTATGTCTCAGATTTTCTTTCGGCGTCTAATGTATTAAAATAAAATGCATAATACTAAATGTAATATTTCTTATTCGCAATATCAATTAAAATAAATAAGTAGGTAAACTAGTTACTACTTTTTTATACCTAACATTTCGATAAATATACTCGCACCAAAAAATGCTGTTTTGTGGTATTTAAAATTTCGATAAGAATACTCGATTATTGTTCGATACTTGGAAATAATTCTCCTAGTGACACAGTGACAGGTAGAAGAAAATCTATAATTATTTGTTAATTTGAGGTAAACTAATTCTTAACAATAACTAATCGCAACGAATGCAGGTCGCAACAATGTCCAGCGTTGGAGAGACAGATAATCCATTCGCAGCTCTGCTGCAGGAGGGCCCCCAAGCGAATGGTGTCTCCAAGCAGCTGATTGAATCAATTCTGCTCTTTACGCTGAGCAAAGAGGTGAACACCAGACGCAAGCGAGGGGTGCTCTGCCTGGCCGATGTTGTTGTGGCCGACAATAGTGGCGAGGATGCACTCAGCGAGGAACTGCTCGCCCATGCGTTATTCGAGCGTCTCATGCTCAACGATACCGCAAAATATTTGATGCCCGCTGGACAGGTGAATTACCATAAGGAACAGGAGCTGGAGGCATTGGAGACACGAGCCATGAGCTATCTGTATGGTGCATACACCAGATGTGAGAATATACAACGTGAATGCAGTGCCCAGGACAAGCAGTATTGCAATCGTATACTTGAGCTGATCCTCAATAATGCCAGCACCTGTATGCGTCAGCCGGATCTGTTCGCACCGCAAACATTTGCTGCCCAATGGCTGGAGATGTTCGAGCGAGCGGACGAGCATGATACGAGCACCCAGGAATTTCTGGTGCTTGTGGCATGCAAGGTCCTCGAGGAGGATGAGCCACTGGAGGCCCTGGGCGCTCTCAAGGCCATTTTCTATCCGATGCTTGGCGAGCTGCACAAGCAATTGGCCAAGGAAAATTTGATAAGCATACGCAAGAACATCTTCTGGATACTGGGCTTTTTTGTGCGCGAGAAGCGTGCTGACATTCTCGGCGAGCTGCTCATCGACTACACAACGCCCAATCCCAAAGCTAAAGGTTGTATTTTTGTTTTGTTTTATCTCTGCGAAGACTTTTGGACAAATTTATATTTTCAGGTGGTGATTACATGGACACACTTTTCGGCCAGTTGCTCTGCATATCCATCATGCCCAAGACGCAAACGGCGCCCTATGAATTCTTTCGCGATATTTCACCCATCTCACAGCAAACGGATCCATCGCTCTGGCAGCTGTTGGCCCATCATCAACAGTCCATGTTTACGCTAATCAAGCAGCTACTCGTCCAGTCATCGACAACCAAAAAAAAGACACTCCAGTGGATCGCCAACTGTCTGGATGCGAATGTGTCACGTGGTCACCTATGGAGCACCATCAATTTAAATCTGGAACAGACTGTGCACAGCACCGCCAGCGATGCATTCATGACCGGTCTGAGTGCCGTCCTAATGCGCTTGTGTGCACCACTCTGTGCGCCATCCTTGAAGGTAGCATTAGTCTTAACTGTTTGAATTTATGCTCGAGCATCAGTTGAAATTTATATCCTCCTTTGCAGGTGATGCTAGTCGATCCCACGTACTGTGCCGTCGCCGATGCCGATGAGCGTCAGGCGAAGGGTGTCAGCATGCTGAAGGCCTACGAGGAGACATGCCTGCTGCCCGCAGAGGAGGGTGAACAGCGCTTGAGTGCGGAGAAGTACAATTTCATCACCGAGATCTTCTATATGGCGCACAAGGCATTCGAGCTGGGGAATCGGGCATGCATTGAACGGCTGACGCGCATGATGCGCGAGCTGCAGAATACTCAGACTGCGTATCAGGATGTGGCCACCAGGCATCCCAATAATGATCTGACCAAGAATCTGTTTCGCATGTTGCAGGATCAGATGCAGCAGATGCTGTGCATCCGCAATGGTTTGGGCGAACCGGAGAACGACACGGCCATACTGAAGTTCTTTGAAGCGTCGGCCATTTGGCTAACGGAGATTGCAATGTTGCCGCGCGAAAGCTATGAGGCGGCCTTGGATCGTAAGGACTTTGCGCCACAGATGCTGCGCAATCTGGAGCTGTTATCCGAGACGCCGCCATTTGTCGCGCCCTACATGAAATCGGTGCCGGAGTGCATCATCGATAATATTGCAGCGTATTTGAATTTCTGTCGCAGCTTCTCGGGCGATCAGTTCATACAGATGTACACCAGTTCGCACGATGCCTTCTTCAAGATGATACTGCTATTTATGGGCAGTTCGGGTCTGGTCAAGAATCCGCATTTGCGTGCCAAACTCGCCGATGCGCTCGAGTTTCTTCTGCCATCGCAAATCTCTGGCAGCAATCGCAAGTCGTTCACCACACACGTCTTCGACAGCCACACGGATCGGCTGCAGGTGGTGCGCAGTCTGCTCAATGTCTTCGTCAGCATCGAGATGACCGGTCAGTCGGTGCAGTTTGAGCAAAAGTTCAACTATCGTCGGCCCATGTACGCGATCATGGAGTTCCTCTGGACCAAGGAGGAGCATGTCGAATGCTTTCGCCAACTGGCTACCGAAGCCGAACGCAACATGGAGGCAATCGAGCCACCAATATTTTTACGCTTCATCAATTTGTTGATAAATGATGCAATCTTTTTGCTGGATGAATCCCTGTCGAATCTGGAGCAGATCAAGCAGCTGCAGCAGGCGCAGGATAATGGTGAATGGAACAATTTGTCGCCCAGTGAGCGACAGCAGCAGACAACGAATCTGCATCATCTGGGCATGCTGGCACGCTTCGACAACATACTTGGCAGAGACACCATCAATCTGCTCAAGCTGCTGACCACCGAAATCAGAAGCATCTTTTGTCACAACAGCATGGTGGATCGCATCGCGGCGATGCTCAACTATTTCCTACTCCATTTGGTGGGGCCGCAGCGGGAGCGCTTCAAGGTCAAGGACAAGAAGGAGTTCGAGTTCGATCCGGCACAAATGGTGCTGGAGATTGCGCACATCTATATCAACTTAAGTAAGGACAATTCCTTTTGTTTGGCCGTCTCACAGGATGGACGCTCCTACAGCGAACAGCTCTTTGGCTATGCGGAGAATATATTGATACGCATCGGTGGTGGTCAGCTAATTGGCGACATGTCCGAGTTTGCGACCAAGGTGCAGAAAATGAGCGATGATTACAAGGAGGAGCAGGAGCTGCTTGCCGATGCGCCCGAGGAATATCTGGATCCAATTATATCCACACTGATGACGGATCCGGTTGTGCTGCCCAGCTCCAAGATGACCGTTGATCGTTCGACAATTGCACGGCATCTGCTCAGCGATCAGACAGATCCATTCAATCGCGAACCGCTCACCATGGATAAGATCAAGTCAAACGAGGCGCTCAAGCAAGAGATTCAGCAATGGATCGAGGCCAAACGCAGTGCGGCGCGTGTCAAGAGCTGAGCAACCAAATCCAAAGAATTTCGCTCGTTGTTTCTTTATTTTGTTGTTGTGTAATTTGGGAAATGGTGTGTCGGGGGGCGTGGGGGGGAGTAACCGGATAAGGCTATAGCTTAAACTAATTATTCTTGATGATTCCAATACATTGAGTCCTCTACGTGTACATAAAAGGTCAGTAAATTCAATTCAATACGGGATTCGCTTATAGATAAATGTAAATAACTTTCTACGATTCGAGCGAATGCATTTAATCCAATAAACATTTCAATCGACCGTTAAAATTGTGCAAAATAATTAAATAAAGGCTTAACTGAGTAAAGTGGGCCAAGGACACCACTACAGGGCTAAGGATAGAAGATAGAGCATAAGCTCTAAGATCAAGGAAAAAATTATTAATTACTTAGCCATATCAATTGGACGGTCTCAGATTCAATTTACAAATGGGAGGATTAAAACAAACTTCATCAGCAATTGATAACCGATAATGCAAAATTAGCTAGTAGAATATCCAGTAAATTTGAAGATGGGGAACAACTTCGCATTGGTTCATTAGGAGTGGCAATGACAACATTCTCTGGAATGAGGAAAATCAAATGAATTAAATAAATAAAACGTTAGTCACCAAAATGTAAAGAATTCCATAATAAATAAACTAAAATGACAAACACCTATTTTATTGTCCAGGTGTGTACATTAATCAATTATCAATAACTTATTAAACTCATTTCAAGTTGTCTTTATTTACAAGTAATTCTACAGTGATTCGAAGCTATGTGTCCAGATCCACAGCGACATCGTGAGTCATATGCTCGAAGCGTTCCGTGATTAGCTGGTCGGCCAGGCAATCGCCACATAGATTCAGGTAACAATAGCAACTGTTGCAGCGCCAGCGTGTTCGCGTCACGGGTGAATCCTCACAGTCGGCGCATCTGGGCGCCAATGGATCCGGACTGTAGCCATCCTCTGTTTGTAGCTTCTCCTCCTGTATGGATGTTAAGATTTTCAGCTGCAACAGCTTTTTGCGGCGCTGCTCCGTTTCGAGCGCCTCGGGCTCCAGCTTGGGTTCGATTTTAATGGGAGGCGTTGATGGCGATGGCGCCGCAGGCATCAGATCATCCAATGTGTACTCATCCTCGGGCATTTGTATCTCAATATTCTGGGCTGGAAAGAATGTGGAACGGCGGACATTAAATCTGGGCCGCGTTGGACCACCACTTCGCCTATATTTGGGCAAACGTCCCGGCACTGGCATGCCGGCTTCGTGGAGTTTTTGAAAGTATTTCTGGACACGACTGAAGACCTGTTGGGTCGTTCGGTTGCCCAGTGCTGTGGCGATTTTACTGAAACGTCGCATTTCCACCTCTTCCGGCGGGTACTCGATAAGCAACTGCTCCAACCGACGCTGCTCATCATTCGTCCACCGGCGCATTGATGTCTTGGCTTCATTTTTAAAATCATTTTCCGCGTTGATGGGATTCGATTTTGGCTTTGGCGGCTCCAATTTGTCCATATCCTTTACGGTCAATGTGGGCAACTCGGGCAGGCGAATAGTAGCCAAATAGTTAGGGGCTATTAGTGGCTCATTGTTTCGCAGCTTGTCCAGCATCAGCTGCGGGTTCTCCAAATACAAATCTCGCGTTCTTTCCAATTCACCGATTTGTTGGTGGACGCGAATGCGTTGCGCCTGCAGCATGGCGATGGTGCGCAGTAGTTTGCCATAGCACTGGTTGCCACGTAGCGCCAAGTGCTCCGTTTCGAAGTGGAACACATCATCAGTGTCGCCATCATCATCACTTTCCTCCTGCTTCATCATATTTAAATTGTTTTCATTTTGTTTATTATTTGCCATTTGTTCGCGCGTGCAGTGAATGGCAATTAATGATGTGCGATGCTCAACAAAATGTAAGTACTTTAATCGATCGATTGATCTATCGATAAGTTTGCCTTATTCTGATAAGAAGCCGCTGTTGGTCATGTACTTAATAGGTTATTTAATATATACATGCCAATTTAAGATGTGAGCAACTCAACAAAACATAAGCAATTTAATCGATCGATAACCTTACTTGCACTCTGATAAGAAGCAGCTGTTTTCGTTGCACATAAGTGGTTATTTAAATATACATTTAATGCCAATTAGTGATGTGAGAAATGTATGTAATGTATCGATAACTTTGTCTAATCTTCTGATAAAAAGCAGCTGTTTGTCTTGCACGTAACAAGTTATTTGTATATTATTATTATATTTATAACAATGCTAATTCCACGATACTTGACACGTCCCTTATACCGATGCACAACCACAGTGAGGAACTCTCAATTATAAGGCAACTAATAATTATATACACTCAATCACCCATATTTCAGGCAAGGATATCGCGACAGATCTCGAAGTTGTCGCAGGACAAAGTGCGCATCGTTGAGGTTGGTCCACGTGATGGTCTACAAAATGAGGCCAAACTGCTGCCAGCTGCTATTAAAATCGAGCTAATCGATCGCCTGTCGGCAACCGGTCTGCAGACGATTGAGGCAACAAGTTTTGTCAGCGCCAAATGGGTGCCACAAATGGGTGACAATGCAGAAGTTTTGCGTGGCATTCGCCGGGTGCCCGGCATCAGTTATCCAGTGCTAACGCCCAATCTGAAAGGATTCGAGGCCGCTTTGGCCGCAGGCGCTGAAGAGGTGGCCGTCTTTGGTGCAGCCTCCGATGCATTTTCAATGAAAAATGTCAATTGCAGCGCATCGGCAGCTATTGAACGTTTCAAGCCCGTCCTAGAGGCGGCCAAGCAGAATGGAGTTCGTGTGCGCGGCTATGTTTCCACTGTGGTAGGCAATGTACCCAATCTAATCCGACAAACTTAACTGTTGTGTATTCTGCCAGGTGGGTTGTCCCTATGAGGGCGCCGTTGCGCCAAAGGCTGTCGTCCAAGTGGTGGAGGCGCTGCATGATATGGGCTGCTATGAGATCTCGCTGGGCGACACCATTGGCGTCGGTACGCCGGGCAGCATGCGCAAAATGTTGGATGAGGTGACGCGCGCCGTGCCCGCCCAGCAGCTGGCCGTGCACTGCCACGATACGTACGGCCAGGCGCTATCCAACATACTCATCTCGCTGGAGTATGGCTTACGGGTGGTGGATGCCTCAGTGTCTGGTTTGGGCGGCTGTCCGTATGCACGTGGCGCCTCTGGCAATGCTGCTACCGAAGATGTTGTTTACATGTTGCATGGCATGGGCATAAAAACCGGCATCGACTTGGACAAGCTGATCGGAGTGGGTCGCTACATCTGCACCGAACTGGGCAGGCCCTCCGAGTCCAAGGTGAATCGCGCCTGGAAGGGAATAACCCCTAATCAGATCTAAATCCATAGATATTCTCACAAAGCAAACGATGGCATTTATTAGTTACTAAATTGTTGTTTGTTGGTAGTATTCACTTGTTATAAACATGAAAACAAATGCCAATATTTGTATGTTAAAAAGCAGCTTGAATTTGTGATTGCTTAAAACTTCTGGGCATCCTTGAGTGTGTACAGAGAGATGTCGCCGGAGGCCAGGGACAGATCGGCAAGGCTTTCGTTGGGTCGCGGTATATGTGATGTACGCTTGAACTTGCTCTCGCCGGGCATTTTAATCTTGCCATCGTGTCGCATCACGGTTGGCTCCACAGCCGAATCGAGATACTTTTGAATCTTCGGCACATGCGGCATGGGGCGTGGCGTGCGCTCATCCACAATCTGCAAAGTATAATTATTAATTAGAATAATATAATTAAAAGATAGATGCCACAACAACGTCTCACCTGCATCAGCTCGGATGATATATACGCCTTCTTTGGCAGCAATCGAGCAATGGAATCAATGCAGCCCACGGCCAGTTTTGTTTTATTGAAATTACCAACACGATCGGTGGCCTGGCCACGTTTCAATTGGCAGAGACGCGATTCCAGTTCCATTTCCTTGCTGCTCAGCGTGTTGAAGGCATCCTTGATGTTTGGCGTCTGGCGGAACATGCTCATCAGGGGCGCAGTGCCCGAATTGTGTGTGTAGGCCCGAATCGGACTAACAATGTGCGCATAATTATCCTTTACGCCTAGCTGTTGGCGTCGCATAGGTATGCCCGAGGGCTCCTTGAAGAATTTTTCCTGCTTCTTTACCAGTGTTAGCGGAGAGTATTTGCTGACTGATTCGTGCATCTTGCTGTAGCCGCTTCTTTGCACTGGTAATGATGGTGTTTGTGACACTGATATTGGTTGTTTCTTTTTGGGCGTCAACACAAATGTATTCTGCTTCTGATGCAAATGGATGATATTCGAGTATGCCAGCGGTTTTGTGGGTGTGGCAGCTGGGGAAGTTTTTGGGGTTGCCTTAGGGGATGGTGTTGCTGGTAATGCTACTGCTGCTGCTGCTGCTTCTGCTGCCTTGGCGGCAATTAGCTCGAGACCCTTCCGCATCCTGTAATCCATTTCCTCAATGGTGTCATTGAATTCCATAGAATTGTTCTCCTTGTCCTCCTCCTCCTCGATTGCAACGCCAATCGATGAAATCTTCTCCTGTTTTATGTCTGCATTAAAATCAGCCTCATCCTTAGCTCCATTCTCCACCTCCTCCTCCTCCTCATCCTCATCCGCTGAGGACAATTCGATAATTGTATTGTCCGCCTCATCGTTGTCGACCCGTTCCAATAGAGTTTCGTGGAAATCGATGAGCAACTGCTTCTGTTCATCCGGCGAGATGCCATGTGGTTTTGCTGTGGCAATGGCCGCATAAAACAAATCATCAACGTTCAGCGTTCTTCCCATCTCCTCCACCTTCTCGATGCTTGCCTGCGAATTGTCTCCAGCTGTCCCATAGCAACTGGAACCGGATGCAATTGTTTCGTAGCTTTGCGCCGTTTTCAGTGTTGGTGCGGTCAAAAAACTGCTGTTGTTGTTGGTGAGTGAAGACGAGGAGTCAGCAGACTGCTGACCCGTCATGTCTGCCTCATTGGCCTCCAGTATGGTGGACGGCCGCATTAGACCCACCATTTTAACCGGTGATGTCTTTGCCAATGGCTGAAACACCGAATCGTTATCCATCAGTGTGGAGTCCCAGAAGCGAGATGGCGCCTCAACATCTTCCAGCTGTGTGCAATCAGCGCTCTTGACTGGACTCTCATTTTCCAGTCGGTCCTGGCTGGTTAGCTCGTCGAACATGCGACGCATTGCATCCATATCCATGTCCATGTCACCGGCTGCATAATAAACAGTTTGTTAACAATGTGATAAATATACAATCAATGCAAGATGTATAAGGATTACCATCAGTCACTTACATTTGTCTGCACGCGCGCTTCGCTCCTTGGCTAGGGCTAATATCTGATCCTTATCATCGCTGTGCAGGTATTGGAAGAGTGTGCTGTCTGGATCCGAACCGGTCTTATCGCACATACGCTCAAACACACCAAAAGTCTCATCGGCATTTTCCGTCATCGAAGAATCTGCGCATCCTTCGTAAAGGCTCGCAAATTGAGAGCTAATATTAATCATTTTACTGTCGCTGATGTGCTCGATGTTTTCGCACTTTTCCTGCCCTTGAGCGGCAAGTTCGTCCTTCTTGGCCTTAATCAAGGTTGGAAAATCCAGCACAATATCCAAGCTATGGCGTGGTTCCATTGATTCTCTTTTCGTTAGTGGAGGGGGCGAACTACAAACAGAAGAAAATCCAAAAACAAATATCAAACAATTTTCGGCTTGTTATTGACTGCTGTAAATTGACACTAATATCTATGAAATATTATTTTCCTGGGCTATTCTACATTCAAAGTGCATTCCAAATAATCTATTTACATTCATCAGCACTACAAAAATAGATAATCATCATTAGTTATTTACCGCAACAAATGGGTGATCAATTTTTGACGCCAAGCAGGGGTGTCTTCAAATTTTTCCAAGCCAGACATTTCGCTTCTTTGGGGTCCGTTTTTATTAAAACAAACACAAATGATTTCAACATACGCACAACTCACACAATCTTATTTCCTACAAAGCCAAACAAAAATGTACTCACTTGAATTATTACAAAAAAGTTTTAGTTTAGTGAAAATGCCAATTTTGCAGCCGCTGCTCTTCAAAAGAGTAGATCATGCACACAAGTAAGTATCGACGCTTGGCAAAACTGTCGGGTAATTTAAAAAATGGGGTACTCGTGCGAGGGCTGCATGAAAGCAAGCAACATAATAGAATTTATTTAATATATTCGATTAATATTAAAATATACCTCAATAATAATAAAAACGGAATAAACTTCACTCCGCTTACTTTCGCATTATGACATAAATCGGCTAAATCATAAAAGAGGACTAATTTGTTGCCTTGATGAAAATTTCCTATATTATAAAGAGGTTTATCGGTTATCTGCCAATAAAGATAGACTACCGTTACTGAACATCATTGAAAATTGAAAACTTTACAATCGATACACATAATTATCGATAGCGTGTGTTATTTAGTGGCCTTTAAATGCCGGCCCAAGAAGAAGAGAGATAACAATTGTGCATCATCCGCTTCAAAATTTCGTGTACTTTATGCAATAAAGTAACCAAAAAAAATAGAATCGACATGAATGCGATGAGGCACACAATATCGCTGCTCTCCCTGGGAACCTTCCAGCTGGGCAGACGCATGAGAAGCCAACATGTGCGGGGCTTTCTACTTGGCACTGGACTGGGTCTTTGCAGCTTTGCAACGGTCACGTACGCACAGGCAGAGGCTGCAAAGGTCACGCGCCGTCTGAACGTATCAAAATTCATGGCGGAACCGATAACGGACACAACTTTGCTGCTGGAGGATCGGGAGAATATGCGGCATCGCATGGAACTCATGATTATGGAGATTCAAGCGGAATTCTGTCGTGCTCTCGAATCAGAAGAGTTTAGCGGTCAAAAGTTCAAAGTGGATCGATGGATGCGCAAGGAGGGTGGCGGTGGTGTCACTTGTGTCCTCCAAGATGGCGATGTATTTGAAAAAGCCGGTGTCAATGTGTCGGTGGTGACCGGCTCACTGCCGCCGGCTGCAGTGCAGCAAATGCGAGCGCGTGGTAAAGCGCTGACGGAGAACGTGAAGTTGCCGTTCTTTGCGAGCGGCGTCAGTGCCGTAATTCACCCCCGCAATCCCCATGTGCCGACGATACACTTTAACTATCGCTACTTCGAGGTGGAACTGCCCGATGGCACGAAGCAATGGTGGTTCGGCGGCGGCACAGATCTGACACCGTATTATTTGGACGAGACGGATGCGCGTCACTTCCACAAGACGCTGAAGAGTGCCTGCGATGAGCACAATGCCACCTATTATCCCCGGTTCAAGAAATGGTGCGACGATTACTTCCACATCAAGCATCGCAACGAATCACGCGGCATCGGTGGCATCTTCTTTGATGACATCGATGAACCCACCCAGGACTCGGCATTTAATTTTGTCACCAGCTGCGCTCGGGCCGTGATCCCTTCGTATCTGCCGCTGGTGCAGAAGCACAAGAATGCCGCCTACGGCAACAATGAGCGGCAGTGGCAACTGCTGCGACGTGGTCGCTACGTGGAGTTCAATCTGATCTATGATCGTGGCACCAAATTCGGGCTGTATACCCCAGGTGCGCGCTACGAGAGCATTCTAATGTCGCTGCCTTTGCATGCCCGCTGGGAATATATGCATGAGCCGCAACCCAAATCCAAGGAAAGCGATTTATTAATGGTTCTACGTAATCCCAAGGAATGGATTTAATGAACAAATTTGTACGTTTTTAATTACTATTGTATGTATAATAAGGGTTTGGAATGGTTCCTTTGTGACACTATTAGTAAAGTAAGAATTCATAATAATTATCCCTGTACAGTTTTTGCGTTAAAGTTAATAAATAATTATTTTTCAAAGAGAAAGGAAAAGATTTGGTTTTCAATTTCATTATTGAAATACTTCCCATACACATTTCTATTCCTTTCAATGTATGCATTCCCTTTCCTAGGAATTTTCGAAACTTAGATCTTTTTATTTCGTTTTGTTGAATTGGTCTGTCCCCAAAAAACAATCACAAAACACTCATTAATGCATAGAAAGTTCTCGACCCTTTTACCAAACGGTGACGTCATCAATTTTATACTTATATGTATATATATGGTTTATGAGGTTATGTCTGAAGATCTAATTTTCTTTCGATACCATGTATATTTTTGTGCATATGCTGAGCTGATGAAATTTTGCTAATGGTATCACACACACACAAATACAGGCATACATAATTATGTTGGGTTTTTACATGGACAGATGTCTGTCTGCTTCGATTGTGTATGTATACTCGTTTTCACACACACACAAGCAGTTGCTCTACTGTACACGTGAATTCGTACGTTTTGCATCTGTGTGTGTAACAACAATGCTGAAACCCTCTCACACACACACAATATATACCATTTTATATCAGGCGCCTCATGTGTTTCGCCTGTGTGTTTGTGTTGGGCAAAGGGATATAAAGCGGGAAATGTGCGCCACCGGCAAATTAGCGCACCGAAAATAAATACACCAATTTCGTGAGTCGTACTTAAATCATAGTTTACAAAATGCTTTATTTTCCAGTTTTTTTTTTGTTTTTTAGCAAATATCTAGATCTTTGTTTTGCATTCTAAGGGGAAAGGAAGGGTGTGGGAGAGGGATGCACACCTTTTAGTTGTTTTGATTTCTGGTTTTTACAAACAAAACGGAACTGAATGGAAATTTTCATGTGTTTTTATTTATGTAGAATATTTCTCGCTGTTGTTTGTCTGCTGCTTGCGCTGTGGTTGTTGTTGTTTTGTTGTCGTAAAAATGAAGAGTAACTAGCTTAACTACATTCATACAAGTAATATATATATTAGATTTAATAAACATCGCCAAAGCCGCCGCCGGTCTGCTGCTGGTAAACCTCAATAGTGTCGCCCTCCTCCATCTCTAGCGAGGTCGGAGTATCGTTCTCATTGATCGGCTGTCCATCGAAACGGAAGCGCACCACCTGCATGGAGAGTCCGGCACGGTCGCAATAGGCGTTCATTAGTTTCCGTAAGGGTGTGTGTTTCTTTATTTTAAATTGGACCACTGCATTATCCTGGCCAAGTACTTTAAGATTAATGTGCTCGGTTTCGCCGCCCTTCTTTTCGTCAGACATGTTTTTTTTTCGCTCGTTTTCTTTTCACAAACGTAAAAATGCAATGATGCCGGGCGTGCGTGCTGTACAATAAATATATATATAAAACGACAAAAAAATGTAGAAATTTACCAAAATTCACAATATATTCGATTTGTTTCGATTTGCACTGTATGATTGCGTTTGGATATAGACAATTTTCTTACTCTTAAAACGTTTCACTGCTCGCTTACTTTTTTTTTTAGATTATCAAGCGGCTTGCGTTCGCCTCACACACGCCAAAAAATGGTTGTATTTTGAGTGTCTCCCTATTTGCAGCGCGAAAAATGATGAGCGAAATAATATACTAAATATGACCAATGACGCCAATTCTGCCAGGGTTGCATTTAAGTATATATAATACCAAATGCGTAAAGGGTTGGTAATTTTTTTCAATTTTAGTTTAAAATCATAGTGTTTGTGTATCCGTATATTTTTATATTTATTTAATAAATAATTGGTTAATTTGGAACTTACTATTAAATAGTTTTGGCGATGGCCAAAAATATCGATTTGCAACAATGTATTTGTTATCTATTTTCATCGGAAATAGCGCGCTATTTCGAATGGTTTGTTCAACGTATGTTATGAAATACCAATAAATAATTATTTTTGATTATAAAAGAATAAACATAGAAAATAAATGAAACGATTAAATCAAATCATTTTGAAAATAAGATATCCAAGGCGCTGGCGCTAACAGCTTATTATGAAAATTTCTTCCGAATTGTGCATCAATCGGTTATGTTATTATCATATTGTAGAAATTAAGTTTAAAATTTATGAAAGAAATACTTAAAAAATTATTCAAAAAAAACCAAATATCTCACAATTACAGTTGTGGAATACATTTTTAAAAAATATAACCGCTATGTTCTTAACATCGTGTCCGATTATCCAAAATGACACAAACACAAAACGACACATTTTGGCGGGAATTTATTTTAACTTTTCTCTATGCTAACATTCGTGTTAGACTTTACACGATATTTAGAGATATTCGAAAAAACCAACAAAATTACAACATATAGGAAAAAGCTGGGTACGCAAAGAACTATTTAAAAAACAAAGAAATTTGATATTCAATATATTTTGATACCCACTAATCAGCCACTTCACCTTTTATGTTATTTAAAAAAAATACAAAATGGTAAACAATTTTCTTTCTTTTAATAAAATACTTTATTTTTGGGCAGTATTTAGTATAAGCTTATTAAGAACTTTTTAACTAAGAAGCAACAAAGATACAAATGTTTGCACATCCAGTGCCTGTTCATCCACAAATTTTACCTTTAGTTAAAAAATAATAATAATAATAAAATAAAGCTGTTGGACCCGTCTGAATTACCTTTGGATGCACAAAAACAGGCCGTTTTTGGTAAAATTTTTTTTAATATTTGATTTTGCGAAACTAACAATTGCTAATTTAAGTAGTCATTAATAATTGCAAGTAGATTAACCATGACTTTCAACACCCTTCTCCATTTCGTATTTTAAAAATACGGATCCTTTCCTACTGCAATGTTAACCCTATAGAGGGAGTACCCTTACCAGTTATAGGCGCCAAAGTAAAACGACCAACCAATAACAAACCTCATTCCATTTGGAATATTATCATGTGTTCGTTCCGTGGTTTACATCCTCAAGTAAAGGGGAAACATACAAACAATCACCAATCAAAAGTACTTGAAAAGATCGAGATCAAAAATTGATTACATACGATATCCAGTTGATATGTAAGTTCCAGACCGTAACCATTTCTGAGGGCATACCTCTCTCGTAATTGCGTAGATTCTTTTTTTTATTGGTTTTTTGTAGTAGTTGACCAGAAATCTTACCAACAAGCAACCAAACCAATTTGCAACAACTTACAATCCTCAGTAGTTACCATTTGTATTTAAAGAAAAGAGAAAAAAGCAGGCCCGATTCAAACTTACTCACAGACCCCAGCAGGTTTGGAGAGAATACATACAGAATGTACACCAAATGAATAAGGTGAGCTGGCTTCCCAGGGAGCCATCACGATTCTAGTGTTGGCCTAGAACGGTAAACGCATGGGTTAGTGAGATTTGTGTAGTGACGAAATTACCTGATTTTTTGCAAGTTTCTAATGGGTCAAGTTTTCACTACTTTGTGTGGAAGTCTTTCGGAAAGATTACATTTTGTGCTTGTTTGTTGATGAAATACTTGTGACTCTGTTTGCACATAATATACATACATATCGTACCATTATTGAGTTTATCAGATTTTCAATATTGAAAACTGCAAAAAGATAAAGAAAATAAAATGGCACAAGTTAGCGCACGGGTTTAATGCTTTTTTTTTTTTTTTTTGCTTAAGTATTTTTGATCAAACAAACCAACCAATCGGTGCTGAAGTGCATCGCTTTTAGCCATGTGGATCCAGGACGAGGGATACTCTTACACACCAAGGCATTCCCATATACCCCCTTACCAAAGGTGGGGAATCAAACACACACATCTTGATCGGATTTATTTTTACTTACTCTTCATTTCAATTGTTAAGAATTACTTACATATTTAAACGTATTTAAGCTATGCACAATTATTTGTTGAGTTACGTTTTTGTGTCTGTTCTTTTGTTTTCTTTTTTATCTTGTTTTACTTTGTTTTTTTCTCTTGTATTTATGGTAAATTTGAAAATGGAAGTTAACAAGTGCTCCCATAGCTTTTAAACGGACTTACAGCATGTCTTACGCTTCGTTGTATCCGAATACTGCATCGTCCCATTGTATTGCTATGAATTGCAAATTTTAATTGAATAAATATGTTGAAAGCAATCGTTGGATTTCGATTGCGCCCCCAAAATGATTGATTGTAATTACGATTCTAGTGTATTAAAAGTAGTATTACCATCCAGCAAAAGTTTGTTAATTACACAATAATAACTCTGAAAAGTTGTTATCGTTAATCGTATCGATCACCATCCGATGACCAGGATACGGACACGTAGAGGACTCACTCACTGTCGCCACCATGCCGGATCGTTGGCATTTTGTCCACCATTGTCAGGGTTGCTATTGCTATTGCTGCGCGCAAGTATCGGCGGTGGGGGCACACTGAACATATTGTGATGCGCAGCGGGCGGCCGATATTTCTCCTCGTTCTCATCATCCAGTTCACGTTTAATTGCCGTATTCTGATAATCGTTCATTGAATATGTCGGATAGCCATCATCAATGGGCTCCTCCTTAATCTTAATCATATCCATTTCACGGAAATCGGGTTTACGCTCCTTAACATCACGATCGCCGCCGGCGCCACGTTCGATACCACTCCGATCACGATCACGTCGCTCACGCTTGCGGTCACGCCGCTCACGTGACGATTCACGTTCGCGTGACTTGGAGCGCTTCTTTTTCTTTTCACGCTCACGATCACGATCGCGATCCCTGTCGCGCCTGTCGCGTCGACCCTCGAAATCGTCATAGTCACGCTCCCTGCTGCCGGCGCGACGTTTCCTCCGCTCACGCGAACGACTGCGTGAGCGACCCATAACACGACCGCCACGGTCACGATCACGATCACGCCGATCGCGAGAACGCGACCGCCGTCGCTCGCTGCCGCCCACAACACCGGCCCCATACGGTGCACCACGGCCACCGCCGCCACGTGAATCAATGCCATTATTGCCGACACCACCACGCCCACCACCACCACCGCCACCTTCACGATCCTCACGCTCCCGTTCCAAGCGATAGCGTTCACGTTCGCGCTCATTATCCTCACGGCCGGAGTGCTTGATATTCACATCGTTGCCACCGCGTCGGGTGCCGCCCAATCCGCCACCTAGACGTCGTGGCAGCCAGCCCTTGACAGTGCGGGCCCGTTCAACATCCACCAGGACACGCTTGCTGTCAATCTTCTTACCATCGGCGTGCTTGTACGCCGCGTGCATATCACGCTCGTGCTCGTACTCAATAAAAGCGTAGCCTTTGGGTTTACCTGTTGGATGAACAAAAAAAAAAAATTAATGAAAGTGATATCGAAATATTTTGATACCAATAAGTTTTACTACCTGATAACAGGTGCCACAGAATATGTAAGGTCTAGTCATGAAATGCCGATCTTTCAATAAGTAATCATAGTAATCTATCCTCGAACTTTTGCTTAAAAATTGCACCAAATGTAAGCTTTTGGGAAAGAAAACTCATTCGTATCGCTTATACGAAAAATCAGTAGCGGGTTCGAGTCCCGCTGCAGGCATGGGTGTTTGGTAGTACAGTCCAATAGTAGTCCATCCTCCCTCCTTATTTATTTTTATAATGTTAATCTCTGCTTTCTCTATAACCTAAGCTTTTGGGAATTTTGGGGGTAGAAGTGGGCGTAGCTTAAAAACAATGTTGGAGTTATCTACCTTCCAAGTTTGGTAACTTTAGCTCTCAAATCGCGGAAGATATAGGCTTTGGAGAATTTCGGGGGAGTGAGTAGGCGTTACCAACCAACTGCGATATACTTTCAAAATTTGGTGACATAAGCTTACAAATTGTGGAAGATATGCGCATTTCAGACCGAAGTTCATGTGGGCGTGGTCTGAAAATTTACATGCAGATCTTTGAAGAAAGTTACCAGCAAGCTACCTTAGATTGCCATAAAAAAAATTGTATCGATACTTAAAGGCGGCTATCGGATAAATGTATGACTTCCATTTGATGGCAAAAACTGAGGAAGATATAGCCATTTTCAACATTAAGGGCCTTGTGGGCGTAGATGGGCGTGGCTAATGCCAATCTTTTGAGGATATCGCCAACTACCTATCAACCACATTTGGTGGCACATTTGTGAGGTATATTTGGCTTTATCAATGTGCAATTATTCTAGCCAATTCGTGTACACATAAAAAATAAAAATCAAAATTTACCTGAGTCCTGGTCGTGAATGAGCACGATCTTCTTGATGGGGCCGTAGAACTCAAATTCGCGTCTCAACTTGGACTCGGAGGTGTCGTAATTGATGCGTGCTATGAACAGCGTACGAAATGGATCCTCTGTGGCATTCTTTATTTCAGTTGGATCCCACAAAGCTATCTCGCGTTCCAACTTGTAGGCGACTTGTTCGGCTTTTTCGCGACGCCGCCGCTCGAGACGCTCCTGACGCGTCTCAACGGTTTTCGGAAGCGGTGTATCCTTTGGGTCCTCAAAGTCGTCCATGAATTTAGCAACGCCTAAATAGCCTCGGGATTTCTTTTCGTGTGGCAATTTATCCACCGGCGGCATAAATGGTATTGGATCCCGCGAGGCGAATAACGCCAATAGATTTGGCGGTAGATATTGGGTCATTTTGTTTATATATTTTTATTACCTTAGTTTTTCGTGCTAGACAATTGTACAAATTGAGGTTATGTTTATATGTTTACGAATTGTACAAATTACATCGTGCTACTCACTTTATAAATCCACCATCCACGAGTCGTGTTTCTTAAATTTCCTGGCACTTGAATCGAATTCAATTTGAATTGCATTGGGCTCTAAATCGATTTATCTCAACAAATATTTATAGGCGAGAGAAAAAAAAACCATTTTTCATTTAGCGTAGCTACACGATTGCTAAAGGTGACAGAATGCTAGAGATGAATTAATTGGGTTCACTGCGATTGTTACTTTTAAATACCAGTGACTGTGACTTAAAATTAATTATGTATTTTATTATAATTTGCTGTATTTATATTTTCTAACTATCTGAACTATTATAAATTATATATTTTGATGACCTCCACCAATTGATAAAAAAAAATCATTGCACCATCTGAACATCTGTCACTTTATTTCGCTGGTTGGCAAACTTGATAGGCACGAAGCGAGAGCAGTCGATAGTTCGATATGAGGCGAAACAGACCAGCCCTGAACTATTTCTCATGATTCCTAGTCCGTTCATTGAGTGAGTTCAAGACATACATTTATATACATATATGAGAAGGCGCACGATTGAAAAAATCAAATAACGGCATCTACGAGTTCGCCATAAGTGTGATTTTAGTTTGCAATTTTTAAAGCTAGACTGCATTACAATTTTAGTGTGCCTTTTTAATAATTAAACAAAAAAAAATTAATAATATTGTAAGTATAATTACACTACAAAGTAATGTAAAGGACAGAAATTTGTTTTTTCAAGACAAGCAGAAAATGTCGACTAGTTCAAAGCAATTGCTCGAAGTTGAACGAATTGAAGAAGAAAATGGCGCTGTCGCTTTACGAAAGCAATCACCAAAAGAGCCACGCAAAATCAAGCACAAAGACTTGCATCTAATGGATGCTGATGGTGCTCCGCATGAAGACGGCGAAGATGCGCAACAATTGTTGACACCTCTTGAAAAGTCGAAATATGCGATGCCACCACCACCTCCACCCCCCACACCGGTTCAGGCCCCTCCGCCGTCGGCGGCCCCATCGGCACCCGAAACGGATGACGAGGCAAATTCGGAGAAATGGGAAGATCCTTGTGCGCCTCCACCGCCACCACCGCTGCCACGCAAAGCATTGGCCAAGTGCGCGAGCTATTCCAATTTCACGGCCGTAAAGCTAAAGGACGCTTTGGAGGAGGCCATCACGAAAATGGAGTCCAATAAACGGGAGCAGCAGCACCAACTGCATTGCTCGAAAGTCGATGTAAGTCTGTTTACAGTTAGTTGCATTTTTATTAGTTTTGATGTGGGGAAAATGTTTTGAAAATTTAATAAGTGTGGTGAATTTGATTTTTTGTTAACCTAACCCAACATGGAAAATGTCAAAAATGATTTGGATTTTTGTGTTTTTCGGAAATGCCATTGAAATTTTATGTGATTGAGTTTTCGCTAACATTATTGACATTAGTAGAACATTTTATTAATCTGTTAATTTTTTTTTTTGGTCAACAGTCGTACGTTCCCGTGTTAGATGTGTTAAAAACTGATGCTGTTATCGAAATGTCGCCAACATGTCCAACAACAACTATTCGTACTGAATGTTGCCGCCAAGCCCTTATCGTGCATCCCAAGTGTAATAGGCCCGCTCTGCTCGATCAGCTCTGTAGGAAACTGAAGGTGGGCAAACTGCTGGCCAAGCAATCGAGCAATGTGATCATCTCCAGAGAGCCAATACCTCTGCCAGCGACGGCCCATGATGATGAGGGTCAGGGTCTCATGTCATTGCAGGTGCTATCGGCACGCGCCTCCACGCCCTACACTCAGCCCACCAGCCAGTTGTCGTGCACGGCCGTCAGTTGTGATCTGCACTTGAGTCCGCCACCATTGGAGACTGACAAGACAACAGCCAAAAAGCATTTGCCAGCAGCTCCGTCCCAAGAACAGCCGAGACCACGCAGCATCAGTTCGGCACCAGCCAGAGTGGGCAAGTTACGCGGCGCCACACAGTCATCGGCAATCGCTGTGACTTTGCCCAGCAGCCGGCAGCATTATACGCGTCATCATCTCCTGGAGATACGTAATGCGATGATGCATGCACTCATTCATCGGTCAAAGGAATCTTTGACTTTCAGTATGCCTCGCATTGCCACCTGTGATGATATCGAAATGGAGGCACGTCTGCGTCGCATGAATCTTTGGCGCAGCACGGATGCTATTACTCGTGGCACACAACAGCACAGCTTGAAGCTGCATCCTCCCCGTCCGCATCATAGTCATAATCCGGTCAACAACAACAACAACGAGTGCATGCCAGCCTTCTTTAAGAATAAAACCAAACAGCAGCAGACCGATGAGTCTATCATACAGAGCCAGCCACCGCAGACACATCAGCAATTTCAGGTAAGCAATTGCACATATATTCTATATACATATACATATATATATATATATATATATATATTGACACTCTAATCTGGTTATTGTGCTGATTAATCTGATATGCAATCATATGATAAGAACTTTTGCGTCGTGTGCAAATCTTACTTATTAGCTAACAGTGAACATATATTTAAATTTTGCTTGCTAAACTTGAAGTCATACTACATATATTTCGATTTTGATTTATATTGGTTTATGTTTCGATCTTCTTTTTGTATTGCAATCTTGATTAGTGTAGAAAAATGCGATCAAACGATTCTCTTTTCTCTTCATATTTTGTGTTATGTTAAAAAGCAGGAAATTTGTAACATATAAATTTAGAATTTACATATATTTTTAGAACAGCAGATAAAGACATTGAATACAATCTTTAATTTAGCTTAGGCTGGCAATTATTTGCTCTGATAGTGTTGTTTACCGTTAACATCTCGCAGTCGCTGCGCTGCCTGCTCCGGCGTCAAATCTCGCTGTGCCATTGCCAGCATCTCAAAGCCGACCATAAATTTCCGTACAGTTGCGGAGCGTAGCAGTGGCGGATAGTAGAGGGCATGCAGGGTCCAATGGGCGATCGAGGCGTGCGCATGCTCAGGTCCAGTGGGTGCTCCATGCCAGCCCATGGAATAGGGACACGAGCATTGAAAAAGATTATCATATTTGATGGTCAGCTCCTTGATGGTCAATGCGAGATTTTGTCGTTGTTCGTTGGTCAGATCATTGATGCGTTTGTTGTTATTGCGGGATATGAGCATTGTTTCAAAAGGCCAAGTGGCCCAGTAGGGCACCACCACCAGCCAATCGGGATTCTCGATAACAATGCGTTCCCGTCGTTGCAATTCAGAATTCACATAATCGCTGAGCATTGGACGATCATAGGTGGCATAATAGGCACGCAATCGTTCCTGCTTCAGCTGTGGTTCCGTTGGCAGGAACGAGCACGACCAGATCTGGCAGTGTGGATGCGGATTCGAGCAACCCATGCTGGCGCCTTTATTCTCAAATATTTGCACCCAAGCATATTTCGGGCTCAGCTCATTAAACTGTTTTATCCATCTGAAATATATGTAATCGATAACTTTTGCAAGCATAGATCCTTTTTGTCGATAAACATTTGTATCGAACTTTTTACTCACTCATCAATAACGGCACAAATTTCCGCTGGACTCATCGTTGGCAAGGTTAAATTCGATTTGGGATGGAAGCACATAACACGACAATTGCCACGCGCTGCAGCTGCCTGGAACAGCGGATCATCGCTGGCAGGCGGGGACGGCACCTGCTCCAGTAAGGCTGGAAAATCATTATCAAACACATAGGTGCTCTCGTATCGATCCGTTACGAGGCCATTGGGCCTCTTCACACCCGGACATAGTGGATTTTTGGGATCAAATTCGGGTTGTTCGTTGAGTTGCGGTTTCTCCTCTTGGCCTGACCAGGGCCGTTGCATCCGATGCGGACTCACCAGCACCCACTGTCCATTTAATGGATTTAGACGTCGGTGTTGGTGTTCTAAATTCAAAATATGTGCAAGCATATAATACATATAATTTAAGTCCAATCAGATACTTACCGGTGGCCACAAACTGCATATTGTCACTGAGCCCAAGAGTGTTTCGCTATCAATGTATTAACCTACTGCGTATGGGTTTATTTGCTGTTGTTCTACACTGTGTTACTCTGTTATGGCTGTTTTTTACAGTTAATCTGTCGATAGAGCCGTTCAACCGATGGAATTCACGAGACAGCACAATGTCAACTGGCTGTCTCTGGTACCGTTTCAGTTTTAGTTTTACTTTGTTTTTGTGTCCATCTCCGACTAATGTTATTGTTGTTGCTTTTGCCATGCACCATTTTCATTTTGATTATTTGTTCCCTTTTGTGTTTTTTTTTTTGCGCTCATCGCTGTGCACGCACATTCGCAAGTTGGCGGGTTTATCAGTTTACAGTGGCAGTCTCTCTCACAGCTGTCGCTGTAAATGTTGTGCTGTTTGTATGTGTGAGCGATTGCAATTTGGCGCCAGCTGCTAGTGATGTACAATCGCTACGATTAACGGTGAACGTTATTTAACAGTTACAATTGAAATGACTTATTATGTCACAGTGTAATTATATTTTTTAAATATATAAAATAAAAAAGTGTATATAAATTATAAAATTTAGTATCAATTTAACAATTTCAGCATATAATTAATAAAATAAGTTAATAACCAATGCTCTTTAAAATCTCCTACAGGATCCAGCTATTGTTAATCAGAGACGCATCGGCAGTGGACGTCTATCCCACACAAAATGGCCATACAACAGTAATAATAATGACTACAAGTCGTACAACAACAACAACTATCAGGCAAATACAATGTCAAAATGTCGCATGGATGTTGTGAAACAACATCATCACAACAACAACAAAAATAACAATATGACGGTTATGAAGTTCTTCGATAATGGCGAGATCAGCACAACTCAATTGAATGGCGCTCAGCATTCGAATGATCGCCCAAATACACCCATCATGGGCATGTCCAACAACAACAACAGCAACAACAATAATCGTTCGGAAAATGAGAGCTTGAAATCGAATGAATCTATCGAGGATCTGAATCGTGCCAATGAGAATTATGTGAAGCGTGTCATGTCTGGCTTTTTGGTCGTTTCCAAGACCAGGTCTCGTGAGGCGGACGAGCGACACTATCGTCGCTATAGAAATCAAAATGAGGAGCCCGAGTGGTTTAGCTGTGGTCCCACCTCCCGACTCGACACAATCGAATTGTGTGGCTTCGATGAGGATGAGGAGCGTATTCTAAAAGAGGGTAGCCACACCACAAATGAAATTAATCGGGAACCCATTACAAAGCACAAAGTAAGTAAATAAATAAGTATGAAATATTTAAATTTATTTCGTTCGTTCTATATGACCAAAATTTGTGAGAATTAACTTTGAATCTCTCTACTCTGCCGCAGATCGAGCATAACAAACACAAAACACAGCATCGCGAGACGCTTGGACGCAACATCAACAACAACATCAACAATAGTATGTCAAAGCACGACAACAATAACAATAGCAACATTTCCGAGAATTTGAACAAGGTGCATCCAACGGATAATGAGAAACGTTATAGCGGTCGTTCGGCTACCTTTGATAGGTTCAATCACAATCAAAAGCACTTTGATAATTATCAGCAACAGCAGCAGCACCATCCGCAGCAGCAGCAATCGCTACAGAATAATAACAATTCGAAATTTATGCCGTTCTTTGCAAGCGAACTACCGGAAAAGAAAGGCTCATCGTCATCGCTGAATGAGTTCTTCAAGCAGGCCATGTGCCACAGCAGCAGCAACAGCAATAACAATAACTGCAATGCGAAATTGGAGCTGCCCAAGAGTGTTGGATATATTAATCAAATGCCATCGGTGGAACAACTGGAAGCTAAATGGCGACGCAATTCGCTCGATGTACCAGCGGCAGCAGCAGCTGCAGCTGCAACCCATGGCAATGCCAACGGCAGCAACAACAGCAAACAGTCGGATAATTTTCAAAAATTAATTGGTGCTCTCAGTGGTGCCAAGCCGCAACAAGTGGTGCCTCAATTGCCGGCACAAGTAGTGCCTCAATTGCCGGCACAACAACAGCCGCCGCAAGTTGGCAACGATGCCATTTCCAATTTCATCATACAACAGCAACAATATCAGCAACAGCAGCAAAAGCAACACGTGCTTATCCAACAGCAGCAGCAGCAGACCGCATTCCTGGCCAGCCTGCAGCTAAAGGCAATACTTGGACGCGCCGATACGCAGCTGCTGCTGCTCCGTCTGACCAAAGGTAGGCCACAACAATATATATTATCTACTTGCAAGAAATCTATAAATCATGTGTATCACTTGTATTGTAGGTGAAATATCGAAGCATGGTTTGCTTGTGCAGTTGGCTAATCCACGCTTGACCAACATGGATCGTGAGGCCATCACCGCCGTGCTGCAGTTTACCAATACGCAGCAGCAGCAGCAACAGCACCAGCAGCAACTGGAGATGCTGTCGAGCACAGTGATTGCCAGCCAGTTGCAAAATCTACAAAACTTGGCAATTGTACAGCAAACGCTGGCCGCTCGCCAACAGCAGCAGCAGCAACAACATCAGCAGCAGCAGCATCAGTTGCCACTACAGCTTTCTCAGGAGGACCTGCAGGCGCATGCCAATACCATAATGCGCAATGCGGTCATGAAACGCAAAATGGAGGAACAAACCACAAAGATGTTCAACATCAATAATGCGGCCAGCAAACAGCAGCAACAGCAACAGCAGCAGCACCAGCAGCAGCTGCAGCAGCAACAGCAGCCGCAAACGCGCTCCCAAGTGTCAGCAACAATGCTGGGTGCAAGAAGTGGAATGCGTCCGGAGTCAACAACATCCAATGCGATGTTGAACGCACTTATTGCTGGTAAAAACCATCAGGCAGTCAGCGGCAGCATGATGCAATCAGAACTTTCGACGGCAGTAACAAATGCCCGTCGTGCTGACGCAAATTTGCGATTCCCAGAAAGCGCAAATTTCCAAATTGGCGAAATGTCCCAGTCTGCGGCACAGTATCATCCATATCAGCAGCAACCACAGCAGCAGCAACAACAACAACAGTATGCCGCAACCCAACACCTTCGCCATCAGCAAAACAATCCGAATAACAACAACAACAATTTTAACAAAGCGCACATTCAATCGCAACAGCCGATGTCAATGCTGTCCAGCGGCAGCGGTGGAGGTGAGTCCGAAATTCTAATATATGCACATCCATACATAAATCATTTGTATATTTCTATGCCCTGTTTCCGTACAAAGTGCTTAGTATTGGGCAATACCAGCTTAATCGATATATAATATAGCAATAGTGTCAGAGATCACCATCGTGGTGATCTCTGTGATTCTCCCTCTGATTCCTTTAAGATTGGGAAGCAAGAATAATGAGTTGCGCAAAAGTATTCGACAGGCAGCTTTGTTTACGAAGATATCTTAATTTCGACTTATAAAGCCCCTTTCGTTTTGGGAAATCAATGGTGTTTCAGTTTAAGAGACATTGTTTAGGGTTTGTTTATTAAAAAACACGTTTACGCCATAAAAACCTTAAGCTGTTTAAACTTGTAAGTGAAATCGCACACATAAAATGGATGGCCTTATATGTACAAATATATAATATGAATATATATATTGCAGAACCATGAATCAGTGAACACAACAAAAATAAATGGAGTTTATTTGTATTTGCAATGCCCTTTCGGCTCTCTTATGGATATGATTCAAGCAAATATTATCAAACCAAGGGGATGAACAATTTAAAATTTGTTTTCCGCAACAAAAAAATTACTACAAAGTTTAATCACTTTACTAAGATACAGATTGAGCTGTAATTCGAACTACGGTATTAAATCAGTAAGCAAAAAAAAAAATCTGGTTTAATAACTTCCTACTTAAACTCGTTTTAAGAGAAACATATCAAAATCAATCATTAATTATACAACAATTAGAATAAAAAGGGGGGCAAAGGAAAGATATGTGTTAGCAGTCTTATCATTCAGCAGCTTTTCTTTTGAAACTGGAGTAGGTCGAGAATAATCAGTGACTGCTGATAATTATTATTAAGATAAAGGATGGATCATCATTGGTCACTGGTCACATAATCACACAACACACTTAATATTTGCTGTGCTTGAAACCTGTTTAAAAAATATAACTCATACTGTTATCAAAAAACCCAAATACATGCTTACACGTCTGAATACGCTGATACACACATTTATATGTAAATGTTTAAGTAGATTTCACGATCTCTCATCGAAAATAGAATGCGATGATAACAATGTGTGCGTTTTAAGCATGCAAGTGTGTTGAAGTAACTTGTTCTAGCTTTCGAAGTTGCAGCTTTGCAATAAATATGTTTCTCCAAGGTGGAGATGATGCTTTCTCAACCGCTTTGTCGGGATAAAAGAGAAATCAGTAAATATTCAATATCATAAGCATAGTCGCTCTCTCTCGAAAGTGGCAATACTATTTACCAAAGCGGCACTTGACTTAGGTTGAACTCATTATTTGTGTATATTGGTGTAAGGTATTCACTTCGGGATCGTGCAGTGAATTGTCGCTACTGTTAAACAGTGTTAATTATAAGCCCCACACTCGTCGTGAGTCATACTCATTCCTTAAGTGGGTTTTCATGTGTTGTTTGTACTTATTTTACAAACATACACATCCATTCAAAATATCTTTAAGTTTGACGCGCAGTAATTTTTTTTTTTGGGAGTTCCCATGCCCTACACTTATTTGTACGTACATCTTCATTAGTGCCTAATTGACGCAAATTTGGCTATATACTACTCATAAAATAAAAATACAAAAAACAATTAAGTAAGCTATAGTCGAGCCAGCTATGAAATATATTAGACTGCTTAAAATACAGGTTCTCGCTTTGCTGCACAGCCAAATCTAGGCAGAAGTTATGCAATTGTTCTTCAAATATATGGCAGGCTTAGGCACTAAAAAGTGTCTAAAATCAACATATTTATACATATAGTTTACATAATATGAAAATACGATTTGATTCATATATTGATTCACATTTTTCCAATTGATCGGTAATAAGTCGAGGCACATTTAATAGTCAATTGGCTATATCTTTCCTACTATTGCACAAATTTATTATAAAAATTTTCAATTGGTTTGGGAAAAACATGCAATAAAGCGGAGTCCAAAATTAAATACCCCAGACAATGTTTGAAATATTTCTCATCTCAGATTTTTGTAATGTGGGAGATAATTAATATTATTTAAATAAAAAGTCGTTATACTTTATAGTATAATGGAAAGTTTTCTTCTTCAATGCGAAACACATTTCGTACCCTCTCCAAGGGCTTTTGATAGATAGTTGAAATAGGTGTGTAGAAATGAAATGCCACAATTATAATCTCATATATAGGATAGTTTTTGTTTATTGTCAATGTAACTTTAAATTCATATCGTCTAAAGAGCGGCTGTGTTCTTGTAGAGCGTCCTTAGGAAGGCTGATGAACCTTGCCGGCAAACAGAATATTGCCGGTGGCCTCCTCCTCGATGAAGAACACAAATGGGCGATTCACATTGAACTCCTCGATCTTTGCGGGGCCACCGAATTTATTCACAATCTCAACGACGGTGGCTGCATACGCTTCCGTTCCCTGCTCATTCACATCGATGCCGGCCTTTTGCAATATATTCGATACCTTCACCTTGCCGGCTACATCGGCACCCCGCGAGAGTCCCGGCAGCGAGGCGCTATCCTCGAATATTTCGCGTACGCCCAACTGTTGAAGGGTTTCCTTGAAGTTGCGCCTGTAGTCGAATTGGAATTTGGGCAGTGTCACCTTCACCTTCACCTCCTGCATGGCCCACTGAGCGCTCTTCACATCAACGTTCTCCAGCGACTGGAGCAGCTCATAAATGCCCTCCATTTCATGCGGCAGCAGGATAAACATTGAGTTCTTGCCCTTATAGGGCAGACGCAATATTTGCGCCTTCAGCTTGTCCGAGTTGTGGTAGTAGAAGAAATCCGTTTGTTCCATATACTGGACGCGTGTCTGTGCATCTCTGGTGCTGAAGAAGGAGCCCTCATATGTGTTGAAGAACTGACGGCGCCACATTCCCTTAAAATAGATGAGATTCGTGAGCAGCATAATGCTTTGCTGCACCGTCTCGGGTGTGACCAAATTGTTCAAACGTCCATCGGTCACATTGTTCGCCCACTCATTGATGGCATAGGCAGCAGCGGGTGAATTGGCAAAATCGAGTGCTTCAATTTCGCTGTCGTAGAAATGCTCCAGTATGGCCGTAAATTTTTGCTGCGTCTCAATGAAACTGTCGGTGAAGAGTTTTGTGCGCACACTCAACGTGTTATACAGTTGATTCTCCTTCTTGAACGAGTTGAGCGTCTTGCGATAGAATTCACGCGTATTATTCGCCGACCTGATGTCCGTCTGTGTGCTTATCAGTTCTTGCTGTGTCTGTGTATTCATGCCGGCGGCCTCTGACAGCAGCGCCAGTACCAGTTTAATTGAAAATGGTGATATGATCACATTATTCTGTTGTTCCGTCTCGGTTAGCAGCACTGTTTTCAGCAATTGCCACGAGAAATTATCGTGGGAATCACTGCGAAATGGCACAAATGTGTCGAGGTCATCATAGGATGCAGCTGGCCATGATCCCGGAACCGGAATCGGTGAACGTTCAGTGGTGGTGATGCTGGGCACATGATCTGTGCGCGTCTCAAATACTCCAGTCGGTGTGGTTAGTGTGGTGGGTACGGTTGGGTTGCCATTAATCTTTGCCGCGAGGCTCACCAGCAGCAGCACCAGCAACGCGCACATATTAAATATCATTTAATTTTGTTTTGTGTATGTATCCGTTTATTTTGTGCGTGTTTGTGTGTGTATATTTTCACTCCTTTTCGCAGCACTCGCAGCGGCAGCAGCAGCAACGATCTACACAGAATGTTTAGAGAACCGTTTGGCACTCTGGTCCAACTGAGAGTGACTCAAAGCTAGCAGCGAGCAGGCCATTTTAAAACCAGCTTACAGTTTAACATCGTTGTTTTGTTGCTGCTCGTCTTTATTTCGCTCTGTTGCTTTGAAGGGAGTCCAAAGCTGAGAAAGCAGCGAACGTCACGAACTTGCTTGCTCTCCGTCTTTCGCTCTCTCTCTTTCTGTGTGTATTCTGCGTATTCGGTTGTTGATGCTGCTAACTGTTGATTGCTAGCTATATAAATAGGCACAAGAATGCTCACATAAACGTGTTTGGATCTGAGAAAAATTAAAATTCTTGCCGCTCAAAAGGAAATCCGCACATTAATTCCGTTTTGAATCAGTAACTTAAAATCCCCTTGGAAAATCCCAATGTATCAATTTACTACAGCTTTTAATTAAGTAAACTCCCCAAGTGTATCATAAATGCATAACATTGATCTTGTGTTTATTAATTTTTAAACAAACATTTACGCTGCATATAACGGAACGGATGTTAAAACTGATAAGTATCGCATTGCTTCTGGCAACGCCAAACTTTAAGTGTTGTAAAATTCGCTTAGGCAAGCAGCTGTTTCTTACGTGTTGTTGATGTAATAGCTGCCGGCTAAAAAAATTTATAATTTACCTTTTCAATGCAATGCAAATACGTCGTCCACGTGGTGTTACAGTAACTCAATTGATGGTCGTAACCGCAATTGGTTTTCTTGGTGGCGTTTACATTTGGCAGCCACTAATATTAAAACTGAGAAACGAAAAGAAAGCAGAAAATAACAGCGAAACAACAACAACAGCTGCCCCTGCAACAAATTCTCCAAAGTGCGCTTTAAAAATAGCTGAATATTGAATATTATATTAATGCTCGCTTTATGTTTTCTTTTTCTTTATTATTACAGATGAGCTTCATTAAACAATTCACCTCAACGACTGTCGGCATGATGGCCATCGCCATCGGTTCCACAATGGTGGTTTATTGCAGCAATCGTTTTTTAATTCGGCCACATTTGGATAGAAAACGACGTCTGGAATCGGAGGCATGTGCAGAATATATATTTCAACAGGAGTCCCAGAGACGTGGATAGTGAGAAAGTACTGCATCAATAGTTTCCTTTCTCTCAAAATATAATGATACAAATAGATACAGTAACGTAGAAAATTTCAATCAAATAACGGTTTTTTTACCATCTGAAATTTATCGTTTTCATATCTTCATTTGTGAAAGAGAATAAACCACTTTTAAGTTTGGGAAATGATATGCTTAAAAAATAATCCCTAGGATAAAAATCAATCAATATGAAATTTTAATGGAAGATTTGTGAAATGAATTGAAGTAATGAAAGATTAGCTAATAAATACGCGTATGTTTAATAATTTTTGAAATAAAATAAATAATCTTAATCAGCAATTGTATTCAATTTGAAGATATATATTTAGCGACTACATAAAATGGCTCTATATCGGTAAAGATTTTGCGAAAAAAAATTTAAATTCTTAATCTAAACATGTTTATTGGATCACAAACTTAATTGATTTATTATTGACTGAGACGCGTGGACCATTTATTGCCACAGGTGGGGCAATTGGACCTCGTTCGCAAATATTTTCGTATGCACTCGCGATGGATTTTCTGCCCACAATCCGAGCATTTGACATCCCAGAGCACCAGTTTCTTGCACAGAACGCACTCTTTGATTGTGTCCTCGTAATGCGAGCGCAGATGGAACTCGAACTCAACAATGCTGCGCGGACCCAGATAAAGATGATCATCCGATTCGACAAAGTAGCCCATATCATTCCACAGTTGTAGCAGTGTCTGCATGCGCATCTTTTTGAGCGGTTTGGTGGCAGTGCCCTTGAAGTTCACATCAGAGTATGCCTCGTTCCATGCTATGCACAAATCCTCGCGTTGTCCCATTTTGTCCAATATAATTGAAAAATACTGGCACTCCTCGGCGGACAAACCGGGATGAGCAAGCTTGTCGGGCGTTGCTTCTGTTATGGCAAACACCAAATATTCCTTGCCACTAATCGGATGCTGCACGAAGCCCAATGACTGATTCAGCTCCCTTATGGTATTTTCTATTTGATAAACAAATTTGTACAAAGCATCTTTATTGGCGGGCTTTGCCACTTCATGATGCTCACAGAGCGGTATTAATATCTTATCAATCAGTTCTGGATCTAGGCAGCTGTGATTAATACAGGCTCGCAAAAATGCTCGCTTTACTTTATCCATGTTAACTGTTCTTTGGCATGAACTAATTGCACAATTGTAAAACTTCAAACAAGACAAATGAAGGGACGCACACTGTGAGGGCTGCAAAATTATATGAATGGTAACGATAGCTCCGATACCGAAATAAAATTGCATGAATGAACCGATAAGTGAACCGATATATTTGCTGCCACTTCGGAAATTGCGGTAGCTTTAAAACTAGTTGATGCTCTCTAAAATATCCTTATTTTTTATTATGTGAAAAATACATATTTTCCAAGCATTACTTTTTTCTTTTATTAATTCAAGACTTTAAACACTAAAAGCACAAAACATAATAAATCTATAAATAAAATCATGCGGCACATGTGAACAATTTAGAATTTACTTAAAAGGACCATAAAGTTCTAGAACACTGCGATCCGCTTTATCTAGAAAGTCCTTAATAATTTCAGAAGTTGTCTTATCGGCGGGATAAAAGTCCCAAACCGAAAAGGACTCGTCGTGGCCTGCCGCAGCGAGGCTTCTTCCATCTGGACTCCACATCATGAATAATGCACCTCTGTCCTGATAGCCCAATATGTCAACTACCCGATTCAATGAAGAAAGCACCAAGATCTCAGTGCACGGACAGCCATTTTCGTCTATAGATATTTCAAATGAAAACAGAGTCTCCATTAATATGTAGCATCTTACCCTGTCTATAAGTGTTGACCAGCAACTCGCCTGTGATCTTGCTAAAATTAAGCGACTTTATTAAGATCTTCTCATCGCCTCGCTGATAGAAGGCAACAATTTCACGACGTTGCACATGAAATATATATATGGATGAGGGTAGCTTTTCCGCTGCACAAAAATATCCAGCTTGGATTAGAATTTGAATAAAAATATTGAAGTTTTGCTGATACAACTTACAAATAGCCAATTCATTATCGGACCAAGGATGCCAGTCAAAGACGCTGCCACCTGCCTTGGCGCCCAATCGCAATAGGACCTTATAGTTCTTGCCGTCGTATATAAAGATATGTCCTTGAACATCGGATGTGGCTAAATAGCGTCCCGTCGGCGAGAAACGCATACAATTTATTTTATATTTATGCTTACGCAAAACGTGCTCTGTGCTCATCCAGGCTATTCCGATTACCACAATTATGCCACATTTTGTGCCACAAACAATATCTTCGTTAAACTTGTTCCATTCGATGCAACATATCGATCCGAATGATCTCGGCAAGTATTTACCATCGGCTACCAAAAATTCATTTGGTGGCAGTAATTTCCAAAGCTCCAGAACTTAAATAGCATACACAAAATTTATGAATCCTCGAATGTTGTTTATAAACAATATTTAGAAATATATAAATATTAGTAGAAACATTTTTAAGCAATTACCAGGAAATTGGGACTCCATGCAGCCAATGGCAAGATATCGCCCTGATGGCGAATATTTAAGTGAATTTGTATTTTCGACACTGAAAACCATACTGACATTATCCTCATGCCGCGATATAATCAAGTTTTCGCCAAAAGAAATGGCCATCTGACCATTTCTCGACCAGTCCATCATATTGAGATCTAATTCGAAAACAACAATTTGTAAACCATTTTTAAATTTACTTAATTTTGGTTGTGAAAATACCAAATGAACTCCAGAGACCCTGCATCTCATTGGTGGCAGTGGGATAAGCAATTGGACGGGTGCGTGGGTGGCATGGCCAATCCCCATCATCGGGTGCGTTTCGTCCATGTTGTCGGTGATCGAAGCACTGCTGGCCTTGCATATCGTTAAATTGCAACAAGCGAAATTCTTGCATATTGAAGGCATTGTTTAAGGCGAAAGCAAAGCTGCTGTGACTCCAATAGCTGCATGATTGGGTTAGATTCTGGACAAATATATAGATGATATAGGTATATGTATGTATATAGGTATTCATGTACACACCATTTTTAGAATATCCATTTCCTTTCGCCTGCCCACATACTTAAGATTGTAGTCAATGTTTTCAGGCTTAAAACGTTTCGGTATGAATCGATCGGCATAGGTAAATTGCGTCTTCGTATTTCTTTTGCTCTATATATATATATATATATATTTGTGAATTGTTTTGGTCTTCTTTTGTTTTATTGTAATATTAGTATATAAATTGTCACACAAGTATTTGTTGAACTCACTGCACCTTAAATACTTCATTCTCGCGTTCAACTCGGCGACCTTTTATATAGGAACGCACGCATTTTTTGTCCATCAAACAATTCTTACTTAGATTTTCACAAATATCCATAACGAAGACAGACAATTGACTAAATCACTTTGCACCTACTCCATTTTTATCTACTTGAAAAAAAGCTTAAGTCAAATTACTGTAATTGCTGTCACTTGCTAGCATCAGTGATGACAAAAGGTTAGTTTTTTGGCCTTTTTGTAGCTGTCGTCGTTGCAGTATTAAAATGCATTTTTTCTTTTTGTTTTTTTTTTTATTGATTTTTGACTTACAACTTAGTAGCACAGCAATTAATATCTTCAATAATTGTATATTAAAGAGAGTTATGCTTTAATTTAAATAATATTTGTAGTATGTATGTAATAAGAACTTTTTCATAGACAGAATATTGAATATTAAAACCGAATATCTTTAACATTTGCGTTTGTTTATCTTTACCGTGCAAACACCGCGTTCGACAGATTATATTTAATTTACATGAACAAATTGTTTGTAAGTTTTGCAAGTTTGTATAATTGTAAAAACTCAAGTACATATCTAATGTAGTTTAAACTATATATAAATATTTGTATTTACACTAATTATTGTTCCGCAAATTTGAAAGCATTCTCTTTAATTTTCTTGTTTATGTATTTCGAAATACAAATCTATTGTAAAAAATAAACGATTATTTATTTGTATATATTCTATAACTTTTTGCCATAAAATCCTAATAGCCTGATTCTCGTTGATACCGGACTTTGAACATGCTCCAGGATTTCCATCTAAACATTTGTGTTTTGGTACGATTTTGAAGAATAGTTTTATATATTTTAGAATGTGTACAAATATTTGCAATTTCAGTTTTAATAAAATGTTGCAGCCGTTTTAAATAAAAAGAGAGGGAATATAATAAAGCTATGAGTATTTTTTTTTATATTAACATTATACAAATTTTCATATTGGGCTTCCAAGTTAATTTCAGTTAATGTAAAAATTATGTTTATATATCCTTTTATTGACAAACAAAAAAAATGAAATTATATTTAATAGTTTATTAAATCATATTATAAACAAACTTTTCAATTTAACGCTATGTTCCTTGAACGTAATAATCCATATTTTCAATATTCAACAACAAAACAAATAATAATCATTGTAACTAACTCATATAACTAGAATTCGAATCACAAAGTCTTCAAAATTAAATAAGATTCCAAATTAAAAAAAACTAATTTGTACGCATCAAATTTGCATTTCAAATGAGACCAATTTGCATAATTGTGTAGCTCGCAACAAATCAACTTAAATATGAACATTCCCATCTTCGCACGCAACCTAAAAAAGAAAGTTTATAAATGAAATAAACTTATACGAGGGATACGTAAGAAACGAAATTATGGAACTGAAACTATGCTGACATACTTGTGATAAGAATAATAATATAAAATGAAAATGAACTTATAATTGTATACTTACATGGTTAGTCGCATGTTAGATTCTAAGAAATAAGATTGTGAGATACGTAAACATAAATAATAATTACCAAAAAAATACAAAAAAGCCACTTCAATATTGTGCCATTATTAATACGATTCAATTCCCAAGCAAACCTTATTATACCCTTCACCAGCCAAATTCAATATATTTGTGCGATCGGACAGGACAGGCAGGCCGACATTTGACGATCGTTACCTCTATCAAGTTTTGTATTCTGTAGTGTACGTATATTTAAATAAAAAAAAAATTGGAGCAATTGAAAAAAAAAAATACGGAAAATAACCGAGAAATCGGAAAAAGATATTTTTGGTTAAATTTGTTGTGTTAAATTCGGTATTTGATTGGGTTCCAATAGATTACATGAAATTATTGGTAAGCAAGCTGAGTTCGTTTGCAATGTGATTAGTTTCATTTATAATTGTTGACTATTGTTGAGGCAGTATGTTTAGCATTGGTTGAGTAGAAGTTAATTTATGATTATTGTTTTAGTTTCAGTATCAGTTTGAGTTTGGGTAGCAGATGTTAACCGAAAAACCGAATAGTTAAATGGTTTTAGTCCACATGAGTTGTTGTTTTTATTGTTTAGATGATTTGAGGAAAGATAGAAAGAAAGATGCCGCAGCAACCAAATAAATTAATATTTTCGCTGAGAAAGTTACAGTTTGTTGTTCTTTTTTTTTGTTTTTGTTTTTAGTTTTGTACGTTTATATTTGGTTAGCCATGCAGTTAAACAGTATGTAAAATATTAACAAACAATCAAAAAAATATACAATAAATATGGATTAAGACTAGAAAACTCGCCTGACGCATTTAAAATATAACTATAATTAACAAAACAATAATAAAATGGTTTTACAATCCTAATTATTATTATTGTTTTTATTTATAAAATTAACATTAAATCATCATTGAAATCAAAGAGTTAACTAATGATACAAATCACAATTTTGTTATGTTACATATACAATATATATTTATATATATGTATATATTTAGTAAGTTGGTAATTGCTGTAGTTGAAGTTAGTTTTGGTTAAAATCTCGCTTAAAAGCTATAACAATGCGTCTACTTGGCCAAAATTTTGTTGTTTCGGATTTAATTTTTGGTTTGTTTTGGTTTGGTGTGGTTTTGTTATTTGCTCTTTCTACATGGTATTAGTCTTTGGTGCTTCATTCAAGATTTCTGTAGCTAGCAAGTAGGTTCTGAGTATCGCCCATGTACCGAATACTTACGCGATTTATCGAATTGCGACGCCCGCCACCAACGAGGCCATCCTGACTGATCCCATTGCCCATATCGTTGTCAATGCAAATATCCGAATCGGAATCAACTCGCCTAAACTCGCTGCCATCCTGTGCAAAGTAATCATAAATCTTTTAACACAGACGCACAGCAAGTCGGGATTTGTAACATACCTGCGTCAGCTGCTGTGTGGTTGTGAGCAGTCGTGCAATAGGATTACAGCATACTGGTAATGTCTCCAGCAGAGTGGGCCTCGAGTGCGTCAGCAGTGGCTTCATATATCTGGCGAAATACTTGTTAATATCCGTACCATGGAAATGATCTTTTTAATATACTCACTTGGTGTCAAAGTTGCCCCAAATGCGCGCTAGGATCGCCTTCTCGTGGCTGTTGCGCCGTCGTCCACTCGCTGCAGTCACCGCATTGCCATCCAGCGGCGTATCCAGATTGGAGTCGGCGCCAGCAGCGAGACGGGTCTTGCCACGACCGCCTACTCCTCCACTTCCTCCGCCACCACCGCCACCTTCCACGTCCTGCAAGTAGCCATCAGACTGAACAGATTTCAACGAGACAACATTAGCGATTTGTGTTTTGAAAATGGATCTTAGAAAAAAAGAGTACCAGCACGAAAAAAAAAAAAAAACTCAAAACTAAAAAAGAAACCTTTTCAAATGCTGCAAACTTAAAAAAATGCATAAATGTGTGTGTATTTGTGTGTTTGTCTGTATAGTGTAGGAACGGAGGACGACGAGGAAAGAAAGAAGCACACACACTCAAATTGGCAATTGTATGGGATTTATTATCAACGTACCGGAGCCGAATGTGAATTGTCCATGGAATTGTAAACCTTTTTCGATTGATGCAAAATGTCGTGAATTGCGCAGAAATGTACAAAACAATTGAGTTAGAGTTAACATTAAAAAGTGAACGTTCATCAGCAACTGAATAATAAATGCAATGTAAATCAAATCATTCATCGGTAATCAGATGGAACTTAAAAGGGCTACCTCGAACATATACTACGAAGATCCCGATCCCGATCCCTTAAAGAGTATCATTTTGAATATGCTTAATACACTGTAAGAGTCTATGACGAGCTGAATGATTTAGTTCCGGAATGTGGTTGATGCTACTCTTAATCTTAATTCTGAATAGGAACTTGACTAACTAATATATAAAACTAAACTGTGATTATATATATGTAAAATTTCTTCGAATGTGAATGATGCCCAAACCGAACTTAAATAGCTCTTATCATATAAATGAACAAATGAACTTATTATACAGATACTCACACTGTGGACATGATAATTATTCAATTGCTCAGTCTCATCATCAACGCCAACGCTGCAACAGGAAAAAAAAAATACAATTAAAAACTTCAAATTTGTTTCATTAACAATTTGACTTACGGTATTTTCAACCAGTTGAGCAAAAAGTTAGCCGCACCGCCCTGAATGATGACCGTAAAGATAACAATCAGCGATGTGGCCGTTAACATGGTTTGTCGCGCATCGGACACCGTATTCCTAATGGCCAAGGCGAAGGACATCGCGCCACGTAAACCTAACATAAATCAAAGAGTTGAGTTTTCAAATTCCAGAAACGCTTTGATTGCAGCTTACCAGCAAAGAAAAGCATGTGCTGGAAATTGGATGAGATTTTTGGTTTGCGTTTAATGTTGAGTAGCCACGACAAAGGATACACATTAACGGCACGTCCCAGAGCAGCGCAGATCTATCAAATAAGTTAATAATGCAAAAATTAAAATATATACATATTATTAAATATTTCACCAGACTTACGAATGCGGTTATAATAAAGCCAGCATCGAAATGATGCTTGGGAAATGTGAACATCGAGACGCCAATATACGAGAATATGAAATTCTCGGCCAGAAAGTTGAGCAGCTCAAAGATCTGTTTGGTGCGCTGTCGCGAATCCTCCGACAAATTGTTATACGTATAATGGGCCTGACAAATGCCGCAAAACAATACGGCCACAACGCCGGTCAGCTCCGTGGCCTCGGCCAGCAGAAATGTGCTGTAGCTCATCAGCACAAAGAGCGCCGATTCCAGCAGCGGAAAATCTCGCACTCGCGTAAACTTGGTCAAGTGTGGCAGGAGTTAAGGAAGCACATTGCATATAAAATGATTAATTCTTTTTATTTTTTTTTTATTTTTTGGTTATTTTGAAAAAGGATATCAATGCTGTAAAACAGCCCATGACGGCGCCAATTAGCAGCGACAAGAAGAAAATGCTTACAAAGTCGCTGAGCGAACGCAAAAATGCCGTCGACTCAAACTCACCCGAGTTTGAATAATGCTCGCCGTAGTTTTGTATGGCACTGCAAATACACACATCAAGAATTATAAACCAAAACATTTCAAAGAAGTTGCTGAACTCGACTAGAAGATATCCCGGATCTTGGTAAGCTTTTTCGATATGAGAATACATTTTGGTTTACGAAATCTGCGTTTCTTATTCAATCTGAATACAATTTTTACAGTTGATCAATAATATGTCAAGATGTATATAACTGTGTCTTTTAGTGATATCAGAAGTCGATTTAAATCGATATGCAAGATATGGAGGCAATTATCGATAATATGATCTAAACTTGAGCTGTTATATGCGACTTAATATTAACAAATTTGATCAATCGCAGAGATCGGCTTGTTTACACAGACGGACATGATTAAATCGACTCGACTATTAATGCTGATTTAGAATATATATCGGAAAAGCTACGTTTTGCTTTCATTATACCCGTTCTCCCATTTCTTAAAGCCTTCACGCTGTGAGAACTTATATTAACTTGACTGTCAAATGTTTGCTGAGACATTCAAAAATCTTTCGACGACCATCTGAGCCGATTTTGAACTCTTGAATAATACATTTAAATACAATTTAAATTTAGTAACATTTACCCGCTCAGTACAATTGCAACGGCATCGTTCAGCACAGATTCGCCCAACACAAGCGCATAGAGATTAACATCGACGTGCAAATCATTGAATATGGCCAGTATGGTGAGCGGATCTGTTGGCGATATCAGCGCCCCAAAATACAGCGTGTCCAGGAATGTGTAACTGCTGCTCAAGTATTTTGGCATCAGTTTCACACAGCCGTACATTAGACCACCGATTAGGAACGCCGATAAGGTGGTGCCCACAATGGCAAACGTCAAAATGGCACCCAAATTGCGAAAGAAGTATTTCTACAAAACGATAATAAAAATTGATTTAGCAATAGTTGATATTTGATATATACAATTGTAAATAGATACAACCTTTTTCAGGCTATAGCCAGCATAGAATATTATTGGCGGCAATATGATGTTGAAGAATACCTCCGGATCGAATGTGGCCTTCAAATCGATTTCATTCTCATCGATATCATAGACCTGGCCACGAAACACATACGCATATGTCTTAACATCCTCGGGCACCTTTGTTTGGTTAACCGGATACTAAAACAAAAACAAAAACAAAAAGAATTACAATTGCCATCAAGTTGCATAGGATAGAGTAACTGTACGCACCTTAAACCACAATGTGTCCGGTGGCAATTTGTCACTATAAGTGGGCGTACCCTGCGTCTCCACTTGCATGTGCACCAGAGTGGTGTTTGTGCCCGCATATCGAATAATGGCACCAACAATTAAACCTGCAATTAGTTCAAAGATTCATAGAGGATAAGATTAATAAACACGCATAATTAATATTAGTAAAAGAATAAAAGCTATAACCATAAAACAGAGGTGATTTCATAACTGTAGTAGGGTTTCTGTTTTTAGGCTTAGGATCAGATTGAAAAATATCTCTTATACAAAAAACCATTAAAACCATGTAGAAACAAAGTAAAGGCGGGAAATATTTCTGTTAGTAATAACACCAGTCCATAAAAGCCAGTTAAAATTCAAATAGGAACCAGCTACAGACTTGCAAACATATATACATTATAATCTATATATATAAATATAGTATAACTATGACTAAATACCATTTTTTGTAAACAGGAAATCAGCTTTTAGGTAATGGAGAACTCCATCTATTAACTTAAATTTAGACCCCGTTAAGTAATAAACCTAATTGGAAAGTACCTTAAGTGCAAAAGGAATAAGTGGGGAAATCCAAATCCAAACCAATAATCGATACAAATTTGTTTAATTTCAGTGCTTTCATTATTGCCTGACCTATCACAAAGTGTCTAAGTGAATGTTGCTGCTGTTTTCTTTCAATTGAGCGTGATAAGAGCGTGTTGAACAAGTGTAGCATGAATATACATTTATACTTGACTTTTGTTGACTCATTTGCTGTCGAAACAAGCCACCGCAAGCCTTATCAGTCACCAGCATTGAGTGTGTGTTATCTGCATTGTATAATTTATTGGTGTTGGTTGCTGGCACAAAAATTTGTGTGATGGTCTAAGCCAATTTAGATAGACAGCATGATTTGAATAGCTAATTATTTTATTTCAGGCAACAAGAACTTTAATTATAACTGCTGATCATGTCTAAGACACGTGTCCAAACATGTACAGCTTTATCGATTCAAATTGGTCAAGTCGGATTGGCAACTGGAAACGATGGCGAAAGAAAAACCCAAGACAAATGTAATTAAAATAAAAACAGACAATGTGGAAGGAAAAACCCAAGTGCAACCAAATACACACACACACACACACACACACACACACACCCACACACACACACACAGTATGAGTAATTAGAACTTTAAATACAGGTTTCATTTTATCAACAGCGCAAAATATGCGGGCTTAAAAGCTTTTGTCACATTTAAATTTGTTCGATAACATGGGCGGGTTTCGAAGGGGGCGGGATGTGAATAATGGAATGTGCACGTAAAGTGTAAAAATACGCAATTACGTTTGTATGCATATATTTATATATGTATGCAAGCATACACATACATATGCATATAGCTGCTTAATAGATACGAAAAAACAAAAACAGAGAGACGACAATGAAAGCTGCAGGTGACAATGAAATTAAAAGGTAAAGGTAAAGGCAAAAGGCATAGAAATGACACAGAAAGTTGATAATGACAACAACAAACAAGATGTGTTTTTTTATTTACTAACCATAAATAACAGCCAATCCGGTCTCATGGAGCCAAGAGACGCGATGATGTTTGAACAGCCAAATGGTCAATACTGTGAGGGCCAACAGGAATACAAAGACCAACAAATCAAGGCTCTGAATGCGATGATTTAGCGTCGCTTTGGCATCGAGTGTTATATCCGTGTCGGCTCCACTGCAAACAGCAATCAATGCAGAAACTGTCAGCGAAAGCCAAAGCGAGCTTCTCCGGCGTTGCATTTTGTTGCACTTGTTCTACAAAATTAATTGTACATTAATTGAACTGTGAGCTGAACAGAACGGCAGCTGTTAGCGCAGCAGGCGAAGCTGAAATCGATTTTCGCGTTACGTTTGTGCGCCGTAAATTGATTTGGCGCACACACAACTTTTGCACCCTTTTGCCTAAGGTTGATATTTTTTCTGCTTTATATATATAAAAAATTACTATTTTACACAATCCTGTTTGGAATTAAAGATATGAAGTTATCCGCGCCTTTTATAATCTCTTAAACTACTAACTACACTATACTGAACAAAAAAACAGTTGCCTCGCTGACACAGCTGTTTGCCTATCGATAGCAAGCGATGTCTTGTCTGCGATATTGCTGTCAGTGTTGCTAAATTACGCAAATACTCTCTTCTTTTTTGTTGTGCTTAGCACAAACATCTATTGCGTTTTGCGCTAGCATTCTCAACAATAGGCTTGATTCCAAAACAATCGAAAAAAATTGATATAAATAACTTTAATTTTATTTTTAACTGTTGCTTTGATTTAAGTATTGTTCTCTCTTGTATTTCGCAATAATTTGCATTATTTCGAGCTTGGCATCAATTTTAAAGTCCTCATCCAGTTGATCAAGATCCTGGGCAACCGTCATTCCATAATGATAGAAATTTGATCGGTGGGCAATTCTTGGAGTTCGCAGTTCCATGCCTTTGGATTCCTTACTTCGTTTTCTTACTGGTGGCAAGGATTCATCCTCAATATCATTCGATTTTGGTGAATCCTCCACGGAAGGTTCTTCTGTTTTTATGCCCATATTGGCTGACTGACTGCAATCTTGAGTAGCCAGAGGATCATCCTCGGACAGACAATCAAAACTGCTTTCGCTTGCAACTGGTCGAGCCGATGGTGCATCCAGCGTTGTGCTTAAAAAGGACAATGTTGATCTAAATCTCCAAGTTGTGCTGAAATTATCCGTATCGGCGCCGATTCTTCGCGATTTGCTCTCCTCGAACAAATAGTACGTCTTCATATTTGTCCATTTCTTTTGCAGAGCCTCTAGAATCACAACATCAGTACTTTAACAGTTTAGTAATTTTTTTTTTTATATTTCTAATTGACTCTTTTTTTCAATTTACCCTTTGTAATTGGTGTGGTTGAGAAGAAGCCACCATGTGCATTTACTTTTTCTGCAAGCAGCGACCAGAATTTCGCCTTTTTCGCCTTATACGGATACTTGGGATGGGTGTTGTCCCAAACGAATGGCGCATGTTTCACATGTTGGATTATAAAAAATAAAATCTCATCGGTCCATTCAACTTTGTTAATTTTGTTCATATTGTTTTTGCTATTCTTTCACTGAATAAATCGATGAGCTTACCCTATCGATAGTTAATATTCATTATCGATAGTTACACTCGCAAAACTCAGTTGTTTTGTGAATTCTCGGCCACAGTCATAAAACATTGATAACAGAGAAAAACTGTTAAGTAAACATAAACAAATAACTACTAAATCATGAATATGAATTTCTTACATGTACGCATTGAGAAAAAAACACATTTCAGTCGTTGAACAAACTAAACGCCCATCAACCAAAAGAAATGCGCATTAATTTTGTTTACATTGCGGATGAGGAAAATAAAGTGTAATAGAAGATTTAATACACAGCGTACATAATTTATTTATATTAAAAACAGATTTGTTTCCTAAACTTAAACCTTATTCCTCTATTTTAGTCCACTTGCTTCGCATGAAATCCGTGTATTGCTTGGCGCCCACATTATTAAATTCCTCAAAGTATGGCAATTGACCCAGACGTTCCAGCCAAGCAATGATCTTCGGATACCGATCTGCATTAAGGTCAACTGCCAATGTCACAGCTGAGACAGTCGGGGCACAGCAGAGATCGGCAATGGTCAAAGTATCTCCAGCAATGTAAGATTTCTCCAGCAGAAGTTCTGTTTGCTTGAGAGCACCGTGAATATTGTTGACCTTTTCCTTTTCAACAATGGTTTGGCCACTGAACCAGAAACTGCTGGTCACATTCCAGATAGACCTATAAATGACACTGGCATCGAAGAACAAACGTTGATTGACTGTTGCCCGCTTCACCAGATCCTTGGGATAAAGTGCGTCCGTCGTAGCATACTTGTCGCACAAATAACTGCATATGGCATGCGAATCATATATTACAGTTCCTTTGTCATCGAGCACTGGAACTGCGCCAAGTGGATTCAATTTCAAGTAATCTGGCGTACGATTCTCGCCTCCGGCGAGATCTACCACTTTATACTCGAAGGGCAGATCCAGTTCTTTAAGTGTGAGTAAACACGCACGGACCGGTGGACTGATGTCATTTCCATAAAGCGTAATTTTCGACATATTTTTCCTGAGTAGTGAATAGATCAGAGAAATAAATTGAACTGATGCTACGCATAGCTTTCGTTGCTTTTAAATATGTGTGGAGCGTAATATTTTAAATTGAGCTTTGAAGCTGAGTTTTCAATTACGCACAGCTTCACGTAACGATGATAAAAGACTTTAATGTTTGTCTTGCAGGGGGTATCACAGATCAATTGGTCTGACATTGTCTTGCCCTTGTTGTAGGCGTCAATTCAAATCGTGTATGTATGTGATGTAAAATAAAATTACTTTTAAATGCTTAATTTCTTTTTGATCATGGTGTAAAAAGAATTTTCTCCATTTGAAGTGCTCTAAGTGCAAGGTCATCTCACTTTATAGCAGCTCTACTCAGGTTGTTAGTAATGCAACTTGACAGATTGAATGAAGTGAAGGATTTAGATTCTCTTCTTGACCATAAATAAAAATTCGATAATCGTATTAAATGCACTGTCAAAAAAGCCTTTCAAGTTCTTGATTTTATTAACTGGTCTGGGATTTTTCATGGGTCTTCCTCAATCCAATACCCCCAAAAAGCTTAAAAATATTTCTTATTTCTTATATTAAATTCAATTTTAAATTTTATTTTAATCAAATTTATTGCTTCTTGTTTCTTTTTTGTGCCGAATTTAGTTTACATTAAAAAACTAAACCAAAGGTCCAAGCTACTCTTCACTTCTCTTGTACGTCCAGTTCTCGAACTCCTCAATGTCCGATTTACCAAAACAGATTGGAATCTGTGCAAAAGAATTTCGTACTTTTTGCTCTGCTTCGCTATGAGCGCTATGGGTGTATTACTTCCGATAGACTCTTCCTTATTAACCTTCCCTTCCTAACTAATAGTCCGGAAATGTTCGGTGTTGTTTTTAGTTAAATTAGTTAATGGTGAACTCCATTCAGCTGCGTTGAATTTTTGTTTCTTCGAGATCGTCTCGTAACTTTTTCTTTCCCACTTCCTCTGAATCGCTGTACTACCAATTATTCCTTACATGAACCGTTTCAAGTACACGTAATGATTAGAATATACTCTAACATGTAATAAATTCAGTGTCCTCTATTTCTATAATTAAAAACTCAATTTTATACTTTTTGTGTGGTGGAAAAAATGTTCCCAGCGTATTGTCCCAAACGAATGGCGCATGTTTCACATGTTGGATTATAAAAAATTAAATCTCATCGGCCCATTCAATTTTGTTAGTTTTGTTCATATTGTTTTTGTTATTCTTTCGCTGAATAAATCGATGAGCTTACCCTATCGATAGTTAATATTCAGTATCGATAGTTCCACATAGGCATCGTATGCAGCTCGCAAAACTCAGTAGTTTTGTGAAATCTCGGCCACAGCCATAAATCATTGATAACAGAGAAAATCTGTTAAGTAAACATAAACAAATAACTACTAAATAATGAATATGAATTTCTTACTTGTACGCATTGAGAAGAAACCACATTTCAGTCGTTGAACAAACCAAACGCCCATCAACCAAAAGAAATGCGCATTAATTTTGTTTACATTGCGGATGAGGAAAATAAAGTGTAATAAAAGATTTAATACACAGCGTACATCATTTATTTATATTGAAAACAGATTTGATTCGTAATCTTAAACCTTATTCCTCTATTTTCGTCCACTTGCTTCGCATGAAATCCGAGTATTGCTTGGCGCCCACATTATTAAATTCTTCAAAGTATGGCAATTGACCAAGACGATCCAACCAAGCAATGATCTTCGGATACCGATCTGCATTAAGGTCAACTGCCAATGTCACAGCTGAGACAGTCGCGGCACAGCAGAGATCGGCAATGGTCAAAGTATCTCCAGCAATGTAGGGTTTCTCCAGCAGAAGTTCTGTTTGCCTGAGAGCATCGTGAATATTGTTGATATTTTCCTTTTCGACGATGGTGTGGCCACTGGTCCAGAAACGGATGGTCACATTCCAGATAGACCTATAAATGACACTGGCATCGAAGAACAAACGTTGATTGACTGTTGCCCGCTTCACCAGATCCTTGGGATAGAGTGTGTCGGTCTTGGCATACTTGTCGCACAAATAACTGCATATGGCATGCGAATCATATATTACAGTTCCTTTGTCATCGAGCACTGGAACCGTGCCAAGTGGATTCAATTTCAAGTATTCCGGCGTACGATTGTCGCCTCCTGCGAGATCTACTACTTTATATTCGAAGGGCAGCTCCAGTTCTTTAAGTGTGAGTAAACATGCACGGACCGGTGGACTGATATCAATTCCATAAAGTGTAATTTTCGACATATTTTTCCCGAGTAGTAAAAAGATCAAAGTAATAAATTGAACTGATGCAACGAACAGCTTTTTGTTTGTCTTATATACTTGTGGAACGTAATAAAAGCTGGAAAAGCTTATCTTCAAAAAAACTTGTTGAGCTTTCAATTCAGCGTCGTTTAACAATGATAATGAATTGTTATACCCTTGAAAATTGCATTCTTTGTGTTGAAATAATATTTTTATTCTTATCTTGAAATACAAAGTAAGAATGCTGTAATTGAGTGAGCTCGACTACGATATAACCTGAACCCAGTTGTGAATATATTCTAGTTTTATTGGCAAATTTCCCTTTAAAGAGTCTTGCACCCACATGTGAGAAAGTCTTCAAGTGTGCACTCTTTTCTTATGGCAGGCACAGGGACTGCAGAGTAAAATACAACCCGAAGGGGCTGGCTACAAATATATATATAGCTCAGAAATTACCAGCATAAATTTGAGACTACAAAACTCTTAAAGGGAAATGTTGAAATAAAACTCGAAAATGCATTTTAATCGATTTAATATATTTATTAACAACTGGGCTCAGGTCCCAGCCAAGCTCTCTGGACTAAATCACTCTACGAAATTTACTTATCATTCTTAACATATTAATTATAGCTCCACTTTTGTCCATTGGCTTCGCATAAAAGTCGTGTATTGCTTGGCGCCCACATTGTTGAATTTCTCAAAGTATGGCAACTGACCGAGACGATCCAACCAAGCAGTGATCTTCGGATATTGCTGTGGATCAATGTCAAATACCAGTGACAAAGAAGTGACAGCGGCGGCACAGCAGAGATCGGCAATAGTCAAAGTATCTCCAGCAATGTAGGGTTTCTCCAGCAGAAGTTCGGTTTGACCGAGAGCATCGTGAATATTGTTGACCTTTTCCTTTTCAACAATGGTGTGGCCACTGCGCCAGAAACCGATGGCCACATTCCACATAGACCTATGAAGGACACTGGCATTGAAGAACAAACGTTGATTGACTGCTGCCCGCTTCACCAGATCCTTGGGATAGAGTGCGTCCGTCTTGGCATACTTGTCGCACAAATAGCTACATATGGCATTCGAATCATATATAACAGTTCCTTTGTCATCGAGCACTGGAACGGTGCCAAGTGGATTCAATTTCAAGAATTCCGGCGTACGACCTTCACCTCCCTTGAGATCTACCACTTTATACTCGAAGGGCAGATCTAGTGCTTTAAGGGTGAGTAAACACCCACGGACAGGTGGACTGATATCAACTCCATAAAGCGTAATTTTCGACATATTGTTTCTGAGTAGTGAACAGATGAAAGCAATAAATTGAACTAATGCAACGAACAGCATTTATGCTCTTATATGCTTGTGGGACGTAACAAAAGCTGAGAAAGCTTATCATCAAATACTTGATGAGCTTTCAATTAAGCGTCGTTTTACAATGATAAGGCATTTTTATACCCTTGGCAGCTGTGGCATTCTTTGTGTTGATTGACTTTTTTAATGGTCTGCAATCTATTTTGTTGTTTATTCGTTTATAAATAATTATTGAAAATTAATCTTTATAAAATATATATTTCAGTTTTAAAAATTATACACCAAATCACATATGTAAAATAATAAATTAATCAATAACTGTTTAACTTGATTCTGTATTGGAATTGGATGCAGGGTATCGCCCAGTCGATATAACTGTGTTACTTAGTTTTTTCATAATAATGACAAGAATCAACTATTTGTCTATTTGTTTTTCAAGGCATGTAAAATCTGAACATCTTGTAAAATAATGATGACCGTGCAATTTTCACTCCCTTTAGATAATTTGATAGTTGAGTATTATTTTAGTATGAAATTGTCAAAGTGAATCAGTCACCCAAATATAAATATTATTTTTATTCTTATCTTGAACTATAGGTAAAACAAGACGTAAATACAGACTATGTATTTTCATTTCATATTTAGAAGTAAAAATGTTTTATAAAATTTGTACTATTTGGAATATTAGTCAAAATAATATGTATTTAGGTAAATTTTAAGAATGATGTGCCTGCTGAGTCAACTACGATTTAAGTTTGCAGTACATCGAATTCTGAACCCGTTGTTCAAGGCATCAATATGCAATTTGCATAAAAGCTCTTTTCTTCGTGGCTGGGGAAATTCCTGCGAATTGGATGATTTGGAGTCGGGCCACTGTTCTGGTACAATGTATGATGGTAAATGTCTATGGTATCTTTCTCTCTCTCCCTCTATATATATATATATATATATAATGCGTGAATATCCTTGTGCTGCAGTTAAGAAGGATATTAATGAACGTATTGGCTTGGAGCCGGGCTACCATTCAATACCCAAGTGCCGTGCAAGTCTGCTCAAATATCAACCGGATCAGAAGGATTTGCCCAACCGGAGTCTAATGGACTCGTTCACTACGGCCGTATTGCCATTGAGTTCGATTCCAGTGCAGGAGTCTTATGTCAATCATTTGGGACAAGTACGTATGGGTCGCCTAATGGAGGACCTGGACTTGTTTGCTGTGTGGATCTGTCATCGTCACGTGAATTTGCCAAACTTGCCCAAGGGCATCCCACTGCCATATGTCTTTGTTACGCTCCTGGTGGACAGCGTGGACTTTGAAAATGAAAGAGGGATCAGCGCCCATGAGGATATGGATTTTTGTGGTCATGTCTCCTGGACCGGTAGAAGCTCCATGGAGATAACCATGTATATTCGACAACAATCAAGCATCATTGCCAAGGCTATTTTTATGATGGTGGCACGCAATGCAACCAACACAGGACCGGCACCAGTCAACGCCCTCCAGCCGGCCAACGAGAAGGAGCAACGCTGTTACGAGGACTCCATCAAAAGGCACAAGCGACGCATGGCAAAACAATCGAAATCTGTGCTGAATGTGAGACCAAACGAAGACGACGAGAAGCTCATGTATGAGATCTTCAAACGCACCCAGGGTACTGACATCAGCAGCATGGATAACAGTGGGTTGCCGCCGCCCAATTGTCGATGGATGAGCGATTCCTTTCAGACGACCATACTGCATGCATTCCCGGATAACCGCAACTCGCATAATCACATTTTCGGTGGATTTGTAATGCGCCAAGCTGTGGAAATTAGTTTCATCACTGCCTGTATTTATGCTGGCGGTCGTCCATTATTGAATGGCATTCTGGACGTGGCATTCTATAGCCCGTTGAAGGTGAACTCGTTCCTAAAACTAACCGCCTATATCGTATATACACATGAAGAGTATATTCAATTGCTGACAATTGTCCAAGCCTTGGATGCGACCAACATGGAAAAAATGACAACAAACATGCTGCATTTAACCTACAAGGCGAAAGTGGCCGTTAAGGAGGTGCTGCCCGCCACCTATCAGGAGACCCTGTGGCACATCAATGGACGCAACAAGTTTCGCGCCATGCAGCTATTGAAAAGCAAACGAAAAAATGATCCTCAACAAAAACTCAAGCAAACAAAAAAATTTAAAATTTGTACATAATCCTTGATCAAGTTTATATATATGTAATTTGTGGCTGTTAACTATTTACGAATGGGAACGCTTGAGACTTGGGAATATGTACATAAACTTATAGGTCAGGCCGTTATGATACCGTATGGGATCTAGCTAGGATTTTTCCTACACTCGTGTGAAACATAATATCAAAGATTTGACCAGCCAGTTGCGTTTATAAATTTCTCAATCTTGGCCGGTCCCATTTTCGCTAGCTCTGAAAAACTAAATAGGAGTGGCTTCCCAAGGTTGCGAAACTTTTCCTGGCAAGTGCCGGGCAGAAGCAAAGGAAGTGTTCCGGGGACAATACTTCTTCCTTATTCTTTACAGCATCTGCAGAAATCATCATACGGCACCTGGAGTGTATTGGCATGAATGCCGATTAAACAGTGTCCTCTTACCGATGACTTATTACTGACTGAGATTACACAGCCTTAGTGTGCTAAGCGACCGCAATTTGCGTTTCGCCAAAGTAGACCTGGGTCTACTTCAACCTGTATAGCTGTATATTGAGTAGAGTAGACACCTCCGCCTAAGCGGTTGTCCAGCTTTGATCCATGGGTCCATACCTTCCTTGTGGGAAGTATGTACTGAAGGGTGTTTCTAGTTGTACTTCCTTTCTAGAATAGATGCATTGACTTGTTCCTGATCAATCCAGACTAAGAATTCTCGAATGGCTTAAGTCTTATGGCCGTCAACGTTGCCTTTTCTATTCCTTGTCTTTCCACACATGGAATGTCCAGGATGGCATCTGGAGCCTCATTTGGTGTAGTACAAAGAACACCTGAGATGCAGAGTTTAGCCATGCGCTGAGGAGCCTTGTCGGTGGGATTTGACCAATCTGGAGAATAGTTAGTACCACTGGCTAATCAAATAGTTTTTCAAACCATTTCTTTTGATTCATTCAATTCATTTAGTGAAGTATTTTGCGTGCAGTATTTGCAATTTACAAAAAATTTAAAATCAGAGTCATTAAAGCCTAAAAGGGAGAAGAACAATTAAAGTAATAAATAAGCATAGTTTTAATAAAATACGTACCAAATTGCGCGCGATGCACAAGTCCTAAAATATACCAAAAATTACAAATACCGATGCACAAGTCCAAAAATATACCAAAAATTACACATACCACAAAAATTATATGTAATGCGCAAATGCTTCGATAATTTCAAAAGTGAAGAACTCAAGTTTTTCCAATTTAGATAAACTTCTAATATAAGAAAACGAAATATGTACAAAAGCAAAACAGACCAGTAATAACATATATAATTTTTGGCATCAACAGCATATTTAATTTATTATTTAAGTATTATGATATACGAAAATGCATAAAACGCACATTAATATATATACGTTAAGGGCACTAAGTTATTGCGTTCGATACGAGGAAAACCTTATTGCTATTTTGAATCTAGCTTAATAATTCCATAGTTCAATCTATTGCATATAATAATAGTGCAACAATTTTAAAATCAGTCCAATACAGATCTCTATGTACTAGATAACAAACAATGCTATATTTGCATTACTCTGAAATCGAATTCTCGAATTCAGTTTTAAACACCGTAGATATCTCATTGACCATATCACTGGCGACCAAGCTACGTCCCAGCTTTTGAAAGGCTGCATAATTCAATTTTTTCACGAAATAACTTGAGGCACATGCAGCTAAATAGGCCGGATTCGATTGATTGGACTGCAGGGCCCAATAAAAGAACGTTGCCAGAGAACCGCTCAATAAATCCCCCTGACCACCACAGCGACGACCCGATCCACCGATTGGCATCGCATACACTTCATTTGTGTGTGGTATATGAATCTTGTCATGTGCTCCCTTTTCGAGAACCACAACCCCATCGCCGAGAAGCAACATCTTTTCACTTGCAGCGGCTGGATCCTTGCCAAATAATCTCTCGAATTCGACAGCATTTGGGGTCAAGATGACATCACGTTGTCCGCACACCAAATCGATATTATCGTTCAAAATGAACAGCCCATCGGCGTCTATTACAATTGGCTTGCCAATCCCCAGGCAAAACTTGATAACATCAGTGGCAGTTTTCAGAATACGCTCATCTCGCCCCAAGCCGGGTCCAATAACCTGAAAGCCATACAAATGCATTAAAAATATGTCCAACTATTTCGATTAGATTTTGCACATACGAGCACATGTAATCGATCGATCCACGGTTTAATCTCCTCCACTGCATCCTGACGGTTTAGGACGGGATGTACAATCAAGTCGGGGCTGTAGGATTTAATAACTGTCGCCGCATCTGCATGACAGAAAATATGCGACAGATCTGCGCCGACTTTCATTGCAGTTATTGCTGCAAAATACGGTGCTCCAGTATATTCCAAGGAGCCCCCAATGACGCCGATACGGCCATATTGACCCTTGTATTTTCCATTTGTTAGCTTGGGTATTATGGTTTTGAATATAGTCAGCAGCTTTTGTGCATGCACAGGTATTTCTATTATTTTTGACATTGCTGCTATTGCTTTTATTTTGTAGCTTATATGTTCCAAGTTGGCTTCATCAATTATGGTCGATTTTTTGTACACATTTGCCGTTTATATTATGGGTATGCTCAATTTCCTATTCGATTGTGACGAGACAATAGGCAATATATCGATATTGTTCAATGTCACAGTGCGCAAATTAAATGTAAATTTGAGTATATGAAAATATATTTTGTGAATATACAATACGCTGCTTTTTATTTAATTTAAATATAATATTATTATTAGTTTTGTGTATACTCATTACTACAATTAATTATTTATTATTAACGTTTGAGAATAGATAGGAGAATCGCTAATGGTTCTGCTTGATCTGGTAGCTCCACGCCATCTGATCGACTTGATAATATGCTCACATACATTCGCTCATATATTGTGTACATCGGTACATGCGGACACACATACGTATTGTACACACGTATTTTGTTGCGCAATAGTGATAAGAACGTTTATTTATTTGAATTCAGATCCTTTCGCTGAATTAAACTAAAATTTAATCATGAAAGTATCGTCACTTAGCCGCGGATTGTTCAATGCAGTCAAATTTAATGCCGGATCTTTGACGCGATCGCATTTCACGTATTACCCGACGAAATTCGCCGAGGGCAGCAAAGATGTGCAAAAAATGAACATGTTCCAGGCAATAAATAATGCAATGGACTTGGCCCTAGAACAAGACAAGTCAGCATTATTATTCGGTGAAGACGTCGGGTTCGGTGGAGTTTTTCGGTTGTTTCAAATTTATTTCGAATTTTTTTTTCATATTTATTTAAATTTTTCTATGTTTGTTTTCATAATAGTTGCTCGGTTAATTTGCGGGATAAGTATGGAAAGGATCGCGTTTTTAATACACCCCTGTGTGAGCAGGGAATTGCAGGGTATGTTTGGTCCTTATACTCGATTTAATAATATAATATAAAGTTTTAATTAATATATTTCCGTTACAGTTTTGCCATTGGCGTTGCCAGCATGGGTGCTACGGCCATAGCCGAAATTCAGTTTGCTGACTATATATTTCCCAGTTTCGATCAAATCGTAAATGAGGCTGCGAAATACCGTTATCGAAGTGGCGGTCTATTTGACTGCGGCTCCCTGACGTTCCGAGTTCCTTCTGGCGCTGTCGGACATGGTGCTTTATATCATTCTCAGAGTCCCGAAGCGTACTTTGCTCACACCTCCGGACTGCGTGTTGTGGTATGTTTTTATTTTTACTTATTAGATTTATATAAATTTATTTGAAATAATATTTCAGATTCCCCGTGGTCCTATAAAGGCAAAGGGTCTTCTATTGGCCTGTATTCGCGATCCAAATCCTTGCATTGTGTTCGAACCAAAAACATTATATCGAGCCGCAGTTGAAGAAGTGCCCACCGAATCCTACATAGATGAATTGGGCAAAGCGGATATTTTGCGTGAGGGTAAAGACATGACGCTTATCGGCTGGGGAACACAAGTGCATGTTCTATTGGAGGTAAGGTTAAGTTAAAGGAAGTATAGATTATATATGAAATCGATTTTATTTAAATATTATAGGTCGCAGAACTGGCGAAGAAACAAATGGACATTGAATGTGAAGTTATTGATTTAGTATCAATTTTACCATGGGATACCCAAACCATTTGCAATGTAAGACATTGGATATATTTTTTTAACTTTTATTTCAATTGGTTCATCTTATTTTCAGTCGGTTAATAAAACCGGTCGTGTTTTAGTAGCCCACGAAGCTCCATATACCCAAGGCTTTGGGTCGGAGATCGCAGCTTATATACAAGAGAAATGCTTCTTGCGCCTAGAAGCGCCCGTAAAGCGCGTTACTGGCTGGGATACTCCATTCCCCCATGTTTTCGAACCGTTTTATTTGCCCGACAAGCATCGCTGCCTTGCAGCTATCAAGGAAACCGTTAACTATTGATCCAATATCACGAATTAATCTACTGGAAACGGATGCATTTATTTACAAGCAGAGCTTAATTAATTAATAAATAATTTAATAAAATGAAGTTGCGATTTTTTTATGTGTGTGGAGAGATGCATGAGAGACCATGTTAATGATGGGGAATCCAGATAACCATTTTTCCGATATTTAAAACTGAAATCGATTATTTTTATATTAGAAGAGAATTCCGCCCGTGTATAAGCTGTAAGAGAATATGCGGCATATGATCAGAGATTAATAACTGTACGATTTATTGCACTAACATTTTTGGTGATGAACAGGGAATATCACTTTAAATATACAATTCTAACAACGATGTATTAACTAAAATATGTGTGTAATTAATTACAAGAAGAAAAAAACAGAGTTTGCAAGTGCAAAACAATGTTGATTAGCAATTTGGCGCAATGTGCTTAACCCACGTCCACATAGTGATAGTAATATATATATAGATGTATACATATTGGGAGGGAATTGGATTCCGTAACGAACTCTATCACATGTTTTCACTATTTCTCGCGCTTTTGTTTACTACAAGAAAGTTGAAAAGAAATTGATTATTTTAACATTTAATTTTAAATAAATAACATTACAACTAAAATTTTCTATGCAAATGATATTTGTGTATATATAAATATATAAATGTAAAGACTCGTGAATTTGAAATCAAAATACAAGTGTGATCAGGAATAGTTTGTAATATAAAACAAGGCATTTTACTTTCTAGCCATTGCAATTCCAAGTCCTATGATGCCACCAAGCACAAGAGCAGCTCCTCCAGCCACAGCCATACCTTTGGCAACCTCCTTGTCGCTCTGTTTCTTGATGTGCTCCTGGGGACAACGAATTATGTAAATGTTCAAGGATAACAAAAAAAAAACTTACCTCCAAGGCGCGAACTTGATCATTCGATTCAATATCTAGAAATGCTCTGCAATATTTCAAGCCATCGGAATAGTTTTTAATACGTGCATTGCCAAATGCAAGATAATAGATATAGTCACGTTTTCCATCTGGATGCAAACGAGCCAGATCTTCCAATATCATAATGCCCTAAAAGACAGACAAATATATATGCAGCAGTTAGTATGAATAATATATATATATATATACATATATAAGTACACGTACTGCGTACATACGTATTTACATGCACTGACTCACCTTTCGGACGTCGTTTGTGTAGCGACTTCGCACCAAACAGAACGCATATCTATCAAATTGAAAAATATGAGACAATGTTTCCCCATATCTAAATGGAAAACCTTAGATTAAAATTACGTACTCAAATTTTGTTTCAGTTGAGACTTCGCCATCAAGTTCATGTTCGTGTTGATATTTCCTTTCGAATCGCTGCAATGAAATCAATTTAGATATATATGCGCAGGTCATGTCTATAGATACACCACCTCCAAATCTTCTTGGGGCACAACTTCGTTTAACAGTTCCTCCATTGTTTGTTGTTCACAATCTGCAATTGTCCAAGTGTTTTGTATCGTGGCCGTATATATATATGTATATATATATATATATGTATATATTTATATGTATATGTGCGAATTTTTCCTAGCGATAGTATTTCGTGGTGTAAAGAGAGAAAACAAAAACGATGTGCGATAGGCGTGCTTTTGTCACTGTTACCCGTATCGAGTTCATAGATAATGAACCAGTAAAAATTCATTAGTGTTTAATTTGATTAGGATGGCAGTCCGGTTCTTTTTAGTCATTTAAAATTGAATTACAATTTTAGCACAAAAGATAAAATGACATTAACTAAAAATGAATTTTGTGACGAAAAACCTAAAATGAATGAGATTAAAATATATTACAATACATATTACAATTAATTACACAAAATTATAGACTTAAATATAGATGTGAAACACATTCAACAAGTTAATAAATAAAAATTTAAAATTAAATAATTACTTAAAAAGAAAACAGCCAATATGAGCACATTTTCAAAGTATGGCAGCATTTTGTTTACATACATCTGGCAATACTAATTGCTGGCAGCCCTGTTTTAGGCAACCATATTTTTTCTGTCTACAAACCAAAACAGAAACAGCTATATAGTTATGGTTTAATAAATGCTATTGTACAAATCAAGCTTTCTAATATTTTAGTTAATGTTTCTATATAATTATGAAACTAAATAGGAACTGAAAAACAGCAGATATATATATATATAGGAGCAATACTCAAACTAAGTATCCACACCACACGCAAATGGAGCAACAACAACAGCAGCAACAACAAAAAAACGTAGCTCACATCTCTAAATTGTTTGTCTGTACGGCTGTTGACTGTAAAGATGAGATCGAGGAGGTAAATTCACACACTCGTTCCCAACAATTGATACTAAATGAACTTTTTTTTTTTGCCTGCGCCAAATGTAGAAATTCGAGCGATCCTATGTTAGTTTGCAGCAACAAATTGCTGGGCTCAGTGATAAGGAGATGCATGACATTCTCACCCAGTTTGTTTGCAAGGAGAAACAGCATGAGGAGATATCCATTGGCTTCCTCTACATAATACTTACCGATCCGGCAATGGCACCCAAAACATATCGCGACATAACACTCGTGTCCCGGGACGGCATGAATGTCATTGTTGCCAATCTTACAATTTTAGTTGCCGAAAAGTATGCGAAACTGACGGAGACGGCGCGGAGACAACTGATTTGGGTGCTGCGTGAATTTGTGAAGCATCAGGTTCTCAGCGTTGAGAATGTGATTTGGAACTGTTTGCGTCAAGCGGGCGGTGGAGATGTATCGCATAAAAATCTATTTCTGGTTGAGAGTCTTTTGGACATTTTCATTGAATATCGGGCGTGGCTTGAAACGAATCCCTTCCTTGTCCAGTCTTCCGTATATAGTTTTGTTCGCCTTATAGAGGACCATGCGAATCCCGCCCTAATATCATTACGCCAAAAGGAAGTTAAGTTTACAATTTCACTGATACGCGATCGGTTTCATGACATTATACCATTGGGCAGAGATTTTGTACGGTGAGTGGTGTTCAACAATTTTATTTATATTTATTTGTAATTACCTTTTTCTTGTGTCCTTTTTTCTACTCATTGTCGTTTAGGCTTCTGCAAAATGTTGCACGCATTCCGGAATTTGAACTATTGTGGCGGGACATCTTATACAATCCGAAGAGTTTACACCCAACATTTAATGGGATCTGGCATTTACTACAAATACGCACAAGTCGACGATTTTTACAGTGTCGATTACTTCCAGAGATGGAGCGCAAATTACACTTTTTGGCATCGTCTGTTAAATTTGGCAATCAGAAGCGCTACCAGGATTGGTTTCAAGACAAATATTTTGCTACGCCCGAGTCGCACAGTTTGCGATCAGACCTGATTCGATTCATCATCAACGTAATTCATCCCACAAATGATATGCTATGCTCAGACATCATACCACGATGGGCAATCATTGGCTGGCTAATCTCATCATGCACGAATCCTATTGCTTCCGCCAATGCGAAATTATCACTGTTTTACGATTGGCTCTTCTTCGATCCGGCCAAGGATAACATTATGAATATCGAACCGGGCATTCTAGTGATGTATCACTCGATCCGAAATCATCCGTTTGTGAGCAGCACACTGTTGGATTTCTTGTGCCGCATCACAAAGAACTTTTATGTGAAGAACGAGGATAGAATCAAATTTGGTGTATATAATTCATTAAAATTGATTCTTGATAAACAGGTAAGATAAGATTAGAGCACGACTATATCCAATTATTGCTTAACACTTACAAAAATCCCGTTCATTTTATAGGTCATTCCAAACTTACATCCACTATTTGAGTCACCAAAACTGGACAGAGAATTGCGCAACTTAATACGTGAGAATTTCCGAGAATTTGTGACGCCCGTAGCAAATATGCCACAATCGATGTATCCAGCAACGCATACAATTCAAGCGCCGATCTTTAAAAAAGAAGCCGATCAACGCCTAATGCAAGGCGGTATGTATTCCTATATAAATAAATATTTGGCAAAACATATTCGTGATATAGATATATATATATATATTTGTTTGAGCAGAGATCATGGATGCCGGAGGCGGAGGGGCTTTTGTCGCTGGCAGTGGCACTAATCTGCTTGTGGACGATGACAACAAAATAGCCATTACACCGTTAGAAAATATGGAACGTGAAAATGAGGCAGTTCAGTTCAGTGACGATGAAAATTTGCCAAGCACAAGCAAGAATGAGGAAAATACCGATGACGACGATGACTTGCCACTGTCAAAGGTTAGTGTAAGTAAAATGAATTGATATCTTTTGTGAGATTATCTTTAAATTGTAAATGTTGTTTTGCAGGTACGGCTTAAAGAGAAACCAGTACCCGAAAAGGTTGAGCTGCCCGACGCGATAGCCGAATCGTTTGAGATATTTGTCACGAAACGCAACTCTTTTACATGGGAGGCATTTTTGAAAGACTTTCGCACGCTACCTGCCTCCGCTTTGGACGAAACACAGCTTAACTATGTGATCTCAAATACGGTATTGATACTACGGGAAACATTGCCACAACAAAACGTATTCTCGGAGAGTAAAACCGAGGAGAAGTATTTGGCCAAGAGCATTAGTTATCCACTGTACGGTTTATTTCGGTTTCTATATGAGAATGAAGACAAAAGCAAAAAACCATTTCAAACTCTATTGTCTGAAATATGCGAGCGTCTAACTGAAACGGGCTATTTACTGCTGTACTTCATGAAAATTCACTGCAAACTGCAGACGCGTAAAAACGCACAGCAATCTTATCAGTTTAAGACGACTGTCTATCGACAAATATGCGAGGCAACAGATGAAAAGATTGGCGTGTGCCTCGTGCGCGATTTGGATCTGCTCGAGAAGGAGAACACTACAATATATTTGTGGCTGTTGCCTGACATCTATCGGGAGTTCAAAACGATATCCATTAATAATACGGAACTTTTGCGCATCACTCTCCGATGCGTAGATGCGAAAAACGTGCGCGACATTATGTATTCGATTGCCCAGGGTAAACTAACAATATTCAAGCAGGATGGCCTGCTCGACTGCATTCGGGACAGCCTGGAATATGAGACATTCGAACAGATTTGCCTGTGGCAGCTAATTCAGGCACACGATGTACCCCTAAAATGTATACAAGTAAGTCAGTAACATCGTTTTCTATTTGCCAAAAATTAAACTAATTATAATTTATATGTATATTTTTTTACAGGATTTACTTCCAGAACTAGAAGCTGCCAATCATCCCGAAGCCCTCAGCCATTTGTTGTTGCTGTTGAAAAATGAGGAGCCAACAAATGAAATAATCAGACTTTTGCTCAGTAGGGAAGCTAAATCCAGAGGAGATCCATTTGTCACATCTGCTCTCAGGTGCGCGCGATAAATTAAATGCGATTCAAATTAAATGTTATTAAATAATTTATGAATAGGTTTTGGTGTCAGCGATGTGAAGAGAAGCTTTCGGAAATTATAGCATCACTTCTTACATCCAAATACCCGAGCTCATCGCCCAACAAACGAAAGCGTCCCTCTAAAGGTAGTTCCGCTGCGAGTAGTACACCATCTGCTGATCACGTGAGTGATAATCTTTTATTATCAAGCTCTAATTATTCAAAGTAACATTTTTATTATAGGTGTTGAATCATCTGGAGCATTATAGAAGAAGTTGTAGGCATGGAACTGGGACAGGACTTTATGTTCATGATATGATGCAGCGAGCACTGCAATCGGCGTACTCACATAGCAATGAAAGCACAAAGGTAATATGCATATATCCTTTATCTAATATAGTACTTTTCATTGTATATTTTATAATCTCTGTTTGAGCAGAAACAGTTCAGCGATCTATTCGCATTAGCAGCGGAAGATGAGACGACGGCCGTTGGTCGTCGAGGGGGCAGCGGACGTGGACGTAAGCAGCCCGTTGGTAAAAAGGACTCAAGTAATCATAGTGCAAGCAGTAAAAAGAATTCAGATGTTGTCAAAACTATATACTCGTCTGATGAGAACTCAAGTGAAGTAAGAGCAATCAAAGTTCATTATATATATGAATTTTTTAAAAATTAAATTCCTTTAATATTGCAGGAGGATTGGTCAAAGCATAAAGTTACGCAGCCGGCAAAAAAGAGAAAAAAAGCAATTAATGATTCCGACTGACAGTGTCAACGTCAATTGATGTCTTCAGTTCCGATTGGTTGCTTAGATGATGGAAATTATACAAAACATGAATATGCGTTTAGGAGCGAAATTATTTAAGTTTAAAATGGTTTTCGATTTTATCAATTTATAATTAGTAAAATCAATTGTAGAATTTTTGAATGTTGAAATTGTAACGTTATATTTTTTTATTTTTAATAAAAATAAAAGATGCTTATTCAACAAATATACATACACATACACATACCGAAATTTTATATGTATTGTATGTGTTTATTTTATGTTATATATATATATATGTATAATGTATATCAATAGTAATTTTTTTGTGGAACGAGAATAAAGTAATTGCAAAAATTGAACTTTTATTGTGTATAATTTATTACGGATTAATTTAGTGCAAAAGAGTGAATAGTTTTCTTTTGCGTACAGGGTATCTATTAGTCGAGCTATTTTTATAGCCATAGCCAAACTTAGAAAATACTTGCTAATTTTTTGCTTGTGTTAAAGAAACTTGAGTAGAAAAACAAGTTTTTGTATAAATTGATTTTATAATTCGATTTTTGATTACATCAATTAAGATTGAAAATTATTTGATATGCAAGACAAGGCACGCTAAATTTAAATTACTAATATATGTATGTCACAATTTGCATATAAAATGCATTTATATTAACACACTTAAGATACACACGTGCATCTGGACCAGTATTTGCTTTGTGTCTGTACGTGCTAAATTACTTAAATATACAAACACACATACATCAAAGATTTTCTTAAGCCCGCTCCATCATGAATGAAAAAGAACTGGTAAAATTCTCACAGATACTCATACACACGTAGACACTCAACAAATATTCGAGCTGGGTTATTTGTCTGTCGGTAACAAAGAGAGAGAGAGACAGAGAGAGAGAAGCTTTTGCCTCCCTACTCTCACTGACAATGGAAACGACGCAAGTTTCCAACTGCTGAGATCAATGTTGTGAAAGCGTTTGCGCGCATTGCGGTTTTTGGTGTCTACGTAGTCTACTGAAATCAAACCAAACGGAAAGCCACATTTTTTTGTAGACAAAATAATAAATATTAAATAACAATCATACGTTTTCTATACAAAAAATATTTTAACTAATTGCCAAAATGTGTATCGCCAGTTCTCACAACCGTTGGTAAAAATAGGTTTGTTTCCTATCCATATGTGCAGCATACGTGTGTGCGTGTGTGTGTGTGCCTTTGTATGTGTGCCTTTGTATGTGTACGAAACAAACCGAAAAAAACCCTCTCGAATCAATGTAAATTTTTGCGAAAAGAAAGTAAGATATCTCCGACTTTACACAATTTATTTCACTCTCAGCGAATAAATTTGTGTGATTTTTTAAGTTTTGTGTGTGTGTGCGTGTGTGTGTGTAGAAGAAACTCTGCAAAAGTTGAACATTTGTATACAATTTAGAGCAATGTTTTGCTGTTGGCCATGGGCTTAAGTCTCTTTCTTATAATTCCCTCAGTTTGTTTTTATTTACATACTTATGCTTGAACGTGTCAACAAGTTTATGTTCGCATCTAGATTTGTATGTCAACAAAACTAAATAAATAAAGTAAAATTACATATATTTTAGACATTTACCTGGTATGTGTCTCGTATCTGTGTTTATCAGATAAAGATAAGGGTCGTAAAATATGCGCCTACATTTGTACCTAATACGTACTCTAACAGGTGATAGGTACTAATTCTATTGTCAGCGTTTATGAATTTGCATTATTTTTATTTCGATAGCTTCATAACTAATCGATTAATGATAATTGAGATTGAGAACTAAAATTTGAAATGCACGCAACTTTTCACCTGCACCCAGAAGAAACCAGGGAACTCTAGTTAATATCAAGGATAATAATTATTATTTTTTTTAGAGTTGAATGAATTCTGATGCAGCTAGTCTGTAGTAAATAAAAAATATTCCATAGGTTCAGCTTTGTGAAGTGCCCAACAATGGGATTAAAGATTAGTGCTTTAAAATATGCTTGTACATTTGTACCTAATAGGTACTCTATTATAGTGAAACGTACTACCTCTATTGTATGCACTTGCAAACTTGCATTATTTTTCTTCGATTGATGATAATCAATGATAATTGAAATTGAAAAGTGAAATTTAAAATGCACGCACTTTTTCACCTTCACCTTTCACGTAGGATAACTATTCACTTTTTATCTTTCTTAATTTTTTTGAGATCTCTGGTCTAAAATAACTATTTTTTTTTCTCTTTTAGAGTTGAATGAACGCTGATGCAGCTAGTCTTTAGTAAATAACAAGAAACAAGAATCACATACGATCCGCTGTGTGAAGTGCCCAACAATGGGAAACTCGGGCAGTGCTAATAATATACATCGTGAGCGATCTAATATTGATCGAAACACCCATTTTCAAACACGTTTTCAACACCTGAGCCAAAACTCGCATCGTCAGCTGCTCTGGGGTAGATCTGGTTTAAGATCAAGCAGCCCAATTAATGCTCAGCGTAGCTTGACCACAGAATGGAGAAGATCATATCCATCAGCTGTCATCAATAAGGAGCCCAATGTTCAATCGGAAACTGCCTTTAAAGTCTTGCCCGAAGTGGATAAACGGTTGCATCTGCGGGCTACTACAAATGGTGCAATCTTAAATTCTGGGGGCACGATCAGTGGACGAAAACCTAGTGAAATTCCATCAAAAAGCTTATCGAATGCACTCAGCAAAAGATCAAAGACATTCATAATTGAAACAGGGCAAGATAGAAGCTCTGCGTTAAATGAAAAATGTGATTCAAGGCCCGAATTCACAAGATCACAAACGCTACTCTACGTTAAGGCTAAGAACAAAGATGCTGACCTTAATATGAATGAGACGAATCTATCTCGAATGCAGCGGCATACATACTCAGAGCCGGAGCTCATCAATAAGTTAAATCAGCAACGAACATCAATGAAAAATATGGCAGAACCACCATTTAAGCCAACCAATCGAAATAAGTATTCCAAAAAGCGAAGAGCTCCGGAAGCACCGCAAGTAGTCCCCCTACCGACTGCACCACTAGCAAAGCAATCCATTGAGATCCCTCGTAATACTCCAAATTCAACGGATAACATAAAGCCCACACATTTTGCCAAAAATTCAGATCGATTGAGTAAGTACAGCAAACAAACATCGAGGCCAGTGCAGAGCCAAACTGATATATTTAAAAGGGGTAATGAGATACGTAAATCTGTAAATGGAAATTTACATTTACAAAACAAGTCAACGGAATCCCCCAAAATCATTTATAGACGTGAGAAAAGTTCCGATGCTATTATGTTGAAAAGTCGAAAATCTGAACAACCTGCAGAGCGTAGAGAAACTTCCGTGGAAGTGGCTCCGAAGCATCACAGTAACCATACATCCATTCAAAAACCCGCAGTCAAGTCGCTAAATCCAATAGATAAATTTGATAATGTAGCAATAATTGCGGTTCCGGAGAATAAAACTCAACGTACCTTTTATTTTGGTATGGAAAGAGATGCACCCACGGATATTAATCAGCCGACTGCAACTGGTAAGTGATAAAAATCAGAAATCTTTAGTCCTTATGGTATATTTTTAATTATTATTTTAGCTGAGGAAAAAAACGCTCCAATTGAGATAACTCCACTGCCAATGATACCCAATTATGACGTTGAATATAAGGAATCGAATCAAGTGGAGGAAAGTTTAGATGACAATGGATTACTTGTGCACATTCGGCCAACGCTGCCGCGTCGACAAGTGGAGACACCATCGTTCAGTCCAACATTGGCCTGGCGTTCCCTAATCGAGGAACAAGAACGCATCGATAAATCAAATATAATCCAAATTCGAAATAGTACCTTAAATGCAGCGAGTGAAATGCCCATACAACCCAATCGACTGACACAAATTAAACAGCTTACGAAGCCAACCCATTTGCTGACAACTTGGACACCTGAACAAGATCTTGAGGATGATCAAGATGACAGAGTCAAGGGCCTGGGTGCCGAGGACGATTCCAGCTCGGACGAATACCGTTCGAAATGTGAGGAGGATGGCTTTCTATTTTATGGCAGCAAGACCAAAAATGACACCGGAACGCCAATCCACACATTCAGTTTGTCCCTGCCCAGAGATAGTCATATACACAATGCTCGGGGCATTGGTATTTTAAACTCAAGCGAAGTACGTATAATATTTATAATATACTTTTCTATACCATAACATATATTCCCAACTCGCAGATCTGCAATTACAAAAGCCTGCAGAAATCGAAGCCGGAAAACTATTTCCATAGCAATATGAATCCGTCGTCTAGCCAAAGAAACTTAACATCGCTTGCTCAACTCGATAATGGTTGTGTTACCAATTTTGAAAGCTCCAACAATTGGATGCTTCATAAGAATGTGAGCAGTACAGATCTGCATACGAAAAGTCTGGAACATGGCAGTAAAAGGCAGAGACTGGTTTCTGTAGAGCCACAATCGATCAAGTTTCTAACCGGCGGAAAACACGTAATGTATTTGCCGGGCAACAATGATCAATCTAATCCATTGAAAGTTGCCCCAACGAATGAATTGCAAGAAAATACACAACAGCTCAGAACAAATCGCAACTTTAAAAGCCGGCAACGCCATATGCCACAAAGCCTACAGGATAAGACGCCAATTTTTCCAATAACGGTATAATTAAAAAATTAATTTAAAATCCTAAACTCATTTTTAATTATAACTTTAAATTCAATTTCAGTCTAAGAATGAAGAGGGTCTGAAATCGGACGATGATAAGCCATTTCATCAGCGTTTTTTATTCAATAATCAAATTCGACTATTGGAAAAAAAGTTACATCCAGAGAAATCCACAAAAGCCGCCAAACTTAAAAGGTCTGTGGAAGACGAACTGGAAGCATTAAAAAAGTACGCATACAAAATAAATTTTGTATATACATTTTTATTGTTAGCTCTTTTATGTTTTAGGGTAGAGGAAGACTTTCAAAGGAATCGTGCGAATGAAAAAGAAAATGTTCAGCATCAATTGCGGCTTTATTTTGGAAATGATGACGAACGTAACGATAATTACCACAGTCTGCCGATATCCCCCGTCCTTGATCGATTCGCTGCTATTAATCTCAATGAACCGAACACTAAATTATTTTGGCGTGATGATCCTGAGGGCTGTGTTTCGAATGCACCCTATGTCGCCCACGAAAGTGAGGGTCACAAAATAACCGTTACTTCAAATAATATGTAAAGTTAGAATTGTAAAAAAATTTATACATACCTTTAGCTAAGCACTGTTAATAAAAAGGAATGGACTTACTTTTTTTCTGGAAATGTTTGCAATAAACTGTCATCAACCATTTATCGAAATTATCGATACAGCAATTCCGCGTCTAGTTCCGCTCCAAAATGCTCATTTACCACATATCGATAGTGATTTTCATATATTGATACTACAGATACTTTAGTTGCGTTCAACAATCGATAATAAAGTTAAATAAATTCGGCAAACAAGTAAATATTTGACATTTATTTAGAATGGAGCTATTAAAAAGCATAAATAATAAAGAAATACTTATGGAGGTACTGAGGTATACAAATCATGTTAGTTAGAAACAGTCTAAATTAATGAATATTTTCTCGTAGGTTCTGCATTTATCCATTGAATTCCTAATTGGAAGCATTACTGAACAACAGGCTCTGCGCTTATCACACAAATACGGCTTTCAAAATCCAGATGACTTCCTACTTGCGACGCGTACAATATCCAAATACTATAAGCAATGTTGTTCAGATGGTGGCGAGGTGGATATTGCTGAAAAATTGCCCTCGTTAAGTCCCGAACTGCGACCGCTTGTGCCTCTGGTGCTCGCAGCACGACTGGATGCAGTGGAATATGCACTTGGAAGATGGGAGTATTTAAAGAACGATGTCCAGTGTGTGGTATCATTTTCCTGGGACACACGTCTGATATTGGGCGACAGTAGTTTTCGGAGTAATATTCGACAAGTGGCTACCATCAATTTACATTGTCAATCAAATGCCAAACGTGAAGTCATCTGTTTCGAATTGGATTTGAAGAAACTCAACGAAATGATTGAAGTATTAGAAAAATCTCTCAAAAGCGACAAAATACAAATCTAATTACACGAATACTGAAAACTGTTTAATTTCTACTACTATTGTATATACTTCATATTTTTTTTACATTTCATGGCTTTACTTCTAGGATTATCGTCAAAACTTTTTTGTTAATGAAATTATTAAAACGGCTTTTAATACAAATTGTCTTTTTAAAATTCCTCTTGTTTACTGTTAAAAACTTTCCACAAGCTCAACTTGATTAAAACTCAATATATTCTCATAATTTAATGAGTTTATTTTTACATTTCTTTATTGTTAAAACATATAAGCATATATAATTAGGTAAACAAAGTTATGTATATATTTAATTTGCCTATTTATATAAATTCAAGTTTAAAATATGCATAATATATATACAATAAGAGAAAACATAAACATATTATTATTTACCATTTCAAACCACTTACTTCGTATTCTTTTCTTTTTTTATTATTATTTTATACAGTTTTGCTTTTCATGTAGGTTCGCTTTTGATTTCCACACTGTTCTCTTATTTTTGGGTATGTTGATTTGGACATGCATTTTAGCTTAGCTAATTAATAAAGGCAAATTGCAAACATACAGCCGCACTTATGCAGATGCATTGGTGTCGATCGGAGAACATAATAGATGGTTGGATGAAAATGCCTACACACTCAGCTAATGCCTGCAGCTAAATACTGATTCTTGTAGTAATACGCACAGATGCCAACCACAAGCGAAACAGCTGTCGTCATAATCACCGACTTTTGTGTTAAAACATTTATGAACCATCGGCTGACGCTATTATTATTGTTGTTCGATTTGGCAGGCGGTGAACGGGGAAGTTTGCGACGTCGCTCCTCCAACATACGTTGCTCTTGCCTATACAAATAATAAAATGTGCAATTAATAAATTATTGTTGTTAGATTTACCATCTAAAACAGATAGCACTTACTCTAATTTGATAAGTTCCTCCACTTTCTTTTCGATGACAGTCAAACTGTATTTGTCATAAAGCTTACTGGATGCGATCAATAGTTCCTCAAACGGCAAATCATCGGGTAACTGCAATGAGGGAATTATTTAAAAAATGTTAGATTTTAATTGCATGTTACTGATCTACCTTTGATAGTAGGCAATGCACTGATGCCATATCACAGTCCTCCTGCAGTATTATGTCCGCCCTATATAAAATAATGGCAGCCGTAACAAAAATGGGCGTATATATTGGCGAGGCCAGAAAATAATCGTATAATCGCACGACGGATTTGTATGAATTCAAACTATGCCCGAACCAGGTCAAATACCAGGGCAATGCAAAAAGTGTGCCAACCGTTGAACGTTGCAGGAACTGAAACAATTCTGAATGCTCAAAGTGGACAATCGGCCAAATGAACATAAGTCGTCGCTGTGTCGCCTCCATTGTTTCCTGCATGCACTCGGAGAAATGTGTGGTCGACAGCTCCTCCATGATGGCAAAGGCAACTTCTTCGCCAGCGACCAATAGAAATGTCACAGCAACATCATGATATCCCTGATAATAGCGTAGATTTGGATATTTCTTAATCACACGCAATATCAAAACTGTCAATTGATCCTGCAACGCGATACGTTGTTCGTAAGGAATGCCTGGTGGGAAGCGTTTCAGCGAGCGATTCACATCGAGTACAACCTGATTGTATTCCGGATGACTTTGCAATTCATCGAGTGTCGGCACGCGATCCAAACTCCTCACATCCACACCGGCCAACTGGGGCCACAGTATCCGTCTCAGGTCATCGTTTACCAAGCCGTAATTACTCAGCGCTAATTCGCGCAACGCTGGCAGCGGTATGCAATTGTCATCGCCCTGAGAAATCAATTCCTCTATCAGCAGACGTTTCGTGCGCTCCTCATCGTTTTCTGGACCTGCGAATTATATGTATATTGGTTTATATATATGCGAATCAATAGATTTGGTTCACTTTATGACATACATTTTTCGAAATTTAGGGGGGGCTGATCGATTTTAATCTCGTCAACATTGCTCATCGTTGACAAAGTTTTATTTCACTTTTGTCGCTATCTCGTCGGACCCAAGTTGATGTTTGCAACTGGGGTGGGCGTATCAATGTCCACAGCTGAAAACTTTATACTTTATGTTTATTAATAAACATTTAGATTATTTTATCGTTAAATTATTATTAATCTTGCACAAAATAGCCAGAATACTGTTATCGATAAATGAATACCAATACTCGATTACAGTGTTTCCAACTGCGTTGCATTGGCATCAAGAAAATACCAACAATTGTTTAAAATTATTAAATGTGTATGATTAAACTTTTATAGCAAAATATAGTCCCTAGTAATTTTATTTTTTTAATATAAGCGTTCCTTGATTTCACTTCCAAAGCAAACAAAAAATGTATTTATTAGAAACCTTTTTTAATATCGTTAGTTTTGTTAAATTTGTGTCAAAGTGAGCGAAATATGAACATCATACATCCTTGTTGAATGTCACCATTTCATACTGATTCACTCGATATCTTGCCGATAGTTTTATGCGCAATACTTAATCGGACTTGGTATCACAGTGGAAACTCACTAAAAGGAATTTAAGAAAATGCGTAGATTGAGTTTTGTTGTGCAGATCTTCTTGCATTCGGAATCTGTGAAATGAGGACTTTTCCAGTATCAATAATTATTATAATTGTAATTTATGAATTTTTTTTTATTAATTTATTTATTTTTTGTTTCGAAGGAATAAAAAATTAGGCTTAGTGTAGATTTGTTGGTATATCTAAACCTAAAAAATACATATGTATATACAGATAAAACAGTGTTTACATTAAATAGTCTTGTTTCTTTTGTTGTGCACTTTGCTTTGGTTCAGAATTTGAAAATCAAAATTTCTGCATTTATATATATGTTTTGGAAAATGCCCAATTATTATGTAGGTAATACAATACATACAAGACGATACAATATTAGCAACTGACCTAGTTTAAATAATTAATTACTTATAGTACATCTGTGTTTGTAGAAGCTATAATTATATTTTACTAAATTCTGTAAAAATATATTTAAATCATTTTTACAACAAATAGTTCGGATATACAAAACTGGTAGCAATATAAATGCCAAATAAAAGCAACAATAATGATTCGAATAAATGCTAATAGGGGGATAAATGCAAATCAGCAATTATTTTTTCTTCGATTTACACATCCAGTAACATTTACACATTTTATTTATTTTATTGATGGCAGCTGAGCAGATTAACTAAATATTTCGTATTATTTATTTTAAATTGTAGTTTTGCATTGAACTTATAATTATATAAACAATATATGTATGTCTAAGTCTGAATTCACGTTTTACTTACATATATAAATATAAGTATGTTTAAATAGCTAAATTATATATTTATAAATATATTTAGATGTATGTTGTTTTTTGTATTTAATTTAAGAAAGTAAGAAAGTCATTATAGATAGCTTAGTTTCCATACATCATTTTGATACGTACGTAAGTATAAAAGCAGTAGATCAAAAGTATACACAGGTTTATGTACATGAATTAAAGTTGTAATTTTATAACTATAATCCTTTTGCATATTTGCTTGGATAAATTATGTTTGTTTTCCATATGTATTATTGTTATTATTTTTGTAATTTCTGTTTTCTTTTAATTTTAATAAATACATTGTATGTATATATTTTTAGTGTAATATTTAAATGTAGTTGTCATTATTAAAAAATAGTTAAAAAGATTACATAATGTATATATATATACTTATAGCTATTGGAATTTTGTTGCGGATTGTTTAAACAGTAACATTAATGATTAGAAAAAATAGCATTTATAAGTACGAAATATCTCAATTTTATATGCGCGTTATGTTGATTGCATCTGTTATTGATTCCCTTCTTAGAAGTTGTTTTGTATCATTTTCTATCTCAATTGGCGATATACCCGTACTATGATCATTTAAATAAGGAGTGTCCTCCTCCACAATTTTCTCGAGTAGAATATCGCCCGAATTATTTGGACCTGGGAGTTGTTGTATTTTTGTATGTAGTTTTAAGGTATTGCCGAAGTGGATCCATGATATTGTATCTTACCATTACGACCGACGATCTGACCATTCGAAATGCTCTCCGCCGAGCCACAATGAACGACGGCAACATCTGTGGGCGAGGCTGATCCGGAACCGGCGCCGTTACGTCCGTTTTTTTGTAATGCAACAGCTTTGCGAGCATGTCGTGTGGTTAACACTCCGGTTTCTACATCTCGCTCAAGACGATGGCCTTCAAGACAAAGTATATATGAAACATGTTATATTCATAGATATAAATATTTATTACCTGAACGTGATCTGGTTAGCTGCCGTTGAACATAGTCTTCGAGATCCTCTTCCTCCTTTCGGCTTATCAAGCAGTTCAAAACCAACAGAAATAAGCCCAATCCAAACGAAAAGAGGCCTGTGCATGTCACCTCATTCCACCATGCCGAGCTAGAGCCTATTCAAAATCGTATTTATAAATAAATAAAGTTTTTATTATTTAAATTGATCTTACTAAATACATTCCAGGACATAGCTTCATCCGGAATGATACCAGCACCACATAAAAAAATTCCAAAGACGATGAAAACAATGCCAATGTGGAGCATTCCAATACTTGTTACGACCTATAAAAAAATTAAAAATATATTTATATCGATCCGGAGAGATCTATTTATATATGTATAATTAACCTGGCTGTCCAACATTCCGGGTCCGGCCTTGACCGCATGATGCGGATGATGATATTTACGCCTTACCGATCCACTCGGCGAATGAAAAGTTTCCCCGCTCTCCGAGCTCTGAGTACTATAACGTCTCTCTCTGGCTCTCTTTTGCTCATCGCGACGTTTTCGCTGGCGCTTAATCGCCATGGCTGAGTGTATGCCCACGGAATGCATATTTAAACCTATAGAGGTAAAACATATATACATATATATATAAACACATACAATTTAGAAACCCAAATTTTAAAACTGCTCTTTAATCAGATTTGTACAGCTGATTCTCAAAGTTTTGAGGAGCAGCAAAATGAGAGCGAAGCAAGTGCCTCAACACAGCTGTTAAATTCTCACATTTCTTATGGATGGCACAGGAAGAAAAAAAAATGAAGCAGAACATAGATTTACATAAATTTTTTGTTTTACTGCTATAACTTGGGAGTTTCTTATCCGATCTTGGTGAATTTTATTTGTCCACTTGGTCAATAATATGATTATACATGTTAACATATCGATATTCGAGAAATGGAATCAGTTATCGATAAAATGAAGCAAACGTGTATTGTGCAGGGTTTACGAGAACTTATATTCCAAATTTGAAGCCTCTAGCTCTTAAAGTCTTTGAGATCCGAGTATGAACATACGGACGGATAGACGGACATAGCTATATCGACTCGTCTGTTGAGCCTGATCAAAAAAATATATACTTTATGGGTTCTGCATGTTACATACACAAAATTTTTCCCTTTTTTTCCCCATTTTCCTGCTTTAAAAATGTAGTGAGCGCCGTTAAACTTTGTTCCACTATGGAACCGATTTATTTCGCTTTCGAATAGTTATACATTATTCAAAGACTGCAGTCTGTAATCGATATTTATCGATATATGTGGAAATGTGGCAGTTATCGGCCTCTTATAAATTACTTGCTCAACGTCATAATATGGTCATTTTTGTTATTTTTACTAATTAGCACAGGGTAAGCAAAACACACCATTAAAATCTGCAACCGTAATGTATAAATACATAGATAAGCACACACATACAAGCTGCATGATTTTGCAGTAAAGTATGCTATGCTCTATTGTCAATTTAATATGCATGCAATTATTGTGCATAATAAACACATCCACACGTACACACAATATGTCTGTTGCTATACCTGCAACCGTTCCTGTGTACCTATCGCCATGCCAACATTTCAACAGGTTTACGGGATTTGACAATACAAACATTTGTACATACTTACAGTGTGTGCGTTTGTGTGTGTTTGTGTAAAAAAAAAACAACTGTTTTCACATATGTTAATGTTCTGTTCTCAGAAGCAACCCCTAAATTGATATTTTCATCTGAATGTAGGTTGGATACCTACATACATACATACTTACATTACACACACATACATACTTACATTACACATAGATACATAAATAATAACAAATATTCACAGATGCAATTCGCATGTGTATTTTACATTAGATACACACATATGCATGTCAAAATGATACTTGCCCATATGCACGTATGTATGCTGTGTATGTATTTATAGCATACATATTGTTCTCATTGTTACTCACCTTTGTTTGTATGTATATGTGTGTAAAGACTTTCTGTTTTATCCGGTTTAATCGTTAATCCACATTAAGCGAATAATATTCGATTATTCATAAGACGACTTAATTCATTTTTAGCTCTATTACTTCAAAAACAAAAGGGACATATTACAATATATGGATAGATAAACACATATGCATATGTATGTTCGAGTGTACGTCAGTATTTACCTACAAGATAAATAAACACATACAAAAAGAAGAATACAAATACATATGCATATAAATTTTGCACTCATTACTTTAAACTATATCAATATCGATTTTTATAGTTCTTATAGTAGTGTTCCATTTTTATTATTTTAATTAAAAAACAAATCTAAAATTTTCTTTTATTTTCGTTTACACTTTTTAATATGTATTCTCCGTTTGTTTAAACTGCAATATCAAATTTTTTAATGGTCTAAGACGCAGTTTTCTTGTTGCTCGACCTAAATATATATATTTTTTTTATTTTTTATTTACACCAGCAAAGGAATCAGCCTGTGGGAAATACTGCACTTTGCACTACTGTCGTACAATTTGTATCACGCACAATAATCGTATTCCTTTGAAATTCATCTGCGAGAAATGGAGCGAAAGCTTTACAAAAAGCATTCGAGCGCAGCGGAATAACACCGGTTTAACAGACTGTTAGATTTTGCATTCTCTTCAAACATATGCAAATGGGTACATAGGAAATATATTTATTTAAGTGAAACTTAAATTATTTAAAACATAAAATATAAAGTGAATGCAAATTGGAGAAAATATATATATAATATAACTAACTTAAGTTGTGTAGATAATCGGCAAAATTGGCAGCACTCTTAAGGGTAAGGACGATTTTATCGAAAGCTTTAAGCTTCTCCATATGCAGTTTATGCGCCTTGGAATTTGTGCTTTTGTACTTAACGCCATCTATTAGCTTGGAACAGACATATGATAACCAAAGCACATTCGTCCTTGGCGAATACGCCGACCAATTGTTTCTACAAATAGAATATTAAGAAAAGGATTTTTAGGATGGCTTACTTAGCTTACTTGAGTTCATCGCGCATCATGCGATAAATGTCATATTGATAGTCTCCAGTGGCCACAAATAGCTCCTCATCGGTGGAGAGATCGTTATAATGGCAACAGTCGTCAACCGTTATTCTTGATAACGTATAGTCAATGATTGTTATTCGAATTCCTTTTGTTGCCACCAACAAATCCCTGCCGCAGAGTTTATATGCAATTTTCCTCTCATCTGTTTTCTCAATTAGTATGTTGCCCCAGTGCAAATCACGATGCTCAAATTGAAATGCTTCCTCTCCAACGGCAAGCGTTAATATAATCTAATATTAAAAAAAAAAACAAAGTTAATTATTACTTACTTAATAAGTTAATTAATTTACCTGTTGTAGTGCATAATAGGACTGCTCGGCATTTAAAAATAAAAATGACGACATATCTTCGCCAGCGAATTTTAACTCCAATACAATAAATAGCTGGTTATCCTTGAACATTTCAGGATGATCGTTTTCCGACTCCTTTTCATCGTCATAGTCCTCCCACAGTTTTATTAAATGTTTCGGGTAATTTCCCTTCACCAAACATGCCTGGAAATAATACAAATATAATTTCTTTATTTAATGTCAGTCAACAAAAAAGTAATACAATAATTTAATAAATAAAAAAGTATCCAAAAATTTATTAATCTTAAATTAAACAAAATAGTAAATATTTTTAAGATTTCTGAGTTATTTAAATTGGAAAATGGTCTAACATTTGTTGCATTGGGAAACCTAGAAAATCCCCAGTCGGACTAACAAAAAAAAAAATGCCATTGTAAATATAAAATTTAAACTTACATTGTAAATGTCGACAAATCCGCTTGTTGAGTTTGTCGGATTCAAGCGAAGATTGCTCATCTCTTTAGAAATTATAATTTCCGGCAATATTTGCTCAAATGTCTTTTGTGCTTCACCATTGACCAAAGCAGCACCCTCAATTGGGAGCACTTTGAGGACCACAGTGTTTTTAGTGCATTTCTTTGGCGTATATTTAAACACCTCACCGTAGACGCCTTCGCCTATCTTGCAAGTGTCGATCATTTTGGATAGTGCATAGGTTGTGCTAAATTTATATGGTCTGGGCTGAGCACAATACTTGAGCACTTCTTGCTGAGGGCTTAATGATAATTTCGGTTCCAAGCTATTCTTCACTTGCACCGATTTTCTTTGCGTCACATGATTACGGATTAAGCCTTCTGCTGTGCCAGCTCGCGTTATGAATTGTTTCTTTGGACTCAAGCTGAGGGGCAGTTCATTATTGTGGGTACGGCGCCAACTGATTAAGGATTTTCTCCATTTGCCTGGTTGTAGGACGAGCGAAGATCTCACTTCTTTGGGCAATATCCTGAAGCCTTCCAAAGCGATATCCGAATTATTGGTATTTTCCAGGCTAAAAGAGTTAACTTCGAAGCAGACGTGTTTGCGTCTTCGTGGTTGCTCTATTTCTGAACAATTATTTAAAACAATTATTTAATTTATTAACCTAGTCGATTTCTGCTGCTTTACCAATGTCATCCAGTTTTTGATTATCGTCAATTGGTTTTAGTCCATCAATTTTCATGCCAGTTATGGGAGATAATGCGCATTGGAACAAATTGGAGTGGAGAAGTTTGGTGCAAGGTGTTGAAATCGCATCGCTTTTTTGCTTTTTATTTGGATTAAAGGCTTGGGGAACAGTCAACAAATTTGGATTTGCCAAGGAGCATTCGGAGGTGCTCAATATATTTGGATTGGTATTCTCGACACTGGAATCAATATTAAACGATGCACGCACATCCTTTTTAATTACGTTCAGGTCTCGTAGTTGCCTATAAATTGTTGGATGTTTTTATTTCAATTACAGGCGGCATTTTGTTGTTTACAAATTGACTTACGGTCTTTGATCCAATAGTTTATCGAATGAGTCTTTCCAGGCGTCGTCTGGTAGAGTATTGTCCATTTTGTCAGTATTGGTAATATCATTTATTGCGCTTGCCCGATGTTATTATACAAAATATAAATTAATGTTTTCTTGTTACAAATTGAAAATAGAGTCAATTTGCTAAGAACACAACGCTGTTGTTCAAAATGATGCACTGTTAACGCAAAAAAGGCGCCTACGACGCATTTCAGAGCACAGTTAAGTCATAGCAGAGCGATAAGTATCGGTATGTTATCCAGAAGGGCAGTACGCTGCTTTTGTTGTTTATTCATATAATAACTGATGAAGTCCGATTGGGATATTACAAACACAAATAAGAGAACAAATATATTTTAAGCGTACTGCTATTTAATACTTTGTTTAACCAAATAGTTAGTTGCTATGATATTGACAGGTTTTAAATAGGTTTTAATCTTATTTCAAATATGTAATAGCAGCGGTTAATGTTAAGTGGTTTTTACGTGCATGAAAAATATATATAAAACCAAAAAAAAAAAGACTACATAATAAACACATTCTAAGTACTTAATATGAACCTCGTGGAAGATTTTCTCTTCTTAACCCTCACCATTTCAGTGCTATCTAAAAAAAGGGTATACAATTGTCGAGGTAAGTGGTTGTTTCTTCTGTTAAATATGATCCCTAAAAAAATTCTAGATATTTCCCCTTTAAAATGTTGCATGTTCGGCAGTCTTATATTGAAAGCCAATATAAACAATAATTCTCCAATTACAGCAGAAGTTTTTACTTCTTTTTTCCAGAAAATAGCAAATTATATAAAATTATATAAAGCGCATAAAGGCCAAACGGTGGTTTTTTCCTAATTTAGAAATGATAATACAATTAAGATTATAATAAAAGTGTGCCAACATATTTGCAGTTTGAGCAACTTTTATTTTTTTTTCAGAAATTAGCAAATTATATCAAATTATATCAAATTATATAAAGTGCGGCTTACGTCAAACGGTGTTTTGTTTTTTCCTAATTAAGAAATGATAATATAATTAATATTATAAAAAAGTGTTGCCAACAAATTTGCAATTTGAGCAACCTCTGCTTACAAGCATTGACATAAATGCTTACATACAATAAAATACTTAATTAATAGTATATATATACATGTTTATCGAAACGAAATTTGTGGAATATGCAAAATATGCTGTTTTGGCATTTGCGACTTTGTTATAGCTCAATAAAAACAAGTAAAAGCGTTGCAATTTAAAGAAACCGACTGCTCACTACTCTGTTTCCAGTCACTAATTGATTTTTAAGCTGTAAATATTTGCTACAGATTCTTAAAGAATGAAAGGGATAATTCAAGTGTAAGCTATATTTTTTTGTGGGTGGGGTCGGCGTGTCTAACGGTTAATCGGTAAGGTGAGCTTTTCTAGTTCGGAAACTCCCCTCTTAAAATTTATTAGCTGTTTAGTTTTATCCGATAGGCATTGCAAAAATAAAATAAAATGAAGCTGATACACTTTTGTTTTGTGATTTGTGAACAGAGTATAATTAAATTTTGTTGAATTCTACAGAATTTGGAAGAGCGGCATTATGGTGACAGTCGCCGCAGTAGTGCGACATTTCTTGGCCAGGAGAAAACTGACTCTTGTTTTCGCGACCGTAGTGGTGGTGCTTGTAATGAGGTTCTACTGTTGCGGCTGAATGCATGAAACTTGAATTTGTTTCGCAGAGCAACTTCATTAAGTGCATTGTTTTCTGAACGTACAGTTTCAGTTTATTATGAAACTTCAATCGGATCGGTCAAGATCTTAACACACAAAAGACAAGTTGGCGACGCCATTCATCAGTTGGAATAAAGTGTAATGTTATTAATGCTTATTTGTGTAAGAAAAATGTGTTTTGTAAATTCAACTTTCTAAGTGATAAATACAAAAGAAAAAGTATTAAGAATCGAGTTGTATCTGTTTCTGTGTTTATTAATTGGTTAAAATCAAATGAATCAGAATTTATAAACTATTATATTTATAATTTCTTTCAGCGCAAAACAATAAATAACGGTGAAAATAAAATCACAGCATATATTAATACATATGCGAATGTATTTATATTAATTCGTGGAACATAATCATCACATAAATTGTTTTGAATAATGCGCAAAAAAATGAATAAACAAAATAAACATAACAAAAATAATATAAAATCTGATTAACAAAACTATCGGACGACGCATTTTAAAGTTAATACTTATATTTTGTGTTTAAACACAAATATAACAAATGGGAACGTTAGCTGCACCAAATAACCGACTGCACGCTACTCTATTCCAAGTTCAAGAAAAGCTGACGGCAGGTGGAAAGACAACTATTTGAATTGGTAAAAAGATTTCTTAAAAACGGTGTCAATGACCTCAAAAGTGTGAAGTGATGAGGATTTTGAGTCTATTTAATGCGTGTGTCATCAAAAATTGAGTTCATATACTCTTGTTCCACTTAAAAAACAGAGTATAAATAGACAAAGTGTTTTGCATAAGCATTCGGTCGAACATTATTTTAAGAACGCATCCGTGGGCGTCGATCAGCTGAAACTAAAACTGATTTTTGGAATTTATTTGCAGATCTTCAGTGTTCCATAAGAATTTCTATTCATTTTATTTTATACTAAGCCCGCTGAGTAAAATCTTTAATTAATATCCAAACGATATTCTGATTAGAATTTTAGATTAAAATTTAATTTGCATGCCTTGAAAATATATCAAGATCTTGCAAAGATCAAAATTTCTGATATACTAATTTTTGAGGCCAGTTTGCTAAATAATTTATCATGACAAACAAGCGACAGTTAAATGCATTGTTTATTGTTTTTTGTTTAAATAAAAAAACATTAAGCACTAATTTTTGAAAGGGGAAAAAATAGCTAAAACGAATTGGCAACAATTTAAATTAAAATATTTGTTTTAAGCCAAACCGTATAATCTACTATATAAATCGATAATAGTTTGGAAAAATCAATTCGATTGAGTTATATGCTTAATCGAATTTATTAAAGCTGAAAGTAGTAATACTAATTGTCTGTAATTATTTGGTTTACTTTACTTTGAGATCACCTAGCTAAACTAGATATAATCAGTTACGGATATCAGACTGAGTCGCATTGGCAAGAAGAAGATGTAGTATTCTACAGAAATATGACTAAGTAGCGAATACATACTCAACTCGACAAAAGTTCTTGAGTTTGTGAGCTAAAGTTTCATGGGGGTCACAATAATAATACTTCAAAGTGACTGGCTGACAAAAAGTGACAACAACTAATATTATTAGCATTAAAAATAAATATATTAGTATAAAATATTTATATACATATATATAGCACATATATTTGCAAAGGGCTATTGAAGTTTGAAACTCGAAATATATAATCTTTACTTATAGCCGCGTCAGACAAAGTGTTAATTTTGCAAACAAATTTCCGGCTCACAATCCGTAAAACTCGAAAATCTCCATGAACCCTAACTAATTTTAATAGCATTTTGCAAATGTTAACTTTATATTTTGCTCCGCAGTATGAAAATAGTTGCGGCAAACGTAAAACTGAAAATGTCAGAAATGGCATTAATTCGAAAATGGACTGTTCTCAAATACGTCGTTCTTCTGGCTTTCCTCTTGTTGATTCTTCCTGGATATAGCGAATCATCTTATCAATGCATTCAAACAAATGGTAAGTGCAAATCTGATGAGCAGATGTAAACTGAAACTTTTCCACATGTTGCTGATGTGCAGAAATGTTGTCACGAATACAATCTGGAGAGGCAAAATAATCTTTTTGTCAACTCGAGTGTGCAAGATCTGAAAATATACAGAACTTTGTTATGTTATTATGATAATGATTTTCTTTTTTTTTCAGAGAATTTTTCATTTGAAGCACCCACGAGTGGATTTGTCATTGGGTTGCAAGTAACAAATAGATCGTTGCATCAGGTGATGACGCGAATATTTTATACGTTCTTGAAAGATGTTCTACATTACCGCGATATTCAAATCATTCCAATACATTATGCAAACTCATCAGATCCACATAATCCCTGGTACACCTTGGACTATGTTAGGTATATATATATATGTATAATAATTGATAAATGCATACTTATGCTTACTTCTTTGTGGTAGGACCTACAATGGCTTTTATAATATTAGCATGATCAATTTGGAAGTTTGGATGCCCTACAGCGTGTACAGAGAGCCCCCTTCAAACATACTAAATGCAGGGGCCTCCATAACACCCGGTCGATTCAGTTGGTTTGTGCCAAAAGCACAAATTTCAACAGATGTCAGCAACTGCAGCTTGCATTATGATGTTTTCAAAGATATGCACAATATACATTATGAGCTGTACGTCATGGAAGATCATCTTATGGATGTATTGAAGAACAGAAGGTTTGTAGAATAAATACTCAATTCATTTTTTAAAGAATTATTTCATTCAAAATTGTGGTGCAAAAGCATGTAACGGGGAGAAGGAAGCATCAAGTATATATAATTTCTTGTTCCGAATCGCTTTAGCCATGACCGTCCGTCTGTCTGTATGAGCAAATCAATAACATAAGTTCAAATTTGGTATGTAAATTCTCGTTTACCATACGCATATCGAGTTTGTATAATTTCATCGATAACTCTCTTAGTGTCGCGAATATCGATGCAAATCGATATCATATCGATATAATAATATATAGACTAAATGCTACTATTTTATACAGGTTTTCCAATTGAGTACTAAACATAGCTTGACATATTACTGCGAAAACTTCATCAATACCCACTCCAAAACAGGCGCAAGGATTTTATGTATGTGAAAAGAGAGCAGCACGATAATCAAAGAGAGCTTTGACTATGCAAAAGTAGAAGCTGTACTTTGATCTATTCAATATCTGCAATTCTCACCTCGTCGAGCTCTTTCGACTAGAGCATTATTGGTTATTTTATGTCATATATTTTTCATTACAGTGTTGAGGAATACATAAATCCAAACTGTGTTAATAAGAAATGTGCTACGCTTATAGCAGAGTTCCGGAATGATTCGTATTTTATTGAAAATCAGCTAACGGAGAGCCATATAAATGTTATTTGGTTGGGCACCGAATTTCGAAGCACTATCCGGGAATTTGTTGCATTTTACCAGACATCTTATGCACGTGGTCAGAAAAGATTTATGGTTTTGCATTGGATACCATCGGAAATAATTGATGGTGACATCAAGTTCACACAAATCACATTGCCCCGATGTGAGGACTATCAATATTTGCAGAACACAAATTGTAGATATGAACTAACTTCGATACTCAAATACTATTCGATAAGTTTGGCCAATGATAAGCGATTGATATATGCTCTCCGAAAATTCTTCATTACTGACGAGGATATTGAGTACATTCAGAGGGAGTTGAGAGTTCAAAGGAACCACTCGGGCGATCCATATGATAAAGTGGCTTGCAATTGGTTACTGAACAACAGGAGAACATACAGCAAATGGATATTACCGAATACAGTGCAAACTTTATCGATCGGTGGCATATTTCCTATCAATATCACAGATCGTGGACATTTGAATATTATTGGAGCAGCCCAAAAAGCCGTTGAGGCAATCAACAAAGACCCAACCATATTACCAGACTACAATTTGGAGATAATGCTTAACGATGGCCAGTGCAAGTCAGATCTGGTTATGAAGGCGTTCATACACTATTTCAATGTACCAAATATGCTGGGTGTTTTGGGCCCGGCCTGCAGTGAGACCGTTGAGCCCATTGCCGGGATTTCGAAACATTTAAATATGATGGCGATTTCCTATTCGGCTGAGGGTTCCTCATTTGTGGATCGCAAGGCATATCCGTATTTCTTTCGCACAATTGGATCGAACAGCGTTTATGTGGATGCGTATATGAGCATAATGCAACAACTTGGCTGGAGTCGTGTCTCCACCTTGACAGAGGATAGCCAGCAACATACGGAGTATATGTCGCGCATGGAGACCAAGTTAAGATCACATAATTTCACATTGGCATTTAGTCGAAAGTTTCCGAGTGATGTTACAGCTGAGGATATGCGGGAGGTTTGTCTGCTCAATATATATATATATATATATATTTAAATATATATTTATTTATATTTTAGCACTTGGGTCAATTGAAAGCAGCTCACTCGAGGATCATCATAGCGGAGCTTCATATCGATAATGCTGCTGTTGCCATCTGTGAAGCCATCAACTTGGGTGTAAGTCTATTTTATTTGTTTCTCGAATTAATTCTTAAATTATATATTTAATATTATTATACTGTGATAGTGAAGGTATCAGACAAAGTGTTAAAATTGGAGTGCTACGCTAATTGCGAATCTATAAAATCGCTTATATCCCACAATTTTAGAGATAGAATCACCAAACTTGGACATTATTAATTTTTTAATTTTAATATTTTAAAAAACCTGGACCCAACGAAAAACAAAGCTAAATTATAAAATAAATTATAAAAAAATAAATAATTTGAACATATATTTAATATTGTAAAGTTGAACTACTTAGTTAGCATAGTTATTAAAATGAAATAAATTAGTGGTTTTCATTTTATTTTATTTATTTATATATTATTTATTTATTTATATATATATTTATTTTTTATTAGATGCTATAACTACATTAAAATTAAATATTAAATAACTTATTTAATTTTAGATGACACACAAACAAAATTATATTTGGTTCTTACCAACATGGATTTCCAAGGACTTTCAAATGTGGCAGCTGAAAGTGAATAACAAATGTGCTGCCAAACAGTTGGAAAACGTAAGTTTTTCAAGATGAAAAATTAAAATTGAAAAATGCATAGATTATTCAAGTTTTTGATGCTTTTTGCAGGCCATCGAAGGACACTTTAGCATAAGGCACACGCCCTTTGGCCAACCAAATGCCAAAATGCAGGAGGGCAAATCTATAAATTCTTGGCTAACCACATATGGCCAAGAGTACGAAACGTTTTCGAATTACGTGGGATTCGTGTACGATGCCGTTTGGACCTATGCGATAGCTGCACATAAATTACTGCAGAACAACACATATGCCGTGCACAATTTGAGGTCCAAGGAGGTTGTAAATCAATTCGCCCAATTTATTTGGGCCACCGATTTTGATGGGCTCTCTGGCAAAGTGCGTTTTGGCCATGGCGAATTTGGCGGATCACGTATTATTGATCTGGATATCTTACAATGGACAAATGGGTCTTATGTTACAGTCGGCACATTTCAACCTCATTTTCGGGGTAATGGTTCCGATGTCCATATATACGGTGGCAATTTAACGTTCAGTGCCAAGGATGTGTTCCGTGGCCGGATACCAGAGGATGGCAGATACGACTGTCGATTCTCGGGACTGGCTCGTCTTCTTCGTGTGGATTGCGAGATTGCCTCGATGATCTTTAGTGTTTTGATGTGCTTGCTGGTGATCATGGCCATGTCGCTGATATCATTCTATTTTTGGAAACAACGCTATGATCGGAAAGTGAGACAATCGGTGCAGATAATGAAAATGTTTGGCATTGATTTGATATCGCCATCGCGGAATAAACTCAACACCCTGGACAAGTGGGAAGTGCCCAGGGAGAATGTGGTCGTCAATCGACGATTGGGCGAAGGTGCCTTCGGCACTGTTTATGGCGGTGAGGCGAGATTCAATTCGGACGATTGGACGGCGGTGGCCGTTAAGACACTCAAGTCTGGTGGCTCGACGGAGGATCGCTTGGATTTCTTGGCCGAAGCCGAAGCAATGAAGAAATTCAATCACAAGAATATTATAAAACTTTTGGGCGTCTGCCTGCAAAAGGAGCCAATCTATACAATCATGCAATTCATGCTGTACGGCGATTTGAAGACCTATCTGCTGGCACGCAGAAACATGGTCAACGAGAAGATCACTGATGAATCGGATGTTTCATCCAAACGTCTGACCATGTACGCTTTGGACGTGGCCCGGGGCTTGGCCTATCTGGCGGAACAGAAATATGTGCATCGTGATATCGCGTGCAGGAATTGTTTGGTTGACTCTCAGCGCGTGGTTAAGATCGGTGACTTTGGCATGGCTCGACCCACGTTCGAGAGCGATTATTACTGCTTCAATCGGAAGGGGGTTCGGAAATTGTTCCCAGTGCGTTGGATGCCGCCGGAAACGCTGTCGGTGGGCTTATTTACGTCTGCCTCGGATATTTGGTCATTTGGTGTTGTACTCTTTGAGGTTATCACATTCGGTTCGTATCCGTATCAGGGCTTGACAAATAATCAAGTTCTTGATTTTGTTAAAAACGGAAATACGTTGCAAATTCCGAATGGTGTCAAGCCACAGTTGGAGGGCCTCCTGAAGGCGTGCTGGAGTCAGGATGCCAGCAAGCGACCCACTGCCCTGGAAGTCATCGATTATATATCCAACTATCCGCGACTGCTGACTCCATCCCTCGACCTGCCCGGCACAGCGGTTCAGCTGCCAGAGGGCGACGATGAAATGGAGCTGTTGCCAAATGCTCTTTTGTCTTCTTCACGGCTCCACGACTCCAATTTGGACATATTGGCCAAGACAAACAGTGCTGGCAATATGCAGAAATTCAATACCATCGGAGATGGCAATCTATCAGAATTGTTGGCCACCGATGATTCGGGCACAGTGAGCATGCCTCACGATTCGTTTTCCTCAACTACGCCGGATGGATACAGCATAATGGCTCCACTTTTGACCTACAGCAACAAAAAGGTTGTTAATTCAAGCCCGGAAAATTAATATATAAACTTTGAACGTAATATTGCATTTTAATTAATTGCAATTCGGAAAGATTTTATTTAGGTAGTTGTTAAAAAAACCAAAACATAGTTTTTAAGAAAAAAACCAGCAATCCAAATCTTAAATTAATGAAAATTACAAATTTTAGCATACTACGTACGAACTGTTCTGAAAGTGATATATTAAGAAATAATGTAATATTTTAAAATAAGCAAAAATTATATATATAAACTTAAAAATATAAAAAGTTTCTCTTGAAGGTCTCTTGTACTTAGAAGCAGCAACAAAAATGTTTAAAATACAATTTGACAATATTTCAAATTTTAAAATTCTGATTTTTTATCGCTTCTTTGAATGGGAACTTTACATGAGTTAAGGATACAACACAAATTTAATAAGTAAAAAAAGTTCCGTAGAAATTTGCAAATAATACAAATTTAATGAGTAAAGAAAGTTCCGTTAGAAAATAACAAGCGAAGCGTTTGTCAAATAACTGTGTAAGTATGTGTGCATATATCCATATAACTGTACATCTGCATAAGTGTGCGACACTCGCAGCTTTTTGGTATCTAAAAAAAGATTTTATATGTGTGCCGAGTGAAGAATAAAAAATTAGAATGATATTGCGGCGACTAAACAATTAAGCGTCCCCACATACAAATTTGTATATATATATATATGTGTGTATATATATGTTTATATATATATATATATATATATGTATATATATTATGGCTGTGACTGTATATTTTTAAACACTTGCACACACTCACACACATATTGTAAATCTGTGAATTAAGAAACAATCATAATAATCGCACTCAGTGCACGTAATTATGAAATCCACATCACGGCATAAGACAGAGAGACAAAGAGGGGGAAGGTTGGGCCTAGGCTAAAGCTCTAGCCGTAAGCTGCATGACGAAAAAGACACCCCGCATCCCAAATCCCGCATCCCGACCGCTATCCACACACCCATTCCATTGTCTCCAGTTAGCGCCATGGCTGCTGCAGCAGCAATTGCTGTGGAAAGTGCACAACGACATTATGTTGCGCTCTACCGCGCTAATGCAATGGTCTATCAGCAGCGTCCAGAGCAAGCGTATAAAAGAACAGAGACCGACTCAGAGACAGAGAGAGAAAGAGAGAGAGAGAGAGAGTGGCAGGATGAGAGTGGCAGAGAATAAAGGCAAAAGGGACCCAGTTGAATGCGACAACCGCGTTGCGATGCAATTCCAAAGTCATCATTAGTTGTGCTAATGCACCGGCGCTCGGGGTAGGGTTTAGGATGCATTGCAGCAGGAGGGTGTTATCGCGGTAGCTGTTGCTACTGCTGCTCTAGCAACCATCTGCAAACAGCAGACAGCAAAATTCTGTCTGTCCAATTGTCTGTGTGTCTGTCAGTTGCAATTGGAAACCAAACGGATGAAATTGTTTCATGTTACACAATAAAAATTCTATATATGAAACCAAAACAATGGCCTAGTAAATAAATGCGGGAGCGTTGAGCGTTGACTCGAAATAAAAATATTTATGGCATACAAACACACTCACACTCCCACACACCCACCCACACACACACACACAGACATGAATATGTTAATATTAGTGCATTATGTTTGTTCATATTTTGTTAAACGCACAGTGGTTATGTTTGGAATTCTAGGAATTATGTTTGACAAGCTGAAAATATAAATTACATTTTTTTTTATTTGCACTCAATAAAAATTCAACAATTTTGAGAATAGAAATTTCGTCAAACACATCACAAATATTTTTTAAGGTGTTTGAAAAAAGCTAATTTGCATTCCACAGTTTGTTTTTAATTTTCAGAAAATAAGACGGAATTTTTCCTTTAAAATTGTACCAATGAATTGCATTTTCTTATATTGTTTTCCCTCTCGACTATCGTATTGCCATCAAAAATGTTTGAAATTGGACATTTTCCATAGCTTCGAGTTGTTGTTATTGTTGTTAGTTAGTTAGTTGTGTTAGTACAAGTGTGATTCCAATTACTTTCGCCCAATGCTCTGTTGCCCCTTCTCTTTAGTTGCGGAGTTTAGTCGCAAGCCAGACTGCATCCTTGGCTGCAGCAATCAGAGCGATGTCGATGGGTGGCCCAGCTGCTGTTGCCAGGATTCACAAAAAAGAAAAAAAAAACAAGCAAAAAAAGGCTATGGCCGTTAAAGTGACAATACGCACTTGGCCATCATACAATGGGACATTTCTAAGATTTCGCTATGCAAATTATTTATTTGAACTCTTTTATGGGGTTTTTTTTTCCTATAAAGCACACAATTTATTTGTACAACGAGCATTTTACTGAAGCTTTATTTATATGTGGGAGATGACTACTTAATACTTTTTGGAAAGGTAATTATATGAACAATAATATCAGATCTAATTTTCATAGGTTTCATACATAAAGTATACGAATTATGAGTTGCATTATTAAAATCATTTAAGATTTAAGTCAACAAATCAGCAAAAAACACAACTTTTTTCATGCGTGTCAGAAACTCCCCATTAATTATTAATATTTTGGGCATCTGGGCTAAAAAAAAGTGGTAATTTGCATCTAGTAATATTTGTACCTATGACAAGGTGAAACTTTATAATTCTTACATTTGTGATATCTGATATTTGAGGGGATAACATAATTAAATTATGAATGAGTTCACCAAATAATAAGTAAGCAGAATATGTTACATTAAAATTGATTTTCATTATTGAACAAAATAATGGTTAATAGTAGAAAAGAGAGTACGAAGAGTACTGGAATATTGGTCTGACTGTTATTGGTAGAACAAATTAAGCCACTTTAAGAGTTCGTTCACCATTGCGCTGCAGAAATGCATTGGCGAATTTTGGTATACCCTAAATTTTATATATTTTAACTTTTATTTTTTTTGTTCTTGCCAAATAATATAGCAAATTTAACCATGGTTCATGGGTGAATGTACATATGTGTGTATGTTTGTATTTACATATACATAACAAGAATTTTTTGTATGTTTTCCTGACGCTGCAAATATTCGGAGCACAACTGGTCAACGCCAGTAAATAGTGAACGTTGCACAGTGTCCGTGTGGGCGCAATTCATGAAAACGGCAACGGGAACGGGAACGAGAATGGGAACGGGAACGGGAACGAGAATGGCAACGGGAGCGAAAACGAAAACGAAAACCCAAACGATATCGAAGGGTGACGCATGCCAGCCAAATAATGTTGGACTGGAGCAATGTGAAAATGGCGTTCATAAAAAAGCATACACATACATACATATGTGGGTAAGGATGGATGAATGTATGTGCATATGTACATAAGGCCACGATGGCGCATATTCGCGCATAAGAATATGTTGATAAATATATATAGACACATATGTGTATGTGCATGTGTGTGTGTGTGCACGCGTACTTATCAACATTTGTGTTTGCATATATACAAATGTATAATTTCTTTCGAACATAAATATGTATTTAATAGTGCATACGTATGCAGCGTACACATCTGTTCACATACTATCAGATACACACACACATACACATTTACGGTATGTCAAGAAAGTATCTTACTGTTTTTGCTTTTTGTTTTTTTCAATAACACAATTGTATTTAAACGCATTTAAATGTATTTAAACATATTGTACATACTTTTGTTTGTAACGGAAATCATTCTTAAATTTAACTTATCCAACGATTGCAGTCAAAAACAAAAAAAAAAACTGATTTATGCGCTTCAATTATTACTGAAAATTAACTACAGAGATGCTTATCTGCAGATGTTCATTTCGTTTAATATTAAATTCGATGAATAAAATAATAAAATTCACATTGCATGTGAGACAAACTAACTGTATATATATACACCGAACGACCAACGATCTCTTACAATTATCCTTATATTGCTTAATTCCTTACAAACGGTCGGATAGACCCCATAAAGTATAGTAAAAATCATCTTGATGAGGCACTATAGCAACAAACAATCATCAAACAAAGGATCAACATTGGAACTTGGAACTTTGCTATAGCATATAGCTTTAATTGGTTAGTGAGATTTGGATGTCGACAGATCTGCAAGAGTATCAATTTAAAGATCTTATTAAGTAACCACGTCAAGGTTCCCTACCCAAAATCTCTTCATTAGCTTATCGTGATTTTAATTCACTTTATAATAGTCCCTAGGCGGATGCAGTCATTTGCTAAATGCTTAGCTAAAGAGTCCATTAGAGAGTGCAACATTTGGCGACACTTTTGAGTAAATAGTTTTATCGCTTTAAAAGCGGGAAATGACTTGCGAAATAGTTAACAAAATGCAATTAAAAAGCTGCAATTATAATTATAATTGGGCCCAGCAAAAAGGAACATAACAATCAGAAAGCAGTCAAAAAATCTAACGAGCGGAAGGGAAATGAGGGTGTAAGGGAGGGATGCGGGGAGGGGGGGGGGTGGTTGTAGGGATGTGAGTGTCGGAAAGGTTTAAAAGGAGAGAGCACCGCGGGCTAAGTAAATCTGAAAAGCGTTAATTGCTGCTAAGCCTGAATGGGCAGCAGACAACAATACAATTATTCCAAGTACGACAGTTTAAGCCAGGCTGCTGCGGGCAAGGGAAACGATGTTTTTTAAGCATCCTCCACAACCCCCAACCCCACCCCCACCCCACCCACACTGCTCCAGCAAATTATAAATATTTCATATTTTGCATAAATAACGCTACTAAATTGCAAGCGACAAATGAAGTAGCATTTGCATTGCATATCTAAATCGGCTTAATGAGATTCATCTGATGCCCATTTATGCTAGTCAAAAATTGCATTTATTGAATATGTCATTTAATCTACAATTCAAATTGGAATACACGTATTTCAATATCTTTGTGAAGAGTATTTTAATGTTGCATTAGATGTACTTACATACATACATCAGTTTATTTTGCTGACATCAGCAATTTTGTTCCCAAATTGAATAACTACAAAAATATGAAAAATTCATTCAAATAAAAAATAATAAATATAATAAATTAAAACATATAACAATTATTTTTGTTAACAAATATAAAATGAAGCATCTACGACCCCATAAGGTATTTATATTTCGGATCATCATCAACAGGGAATGTCCAAGAAAATAGATTTGAAAAGTGACCCTATTTCCAAAAACCAGTTCTTTTTCAACATGGTTTGACCTCTATATGAGAACTGCATTCAAAGTTGGAAACGCTTCTCGAACTCGAAATGTATGTTAAAATTATACCCTGGTCTTTGGGACGATTCAAAACATTACAAGGCCATAACTTTGTCAAAAATTACCCCATTTTCAAAAGGCGTTTTCATCAGGGTTTGACCTCTATTTGAGAACTGCATTCTAAGCTGGAAACAGTTTTCGAACTATAAAAGGGTTATAAAATGTAAAAATGGTCTTTGGGTCGATTCAAAATATTCTAAGCCGATAACTTTGTCAAAGGTGACCCTGCTGTCAAAACCCAGCACTATTTTTACCTCGAACCCACTAAAATGAGTATAATGGTTTTGTGCAAATGTATGCAACACGGAGAAGGAGGTGATTTTTTTGGCAAGTGTATTTCTTTCCAAATGTGTAGTGTGAAATGTGGAAAATTTGTAGTAAGACACATGTGCCCCATATGCACATTTATAGACGGGATTCTTTTCAATATTTTCTTGCTGGTGTTTTTTTTTGGTTGCTGCTAGCATTTTCGGCTAGTCGATGGCAAAAACATAACACAACACTACAGACTGCGACAGAGATACAGAGAGAGTGAGTGCGACAGAGAGGGAGATAGAGAGAGGGAGACAGAGTCAGAGGGATAGTGTGTGACGCATTTCATAATCCTATTGAGCTCGGATTGTTTTTGCTCGGTCACCGACATTCTAATCGCTTAACAGTGCACACAGCGTGCAGCCGGTTTCTTGCTCTTCGCCTTTTGGCCATATCGGCATTTGGCCAGTTCGTCAGTTCGACATTGTCGCATTCTGTTTGGGATTGATTTTTCCTTTTCCTGTTTTGCTTCACATTTGCGGGTGACTTTAATTCGTTCGAAATTTCCAATTGGCTTAGTGATAACACATGGCGACAATTGGACAATGTGAAAGTGATTTGCGAACATTCGGCTCAGTGGCAACGAAAATTGTCAATTGGTGCAAACATTTTATTGGATTATAAGTTTACAATTTACATACATTCCAGATTTGTATTTCCTGCCAATATATGCATATGTGCAAATTCGATTCATTTCATTCAATTAACCATGTCCGTCTGTTGCATCAGCTTGAATAACTTCTTATTTAGATGGCCAGCCTCGAAGAGCATTGCTTAGGTCGACTACCTCGAAAGCAGTTCATATTACTCCTGGTAACTCCTTTCCTTAATGACTGACCTCACACTCTCGTATTCTTATATCATACTTATAAAGATCTTCGAGTTGCCTATGATATTCAACAGAGTTCTAATTTAAGCTACATTAACTAAATTAACCAATAAAGGACTACTCAAATAGACTCCCCAATACTAAGCACCAAGTCTACAAATTCCAAATAATATCAAATGTCCATGTTAAATATATTCAATTTTATTCAGTTATTTATGAACTTAAGAACGATTTTAATTTAAATAGAAAATACATATATTTTTATTGTCCTGTATTTCATTTCTGAGTATTTCACTTGTTAATTATGTGTGTATATTCATATTTTTTTACAAATATGTATGTATGTATATATATGTGTACCTATGTCATTTTGTTTATATATCATGTAAATTAACGCAAACTTATGTTAGATTCTCAATGTTTGAATAGTAGTAACTTTCAATTTTTTTTTTTTAATTTTATTAAATACACAAAATTAAATGCACTTTTCGATTTACACGTTTTCCCATGTAATAATCTATTGTACATATATGTTTTATATATATATCTACGATCTGTTGATCTCATTAACAATCGTCCACTCATGTCAATTCTTAGAACTAATATATATCGATGCCATATGCTTGCAGTTATATACAAGTTAATTTAATCTGTAAGTATTTTAATCCTAATTATAAGTTCAACCCGTTATTTTGAGAGTTTTTTAAAAGATGATCCAAAGATTCATCATTTTAAGTGTGTATTTATTGCAATCTGTAGCATGACTTAACTCAATATCGACACAATAAATAAATTCACTTTTATTTATTGATAAAAGATAAATAATTATTTCAGCCAAGCTAACAAGTGAAAATGGTTTATAAACTTATCAAATGATTCAAACGAAATATTTCAAAATTCACCTCAAAGGCATCACAAAAACTTTTAATTTCGAATTAAATAAAATGGTAAAAAAAAAACAACTTCAAAGTAAGCAGAACTGTTTGTGGTTTTATTTATGAGGATATGTGTTCCCTGATTTCAATATTAGATTTTTATTTTTATATGTATTCAATCATTTAACAACTGTGCTTTTATTTTGTTTAATTTAAGATCTTTTTCAGCCAAGTTTGCCAAGTGACTTTTCTGTTCAAAATGTTTACTCTTAAAGGAAGACACTTAGAAATTGAACAACGAAATTATGCCAACTCTGTCATGCTGGGACTTAAACAGAAATTGTGTAACGCAACTCCAAACCCATAAATTTAAATATATTTTTTATTTTATCTATGGATACTTTTTTTAAAAATATTTTTTGGTATGTTTGGATTGGGTACAGGGCATTTCCTAGTCGAACGTAAGTTCTTTTTTTGAGTTGGCTTCCGACATTTGATTTTATTTTCGGTGGATACTCGGTTTGAAATGTGTAGCCAACTTGTGATTTCATGTATGTGGCTTTTTATATATGTATTTACTACTAAGTACAAACACAATTTGTATCTTTATGCCAGAGGTTATTTAATGCCAGGTTTGCCTACTGATAATTACATGTGTACGAGTTGCATATATGTGTTGCAGTTGTATTGTTCTGTGGCGTGCATATAATTTTACTAAGAAGAGCAACTAAATTGTCCAGCCACAATATTTATTACTGCTGCATTGAACTAATTCCGTATTTTGGGGTGAAAGCATTCAAAGCTGGCCCCTTCTTTGTGTCTGCTATTACTTATAATGGTATTAACAAACGTACATTTAAATGCATTGTACAAACATGTACAAACGTAAACATCTACAAATAAAAACCAGCAAAAACAGCTCAGATCAATTTGGCGAATATCAGATACCCTTGCCGACCACTCAGGTCCATTCACTCTGATGAAAGATGATAATTATGTGAGTTGGATAAAGTATTGAGACAATTAGTATTGGCACACTGTAAGAAATCTTGAAATATAGTTAATATAGTTTATTTAATTTTTAGGTCAACTTTGATTTAGGTGTTTGGCTATATTTTAAGCTAAATCAAGTAAATTAGCGCTGATGAGAAGATAAATATTTGATGGCATTGAAGTCGCCTTCTGATTTACGTTACACACTTTATGACATAGCTAACCCACCCTATGCAAATATTTGTATATATTGCACATTGTAAATGCATTATCCAAGTGGTTGCATATAATTACATATATATATATTATATATATATATATATGTGTGTACATGCGTGCAGCATTTCTCTATACACTTAAATGGTATTTTAATGGCAACAAAAGATAGGAAAAATTTGTAAACAGAAAAAAAATAACTAAAAAAAATAAATTAAAATTTCATTGGAAAAAAATACTTAATTTGATTTTCATGAATTCTTTAGAAAAATATAATTGCCTTGGAATCGATCACGTTTAGAACAAATCAAACAAAACTGGCTTTTGTAATAAAGACATTAAACTTAGTCAGATAGATTCCAGACTTGTATTACCTAATAAGTGGGTTTAAATTATGTACTTAGCCGATGCCACCAGATGATACATACGCACACACATGGATTTTCATTGGTATGCAACTTGAAATATTTAGTGGGAGTTGCAAGCTGGGAAATGGTGGCACAATTACGCACAAGTAGCGGACTCAGTATCTGTGGTCGACCACATGCACTTTCCTACATTCGATGTCACGTAGCAGTGAGGCAAGTAAATTATGCATGCAGCTTTGAGTGCAATAAAACAGAATTTAATGGGAATTTAATGTCGAAAACATTATCAGGCTCTGGCATTGGCCAAAGTGCTGCGATTCAAACCAACAAGCAAACAAACGCGCTCATTTCAGCAAATAAGTATGCTATCCTTGTATGATGTGCAAGTGCGGGGTAAATATATGTATGCGAGTGTGTGTGTGTGGGTGTGATGACAATTGTCGAATCAGCCAATTTTTTTCTTTTCACTTTTTGTTTTATTTTCATTTTGCTTTTGGTCTACGCTCGACGTGGCCAACTTAATCTCTGCTCTCCGCTCCAACTGCCTGCTTCTAAATTAGTGACAATGAGTGTGCAACGGAGTAGCGCGAAATGCATGAAATTCACTAATGCGTATACACATGTATGGGGTCTATGTGTCTATGTGTCTATGTGTGTGTGTGTGTAGGAGTAGGTGTGGCTTGTTGGCTATTATTTCCTGACCAGCACACTGGCATCATCATCAAGCGCACTTGAAGGTTTTGTTCTTATCACGCGTTGTCCACGCGGACTCGATAAACAACATTCAGGCTAATATACAACCGCCGTTGTCATTGCCGCCGTTGTTGCCAGTGTCCACGTCATTTGCACAAATGCGCATAATCATTTCGACCGCTGCTACATGAGGCAGCAGTCGAAATGCAACAATAGCTGCGGCAAGCATACCCAAAAACTCGACTCGCCGGCAAACTGGACAACCCCACTCGTATCACAACCGGCAAGCAAAAAGGGACATGACCAAAACCCCACAATAGCTGCAGCAATTCAAAGCTGTCGCATTTTGTTGCTCATCTCTTTACGGGTGAGTTCAGTTTGGGATTCGGATTGGGATTGGGATTGCAATGCAAAAGCAGCCACTTTGGCATTTTCAATCGCATGCATTTATGCAAATTCAATGCCACAACTGCATCCCCCCAAATACAGCAACAGCAACAGCTACACACATGCATCCAAACACACACACACAGACAGATGTGACATATATGTACTCATGGGTGTAATGTGCAGAGGAGGTCAAGCCCCCTTTAGCACTCGTACAAAATAATTTTTTGCTTGACATGTTTTTAAGTACTTTTGATTTTGTTCTAAAAATAATTCAAATGTTTGAAAACATAGATGTTTTTTTTAAGTATATTTTATAATTAGTTAAAGTAATTTTGATGCAGATAGCTATTTAAAATCAAAGCAAGTTGGAGAAGGCAATTAGCCACTCACACATTGACAACAACGAAGATTTATTATGGAATCAGTGAGTGAAGAATGTGAAGAATGTGAATGTGAGGAGTGTTGGGCATACCGGAATCAGCTAAGGAAACTTTTGTTTCGATGATGTACTTCTCAGGGAAAATTGCGTCTTCCCCCAGAGCCGAGCTGCTGGCTACGCCCATGTGCATGCATGCCAATGCATTTGCGCACTTTCCTATACATACAGATACAGATACGGATACAGTTACACACATACATGCAAGCCTATGTGCACATACACACAAAAAAGGCGTAGAGTTGAACAGCAAGCCGATTGTTTTGACCATGACAGTGATGTTTGTAGCAATGTTTGGAAATCATATTCATAATGCAGCTGCAATTGGCACATGTTTTACTACATCCGCCATCTTGTATTGCTCATTTGTTAATAATGCCGAAAGGGAAACGCGCGTGAAATTAACACAAACACACACACACACACACACACAAACACACACAGACACAACAAAATGTATATTTAGTCTACTGTTAATCTCATATGTATTTATGTGTGTGTGTGTGTGTGTGTGTCAATAGATATGCATATTCATTTATATAAATATTTATCTGGTTGCGAGTATGAATACATGCACAGGATATGCATGCAAATTAATTTTATTATTTGCAGCTTGGGAGTGAAAATGTCTGTGGGCCATTTTTGGAAACAAATCATTGAATAAACGATAATAGCATAAATGAAATTAAATATCACTTCTGTATTTTCGTTGTCCCGCTTTGTTATGATTTAAATGTGTGTACATATATATGTGTATGTAGTGATGTGCATGTGTATTAAATTAAAAGCAACATGAATAAATGTTTGGTTCGGGATATGTTTCAGTATATGTCAGTGTTGGTTATATGTATGTATGTATATAGATATTTAGTGATTTTAATATTTAATATTGATTCAATAAATTTAACTGCATTTTCGTCATCATATCAAATATGTACATTCATACAAAACTAGTAAGTAAACAAAATTTTACAAATTGGATATAAAAAATAATTAAAAAAAACAAAAAAAAACAAATTCGTCTGGGAAACATCCTGTACAAAATTGGCATGCTTCCTTTCACACATTCGATGACATTTGTAAGTTCATAGATATGTAAAAATAAGTAAGGGTGCTCTAGTCGAGAGTGCCCGACTAGGAGATACCCTGTACCCAGAGGGAGAGGCTCAATCAAATATTGAGCATTTTATTTATGTCACCTGTATTAATTGGCGCTCAAATGAATCAAAACAGACATAGCTATATGGATCTTGATCTGATGTTTGATCCATTAACTATGAATGTAATTTCAGAGATGTTCCCTCGATTCTATGCAGTTTTGGGTACCGGGTATATACGTTTGATATATATTTCTCTTGAGTACTTACATGCTATATTTATATTTTGACAATTAATGTATAATTATTGTTTTAATACAAACGTCAAGCTTAATTCATATATATTTTTTTGTTCATTTCAATTTGTTCTTGCGGAAGACATTTCTGTATTGCATAATTCATTTTATAACTTTTGATTACGTTAATTATCTAATGTGAGCAAATAAGCTCAGTATAATGACTTATATATAAAAATTCTCGTTAACATTCAATTTCGTGTTGTGTATAATTATTGTTTTTTGTTTATAATCATAGGTTTATGTTTTATTGTTACTGATATCATTGGACTTTGAACTATTCTTAAAGGGAGAACATTAAGTTGTGCTTACACACTTAGATGCACTCATAAGTATATATACTAAGTAGCAACTAACTTTAATGATTATGTTGGCAAATGTATTATTTAATATGTTCTCGCCACATATCCGAACCGTTACTCTTACAAATAATTTATGTACAATTATATATTTATTCAAATATGTATTTTCAAAACAATAAATATTGAAATTGTGCTTTTAATGGTCAAGTAAATTAATAAGAAATTTACAGCTTTTTAAGCGCTTTATGAAACTGGTTTAAACTTAAAAAGCTTTAGGAATTGTGGATGTTTTTCCCGTTTCAAAGCTTTTTGATGACTTTTAATGTATTTTATACGTGTTCAAAATTACACTATATATGTAACATAAAGTAAAGCAATTGGGAGCTTTGCAGTCCAACGAAACCTAAATATTTACTGAAAACACAATTTTGAAACGATTTTGGTCGCTTTAATGAAATGGTTTAAAACAGCATTTTGACTATTAGAAAAGATTTTTGTAACAACCGAAACAGTTTTTGATATATTTGTCTCTCAGATCTACTGTATGAAAATGCATTTGTTGGTCTTCATAGCATAGTTGCATTTTCATGCTGGTTTTACTATTTCTAGAAACCCGATTTTCCCGGCCTTGAAAAGAACTTAAAAATTGAATGGATAATGTCTTCCTCAACGATCAAACTATAATGCCCTCTGCTTGGGCGTAATTGTATTTAATGTTTTTGATTAATTGTTAACTCTGTAAAGTACATATATTATTAATATATATTTATATATATTGTATGTATATGTTTTTATAGCATTGGGGATGCGAGCATTAGCTAAACATACATATCGAATATAATTTGTATTTATTTCTTTTCTTTTGAGAAGAATATTTGGAAAAGTTGAGTCGATGGAAATCTGACATAAATTTAGTATATGCGAGTACAAATTATATAGCAAGTCAATTGAAACGCTGAAAATCGACTAACTTGACCTACGCTCCCGTTAGCAAAGCTAATTATGAGAATCGCCGTACTATACCCAATATATATGTATGAATAGCTGCACCTTTATCTCTCTCTCTCTCTCTCTCTCTCTCTCTCTCTCTCTCTCTGACTGTCTCTGTTGGTATTTGTATCCTTGCCTCGGTGCCGGGTTTGTTATACTGTCTGGCATGGATTTGGCTTGGAAGCATAATTTTAAATGAGCTTAGCCGAATACATAGTCAGTATGGAGAAAAAAGCCATCAGGGCATTTGTCGCTATCGTTGCACTGGCGACCAGCTGCGACCCTCCATTCGCAAATATCCATGGCGAACGGGGCGAGGGGGCGACCCCACCCGGCGACTTATATGTCTTTTCGTGTCCGTTACGTGCCGGGACTTGCGTATGCACTGAAAACACATATATATCAAGATAAACTTTTAATTATTTACAAGTAATGCCAGTGTATATACGTGTATATGTACGTATGTATTGTATAACATATTATTCTACTTCGTTTCTCTATTCTTATCAAGAATTGAATTATGCCACTTATTGCATTAAAATAGTGTTTTTGATGTTATTTTGGATCAATTTTATTTTAATTTTTTATTTTATTTATTTTGCATTTTACTTACAAATTGTTATTTAATAAAAATTCATAGAAAATTAATGCATGTTAAAACAGTGTATTTGAAATTTGTAATTTTTTTAAATTAAAAATATGCAAAAATGATTTTTTCTTTCTTTGCTTATTAAAATTCCATAAAAACTAAATTATTCCACTTAATGCATCAGTCTCGATAAAATAATATTATTTAAATTTCTTTTCATTTTTTTGCTTATTAAATATAAAATTCAAATAAAATTTACATATTCCACATGTGTCTCATACAAATTGTGTTTTGAATATTTAGAATATATATTTATTTATTTATCAGTAAAAATTAAATGAACCCAACGTAAAGTGTGTGTCTAATTAAAAATGTTTTATTCACTTTCAAGTAAGGCCTAAAGTTATACCCGTTGCTGGAGTTGCGTTTGCCACTGTTGCAAGATACAATCGGGGCTAAACGACAATAGAAATGCACACTCGAAATTGAAACTGACTGCTGGAAAATTAACTTCAAAAGAGATTTGGCGAGTACCCGAACAGTACCAAAATACGATTTCGGTTGATAAATCAGTGTGCTCGACAGCTGCACGAGTGCTAAGTCCTGCTGACTGCCACAGTTGTTTTGGCCTAGCTGCCTGGCTGCCTGGCTAGGGTCTGTGGTCGGATGGTCTGTGGGGGGGTGGGGATGCTCGCTTTAAAGGGGGTCACGTTCTAGGAACGCAACTGGGAATGAGTATGTTGCGGCTTGTTATTAGTACTTCTGGTAGCCAAAGATCGAAGAAGTAAAGCAAAGCCACCAAGAGTATCTTAAAAGGGCAGCAGCAACCAGCAACCAGCAAGCAGCAAGCAGCTCTGATGCAGCGACATTATATTTGTCCAAGTCATAGTCCCCATGGCGTTGGAGTGCCCCACGGCATGTGAATGGTTTAGGTAGCCGAGTAACCCGGTCCGGTATGTATGGATGCGGTTGTGTGTGTGTGGGTGGGTGTGTGTGTGTGTGTAAGTGTGAGTGTGTGTGCGAGTGTTTGTAACTGCCGCTTATGCCTGACTTCATTCTATGCTTGTGCTGCAGCCATGTACTTGTGGAATTTTCTAAATCGTAACTTACCTTCCGCTCCGTTTATCATGCCGTTGACGTTTCCACTTGCCACAATGCCACCACCACCAACACCACCGCCAGCAGCAGCAGCACCGGCACCATCGCCACCGTTGGCGCTTTGGGGCACACCAATCCCGCTGCCGAATACATCGTTCTCTTGCTGCATTTGATTTGAGAAATGGGTTTCCTTGGCACGCACCACTTCGTTCAGTCCCTTGTTGTGGCCGGGCTGCTGCTTCCGACGCTGCTTGGCCGTGGTGTGCACATGAGGTGTTGGTGTCGTTGTTGACTTGGGCGGTAATCGTAATTCTGCAAGAAATTGCACCAATTATGAAATGCCGAATGCCTCTTTTTGCATGGGTGGACACCAAAAACAAAACAAATGGGGTGGCACACATCCGTTAAATACAAATATGTAAGCCGTGTGGCAGCAACAACAATTTCAAATAGAAATATTCGGATACCAGGACTTTAACAGTACTCCTTGCCCGCTTGCTTTTTGACTGTATGAAGTTGAAGTACTTTTTTTACTTATTTCTTTTAGATTCTTCAAATTTAGATATCTTTTCCGTTGGCTTCAGCTCAAGTGATTTTTATTGTTTATGATAATGAAACAAAAACATTTAAATTTTAAATATTTAAGAGAAAATTTAAAATTTGAATTGAAAAAAGTGTGAGCATTTCAGATAATTTCTTTTTATATTTCGAACTTGGTAGACGATCATTATAATAATTTATAGGCCACAACAAAATAAATATCTGTTATAACTAGACTTTATTTGGGTATTTTAGCCTATTTCAAGCTAATGATGAAAGTTGTTAGATGGCTAAAACAAAATTGATCTACGCTCAAAGAAAGTGGAAATACTAATTGAATTCACAGATAGGCAAATTTAAATTCATTAAATGGCCAACATAAGAGTGATCCACGTTCATATCAAACTTAAATTTTGGGTTGATTTAAGAAGTGAAGAGATTTAAATGCTGACGGAGATTTTGATTTGTTAGCCTGGTTAACCGAAAACCAAAAACCGCTCGCCGATTTTAGATAATTTTAATCATCCATCTGTTTAAAATGGATTGCAGAAAATATATTTAATTTTTAGATTTAAGAGATCGATGTGAAAACTCTTGACGCGTATGCCTAGAGTTTCACTCCAGAGGGTCTTTTAAGTGAAAATTGAAATTGCTGCCACCAACTTGATGCAGCTCCAGTGGCAATGCGAGCAGAGAAAGTTTTCCGCTGATTGTGCAATAATTCATGCTTAGTTTCAGCGCTCCAACTCTCTACTTTGGTTTGGTTTGGTTTGGTTCTGGTTTGGTTGGGTTTGGTTTCGTTTGCTTTGGCAATGGACGTTGGGGATGTGGACTCGCTGCGCAGATGAAAGATAGAGAAATGCTTCAGTCGTCTTTAAATGAGATCGATAAAAATAATAGACCAACGGAAATCCTATGTGATTTATTGCAAGGAAACTGAACGAATTACACATGCGATGAAGACACATACATACATACACACACTCACATATATATACACACATATATATATATATAAATATATATATACATGCGTACAGAGACCCGCAGCTCATTCGTAACAAAATTGATGGGCTCGAATTGAGGGAACTACTTGGCTAAGCCAAGCTCTTGGCGCCACACATGTTGCAAAATGTGCATATGAACTTGAAAGTGGAATTCATTCATCCTGCCTCACCTTGCAATCGAATCCGCGCCTCGCTCTTCCCAAGAGCATTCACACTGGAACAGCTGTAAGCCCCAAAGTCCGACTTTGTCAGGTGTCGTATCGTCAAGTTCAGGTGCCACGTGTACAGGTTAATCATGGCTTCTGAAATGTTATACTTGTTGCCATTGTGCAGCTTAATGTTACCTGAAAAAGTACACGCAAAAAAACAACAACAACAACAAAGCAATGCTTAACTCAGTAAATATTAATAGCAAGCATTTTCTAATATATTTTTACATTTTTTGTTAACTGAGCCATAAAAAAAAAGGATTATAAAATAGCTAATATTAGTTTGAACTCTGGGTTGGACATTCCTGCAGAACTCTGAGCTCATTATATTTGGGGGAGGAAAGAAAGTTCAGTACATAAATTTTTAATTTTAATTAGAGTTCATGGTATAATCGAAATTGTTGAAAACGTAGTAGTGAGTATTTTATTCAGTTTCACTTTTTAAAAATAGTTTTTAAAGTTTTGTTTTCAGTTTTAAATTATGTGCCATTAGATTTTTTGAATATAATGAGAGGAATTTAATCCTATACAGAAGGCATTTGGAATGTGGAGCTTCACAAGTCAAAGTTTATATCATAATATCTGTGAAGAATGAAAGTAAAGTGTACCAAATTTGAATGAAAAGTTTTTACTTTGATTGAAAAGTTTAGAAAATAATTTATCCATATTTCATGCAGCAAATTTAGCTTAAAAAAACTGTAAAATTTTAAATATTTGTATTTGTTCTTATTTTGTTTTTAGTTTTGTACAATTAGTTTTTTTGGGATAGGAATATTTTTATTTTTAGTTGAGTTTAAGACAGTGCGTTTCGCTCAGTGTGTCTATGTCTTCTTAGTGCTGGCTCAATTTATGTGTCTTGTGTAATACGTGCTAAAATAAATTACCTTCATTACGATACCAGCCGTTAAGGGGTTTCGGATATACTTCCACAATACACTCCAGTATCACTTCTCGCTCGACTGGCGCTCCCACTAACTGGTTTACAGCTTTAATAGTTGGAGGAACTGAAATTTTCAAATTATGGAAAATAGTGTATACTCATTATATAAATGCAAGATATTATTTTGCCACTTGATTTTAATAGTTTACCTAATTTGTTGACCAATTTACACACCACTTCATAGAGCTACTAAATGTGTCACTTAATATATTTATAATTTAATAATTATATAAATTTATGTAAAATTTAATTACACATAAATGCAAAAGGAAAAATAGGTCAGCTGTCTCCACTGTGCATCGTCTTTTGAAGTTGCAACAATAATTTTTCACTTATTTCTCTCTTTTTATTAGTCACCTCAATGATGACTGCACCAACTTCAAGCAAATGACTCTGCTGCATTCATTTGAAAGACAAACTTTTCGTATTTCGCACAGATACTACGGAGTAAGAGAGAAGATAGAGAAGATACGGAAGAGAGAGAAGAGAGAGAAGAGGCCACACGTTGCGATAACTTGTGAGGGGAAGTGACACTCAATTTTTTTCGCCCGCAATTTGAAAGCTTGGCAACTGGAACTGGCCACAACGACTGTGCTATTAGCCTTACATATAATTTGCATGTTTACATTAAGTGCCAGAAATGACAAAGGACGAAAGGAGTTATTGGATAACATAGAGTAGCAGCCAATAAATTAAATTAGATAAATCTATTTCTTTGACTCTCTAATTGAAACATAAAACAATTTTTATTAAGTAGTAATTGATAAGCGACAGTTTAAAGAAGGTTTCCCATTAAATTAGAATCACATAAATAAAAATATATATAGTATAAGAATGATAAAGATATTCTTGTTTATTTCTTTAGCATAAGTATATTTAATAAGAGTAAAAGCATTGGTTCAACTGTAGCTCCGAGCAGCGTCCAAGTTGAACCGAAAGCGTTAAATTATTTACTGATGCTCGTGAAAATAACAGTGATTGTGAAAAGTAAATAACACCAAGTGATTTCAACAGTCAAATGGTACGCTGCTTATGTAAAACTAATATTATGCCACCACTTGACTTGTATACTTGCGTAAAAATTGCAAAGTGAAAGTAGAGTATACAGTGTGATTAACTTTGCTGTACTGATTTGTTCAGTTGATTGGAAGATAGCAAACATTCATAATATTGTTGAAACTAGTTTGCGAGTGTATTCGTGAGTCGTCACATTCAAGTGTTTCATTTTATCTGTTTAGTCCTTGCACAGTTCCCAACAGATTACAACGACTGGGGCAACCCAAAAGAAGCGCGAGTGCACACAATCGTTGGGTTGGGTGCGTGAGTCGCTGGCTAAGTCTGTGGTGTGTGTGGGTGTCTGGGTGTGTGTGTCTGTGTATGTGGGTGTGTGTGTGTGTGGTTGGTGTGGGTATTATTTTCCAAGAGTCTTTTTGCTAGTGTGCGTATGTGTGTGTGTGTGAATGACGACTGTTTCAATGCAGCAAAGGCTCATGCTATTTTTCCTGTCGCTGGTTGGTGTTTTGCCATAGGAGCTGTTGTCGTTGTTGCCAAAGGATAATTTTAAGCCATAAATAAAATGGATTAAAGCGCAATGATCCGCTCATCAAAATAGATTTCATCCTCAGTCACACTGGAGCATTATTAAAGCTTTTCAGCAAAATCAATAAAAACAGTGCTTTATATAGTGGATTTCCCCGCCATATTATACACTTATTTTGTTTATTTTACTCTCAACGCATACATTGTAACATAGTCGAACACTTAAGCGGTATTAACTTTCATTTATAAGACCGTGGCAAAGGAAAGTTACTTTGTGCATACTATCCACACCCCCATATCCGACGGATGAGTCATCCAAGGAGTATTTATGCACTTACGCAAGTTAACAACAAGTTCGAGGAAAGGAATATTGTAGCCAGTGCAATTTATCAGTAATGCGTATAATTTGCAACTATAGATGTCTGTCTGTATGTATATCGAAATTCCTCTAGCCGTATACAGTGGTTCTTTTATTGCATTGCCTTAACTATAAATTATTCGAGATTCAAAAGTAAATGAATTCAATTACTAATAAACTGAAAAGCAAAAATATTGAAATTAAGTGCAAAAAAATGTAAATTTCATAAACTAACAATTAAATTTAAATAGAGAGTGGTTCTACAAGCATATGATATCTATGGGGAGCTGCTCACTGTTTCGTTTTTAAAAAATATTTAATACTCTGAAGGAAATATGTAAAACACTAAAAGAAATTAATTGCCTGCCGGCGCAAACAAGATTAGTCTTTTTATCATTTTTCTCACAGTTACTTGAATGTTTGCATTCTGACATACTTTGGATAATGAGCGTTAGTAAAACAGAAACAGACAACAAGAAACAAGTAAGTAAGAAAAGCACAAGGAAAGCTGCAAAAAACAGAAAAGGATAACAAGACTGCTAGTAAAATTGACAGCAGCTATCTATTTTTACCGCTTAACATTGTCTGGTAGTAGTTAATTGGTTTTGCGGGATCAGCCAATGTACAGCTATAGTCTATATATATAGTATGGATTTGTAAATTATCTGTAATGGTCATTTAGCTGTACATACATGTATGTGCAAAGTCAACAATAAATTAAAAGTTGTCCAGCATGGCCAGAGAAGAACAACGATGCAGAGAACGTTTCGACAATTGCAAACTTTGAATTTGCATTTTACTGATTTTGACGCGGACACATTGCCAAAAATGGTACGCTTCACATTTGGCTGCTTGGGTGCTTGGCTGCTTGGCTGCTGCATGACTTTCACTTATATATATATCCGTACATACATTCTCCGGCGGATTGCTTAGTCTCTCACAATTACGAACTTGTGATTTTCAAATGTTTACTACGCAGACGAGGATACCATGATTTTGCAATGTTGTGCGCATGCATGTCTATTGCATCTGATAGATACGTATGTATGTATAATGCGATGCATGTGCATATGAGCGTGCATACATACAAACATAAGTACATACATACATATGCACATCCGCATGCATTTAAATACATACTCATATATGGGAGTAAACAGTATAATAGAGGCAACAGCTCATGACAATAGTTCAATGTGTGTGCTGCCGGCTCCTCTGCTGCTTTGCTAGTTACGAGTAGTTATCACAATGGGGCAGACACCCGCACACACACCCACACACACACACACACACATACACAGACAATTGTAACTATGACTGTTAATACATATACATGCATACATATGCTATACATTTGATATGCTATGCTTGGTAGTCGAAGTGCGACTATCGCAACTTTCCACAACTGGTACTCTGAGTTTGACTTGACAATCTCATGGTGTTGATTTGTGTCTTGTGCCACACCAACGGCATGTTCATGCCAAGCATCCGAAACAGCCTCTATTTAAGAATATTTTGCTGCAACGTATTCCTTGTTTCATCAGAACATATAAATCTGCAACAGAATCTGTCAAACCAATCGTACAACCAAAACCAAATAAAGCTACCATTCTCACATGGATGGGTATTATTTGTTGTCCGTTAAATGTTAAATGTTAACTATTGAAGTTAAATAAATTACTTAGAATTTATTCTTGAGTTGGGTCTGTTGATCTTTGTTTGCCTTACAACACTAAGAGAAACTGTTCGGCTGCACTTAGATAACTACACTGATGTATGTAAGTAATTGTACGCTGACACAGACAATAGTACAATTGCTTCACTAATATTGTTAAATTAATTAACTACCTGATTCACAATACATTGGGATGTTATTTCGATGGATTCATTTAAAATGCATTGCAGCAGAGCAGAGTCAATTAGGTAATTATTGGTTCGTTTGTGATATTGTCTTATTTCTATCTTGTAAATTTATCAATTAATGGTATTTCACCAATTATTTTAAATATTTTACTGTAGAGTAGAAAATCTACCACATATACCATGTACTATTTTCTAGAATTTATTAACATGATTCCAATCAATAAAATATTTTTCATTGTTTGTGTTGGAAATAATTGAGTTTGCCTATGTACACCACAGCTTGTCTTGCATTCCCGTTTCGTAGTCATAATCTGTTGTTGCCTGCGAGCAACGGTAATTGTAAGTTCCTTATGATCATGACCTTCTTCGATGGTCTGTTTCAACTAATTGTATGTAGTTCGACGTAGTCGCTTTTGGTCACTTGAATCGCGGAGTTTAAGTCGCTTGAAGCGGACCAGTTCGTATTGTATTAAAAAGCTCTGAATAAATAAACCACAAGTTTTAATAGTTTGGTGACCTCGTCTTATAATATAAATGTATTTATGCAAAAGCTCTTATCAAAATAAGGTCTATATGGAATGGACTGGAATAAAGTAGAAGTTAGTCACCGAGGGAAAGCTTGAAAGTGGTGTGTAAACAGACTTAATTACCAGTATATAGATTGAATTAAGAAACTTACAGTTTACGTGAACATCAAAGCGTTTGCTCACTGAAGGTGGCACCCCGTTCGAAGCTATGCACAGGTAACCACCCATATCGGTGCGGTGAACATTCGTGAGACTCAATCGACCGCCTTCCACTGACTTTAATGCTAGGAGAAGCAAAAACAAAATACATTTTTTAGTAACTATAACATTTAAATACGATTGGTCTAATTTTTTCGGTCTGATTGTATTTTTTTCTGGGTCTCGCCAATCCATTTAACATTTTAATAATTTATTTATTCTTTTTTATATCAAATTTTTAATTTTATTTCATATTAATTTGTAACTTTCCCTTTTTATTTTTGAAGATCTTTTTAAACAATTTTACATTTTTATACCAACAGATATATCCATAATAAAATTTCTATTTTTTTTTATTTTAATTTATTTACTTTCTATTAGTTTTATGTAATTTACTATTAAATTTACATTTGTGGGCAGTTTTTATTCCACGTTAAGTAAATAAATAAATTAATTAATGTATGCATATATTTATATACTTATTCGCTAATAATATACTTAATTTTGATTTCTGATAAGAAGTCGTATCTAGTTTGAGCTGTTTAGATATTCACCTTGTTTGTCCCTACTCTCCGATCGGAGTATAATGTCCTTTCCGCCCTCCCGTCGCCACTGCACCATGGGTGTTGGAACACCTATTTATATTGAAAGATATATATATATATATGTATATATATATAGTTAATATTAGATATGTGTAGTTTTGGTTTCATTGAAACTGTCTAACTACTATTATTATCATAATTAGTTGTAATTTAAATATTTCTATTGAATAAACAAGAAAGAATGCTTCAACTTAGAGTTTTTGTGTTGAGTTGAGTACAGGGTATTTGATAGTCAGTAATATTAGACTGAAGCACTCTTAGTTGCTTGGTCCTTATGCTAGGGGATTGAATACCTGTGGCACTGCACATTAGCGCAATGCTCCCACCTTCAGTACTAACACCTTCATCAATGTTCTGGTCAGGATGATTGAGAATATCCGGTGGCACCACAACATCTAAATAGCCAGACTGTAAATGGACAACATAAACAATAATTAATGACACAATATATTTTTCGATTTACACTTTTTTTTTCAAATCTTGCTTAAAATGAGAATTTGAAACCACGCTCAACATTTTATTACCGATTGGAATTATGTGTGCTGAGTGAAGTTGTTATAAGCAGACTTAATACAACTATGAAATTTTCACCCGTAGCAGACATGGCTTTGTTTTGGACCCGTCTTGAACTTTATTTACCTGGTCCAGTTGCACACACACACACACACACACATACACAGTGTTAAGGCCAGGCTCAGACGCATATGGCGATAAGATTAGTGCCTCGACCAAACACGGAAACAAACCACTGTTGTCGTTCGGGGAAATTGGCTGGGTGACATTGGGTGAAGTGGACAGAAGCTGACCGGAGTAAGTAGAGGAGGAGGAGGAGGAGGAGTTGGAGTATGGCTGACTTACCAGACTCTTCATGGGATCTGTATTCACTTGACACATGTAGCTGCCAGAATCGTTTAGCTGCACGTGGGATATGTGAAGTTTCCAGGTGTTGTGTCCATTGTGTGTCACTGATAATCTTGGATTTAGGGATACCATATGTGTATGTATACCAAGTATTGCTTTTGAATCTGACTTAATCCATGCCACCTGAAATTGCAAAAGCAAATGCGAAGATGGTATTACACCTTACCACCACTGTTCGTTAGTGTAACAAGTTGCCTTCCTGCTGCTGCCGAGTTCACTAACAACCCCCACTTTATCTCACACATATCCTGTATCTCCTTACTTGTACATACATACATACACACACATACATAGCTATGTATGTAGCTTAATATGTTTTGTCCCGGTAGACCAAATATTATTTTATACTTACGCGTACGCAATCTTAAGTTTGTATGTATATATGTATGTGTGTATAAGTAAGTACAAGATTAAATACATCTGTATTGGGGCGTAACGACCGTTTGGTTAAAGCAAATGCGATTTAATGGCTTATTAGTGCATTTCGAGTAGGATTGCATGGGTGGAGCAGTTTACGGTTTTTGTGTAGGTGCAGAATGGACTCTGAGTACACATAACGCGTAGTATTTAAGATGGCAAAACAAACATTTACTTGTATATAAAAGAGAAATATATACTTAAAATAGTTTATATATATTAAATATATGGCATGCATTTTGTGTCTGCCTCATCAACTGACAAATACATAAATTAAGAACAGTTTTTGACAGGTGTTTATTTGTGCACATTCATTGAAGATGCATTTTACTATTTGCGGTCAAAAGTTAGTGCAAACTGCATTGAACATATTTTAAGTTCATTCTAAATGAATCAAATATTATTAAAAATATGTATTTTGTATTTTTTGTGTCGACTGATTTTAGTTGACAATAAATAAATAAATAATAAATAAATAAAATAGACAGAAAAACAAAACAATTTTTAACAGCTAATAAAAAAGGCTTCAAATATATTTATGTACATTTATAATTGTAAATTCATTGACCATTTTTATGTTATACAAAAGATTTTAAATATTTGTGGTCCGCTCTAAGTAAAATAAAATAAACAAATAGTATAACAAAATACATACCCGATATAGCCCCAGGTTGTCCACAACACAGGTGAAAGATATGTCGCGGCCTTGTGGCACGCTTATATTTGATAGTTGTGCCAAAAACTGCGGTCCCACTTCATCGGGTTCGTTATGACCTATTATAATAGCAGAATAAAAGAGAATAATAATGTAGGATGTGCATTTCGTGAGCACAGGTGCATTTATACATTTCATTTACATATAAAGCATGCGAAGTAGATTTACTGAGGAAAAAAATATACCGAAACAATAAGAATAATGAAAAACGAGCAAAACAAAATATGGCTATCGAAATCTGCCGACTGCACGATACTCTGCACCCTTTGTAACAACAGTTGTATAAATGTAATACTCCTACGCTCATACGGTAAGGCAACCGGACGGACATTGCCTCTCCTCTTTGCAGTAGTTTTCCATTTGAGAACAGAGTATGCAAATGAATTACACAAATGTAAAAAATACCATTAACATATGGGTAGCTAAAGGATTGTTAAGCACTTGAGAGGAATTTCAAAAAAAAACTATTTCGTTGCTATACCTATGCACTCAGAGAAATAATCGCCCTGAATTGCAGAAAATCGCTATACTTTTCGAGCCAAGGGCAACTCAAATTATCATACAGATCGTATATTTCTAACCTCTAAGGTAGACTTGAATTCTAACCCGAGAACCAATTTTAATTATTAATTCTGCATTTTTTTCTTAAAGTACAAAATTTCCGATTTACTTTTTAGAAATTTTTTTCTAAGTAATAAAAAACATTTCTACAAAATTCAAAAATCAAACACTGTAATTTACATATTCTTTTTTTTCATATATATGGATATTATTTCTATTTTAATTTATTATAGTTTTCAGAAAGTTTTTCTAGTTTTCTAGGTCGATCATTTTTGAGTGTATTTTCCTATTAAACTTAGATTTAAAGTCACCGAATATGATATTTTATCCCTTTGTAAAATACAAACAAGAAACTGTCATATTCCAATCCGCTTTAGTGAAAGTTAATAATAAAATTCAGTGTAAAATGCGCAATATTTTTGTTGCCATGTTGCTAAGCTTAAAACTAATTGCGTATTATTTGCACAAGCAAACAATTTTGTGAGAATTTTCAGTGCGAAATTGTATAACATACAATTTAAATTTAAATTTATTCTAGCGCAACTTTGGAATAAATCAGTAAAATAGTTCAAAGATAAGTCTATCAAATAACTACTTGTTTCAAATATGTTATCAATACTCTTACAAACTTAAATATTAAATGTGGTCGATTCTTACCTTGTGAATTGGCCAACGAATGAGTTCCTTTCGTGCACAAGGTGCCGCTGAGTAACAAAATAATGACAGAGGCTAAGGTCCGGACGCAGAATTGCATCTGAGTCATTTGGGCAGTCTTCATTTCAATCATAGGCTTCAGATCGCCAATGGATCTTCAGGTACTTCCAACAACTTACTAATTTATATAATATGAATAAAAATCTCGCTATTCGAGCTGATCCCTTGCTTGTGGTATTCCTCTATTTATACCCGAACAGCAGTTCCTTCTAGTATTGTCTCCGTTAACATAAGTAAAAAATAATGTTTTCACATCCAAAATGTTTCTGCAAAAAATAAATCATCATAAGTATATTGCGTAAATTATTTACAAGCATATAAAAATCGTACACTTAAATGTATGAGGTAATTAATTTGATGTTACATTTTCTTCATTTAGACAACATGGCCTTAAAGACTCGGACGTTTGCTTACTTTCAGCTAGCATGCATGCTATGCGATGTTAATGCAATAATTATCTTTATTTGTAAAGCTATTTGCTCAACCGAATGGCATAAAATGAAAGGGCAAAAGGCAACCAAAGTTAAAACCAAATTCCTCTCCTGGAATGCGTCGCGCAATTCACTTTGCCAACTGGAATTTCTGTACCAAATTTTATCTTGTGAACAAGAAATTTCAAAACTGGTGGAATAATACAACTAATTCAAAAAGGGTGAGTTGTGGCAACAATTGAAGAAACAAAATAGACATATACACATACATATATATTTATATATATATATACAATTTAAGAAACACAACACATAAATGGATTGGTCAGTAAAGTAAACAAAGCGTGTGTTAAGCGCATTGTTCTTAACTTTAATATGCAGTCTTAACACTAACAATTTTGGCAAGTAAGTAACTGTTAACCAAGTATAATTCGCATGGCAGAAGAATGCTCTAGCTCTTTGTAGTGGTTGTGGCAAACAGTTTTTAATACTGATCATTTAAATATGGACTGGTATGTAAAGTATTATAATAAAGATCAATTTTTGATACCAATCAAGAAAATAGAGACTGGTAAGTAAAGTGCATTTTTTTCTGCTATCAATCTGAAAAAAAGTAACAGAAGACCACGTATAACTCGCAGAAACTGTGTTCGATTCAGTAAGCATAACAGAAGGGATTTCAAAGTCGAGCTCTCGCGACTAAAGCCTTCTTATTTGCTTTTGTAAGTCTCTAGGTCGTAATTACGTTGTGATCGGTGTTTTCGATCGTGATCAAGAATTTGTAGCATACTTTTTGGATTCACAGATATCTGCTCCAAAGCACATTTTGTTGAGAATATTGAAACACTTTTCGCTGGGATGATAATGAAGAATGTTATCCGTGTAGTACGAGATGTACTAATACGTACATAATGCACATCATTTGGAGTACAACAAATTTGAAAGCATCAACAGACAAACAAAAAAAATTACTTAACGAATAGCTGGAGAAAAATGTGTTGTGCCGTCTCTCTCCCCTCTATGCTCGTCTCTTTCTGTGTGTGTTCTCGGCTTATCTAGGGGCCAGGGCAAGGGCAAGGGCTGGGAATGTGTAGGCCTCTATAACATGATCCTGATTTGCTTGCGCATAGCTTGCCCGGAGAGAAATGACAGCGACAGCAGCGAAAACGGCAGTTACAATGAAAACAAGAAGGGAAACAAACAATAAGAAAAACCACAAACAATTTAAATGGATTATGTGTTTACACTCAAAGTGGAAGAATGGGCAGAGTGGTGGCCACGGACCTTGGACAGCTGGTCGTGTGGGAGTTAAGCGTTGGCAGTGTGGCAGCAGCAGCAGTGTTGCAAATTGATGGTAGCTCTTCGTCATCAAATGGACAAACAGGCAGACGCTGCCTGGCTGCCTGGCTGCCTACCAAGGCATCAGTTGGATGAACGAACTGACAAGTTCAAGGCAGTGGGTGCACTGGTGGGGCAATTGCTGGACACCGCAGTCGCTGGTCTGGGCTGGGCTGGGCTGGGCTGGACGAGCATCTGGCTATTGGCAGCGCCGCAGTTTCCAACTGTAGGGATTACGCTTGAAACGCAACGCAAGCATCGCATTCGCATGCGTGTGAATGTGGATGTGGATGTGAATGTTGAGTGTGGATGTGAATGTTGAATTTGAATTTTTCTCAGTGTGTGTGAGTGTGAGTGTATGTGTGTGTGTGTGTGTGCGTTTACTTGCTCGCTCACTTGTTTTTATTTGTTTGTTTTCACAAACGGAATTGTTTTTAATGAGATTTCAGACGCAAATCTTTTTATTTGAATTTTTTTATTTTTAGGCCCGTCGGAAATGCTCGACCACACCAGTTACTTCTGATTAAAAATTGTGGCGAATGGAATTCCGTATTACCCCGGACACACACAGTGCACAATTTCGAAATTCCGCATCAGAATCCGGCACAATGTATCTGTATCTGTATGTATCTGTAATTGTAACTGTAAATGTAACTGTAACTGTATCTGTAGTATGCCACTTGCTGGCCGTACCAGCAATCTGGTCATGCAAAATCCACAATCCACATGCGTAATGTGTGCAACTGTGTGTACACATACATATTGCAGTAAGTGTAAGCCCTTGCACTCATCTCGTTTTGAGTTTGGCAGGCAGGCACTGTTTTCTCGGCTGTACCGTTTTAAATTTAACATGACAACAACAACAACAGCAACAGCAACAAGAAGAAGAAGAGTTTCATGTGATTTTAGCCGAAACGGAATATGAATAAATGGATCAGCAGGCACTTTATGCTGATGGCATTGATGTCACACAAAAGTAAAGGGACTTGGGTCTGCTGCTGCTCCCGCTGCTCCTGCTGCTCCCGCTGCTCCTGCTGCTCCTGCTGCTGTTCCTGCGGTCGACGACTGATGTTCGGAGTGGTGCGAAAGCAAACATGAATTGTGGTTAAAGCATTTTATGCAATCGCAGTGCCTCTACATACGCACACATACATACACATACACACATATGTACATACAACAAGCGGCCAGCGAATCCAGATGGGTTGGTCATTTGTAAAATCCTTTGATTGAAATCATTGAGAATTAAAAATTCCGACTGAATGTTTTCTTTATTTTAACACACTCGGCCATCGCCCAATTAATTGTTGATGAATGAGCATTACGCACAAGCAAACGGCTCCGGTGCCAAAAATTGATTGCTGTGATTTTTACAGGCACTCACACACGCACACAGAGATATATATAAATATATATACACATACATACGAGAGCCTCTGCTCGTAGGTGTTGCAACAAGCCCATAAATCTGTACTTATCATATGTTTCACGCTAGCGGGTATTTTCCGCTCTTTATTATCCGTATTATCCCCGTATTATAAAGTGTGTGCTGCGTTCTTTCAAAGCCTTTGTAACACGTACAGTTCATAATTTATTGCAGGACAATGGATTTGCTGAAAACAATTGAAATACATTCTCAACGAATTTTCGCATACACTCATAAAAAAAATCACCCTAATTTTTAGTAAATCGCCTTACTTTTGGCGTCAATAGTTGGCCAGTGTGGATTTGTTTAAAATGTAGCAAACTAATGTCCAATATTCATGGTGTTCTTTCCTTGTGTTTTTGTTACTTATCCTATTATTCAACATTAGTATTTTAGACTTTACATAGTCACACAACCGTTTTACATACTTTGTAAAATTAATTATTAATAATTTAAAAGCAGAGCCAGTAAATTTTATTACTTATTTCTGAACTTTAAAATAATTTTTCTAAAAGTTATGCTTTGCATTTATACTTATTCGAAATGTTATTCAAAACAATATAAAATATTTATAATAAATGGAAAAAAATTTACATTTTGTTGATTTAGGGCAAGCCTTACTAAATTTTGGAAAATTGTTTACTAATACTTAGAAATAATTTGTGCAAAATAATATATATATTTTTGAAAATTATATTCTCTTTTTCCTTCTCTCTCTCTCTCTATCTATCTCTCTCTCTCAACTCGTTTTTAATATTTATTAATGCTTAGCTTAGCTTTCAAAATAAGCCTATTAAAGTTCCTATCAAAGTTCTCAACTTTTATTTCACTTCTTTGACCAAAGTAGCCAGCTAAGAGTCTCCAGTCTGCAAGTGTATTTCATATCCGGCATGCCAAAAATGTCTGCTCATTCTTGTTTTACCACTCACCTTACTTTATTCTCTCTCTATTTTTTTTTTGACAACACGAGCATTTTAAGTTTTCTCCATTGTCGCCGCGTTCTTATTTTGTCAAAAAAAATAAAAAAAAAAAGAGAAGAAAAAACACTCAAGGATGCATTAAGTTCCATTTGGTGACACGGCGAGCACTCTGCATAAATGTCGACAGTGTAAAAGTCAAAGTTCTTGACATTTGCATAGCATGAACATCACGTGTGAACTGCACATGTCTCTCCAGGCGACTCAGTGGTGCAAAAGAACAAAAATTATATTGAATGTTTTCGCCGCCTCCAATCACAATCGTAAGCCACACGCCATAATGACAAATGTGGGGCATGTACGCTGTGCAACATATGTGTTTTGGGGCATATTGTTTGGTATAAAAATTTGAATAAGAGAGAAAGAAATATAAAGTTTCTTTTAGATATATTTTCTGATTTGATTAGGAATCAAATTTAAATATAAAAGAGTGTTTTTTTAGAAAATTGTTTGACTTGTTATAATTACAAAGTATCAAACTATAAATATAAGGAACAACTATTTTATAAGTGCTGGTTCGCTAGATATACTCCCCAATGCTTCCATTCTTAACCCTTATCGTTAATTTCAGTCTTTTATTTTCATTTTAAATTTCATTGATATTTAGAGTCGTTTAATTTTATACAATTTGTAAATTTCATTTTATATTGAAATTTTATATTTTAAAAATTGTGTAGTAATAATAATAATAATAGTAATGATAATAATAATAGTAACAATAATAATATCTTGTTATGTTATGCTTTAAATTTATTAATGTTGAACATGAAAATGCTATCACTTTAAACATGTGCGTAATAAAGCAATGTCCTTCTTAAATGAATATGCATACACACACTGTAACAGTCGCACGCATACTTGCTTATGTAGCTGTGTAGATGTGTGTGAGTAGAAGAACAGACTGTGGAGACAGTGCTCACTCCCTACAATGACAATGTACAATTGTGTAAAAGAACCAACTGCAAAATAGTTGTCCGGCAAAAGTTGGCAAACAACACACAGCGTAAAGAGATGGGTTTGTTGGTTGAGTCCTTGCATGCATGAACATAACTGTTTGGCGAGAGCACTCGCTGCACTCTAAGTTTTATCACAACTATTTCGATGATAATAATATCAATTTGAAACTACACGTAAAACTTAAGAGGAGATTGTAGAAAATCTGCACTGCTTGCTGCAATGCTAGCTGCACTGCTTGCTTCATTTGCCTATATGTACATGTATATGTATGTGTGTATGTATGAATGCTCTCACTCATTTTACAGGCAGTCCTTAAGCCGTTACCACTATTCATAAACTGAGCCCCCCTCCCCACCAACAACTCCCCTCGCCCGTCACGTCCGTTGCCAATTGAGTTGTGAAGCGTGCGCCGTGTCTGTTGACTTTGCTCCTTATCAACAAGTCGCCACTTAATTCAATTACATTAGATACGAGGACCGAACAAACGAACAAATAGATGGAGTCTGAGTGGAGGGGCGCCTCATAACTAAACTCGGCGAGGCGGCACTGTTGGCATTCGCCTGGCCCCGGCGATAGATAGGCCAAGCATAGAATTCTGCGGTTAGATGACAGCTGAGCCTGGGCAGAAACACCAGCAAGCAGCAAGCAGCAAGGAATCCGCTAGTTGAGTATGAAATAAGAAAAAGGCACTTAATAATAGCCGGCGGCATTTTAATTTACATATTTTCCGACTCGATTTAAATGCCTCGAGGGGCTGCTTTTGTTGTTGTTCTTTTGTAAGTGTTTTGTGGCAACCAGAAGGTTTCATAGTCTCAACAAAAGCAATTGTCAAATCCTTTTCTTAAATGCTCAAATGTCTAAGGGCAATCAATTCCAGCAGCAGCAACACTTTTATAACACAATCTAATTTGAACAGCTGACCAATTTCAGAGCTTGTCAATTAACACCCACACATATGTACATAAATATAATTTCATACAGACAATGATTGTTATATATGTACATAAAATTGGATACCTTTGCGTATTAATTAAATTTGTTCCTTTGTATGTATTTTGGATTAAAAGTAAGCATAATAAAGTAATACCTTCATTCAATATGCAGTTAATTGATACTTAATTCCGTTAATTACGTATCTAGTTCCTCTTTAAACTACCCATATATCATTTTTAATGTATTTTCGTATTGTACGTACACTTATGATTGACAAATAGATATGGAATAATTTGTTACTCAATTTTTAGGCTACTTTATTTCTTACCCATAAATATGTCTTAAATTTATATGTAAATATTGGAAGGATTTCTTTGTGTGCAGAGTATTTTATATTTGTATTGGGATTGCAATTTATATGTATATTAATCTATATAAATTATAAATCGTCGTTTGTGTCTAGATGTCTAGCTAAATACTGCATTTACTCAAAATTAATCCCAAAAAAATACTCGGATTTCAAACATTTCATAACTGCGATAACTTTGGCACATCGAAACCTATGTTGCAAAAGAATTTTTAATTATATTGTGTAATTAAATTGTGAAAATAAAATAAATAAAAAACCCACTATAAATTTGTATATCGAGCAATTTTTGGAAGATAATATTTATGTCTGGGTTAAAACTACAGCTTTATGCAAGTTTTGAAAGATGTTATTTAATAATTTTAATATCATTTAAAATAAACTCAGGTTTAATATGGACTACAATAAAAAAACTTGATATACGAATTATTGTGGTTTCGCTGGTATATATTACTTGCGCATTGAAGAATATCTTTGCGACCATGTAAAATATAGAACATAATCTTTATATAGCCATATCTGACTGACACTTATCTTCTTTGGTACCGAATTTGAAAAATATATCCATGGATCTCTTTGCCAAATGAATCGGTTGAAAGATGATTTCTAAGTTGTGGAATCGAGTTAGGCTAACTGCTAACTGCCGATCCGTAATAGATAGAAAGTTATGATCTTTCATTACAAATGGCATTCATAAAGACATCTTTTGTAAATGGTTAATGTTAACTTGTCAAAAACAATACTGGTAGCTTTAGTAATAATATTTTGATAATCATTTGTTTATTTTATTTAAAGTCGCATAACACTAATCGGTACAGAAAAAAATTGATAGAAATTTAGAAATAAAATGTAAAATGTACGAAAATTTAATAAATAAAGTTCGAAATAAGAAGTAAAACAATAAACATTTCAATCTGTATTTTTCAAAACATAACAAATTATAATATTATAATCCACTCCGGAATAATGAGTTAATTTATCTATCGGTAGATTCATGCAATTCTACAAGGAAGAAACAAAATAGGTTTTTATGCCACATATTTCAACAAATATTTTGTGCCTGATAAGCACGACAAAAAAGTGATTCCATCAAGTCAATGTCGATATCGACAACAAATACGTATATACGTATGTACGTTCAATTTAAAATGAAAGAGACTAGTCTATCCAAAAATGGATAGGCGGACAGCCGCATAGGCGGACAGGCGGACAGCCGGATAGGCGGACAGACGTCTATACTCGTACTTAGTCTGGCGTCTGTTTCCAAGACAAATAGAGCTTACTAGCTGTAATTACCCGGCTTGGCCATGTCAAAGTTAAAATGATTGCCCGGCTTTCGACCAATTTCCGCCCGTGGGGAAGGGCGTTTATTTTTCCATGAAAATTGATTAATTTATATGCCCAACTTTGAAAATTCAACACAAATTTGTAATGGAGAAAAATAATGGATATTTCGTCAATTGAACCCTGGTTGTCCAAGCACACAGATGATGGATTTTCCAAAAATAGATTAAACACGCATCAAATGAATTATTGCAGCCAATCATAATAAGCCAGATTGCGCCAATTTCTATAACTAATAAATTAAAGTGCTCTAAGAATTTAAAAAAAAGCACAAGTACAAATAAAATTTGAAGCAATTTATTAAGAAGCTGCAATTTGATCTTGTTTTATGTTAAAGTTAATCTGAATGCAACTTATTAACTTAAATGGAAACTCATCAGCGCGGAGCAGTTGGCAAGTGAAACTAAACTAAATAAACTGTAAGCTGACTGTTTTTATGTTTTCTCTGCTTATTTTCAAAGTTTGCTAATGTATGTTAAATTCATAGCTAATTTACTTAATGAGCTTGTTGGAGTCGTACGTTAGTGTTTTTCTGGGGGTTTCAAGCAATGCAACAAATGTTCAACCTATTTTTCATTTAAATACTCACACAAATCATGGCAATTTTCCTATTTTTTTTAAATATACATGATTAATTTCATTGTCTAATTTCCGTTTTTTTATTATTATTATTTGACTTTAAATAAAAAAATAAATTACTTAAGATATTGTTACTAAAACTAAGAGTAAAGTTGCTGACAAGCTAGCAATAACCATTTAGAAAAGATGTCTGAAAGATCATAACTATGAAAATCCAATTTTTTAGATAAAAAAAAGAACATCATTTATAATATTGATTATATTGGAATAGTTTATATTAGTTTCTATATATATTTATTAAAAAATAAAGTGTAATTATGGAAAATGGCAATTACTTTGCTATTGCAGTCAGCTTACACAAAATGCTTAATTTATGAACTGCATATCAAAAGCAAAAGTTAAAAAAAAAATACAAATATGTACATAGATATATGTATATAGATATATGTATGTGTAATGTATTTTTGAGCTTACAGTTAGGACATGGATAAAAGACCAATTTTATTCATTGTTTGCGGTTTCCTTATTTGTTTCCATTTCATTTCTGTCCGTGATGTGGCAGCAACAGCAACAGCAGCGTTTGTTTGTATCCTGATTGCTCTGCAATTGCAGTGGACCACTTAAGTTTTTAACAAAATTAATTGCCGCTGCATTTTAGCACAAGACAAGCGATCGTTAATTTTTCAAAACATTAACTGCATTCTTATCAAAATGAACTGAACGAACAAAATGTGAAATGGAACGTAACTTATAAACTAAAGCAAATGGAAAGTTGCAGCATATTTAATTATTGAGTGTAATTAGCAACTATAATTCGTCAATACGAATTGAATGATTGGAAACACCAACTTGTTTACTAATTAGAAATTCAACGACGGTAATTCGCGTTTTAGTTAACAGCTTACAGTTTCTGTGCTAGAATGCAACTCAAACACGACCGTCGCGCGACAAGCTCTGATTGGGACTGAAGCGAAGGCGTCTAGTGATAAGTTGTCCGTGCTGTTTGATGCTTGAGCGTGGCAGGCTTCGTGTCTCGCTCGGCTGACAGCACGAAGCCGAATCTCGCCCCTACAATGGGCGGGGAGAGTGTTTGCTGTGCACCCATTGGCAACGAAATGGCAGGGGTTGGCGAGAGCGCTCCGCAACGATTCTCTCTTATCATGAGAGCCAGTTGGGAGATAGAAAGACAGATTCCACCACGTGGCGTTGTGGATTGTATCACCTTTGTCCCACACCATCAAAATTAATTTCTAAATTAGTATTTGCATTTTGACTCGCATGTCCAGTTCTAAAGCAACAATTCTTCATTTGAGTTTGGAGATGGGAAGCTAAAATACAGGCAATATTTATATACTTTTATATGTGTTTTTTCTGACTATATTGTCTAATGCTCTCTTTAGCAACTCCAATTACTGACTTTTCCTCAAAATAAAAAAAAAATAATATTATTATGATTTACTTACAAAGTTAAAAAAAAATAAGAAAAACTAGTTGAGGGTACTCAACTGGAGACTAATTGACCTGAACTCAACTGTTAAATATATTAATTTTCTTAAGCACAGGTTGTATTTTTTTTTATAAATTTTCTAAGCAGTCTTATGTAATCAGAGAGTTAGCTACGTTCCAAATTTAAAGTCTCTAGCTCTGATGGTCTCTGAGATCGGTGCACTCTAACATACAGAGGCATGGCTATATCGACTCCGTTTTTAATCTTGATCCAGAATATAAATGCTATATGCAGTCGCAGAGGCTGCCTTCTGCCTGTTACTTTATTTTGCACAACTTCAATCTACACTTTTTAGCCATTTTCAATGTGTTCCGGAAATGTGCCATAGAAACCATCCATCGAAAGTTGAGCTTTTGATTTATTATTTGATTTTATAATTAATTATTCTCTTAGTAACTCTTAATTAGTATTTACTGGGTATCTTCTAGTCGAGAATACACACCCAAAATAATTTATTTTATTGGGTGTGTTTAGAGGGCAGGCTGTGTATTAGAAATACATCTGTAATTGCAGCATTCTACAGTTAAACTTCCTTTCATGAATAAAATTACATTGCTTACCACAAAAATCATACCAATGAATAGCGAAAAATAAATACAAACAAACAAAAACATGGTCACAAGTAAATTCAGTGTACATATTTGTTTTAAATATTTGAAATTCTTTTCTAAGCATAGTACCCCAAATTATTTCATTTAACATTTTCAAGGTCCCTTTTGGTTTATTCATTACACCAAAGCTATGAGGATGCCCAGCATTTTATGCGTGTGTATAAATGTGTGTATGAATGTGTGTATGTGTGTGTGTGTTTCTCACAAATACAGATACACAAATGTGTGCCGGTTGGAGTATGTGGTCAGCTTCCTGGCAAACGTGTATCTCTAAGAATTAGTTTGACGATGGGCGGACGGAGCTGGCGGAGGGTTTAATTTACACACTTTCAAGTATTGTACAAAAAAAAGGGGTCCAGTTGAAGGGAGAGTTTTTGAAGTGTATAGTTACCTGTACTTACCCATTCAAGCATTTTGCCAAGGCACAACATTTTATTCTATTGTTCATAGTAGCTTCTGCATAGCACAAATTTCGACCATGGGCAAAATCTTTTATCATATGCAGCTGATAAGAGCCCGGTTTATATTTCACGAACTCTTGACTAGTGCATTTATAATTGATCTTATTATATATAGACCAATTTGAACACATGAACACAAACCGAATTTAAATTAGATTCCAATTCCTATTTTGGTACGCAAAGTTTTCAGAATTCCAGCATAGTTTTCGGTCTTTTTATAATTATTTTACGGTATCATTACATATCGGTGCATTTTTACGGTATGTTGAAAAAATAACTGACAGCAAAATTCTATGATGCTAACTGATAACAGCCTTCGTCTTATCAAAATCTTCTTATTATATAGATCGGTCTAAATTTAGAATTTAAATTTTGATTCCGATTTTGAGTCTTAACCGGAATGCATGTGGGAAGTAATGCCTGATTTAAAAAATATAAGTTAAAAGCCTTATTTTTATATAAAAATACTTTCTAAAATACAGAAAAAAGTTAATTAAAGTCATTATACATTTTTATCCATTTTAAATGGGTTCAGGGTATAAAAAGCAAAACCAAATTTTGTGAACATAACCTTGCGTTTTAGAAATATACTTTCTAAATAATAAGTTAAGTTAATCAACAATAAATCCATTTGGTCACAGATGATCATTTCAAACTGAAAGACAGCATGCTACTTTTCCAATATCCGGCTCTTGTAGTCACTTACTTTCTGTCTTTATATAAGCATTACTATATTTACATATTCATGAATGCTTTAATATGCTTTTTATATAGGATCGATACATTATAAGTTTTGGCAAACTATTTTCTTTACAATTTCTCAAAATGACGCACATCCACTTTGTTCAGACTCCACACTCCGAATGAATTCTTGTTACATGATCTAGTTCAGCTTCTGTTAATTAACATTTGTTATAGATCACTTTTGCACATTGGATGCTATCGCTGGCACATGTTTATTGTTAAATCTAATTGAATACTAAATACCCAAGTCGGACAAGTTATTTGAGCAGAGGGTATATGTAAAAATCAAGTACCCGAAAATATTCATGAAAGGCATTAGCAGGCATCAATTGACTCTTGTCATGGCCACTTGTTCCTTAGTCTTCTTTCATCGGTGGCCATATCTGTCTTATGTCTTACGTCGAACATTAGCGATGTGCTCGTATGTGAGCTATACTTATGCAAGATGAAGCTTGTAAGTGTGTTTGTTTGTGTGTCTGTGTGTGTGAGCTACCACTTCAAATACAATCGAAAAGCCGATTTACTTTGTACAAGTCGAGTGTCTCAGGAAAAAAATGTTTGCTTTTTGGTTTTTGAACGATAAACGTAAGAAGCAGAAGGAGTGACAGAAAAAGGAGGAGCAGCAGCAGCAGCAGCAGCAACAGCAGAATAAGAAGAAGAAGATGAGGAGCATGGCTTACCGAGTCGGTGCTCACGTTGCCGAAAAACAAACGGAAGTTGTTGCAGGCAAACAGGCCCAGACAGTCAGCCAGGCAGGCTGGCAGGCAAGGCACCCATGCATAAGGAACGACAACAGCAACGGCTTTGTCGGCAACGAAAAAACAGAAGAAAAAAAATAGAATGAGTGCCAGGCAACAACAGAGGAGCCAAGATCTCAGGCAAGATGGCACAGGAGAAATGAGATGACGAATGCGAATGCGAATGGGAATGCGAATGCGCCCTTTCGCGAACTGCAAGCGAATCGCTCTAGTGGCAGTTACACATCACAATAAGTGTGTACATACAGACTGACGGTACTTGCTACTTACATAAATACGTACACTCTTTCAGCAGATTTCACATCATTTATTGTTCAAAGTCGTTTTTTTGAAAAGCAGCATCAGCATTGGCAACCCACTTGACTGACTGACTGACAATAATCTCTGTTGTTTCGTTTCGACATCGGTACTGCGAATGTAATTATTGTTCTTGTTATTGTTCTTGTTCTTGTTGTTGTTGTTATTGTTGTTAGTCTTCGTTTTGGCAGTCCAAGTCTTCGAGTACCACACAGTACCGTGCAACGAGGAGGACTTAGAGGGTTGCTCCCTTTGCTGTTGAGCGATTGACAGTGTTTTAATGGTGGCGATTACAATGATTCTTGACTGTTTACTTGGCTCGTACAGAAAACAATTAGCCTGGCTGAACGGCACAAGCAACGATGTCTGTCTGTCTGTCTGTCTGTCGTGGGCGTTGTGAACGACGACGACGAGAGCTTAAGTGACGATGGATGAATGTCACTCGTCGTCTTATTCTACTACTTATTGTTGTTGGTCTCTCAAAATTATTGAGTACCTCTTTGCACTCCAATTAGCTTCAAGAAGTTAAAAGTTCAAGAGTTCAAGAGTTGAGCGCCATCTAAAGCCGGAGATATATCTTTCAGCAGAGCATATATAGGATAAAAAGAAAATCCTTTTGTTATTAAACAAAAATTTTACAAAACAAAACACGCGAAAAAAATTATTGACTTGAATTTTGAAAAACTATAAATAACTTCTAAACATATTTTTAAATAATTTGTAAATATAATTTAAAAATACACGAATAAGAAATTTTTTCAAATAAAAAAGACAATTTTTTTTCTGTTATTAAGAAAAATACTTCTGAAAAGTTTTAATGCAAACCTTTAATTTTTAGCAAACAAAAATCATGTCTAATACTCAGCAACAACTAATGAAATTTTCTGTCTAGACTTTTATGTTAGAGTTTAAATATATGAACTTATACATATATCTACAATGTTAGTATACTTAACGTCTTGAAATACCATCTAACTTAACGAAACAAGCTAAGAGTTCTGTGTACACATCTAAAAATGGCCTGGAATTTAGAAATCGTTCTTCTACATTATTTTTTTACGAAAATCAGGACTAGGCTTTAGAAAAGAAAAGCCCTGGTATATAGAAAGACACAAAATTACTTTTAAGCTGAACTAGCCTTGGTAATTTTTAAAATTGCAGGACAACTTTTTTGTCTGAGTGTATTCAGCATAATCCCAATGTATAGAATTCATTGTTGCATTCACATAATCCTTTTAATTAGAGTATTCAGTAATCCAATTTTAATTCCTCATTAGTTGAGATTATCATCATTGTGATAGAATAGCATTTATCAAAGCATCTATGCAGCAATAACAGTTTGTTGTATTCGCATTCACAGTGGAAGGCAGTGTGCCGCAGAACAAGTTGAAGAAGAAGGCGAAGAAGTCGAAGAAGTCGAAGAAGTCGCTATCTATCCACACATTCGCCGACGCCATCGCAGTATATCTAAGTTTCATTATGTTTCAGCTGGCAAACTGTCGACTCCTTAAAGCAGCTATTTTACGTATGTATGTATGTATGTGTGTGTATCTATGTACGTGTGAGGCACGTTGCTAAAGCCCGCATTTGCGAGTTATACACACACACACACACACACAAACACATGCGATTGAATGGGAAGCGGTCTTAAGACGTTGCAGAGGAGAGCCATGATGTTCTAGTGCTGAAGGCATTTTACTAAGCCGTTGAGATTCACTCAGCTAATCCTCAACAAGAAACTCAGTAAATCCGAAAGTGTTTCTTGGATTTTATTATTTAAAGTGATTAAAAGTTATTGTTGCCGGCTGCCATTGACGTTGACGGTTGACGGTTGACGGTTGCCTTCGCTGCCTTCTGCTTTTCTGTCTTATGTCTTCTGCGTTTGCCTTTCGACTTTTCATTTGACTATTCTATTCGACGGGCACACTTTGGTGGCTTTGCTAAAAAGTGATTATGTAAGCACAATAAAATCCTAGTTGTTCAGTTGTAGACTCTTGCTTACATTTTTCCCACTTGTTTTATTTGTTTCTGAGCATCCGCTGCAAAAGGGGTTTTCTTTTGCAAAATTCGAAATCTAATTATGTAAAGCCAAAACTTTATCAATACTCAATTCTAATGAACTTTTCCAACTACGCATTGCTTACAAATTTGTTCATATGCCACCAATGAGTTGGCAATCACAATTCGAATGAAAACCAATTCACTTATTTATTTATGTTTGCATGGCTTAAAGTAAATGCGGTATCAATTTATTAAAACAGCCATCAAAGTTAATAAGTCAACGAAGTAAATATAATTTGCATTATTATTTATAATCCTTTTTTTGTCGGTTAATAACGATAATACTGCATTTTTTATGACTATGTCGCGTACAGCTCTTCTGTCATTGTCAACACAATATTGACTTTCCTTAAAATGTTGCCGGCTCCAGAATACTCTGTCCAAAGTATTCTAAATTCAATAGTTGTATAAAAAATGGAAATATCTCCGACCCCATTTGTATTCTTGATCAGCAAAATTGAACGAATTGATGGAGCCATTTCCGCAGCTCATTTCCTCGTCTATATTTGTCAGCTTCGAAAATATCCAAATGACTGTTAATTAATATATAATAAATGAATATTGAAGAGAACAGAAAAAACTGCCTTTGTTTCATATTGATTTGGTATCGTTATGGAAAATGCGGGGCGCATTCGCTTTGTGTCTTAACATGTTTGATTTGTATGTCCATCACCTTTCACAACAACACGAGAAAGGTCATCAGCCATAGTAAGCTTGTTGACAAAGTAAAATTGCTTTTGAAAAGCGAAACAACACACACACACACAGTAAAATATATATTCAGTCGGATTCACGTTGAGTAACAATAGTGTCCATTAACACGCTGCCGGCCAAACAACTTGGCTATTGATGTCATAAATTAAAATTGCAATCGCAGACCATTGATGATAAATCATACGCTCGGATGAGTTTTCATCTCGCACATGAATTGTAGCTGCCGGCGACTACAGCTACTGCTCCTGCTCTTGCTCCTGCTCCACCAATAGCCACAACCCCAACCCAATCCAGCCAATGCTGATGCACGACTAGCAGCGAGTGGCAATACACACACACACACACACACACGCACACGCACACACAGAGAAAGAGCAGTCAGCAAGAGTAGCTGTGGGTGCTATACAGCGACGTGATGGGATTTTCAAAAAATCCAAGCTAAATCGTTTTTGTTTGCAGCAAAGCTAACTTTGACTGCTAACTTTGTTAGAAGAGAAATTTATGTTTTATTTGGTGTCAATTTGTGGCAGAAATCATTCTCTTTATTCATAAATCGCATACAATTCGATTATATTCGATGATTTGATTGCTTTAAATTGAATTTGCCAGATACTAAAGATATTTCAATACATACTGAAACGTGATGATCAAACACTGGATAACTAAATATATGTATATATAAATACATTTATATATATATGTGGGTGTGTGTGTATGAGTAGTTCACTCGCACACACACACACCGGATTTCACATTTCACATGAGCTTTAAGCAATCGACTCGCACTGTAAACATAACGGGAATGAAAGTGCTTTGTTTGACTTAAATATTATGATTTCTATGCCATACAAGTGTGTGTTATAATAACTTCTACTGTAATGCATACTTGCACGGCATGTGTGTATAATTTGGAATACGTTCAATATTAACGGTGAGCATGTCTTCAGCAGTTATGAGTTAATGTTAGGATTTGCTATGTAAACAATCAATGTCGAAAGTTCACTTCTAATATTTCTGTGAGTGCTCCTTGCAGATGATAGCATTTATCAGTGATGTGCTAATGTTAGCTACAATTGATCCAGGGTTTGATTTACAAACCTATTCCTGCCCAAAGTTCAATTCTGGGTAGCCTTTGTACTTTTGCAGCTAATAAAAGCATAGACAAAGAATTTTCTTAAATGCAATCAAAGACAGTGCGTACTTTCAGGCTGAATCAAATTGAATGCATGCTCGCAAGCGAGCCAGATAAAAGCATACTTTCAGGCTGCGCTTACAGACAGTAATTTGAAAGTACCTTTAGCAATCAGTTTCTCGGCATGCAGGTTTAGAATATGCATCAAAGCATATACATTATGTATTTATATCATATTTTCTTCATATTCTATGATGTTCATGATGTTGACAGACACATCGTGACACTATTATTATACTCTCTGCAAGGAGCTTTTCAAGTTAGGCAGACAATTAAGATAGGGGCATATGGTAAGAAGTGAATGGAACTAGATTTCTTTGGAAGTAAACTTTATTTTACCTACGTAAAATGCTTGTCAAAATAGAATACTAGTTTAGAAACAACAAGAGAAAAAAGAGTTTTGATTGTCAAATATTAAATACCCTTGCAGATATGCTTAAATGAATATTCACAAAATTGAATAAAATTACAGTCCATTGTTTCAATGGGTGATAAAATGCTATTCACTGCTGTTTAAAATTTAGTAAATATATCATTCAAAACAAATAAATAAATGTTACACAGGAACACATCTTTCGATCAACATGTACATATACATTTCCGTACATATATATACAATCACATATATATACAATCACATATATATACGCTTGCATTCAATAATGTAGACACTTCCGACATTTGGCACTTAATAATTTAGCGTTAAAATGTTTGTGAAAAAATTGACAGAATTTTGACAGCAAAAAAAAAACATGTGCGTAGCAATGTCAGTTTCTCTATCCCTTCATGTCACCCTCACATTCGAGCTTTCGACCACAAGCTTCATTGTGGGCTCTATATGTCAGAGCCAGCGTATTTTTTACCCTCACAGAGGGTATTGCTATTCACTCATGAAGGAAAACATAATTATACTACACAGATACACTTATTTATTTAACGTCAACTAAAGTCACTCGACACAAAGAAATACAAAAATGTAATTTAATTTAAGAGATTTGAAATATTTATAAGATTTCTGGGAGTATTAAATGAAAAATGATTCAAAATATGTTGCATGGATTGAGAGAAACTCAGGAAAAACCGATCAGACCAAAAAAATTGCTGGTATGAATTATATAAAAATATTGCTATATTAACTGTGCCAAAGCTTCAGTCATCAAATGTTAAAAATAAATATCGATCTTAAAATGAGTTGCTCAAATTTCTCGATAACAAATTTTTGAATTAGCGAAAGTAACAAATATATCACACTTCTACCAGATGTGTGCAAGGGTATCGAATCGTCGGCAACTCGAAGATATCTATACTCTTTCGTTGTATGTCATTATGGGTTAACATGCTTCACGGTCTTACTTATTACAGGCTTGGTCGTCAGCCCTTCCACTTTTCCCTCGAACAGTGGCTGGATAAATGTGTGGCATGCTTGCTATGTATGCTTCATCTCAAAATATATATATGTATATATATTTATATACACAGCTTACCTCGCTCTCCTGTCAACATGAAATCCTAAGACGGTTGTCAGTATTTATGAAAAAATGTTTGAACTGTGGAAAACATCCTTCAACTCGGTTCTAATGCATTTGTAGTGTTCATGTTTCAGCATGAGACTTTCTTGTATTTTTTATACCACGCTTTTTGGTTTGTTTTTTTATCATTTTTTTATTTATTCTTACCGAAAGAATATGTAATCGTTCGATGGGTGTTAAGTTAACAAAAGAAGATGAACATGTGGAAAAGTTCTCCACATGCAATAATCTGCTTTATGATTGGGTATTTAAATCAACGATAGGAAACTAAAGTACATATAGTCCCGAACCTCGTACAGGGTATTAATGAAGTCGTAACTAGGATAGTTATACATTCACTTGGTCTATTTACTACAAGATTAGCTATAGATTAGGGGGGTGCAAAAATGATTCGCTGTCAGTTTCATGCTCTTATGCTATGAAAATGATTTGGCTAAAATTACATTTTGCACAAAACTTATAAATTGGCACAACTAGCTTCCTTTTTATGAGTGATGTAAATAATTTTCACCTGTTGCTCTAACGTGAGAAAATTCAACTGCAGCAATTATCACATAATCGTTTTTCAGAATACTACCTTACAGCAAATCTTAACCCATAATCATTTCAATGCACTCCATTTAAAAATTTCTTTCCACACTCTTTAATAAGTATATTTTTTGGTACATAGTATAATAAAACAACTCCGAATCTTATTATTGTTTATTTTTTTACTATTATTGTTTAGTTTCTTAAATAATGATATATTCACTTCTTATTCACTTTACTTCTGTGATCTTACAACTTTATTGAGTTGATTTCGTAACGTAAATTTTGCGTGCGCTTCTGGCGATATTCTGGCACCGAATAACAGCAGGAACCACTACCATCGATGATCTATGATCTATGTCTACATGTCTAATAATAACTGTGACCACTTCGGGTTTCTTTCTGCCTTTGTCTCTTTATTTCTATTCCCATTCCTGTATATATATATGTGTACGTCTATAAGTATGTGTGCACGTTCCGGTGCGAGTGTATTATAAATAATTAAGTGGCAACACTTGTGCAACCACCATTTAACCCTCGACCTTTTGAATCGCTACCAAATACATATAATGCATAAAATCGTGCTCGCCTATCGTATTTAATTAGCATCGTTACTTAAACACTTTGTAAATTTACGACTGTTTTCGAAATTTCCAACGTTTATTTACTGGAATGAATTTGCATTCCTTTTTTATACCCTTGCAATTCGTATTATATATTGCCGCCAAATGTGTGCTGAATGTTGTCGTCATTTTGTTGCAGTCACAATTTCTCTGTCTTATAAGCAGCTCTTTTGCTGTCCAAGTTTATACTTTTAACATTATGGAAAAGAATTTTATCTTCGGACTACAAGATGTATATATTCTTTCCTTTCTTTTACAATATATCTCATTCACAATATAGCTCAACACCTTTGTGTTGCAAGTATAAAAAATGTTTATTATATCTATTGTATACTTGCAGGGTATTAAATCGTCTTTACTACGACTATAACCGATTCTCTTGTTCATATTAATTATTAGTCTATGTCAATGAAAATAACTTTCCCAAGAACTCAAACTTATTCAAAGTGGCATAAAAATTAATGTTTATTATTGCAGACGCTTGAGCCCAAAAAGTTTCTCAACTTTTTGCCATACAATTTAACGTTGCAAAACTGAACAATTTTCACAGAAGTCTGTATTTAATGGAGAACTAGAAGAACATGGTATTTCTTAAAGAGATATTTAAAAACAAAATGTAAATGTGTAAAAACTATTCTGGAAGGGAAAAAATAAAGTATGCTAGTCCCTCGATTTCCAGTATTTTCAGTCAGCAAATAAATCAAAATCGTACACTAGAATTTTGTGAGCTCAAATTTCTGCGACAGCGGATATTATTAACATTATTGAGGAAGTTGTGGAAAATGTAGCAACAAGAATATGCACCAACCCGTCGCGACTGGGAGTTTTCCTGCTTCCAGCTCTAAATTGACTTAAAATACAAATAAACGAAAACTGTGCTCTTGATTCCAGAATAGCTTCTGGCGACCAATATATAAAGTATTTAATTTTTTCCAATGTCCGACTGTATGCTGTACAGTATAGAGTATCTTAAAATCGGACATTCTCGTTTAGGGCACTGTTACCTGTCTAATAAAGTGGATTTTCACTGACACCTGCATAGTTGCAAGTTCTAATCTCTAGTTTGGTGCCAATAAGTACCACGAATTTTGCAACAAACGTGACTTGAAACTTTCTAGACAAAATTTGCGTAAAATTTGGGACCGTATTTATTACGTGTCAATATATATATATATATACACATATATATGTATACATATTTGTATAGACTATAATAATATATCAACTATTTCCGAGACGCTGAAGTTGTTGACAATTGCAGTAAGAATTATCTTGATCAAAATAATATGTAATATTGAATGTCATATATCACAAGTAAATTAACTTAAAAACAGTTAAAGTTAAGGCTTGACACATTGCTATAATTTCATTATTAATCATTTCGCAACATTTATTATCAAATGTCGAACGCAGTTCTTGCATTAAGTACGAAAATAATGAATTATGCCACATTGTGTTGCACGTTCTAGTAGACAGAGACTTACTTACTAACACACAGACATACATACATGTACATATATGTATAATTGTATGTGTTCATTTGAGTTTATGTTTACATTTACTTATTTTGTGTGTTTTGGATATTTACGTGCAATATTTCCTGGTCCAAGCTATCGACTTTTTGATTAGCGGGTTCTGCATCAAATGGAGCGTTAAAGAATTAAATTACCGGAATTCCAAGCACTCCATTACAGAAGCACAACAAGGCACCAACACAGATTTGTGCAATATATACATACATACATACATATATGTATTTAAACATGCGAACATTTATTCGTTTTGACACAATTGCATTTGGTTTATAACAAAATAAATTTGTACCGCGTCGAAAGGGGGCGACTTCTCCGAATTTTTATACGCTGAGTAATTGATAAAAATATAATGGTTTTTGTCCAAAGTATGTAACAAACAGAAGGAAGCATATGAGTTCTTGCTTAATATGAACAATCGAGTTGATATAGACTATAAGAGTTAGACGCTATATTTTGGAATATATCAAGTTTCTTTCATTATATCAGTAACGTCCAAGTTTTGCGAATATCGATAGAAAAAAACATTTCTTATGGCAATAAAAGACACAGTTTTAATGAAAATTAATTAAATTACCTTGACTTATTATTGACCAACTGTACAAATTTAGTAAAGATCGAATAAGAAAGAGCCATGTCCAAAACTTATAGCCTTAATATAAAAATATAATATTCAGCGTATCTTGAGGGTATCTCCATAACTCCAGTCAAGCTTGCCTATTTTTTATGAATTAGAACTTAGAATAATTTAAATTTCGATCCTCAATGGTGGATTCGAAATAATCTAAAAATTATCTCCCAAAAAAAATCACTTGTGGATATTTTGCACTGCCATAACTTTGTCAAAAGGAAAAGTTTGTTGCTGTTTAGAAATAAGTTTTTCCCATAGTGGAAATTACTGAACCAAACAATGGCAATTCCCTGCAGCAGTGAAAGCCAAAAGTTAAACATAAATAAGAATTTACCATTTATCAGGCATGTTTAACTTATATTTCTTAGATGTTTGCATAAATGCTTTATTTGCTTATGAAAAGTTTTGTCAATGGAAGCCACATTATAAACTTTAAGCAAATAAAATGCGAAAGTCACTTGTGATGTGCAACTGCTGCAACTGCTGTTTGAACTCAATTTGATCAAAGACATGCAACTTATTTTGATTTTAAACACAAACCACATTTATGGCTTACATATACTGCCTATGACAATGGGACAAAGTAACTATTATTGCAATAGCTTGTGAGTGATAGAATCATCTTATCATCCAAGCCAATAAGAGATTTAAAGTAATGATAAGGGTCAAACACTGTGAAGGTTATTTTTCGTGATGCGTCAAAGTTATGTGCCCGCTGCTCTGCTCTGCTCTATTTCTGTTTCTGTTTCTTGGCACAAAATGCCGAGTAATGTAAAACAGCAGTAATATAAAATATGTAGTCCCTTATACGAATTCCGACGGTGGCATTTTCTGCTTCAAATATTTGTCGTGCACACATTGCAGGAGGCAGGCTCAAAGTTACACTGAGCTTGCCACGCTCAGCTCCAGCTTCATTCAGCTCCAGGTGAGCACAGCCCTGCTCACCTATGTAAGTATGTATGTAAGTATGCCCTTCTCATATTGAAAATATTCACGAAAACCTTGTAAACTTTGTGCACCCTCATAGCGCACAGCAAGGGGGGATTACAGTGGGGGAACAGAAAGGGGGTTTCGGCTCTGGTCACGCTGACAGAGCTTATTATGGTTGCTTTTCAATGTTTTCAAAATTCACTTCACGCAAGAATTCCTTTTGTTCTTATAACATATTTCAAATTAGTTTGCAACATGTAATACATACTCGAAGTAGTTGCTGCTGCTGCTGCTGCTGATGCTGTTGATGCTGTTGATGCTGATGCTGATGCTGCTGCAATGTTGGCATGCTTCTATAAACATGTACATGTCTTTGAGTATCTCACAAATATGAACAATATAAAATGTTCATTTACACGCACATAGACCAGATTTCAAAATTGTCTCCACTTCCACAGCTCCTCTTAGCACTTCCTCAATGACAGCGTCAGTTTGATAAACATGATAAATCGCTTCTATTTCAACGGACTTAAGTATATCTTTGCCAATCGCATGCCAATCGAAGGGGTTTGTCCAAGTCCAGCATTGCTTGGCAAACACATTAACTGGCAACTAAATATTCCGGAAATTCACTTAGCTTGTGACCATAAACACAACCCACTCACATAAATATAAACAGACTGGCCAAAACGTTTGGAAACAGCTCTCCATTTTCTCCCACTGAAAACAAATAATCTGAAATGGCCAAGTTAGTCGCGATTTATCTCATTTTACCTGACCCAGACACCTTAAAACAACCCAAATAATTCGGTTCTGAGAGGGCATACAATCAAGCCTTCTGATGGTTTCCAAGTTTTTAGATTTCTTACCTGATTAAGGAACCTTTTTATTGGCAATATAATACAAAACCAAAAAAACATTTCCACCTTCTTCCATAATAAAGATTATCCTTTCAGTCGAACTGCGTTTTGCCACTATAACTTTGAGAAAATGCTGCATCCTTTTCTAACTGCTTATGCAAATTAGTTAACCAGTTACCAGAAGGAGAGCTAGTAAAGAAAAACTTGAATTTTATAAATTTTTACACAACAACTTCGTTTTAATGTTCTATTCCAATTGACAGTACAAATTGAGCTCGACTTTAAAATATCGTATTACGAATCGACATGATTCGTCTTCGTCTTACGAATGACATTTTCCAGTTTTAGCAGATATGCGCTCTCGACACTTGGTCTTATAATTATGGCTTAAAGTAATAATTGAAAATAATTGAATTGCTACAGTGTTTTTTTTGATTATGTCTTTGGAAATTCAATGATTGCGTCGTGTCTTGAACTTCGCACATACAAGTAACATAACAGTAAAAAAACGACTATTATTAATTATTTGGCTTACAGTAAGATGGTATGAAGAATATTCGTGAATCTCTCAGTCTAATAATACTAATAATATTGATATCTTGAGACATGCATACATACAAATATATTGTGCATATTGTGCGGTCTATTCGAATTGATATTTTTCCTGTAATTCATACAAAATATTTCTGTTCAATGTTCTATTATGTATGTGGAAGAAATATTTGTATTCGTTGTATAAAGTATTTCATTCGCATTATCTATTGTTTAACTTACATAATCTAAGATGCAATCCCAACACGAAATAGATCAATTTCAAGATCTACCAAAAATTGTGCTTATAGCTATGGTTGTGTATGAAGTAAATTTATAGTTATTAATATTATTACTAGTACTAGTATTCATTCATCCCAAAATTGTATTTCATTGTAAAGGTGATCTCACATCAATTTCAATTTCTCTTACATCTAAATCTTTCAAATTTCCAATTATTGTTTGCATACATCTATCAATTGACTATATACTTAAATGCGATAACATATGATGAAGCAACATCTGCCCAGAAATACATAAGGGCCAACTTGACTCACATAATGTGAACAACAGGCCCAAAAAGCATCTTTTATTGGACTAAAACAAACAGGGACTAAATCTACTTATCGCATTCCAAATTGAAGTTTATTTCAAGTAAATAATTGAAAAATGCCGATCTATGTGAATAAAATGATGCACATATGCACACACACATATATATATATATATATAGCATATGTAATTGTGGTCTTTGTCATTATTTAACACTTAAGATATGTCGAAGCACTGGATCGCATTAATATGATTTAAATGTTCTGATGGTCCAGTTAAGACTACACTATCGAATTATTTAGACCAAATGGCAAAATATGCACTACTTACATTCGTAAACATTTTATAATCATTTTGATGGTAATTGCAATATTTGAATTGGTAAATAGTTGTATGTTATAAATGCATTAAACCTGGTTATTATCTTGTAATTAATCTCGCACAATACTTATACATTTAAATTTGGTTAACCCTGTCAGTGAAGGCAGACGGAGGACTAACATGCTTCTCAGTTAAAATGTAATCTAATTGCTCCATTTTTGGATTCTTATGCAAGATGCTGTGCTCAGCCGAGCTATTTTCTATTTGATATTTGTGGTCACTCATTGTGGAACCCATGGCCAAGGTTTCCGAGTTGCTTAAGATCTCCATGGCATGGTATTCGAATGATCTATCCGCATCCTTGGATACCTCCAATAAATCTAGTGATTCTATGCTGTAAATATGACGATGATGACTGATGAACTCCCGTTGATCCCCTCCACTATTCATTAATAATTCTCCATTCGTATCACCATAGCTCTGATTATAGCATGTTATTGACGAAGAACAACCGAGCTTGTCTCTGTCCTGGGGCTTCAGTTTTTCAATATATGAGCCCGATTGGGCAATTGGTCGGGAGATGCCCTTGTTTTCCCCACAATCGCGATTAAGGGAGCTGCTGTTGGTATTACTATCGGTACTTTTGAATCGCTGGCGACTGGATACACTTCGGGACACATCTGCACATTGGGCTGGATCTTTGACAGATTTAATTGTGCCAACTTTCCGCTGGGAATCGCAAGGGTTCGTTGATTTCCGCTGCTGCTTTGCTGACGACTCAATGAGCCGGTAGTCGATGGGCACGATGTCCAAAATGCTATGTTAGTAAATATATAATTAGTAGAGTTAAATATTATTCTAATCGGGAACATTTTCCGGCTTGCCGAAGATTACAATCTCCAAAATAAGTAGAGCAAAACTAAGAGAATAGAAGCAGACAGGTAGACAGACAGACACATGAATATGACTGTACAGACTCAGCTGTATTTGCTGTTCAGGAATATAAAGCATTATATTAAGAGTACTTTTTTCGAGAACATAACTGAAAAACTTCTTCTTCTTTACATTGACTAAAAGCGGAACAGAAACCTCTTTATAACTGACGTTCTTATTCTAAATTCGAATAAAACAGATTAGGTACTAACTTACTATGCAGTTGAGGTCTGCTAAATACCGAAGACCTATCTTTACCAATTCCACCATCGTTTCTAATTTTCCGGCCATGGGCTAAAAAAGAAATGTGTATTTAATGACGAATATTAGCGAAGATCAAAATATAGATACCTGTTAGACCCTCATCGTCTATATAGGTAGTAGTCTCAAGGATACTTCGATTATCGTCTCGAATGCGCTCTCCACTAATCTCACTATCACTATTTAAGCTATCGTACTCCTCCGATTCGGACTTAATAATCTTTGAGCGACGCTTCAGTCGCTTCTCCGTGTTCAGATGGTTGCTCTCATCCGAGGAGCCAACTATCACATTGGATAGCTTCACATTGGCATTGATGCCACCCACACTCGTGGCCATGATTCGTTTCCCCTTTGCCCCCGAGCTGCACAAGGTGTTTTCATCCTCACAGACTCGAGACTCGTACTTTGATGGATTGCCCGTGTAGCTTAGGGGAATATTCCCAGATTGGTTTTCGTGCTCGGGCAAATGGAATGTGGCATATGGATAAATATCCTCCGAGTATTCGGGTATGCGCTCGAGACCAGCAACCGATTCTGGCGGAGATTGCTGGCACGACTTGCGTACGGTGCCATAGAAGTGTTCACGACTTTGAATATCCTTTCCATCGGCGACGCCAATTTGTGGCCTAAGTGAGTCCACATTGCGGGAAAATAATGTACGAGGACCTGTCACATACAAAGTTAATCAGTTATTCTTACATTCCATTAATAATATATTTAATACTCACAGTTTTTAAAGCAGATAAAGGCTCCAAGTAGGGCAAGAATTGTGCCAAAAATGGATGTTATGATGACAGCAATAAAATGAGCATCGGTGAACATAGCTTGATCATCGGGTATTTCCTCAGAGTCCGAGCTGCCAGTGAATCCCATCAAGTGCTGTGTCTCAAAATAAAACTCCTTTGTTGTTGAACCAGCATTATTATTGGCAGTTACTCTCAGATTGTAGGAGGTTCCTGGTTCCAAATCTCCGATATTGTAGCGGCTCTGGGAATAATTAGATATATAAAATGTTATTTACTTATATAGTATTTTTGTCTCAACAGCTCACATGTGTTTCAATTTTATTTGAGACTATAATCCAGTCACTCGAGGATTTATAATGCTTGAATTCGATGCTAAAGTGGAGTATGGGGCAGCCTCCATCTTGCCACGATGACAAGTCCAAAATAGCCGAAGTTGTATTCGCTCGGATAAAATTCTGTTTTTGTGGCGCAAATGGCTTATTGCCTGTAAACACAGAAGACACAGTGAATATGCTTTCCCATCCTTATGATACTCCTTAGATATTACCTTTGGTTTGTGCTGATGCTATGGCGCTGGTCGCACTTGTGCCGATTTTATTGAAGGTGTTCATTGTCAGCTGATATTTGGTGCCACATTGCAGATTTTCGAGCATATAGGAAGTGATGCGTCTATCGATTTGGATCTCGTCCCATTCAGCGGATTCTCGGCGATAGGTTAAAGTAAACCCTCGGATGGGTGCACGGCCAATATCGTCAACTCTCCATTGAATGGACACCGAATTCTTGTGAACTGAATTCACAGAAACTATTGGAGCCGAGGGTGGAACTAAAACAAAGAAGCTCAATTATATAAATTAAGTCGAAAAGATTTAATGTCAAGTTCCTACCTTGAACATAGAGCTGATAAACAATATGATCGGAGCCCGCTGAATTTTTGACAACGCATGAATAATTGCCCTCGTGGGATCGTTGGATATTACGTAGACTTAGGGTGTTATTTTTGCTAACTTCCAGCTGATACTGCTGCTTGGAGCGTGTGTTTAGGATCTTCCATTCGGTATTCGCTTTGGGATTCCCAACGTAGAGACATGGCAACTTGATGTCCGATCTCCAAGTGACGGACAGCGTCTGACTGAAGGATACAATGGCAGCGGGTATCGAAGTGCTGGGCACTAGTTTGATTACCGGGGTACTTGGGCCCTGGCCAACCCTTGTGGATGCCGTTACCCAAGCCTCGTATGTCTCCCGAAAATTAAGATCTCTTGCCTCGAAATGTCGATTGTGTGCCGGCAGCATCTCCTTCATTATTTTCAATTCCTGTCCCTTTTCCAGGACACGTATATAAACATTGTATTTAGTAATTAAACCATTGGGTCTTCGTGGTGATAACCAACTAATAACCACTGAGGATTCGGTGTTCACAGCAGACTTGACCAGCTCGGGTGCATCGGGCACTGCCTCCTCCGTTATGCAGGAGACAGCCGGACTTGTGACACCCTCACCGGCTCGAGTGAATGCCAGGACCTGAACACTATAGTTGGTGAACGGTTGCAAGCCGTGCAGCACTGTGCTAAGTGCGGATGTAATCTTCGTTTCCCTCACGCTATATTCACTCTCTAGGAAACCGGGCTCGTAGAGCAGCTTGTAGCCCTGGATGATGCCATGACTCAATTCCTTCGGCGGCGATTGCCACGATATTTGTATATTTTGCGCGGTGAGCGCAATGCATGACACCGATCGGGGCGATGCAGATGGAGCGTCCTCCAAGGTGTGACCCAGGGCCACATCGCTTGGCGGCCCATCGCCTTTGATATTGAATGCCGACACGGTGATCCCATATTGTGTGTACTTCTCCAGTCCAGTCAAACGAAAATCATTTATGCCCTCGCTAATTAGGCTGCCAACCTTCGTGTGATTCTTACCACTATCTGGAGTACCTTGCCTCTGATACGAGATTGTGTAGCCCAACAGTTCGCCATTCCAGGAATCTCGCACCGGTGCTCGCCACGTTATCAGCAACTATTTGTGTGGATAGTTGCAAAAGGATAAAGCAAATTAATTAAATTATTAGCACATAATTATCTTATAAATATATCTTAACACAGATGAATATTATTTAGCAGAAATTCTACCTCTGCTATACTCAGAAAACAAATAAGAGTGCGATTTCTTTCAATTTGTTAGCATCGCTTACCTGCTGTGGTCCAAGTGGCTCGGCAGTAACGTCTTGAGGCGGAGCAGATGGAACCTCCGAGTCTGTTTGCACGAATAGAACATCGCTCGGGGCACTGGTGCCCAAATGATTCTCGGCAAATAGTCGTATATGATAAACCTGTGCAGGCCGAAGGGAACCCAGCTGAGCCGTAGTTCTGTCGCCAGGCAGAAGTTTCTGATTGTTATGCTCGTGCCAAACATCTAAAAAAAAGTATTTTAAAGTTAGCAATAAATATATTTTATTTTTGGTATCACGTACCTCCAGCTTTCTTATATTGTAGAATATAATTCGATATTGGTTGGGCATCTCGATTATTGCCACCGCCTCCGCCTAAGATGATCGAGTCCTGATCGTTCGGGGACCAGGCCAACGTTACCGAACGACTGCCCAGATCTCTCACGTGCAAATTAACTGGGAAATTGGGTGGCTCCTGGACTTGGACAATAATCACACTCCTATCCCGTCCGTATGCATTGTTGGCTATGCAAGTGTATTCGCCGCGATCCGTGAGAACCGTTTGCAGTATAGTCAGCTCAGAAGAGACGCCACGAGCCAGTGGCGAGTTCTTGATATGGTATCGTATATCATAAGATGGATCAATGCGACTTGCCTTCGAGCGCCAGGATATGTCCAAGGGCTGATCTCCGTTCGCCTCGCAGCGCAATGTGATGCGTTCGCCACGACGAATTGATAACTGCTTCTTCGCAACGGTAACTGAGGGACCAACTAAAAACCACAAGGACACCAATTCAAATTGAAATTGTAAGTTATCCTGAAGCATTCCTGCTTACCATGCACAGTCAATTTAATCAGTGTGCTCAAGCCGGCGCCAATGCCATTGCTCGCCTGGCACAGATAGCTCCCCTCGTGCTCTCGAGATACCTTCGATATGATGAGGGAGCCATTGGAATTGGCCACAATTGCGGAATGTGAGTTTCCATTGCCAATATCATAGCTGAGATCCCGATAATCACCGGAGTCACCTTTACATACATTTTATTTTTATTTTTTAGTATTTCTAATCTAAAGATCGCTTTTATACCTATAGACTGTTTCCATTGTATGGTGGGTATGGGAAATCCATCGGCCTTACATGATATCATAACTGGATTTCCTAGGATTGCGTCTTGATCAGTGGGCTTTAATATCCATCGGGGTGGTACTAATTTTTAAATTTAATTAATTACTTAGAATTTATTTAGATTGACAGTTTAGCATGCAAAATGGCCATTACTTATTACGACTTCATGCTAGTATTACACATAATATATATACATATATAATATCAAAAATATTTTATCTATATTTATTTACAAATATATAAAATTAAGTTTTAATAATGGGCCGGCTCAAGCTTTTGTCCGATATGTAAATATCCAGTTTAAAGCTGCATTGGAAATGTGAAGGAAGAGGGGAACGTTTGCTCCCTTTTAGACAGATTGTACTCCCAATCTGCTAGGTTTGATAAAGACTAAAGATAAATCAGATTTTGAACCGTTGCATCCTTGGTTGCAAATACTTTGTACAAGTATTTAAAAAAAAACATTACTATATAAAAAAAAACACATATATGAGGATCAAATGAAAACTATCCACTTGACAATTACTAAAAAAAGTTAAATAAATACAATCAATAACTAAAGATTTAAGTTCTCGCACGTCAATAAAAAGTTCTCCTAAAATAATACAAATAAAAAAGACATACAAAAAGTGTTCAAATTATGTTCGATGTTAGCGCAAGATTAAATAGATCTGCTATTATATTGATATTGATATTGATTTGACTTCATCTGAACTACTAACGAAGAAACAAATCAACTTGCAGCACCTTTAAAAATATTTTAAATGTTCATCTGCACAGATATGTACAAATTTGAAGCATCTTCCAAAAAGCTCTGTAAAAAATGCAATTATACATGCGACTTATAATTATGTGGGTGGTTTCAAGTAAACTTTTGGTTCACAGGTATACGAGCAAGTGAGTGCAGAAGTGCCGAGTGCATTGTGCTCAGTGCATCAGTCTCCTATATTTTGGAATACCGGTTTGGAAAACGCGTTAAAGGTCGAGTTTGGCTAAACTTGCTGGAAAGCTGCGAACAAAAATCTCAAAGTGATTTTTTGAGGCCCTTGCAGAGGGTATTTGAATTTTGCAACAAATTCAAGGATCAACACCTGGTTTCTATATCTTTTATATGAAAAATCTGTCACGTTACTGAAATTTATTTTTTTAAATAAAATCTAGCTGTCGGTGGGTTAACGCCGGTCTCGAAAGACATGTCTAAGATAACGTCTGACTTTTTATTTGTATTGCAGTTTCAAACACTAGAAATTGTAGATTCCTTCCTTAAATCCATTTTTGATTCAATTTTCAAAATTTTTTAACCAAAAGCCGCATAAGTAAACTTTTACAGATGTTTCCATCCATCGACTATTGCAAATGCATTTGTTGTTAATCTGTAAATATTCTTAATAAATAATTCATATGATTTTGTCAAATACGATTTTGAATCAAAATGTATGTAAAGACAATACATATATATCCTGAGAGACCTGAAAGTACTACTTAGAAATAAAGATGGGTCTATGGATGACCAAATCCGAATCGTAATAGTAGCTGGGTAAGTGAAGTGAATTGAATCCTCCTGGTGCAGTTTCTACGATATTTACGGTGAAATTTGTTTTGTTCTTGTGCAAATTATTTTACATTTCAATATACTAGAATTAGAGCTCGTTTGTTTTTGTTTTTATTTGTAAGTGTTTTAGAAAACAATAGTTACACTTGATTTACCCGAAACCGAAAGAACAGCTGTGTAATCAACAGTACCAGCATTGTTGGCCACACTACAAGTGTAGTTACCATTGTGCCCCGAGGAGACGTTGTGTATGGACAATATGCTGGAGAATGGGGTATATTGATTGATTGTCAACGACGGATCCGGTGGTATAAACTCTTCGTTCGGTCTTGTCGTCAATGGTTTGATGACACCGGCTGTGCTTGTCGTACTTAGAATCGGTATTTTATTTCTCTGCCAAGTTATATTGAAAGGTTGATCTCCTTGGCTACTGGAACACATTATCTGTGTCCGCATACCTTCAGTTATTTCATCTTCAAAAGCAAAAGGAGAGATGCGCGGAGGAACTAAACAATTGAAATCCAAGAAAAATAAATCAAAATGAATGCAAATGATTTCAGATTCATAAATCAGTTTATCAAGAACCTAGGAATACACCTCAAAAGCCAGTCACATACTTATCTCTATCACTGTACTCAGTGGACACAAATAAATATGTTTGATTTCAATTCAATCATTCGAAAACTAAAGTACAATTGCTGGAAAATGAGTTTTTAATAAATACAAATGTAAATATCCTTACAAACCAAATTTTACATGCAGTCATAAAACTGTATATTTAAAATATTAATGAATATTATTTATGATCCCATAAACATTTTAAAGAAAAAATACAATTTTGCAAATCAGCACATTTTAGATTAATATTATTATTAAATGTTATTGAATTGAAGTTATTGAAAATGTGGTAAATTAAAAATAATTTAGTTTAATATTTTAAATATTATAAACGAAACTAAGGAGGTGTTGTTTCCTGTAGTTTAGAATGTAGTATTTTTAATGTAAGTAGCTTATTTATAATTAAAAGTTATTTTTTATTAAGTAGAAACTAGATCATGCATAAATAGTTTAACAGCCACTTATAAAAATGTGCACATACATAACAAAAAATGGTGTGAAAAGATTCAAACGGATTAAAAGACATAAAAAATGGAAAATGAATCTGCTTAAGCAGAAGACACATAAATCAATCATCAATAAAATGCACGACGAATTAGAAATTGTGATCAACTTAAGATTGGGTGTACATATATCGAATACGGGGAAATCTAAATATTGAATAACCATTTCAATTATGCAACTATTTTGCACTTTAACAAAAACCAGAAGGAAAAAGGAACGAAAAAACTAAATAAGAAAATAAAGCTTTCACAAGTACCATTAACTTTGAGCTGTGCAGAGTGCGTTACAGTGGCGGCATCGTTTTGGACGCGACACGTGTAGGTGCCACTTTGGTCCCTCGTCACACTTGTGATGCTGAGGGCGCTTGTAAAATCATCATTTTGGCGAATTGTCACTTGGCCGCTACTTTCACCACCACTACGACCATTGTCATTCGGTGCAATGTGTTCGATCGCTGATGCCGACGGTGACATACTAGATGGATACTGCGACAATCCGGAGCCGGAGCCGGAGCTGATGCCGGAGCCAGTGCCGGAACCCAATACAGCAACGCCACCGGTACCCTTAAGCCCACCGCTGACACTGTCGGCCACACTACTGCCCGCCGCCGTTGGCAGCGCCTTCCCATCCTTCAGCCAAGTGAATGAAAGCGGCAGGTCCCCGGTGCCAATAACGCACTGAATGCTGGTGCGGTCACCGACGTTCAGATCGCGTGCGAATGAGAATGGTGTAATCTTGGGTGGAACTGCATGGATTATCATTTTCATTTGAGTATTGAGTGTATATATGGAAGAAAGAATAAACGTTTCCATTTTCGTTGATGCACTTGATTAGGCTTTCTTTTGAATTTTACACATTTTATATTTTGAACAAAATATTACAACTATTATTAAGATGTGGACTCATTTGAAATAATGTCTTTCATAGCTGCCACGAAATTCGATTCGAATAGTTTGTGAATTAAAAAAAATATATGTTAAATAGTTGTCAACTAACAACTATAGATATTATTATTTTATAAGGTCAATGCCAATGAACATGTTCACTTAATGACTGAAAAGAACTCTTAACTTCATCACTGTTATTAAATAACCCAGATATGGCAATAGTATATTGACTGACCAGAAAATCAAATCAAAACTATACAAATAATAGAGAGAAGGGATTTGCTCAATACGAGTATATTTTATTCCTTAATTCACACCTGCGGTAAGGTAGACGGCATTAAAAATGTATGAGAATGAGTCAAATATGCTTCGCATAATTGGTGCTATAAAGTAGTCTTTTTGTGGATGTACTATAGGTGTAATAATACTAGTTCTGGGCTAGAGAAATGTGCCTGAACGCAAAGGGTCACTTCATATTAAATATGTATAGAGGTGGTTTAGATATGTTCTATTAGAGGAGCAGAGCAAATGATATACCATCAAAAAGACTACCAAATAAAACACCTGCGAAGTATGATTAACTGGCTCCAACTCAAAACGCCAAATTGAGGCTTTTTAGCCCATAGGTCATAGGTCATAGGTTACTGGCAGTCAACGAGATTTCGAGCAGTTACAACTCACAACTGTGGCGATAGAAACCCTGAAAAAAGTACCGCGCATGCCAAAGCAAGTGCAAGTGCAGTTGTTGTTTAGGATTACCAAATGCAAATGCAAATGCAAATATTAATATTATTTATGTTATCATATTTAGGTGCAGTGAAAAAGTGCGTGAAACGGTGCATATTATACAGAATATTAAAAATCGATATGAGTACAAAACTATTATTATTATTATTATATTAAGAGTGTGCGTATATTAAGAGGTTGCTTCCAAAAAACATACCACAATTAATATTGACATGAATTATTTGGTTTATAGAAAAACGTTCATTCAGTATAAAAATCATCAGAGTCTTTCAATGCTGTACTTACATACCTATTTAATCAATAAAATTACTTAAACTTACATACTACATTTTAAGTTTAAGTTTAATTGTTCGCTATTTAGGCAGCAATTTGCTTATTTCTTTAGCTTAGTTTAAGCTAACTTGCGCACATTCTGTTTTCAGCAGATCCTTTGCGAATATGTCCTTATATAGTTTGGTAGAATTTGTACAAATAACTATAATTATTCAGCTTAAATTACCCAGAAGGGAGAGTGGTGCGTGCATTCAAATGCAAAACTTATCTATGCTCGTGCAGCTTATCTAATTGGTAAACTGATTGCCCCAAATGCAAGATGGGTTAAGATGAATGTACATAAATTCATGCATTTGTGAGAACATTGTTGGAAATTGGTCGAATGCTGTTAAGTTTTCTCATAACCAACTTATAAGTGCTTAGAAATACCATAAAATAAATTATATTGTTAAACCACTTAAATTACTTTGTTAGTTTTTAACTTAAAAGTAGATAACTCCTTAAGGGCTTAATGTGTTTGTTGCTAAAGTAAATACCTATTTAATTATAATATATATTAAAGTTTAAATGTTGCAAGTTTCATCCCTTCTTTCAGGATATTGAGTACACATTCATTATTTACATAAATTTGACATAATGTGTATTTCTCAAGAAACTTTCATAAATTTATAAAAATATAATTACCATAAAATTAATTATAGAGTTAATTCATTTAAATTATTTTATTAGCTTTTTTACTTAAATATAGAAAACTGCTGAAATACGTATTATAATTGTTATTGAAGTAAATACTTAACTATTTTATAAGCTATAATTTAAATGTTGCAAGTTTTATATTGTTTACACCCATTTGACAAAATGTGTATTTCTTTAGACAATTTCATAAATTAATAAAAAAAAAATATATAATTGTGTGTAAATTAAAATAAATGGGTTTAACTCTTAGTTCAAGACACATTTCGATACATACCCAATACTTTGACTTCTACAGACCGCTGCGAGGTGTAGTTGTGTTTGTTTCTTGCAACACAGGTGTATGTGCCCTGATCGGCGGCACGTTGCACGTTTTCAATCACAAGCGTTCCATTTTGGACACGCTGTCACATGTTGATTGGCAATCTGATCCCATCTGCAATGAATAGAAACCGTCAGCGATGCTTTTATGGCTGTTATGATAATAAATCATACCTTTCTCAATATAAACACTTTCAATTGGATATCCGGCAATGGGGCACTTTAAAGAAAACACTTTGCCAGCGACAGCAGATATCTTTGGCATATGTCGTATGTAGGGCATGCCTTAAATAAATTATCGCATTATTATAATTCATCTATAATTTGTGATCAATATTTTATATAAATAGACTTATGGAGTTAACGAACTACAAACGGGCAGCTCTCAATTAGTGAATAATATTATTAATATTATTATATTAATATTAATATCTTTCTTATTCATACCATAAATATTTAATCGAGCAGAATTGGCCACTTCTCCAGCACGGGAAATCGCTTTACATTCGTAGTCGCCTCCGTCCTCTGATTTGACTGCTGATATGTTAACGTGGCTTATAACATCACCAAATGTGGTAACGTATTGGCCAATCATAAGACGGTCATTCTGGGAGGCAAGTTTTATCAATATTATTCGTATTTCATACATAAACCACATTTAAAATACTTACATTAGGTAGAGGAAACCCATCCAGGAGCCAAACAATTTTGGGTGTTGGGTTACCACTGGCGCTACACTTGAGTGAAACTGAAGGTCCTGGCTGCATTGTTTGCTCAATGAACTTGTAAAGCAGTTGAGGTGCCACCTCTGTAAGTAAACAACAATTAGGGAAAATAAAAGAATTGATTTAAATTTCAATTTAATTCTGAATTCTATTGCTACGCACCTCCCAATCTTAGCTCGGCTGAACTCTGACTGGACTCTACATCATTTTTGATCACACACTGATACATTCCCTTATCCTCCTTGATGATGGATGTAATACGCATATGTTCCTTGGACAAGAGACGCACACGTGCTCCAGATCGCAGTGGTTTGCCATCCTTGAACCATAATATTTGTTGTTTCGGAAATCCAGATGTGCTGCAAATCTATGAAACTCCATTAGGTGATTTTCTGATTTTGGTCCAATTAAGTTGGTTTAAATAGGTCACTTTACTCACTAAATCGGCAGTATGACCCAGATTCACAGTCTGTATTCTCGGCTGCACGCTTGCGGTTAAGGGCGATGAAACTGCCAAATCCACCTCCAGCGTTTCGCTGCCCTCCGAATTGGTAACGGTGCAATAAAATATACCGTTATCCGCTTTTGCAACCGCCGATATGATAAGAGTGCCATCTTTAATCTTGGCCCGTCCAGTCGCAAGCATATGTTGAATGGACTCCTCGATGTTTGATCGTGTCGTACGCCATCTGTAAAAAATATAATAACAAAATTTGTATAACCTTAAGAGGAATGCTTGAAAATTAACAATCTGCTTGTCAGACCTGTCGCAAAAGTTGTACAATTTAATGAATGTCTGTTCGTGAAGTTTTTCAGTTTCAATTTGCAAAAAAAAATGCATTCGAGTTTTTGTGCGGACAAGTTTGGCACAGAAGTCAGGGTCTGTTTGTTAGCCACTGCATGTACATACATATACATATACAAGTGTGTATAAAAATACGAATTTATGCATACATACATACATATATGCATGTATGTTTGTATGTGTGCAATATATCATAGAGCAATATGCATAAAAGTAAATGAAATAAATGAAAAAAAAATGCTTGCCTCTCATGCTAGAATTCACTTGTATGTACATTAGATACATACATGCATAGATGCATACATATATTGTACATACGTAGATTTGGTCATGAACGTCAAGTGTGGACCCGCAATCTAGCAGAGTTCCAGACAGACAGATATACATACATGGGTACATACATGCACGTATACCTAAATGAATGTCCTTTCATCCATATCCCCCTCTCAAATGGTGGCAAACCCAATGCATATATACATATACCAGTATGGATGCATGTACCGAACTTAAATGTGTGTGTGTGTTTGTGTGTTGGTACATGTATGCAATCACACACCACAAAGTCACAAGCCAAAGGAAAACATCATGCAGAAAAACTCAAGAGGAGAACATTGCAAATAAAACAAAGCAAACCCTAACATCGTTGACGACTCGTCGGCTAAACGCTTGGATATGTGTATGTATGCATGAGTACATGCATGTATGTGTGCATATACAGTGGCTCGCAGCATTAATGAAACATTGCATGCCATGTGTGATTAAAAACTTAAAGCTGCTGTGCAAGCTAAAAAATAATATCCCCTCTGAGATAGACATAAATAATTTTATTTGAATATGAGCTCGATCGCATATCGAATATATTATTATTATATTCATAATAATAATTATTATTATCAAACATGTTGCTTTAACTACTTAACTGTTCTGCTATTCTTCATTTCCTATATTTTGTGTGTGTGTTTGCGTCCCATATTTTTGCATACGCTCTGCAGCACCTTGATGTCCTGCCTGTGGATTGGTTCATTTTTAGCTGTGAGCTACTGTATGCATGCCGGATTGGGTACAGCAAAGGCAAAGACACATACATATGCATGTACCCACATATGCACAAAAATACTGTACATGTATGCACCAGATACAGAGGCGAACTCCACATAATTTAAGTGAAGTTGTCAGAGCGTCAGGCTTACCCTATCCAACTCGGGGACTCGGAGATGTTGCCTGAGCGACCCATACCAACATTGCTATATGTATGTGTATGCATATATATGTATGTATACATGTGCATTTGTGAAGATGGAAGAAGTATTGAAACAAATTTAGTTGATATGCTCGAGTGCATTGACATGCCAGAATTTAATCATTTGCTTCTCTCTTAAAGATGGACGATTTATTTTTACACATGTTGCAAATTATTTTATTACTAATGCAAAACATGCATACATATGTACACATCCTTAAGAAATTGCATAGTGCAAACTAAGACTTTCAGAGTATGTACGCAATTAATACGAAAAGGTGCTGAAAGGTGGAATATATTTCTATGAAAAATAAAATATTAATTCTACAAACTAACTAAAAATGTCCACAAATTAATATATTTTTGTGTAAAGGGAATATTTGACTTACTTGTAAGTCGGTTTTGGATTTGCATAAGCAACACATGCCAATACCAAAGGATCTCCAACTCTGGCCATTACCGAAACTGTCTTTTCATTCATAATTGGTGGCACAAGCTCTCGCATTTCTAAAGATTATGAACGAGTTTCAGTTTAGTTAGCTTACTAATTAGTCAGAGTTAGTAGTGACAGAAACTTACCTGTTAGTTGAATTTTACCCGCATTACTGCTGACTATTGAGTCCTGTGTTAATTTGTGATGTGTGCGGCAACGGTATATTTTTTGAGAATCATTTCTAGTGATGTTGTATAGTAAAAGTTCCCCCGTCGGCAACATATGATTTTTACCATCTATTAAAGAGTGAAATGTATTGCAATTAATTAAACACGTATTTAATACAATTGCTTCTCTGTATGATACACTTACCGCCCTCCAATGATGGATATATGTTGAAGTTGGGCTCTTGTAGCCAGGAGGTGACTGTGACATACTCCTTCACAAACGATGGAATATTGCATTTAATCAGAACGTTGCTGCCAATGAATCCACCAGGATTTTGCACCTCCGGTTCATAATGCTGATAGACCACTGAAAAAGGAAGAATTCGTACGGTTTTATGGTCCTAAATTGATACTAAACAATGTTGCTTTTGAATTCATTTACCTGCTTTAACAACCACATCTCTCGATATAATCGTTCCCACGATGTTAGATGCTACACATCGATAGACCGACCAATGCACATCCTGTCGAAATTCTTCAGCGGAAAATGGTGGAAAATGTAACGAGCCATTGGCCAGAATATGTCGAACCTGAAATGAAAGGATCTCTTTTTGTCATACAAACTGCAATATTGATAAAAGAAAACTTTACAACGTTTTTTTAAGTTTCTATAAACACACCTTGGATATGGATGTGATTGGATTATTTTCCTTATCTAGCCACTGAACATTCGGTACAGGATTTCCATGAGCAATGCAATTGGCGGTGTTTCCAGCCGTATTCATAAATTCAATTCTACTAGGTGGCTCGAGGGAGAAACTGGGTCCTTGCGTGTCAAAATAATTTGAAATCTCTGCAAAAGAAAACACAAAATATTTATATATATATACATATTTGTATACCCTGCAAAATATAATTATATTTTTGATTTCAATTATTTGTTTTTTTTTTTTAACACCCCCTAAAAAACACTTCCGTTAATTGATGCAAGCAAATGGTGTTTCCAAGTCGAGCACACGGACTTTTACAATTACAAAAAAAAAAAAACAAAAACGAACAACAAACACGCCAATGTTGTTTACATCCCATTTCAAAAGGCTTTCACACACTCCACCGCTAAAGCAGAATGCGACCATCCCTTACGGAGGGAACGAAGTTGTGATGAATACTTTTTTAAAGAAGCACACAGCTTTCATACATTTTGAGATTACATTGCGATAAGGTCTGTGTGTATATAATTGCAATGTAGATTAAACGATATACTAATTGGTGCGATTGCATCTGTATATTAAAGTGCTTGAGTTAATTTTGCTACATAAACGGCTTATCTATGTAGTGAAGGGCTTATACTCTGTTGGCAAGTGTAAATAGAGAATATATTGGTGCATTTTATGTTATCTTATCACTGCCTGTTGGTCAAAACTGAATCGATTTTCAAAAGCAATAAATGTTTAATCATGACTTGGCATTTAGATTAGTAACCGTGTTTCAACGGTTATTCATAAATAAAAAAACACAAGCTTTCCTAACTTCACTGAAACTGAAATGGTTTTAAAGAGCAATAAATTTCTACTCATGATTTTAATACTGTATTTAAATCGTGTCTCTATGGTTGTCCCAATAAAATACCACTTGGAGACTTGACAAATCTTGACTAGAAGCTTTTTACTGTAAGGCTCAACAGCATTTGAATAATATCTAAAATATTGTGCGAAAATTTGCTTACCTGTCGTAGTGGCTGAAACACATAATGTCAACATAACAATGAAAGAATATGATGATTTCCACTTTGCTTCCCACATCCGAGTCATTTTGTAATCCTCTTCTAATGCAATATTTATTTCAAATATCGTGAAAGCTGGCGTTATTTCTCTGCAATGTGCAAATTCAAATTGTTTAGACATAAAACAGGCCATTACTTGATTATGGTCGAGAGTCGAGAGATATGCCAACTGTGCAATACTCTTGTTCTGACAAAAAGTTGCTAAATAGCTGAAAATTTGCGCATAAAAGTAAAAGAAAAAAACTTTGAAGACACAGCCAGGATAATGCGGGCGCTTTGAAAAAAGCAAAGCGTGTGTGGAGGGAAATGTGGGGCAAGGAAGTAGACCAGGAACACCTACATAGCCAAATATTAGTAATGAAAAAACTGCAGGTTGAAGGGGCAGAGCACAAAGGTCAAAGAAGAGGATGCTTCATGATAAGAAATTGGTGCCACAAATTAATTGAAGGCTGAGAGTTCCATCATCTGGAAATTCGTTTTTTTAGTGATGGCGAAAAGGAATCCAAAATAAGAAAAGGCCTCAAAGAGCACACTTTCGATCAAGTAATGACCTAAGTGATTAATATTTTTATTAATCATAATCATAATATTCATCAACATGATAAACTCATTTGGTACAATTGTACCAAAAATGGTACTCTTTTTACATGCTCAGATCAAGCTTTCAAAATGGTACATTTATAAAGAAAAAAAACGTTTGTTTTTAATGTAATCAACGCTGAAAAACAGCGCAACCAATGTATATGCAAAAGATACACAGTAAAAAGTCACCATATACATATTTTCAATACGTATGTAAATCTTTTTTTCAAATTGTTTGCTTTGTTTGTTTGCATTTAAATTATGCATAGAAACGGTTTCACACGATGTTTGTTTATAATGAATATTTTTTTTAATGAATGACACCAATTCATTTTTTCAAGTGACAAAATTCGCTCAAAAATATCATAAAAATCTCTTCATCGCTCTCTGCCAAATATAATTAAGAGAGCCGCATTTAAGCCGTTATAATTATTAGTTATGCATCGCATGTGACTGTTTGATTATCAAATTCATAGTTCTTATCACAAGTGTACACAAAGGCATTCACAGCGTATAATTTCTTTTATTTACTCAGCCTAATAATTTCCGTTTTGTGCGGCATTCGTCGTTACATAAACTTAATTAAAATAAAGGTAAAGCTGCCGGTATTTTTTTAATTTATTTTTTCTGTTTTGTAATGCGCTATCAGGCCAAATAATATTTGCAGGCGATATTAAAGCACAAGCAGACGCACTCGCATAACGCTTCCCTGTAGTGACTACAGTGAAACAAGCACCGAAAATGTATTCGTCGTATGCACATTGAGCACTGTATCCTGACACATACATCTATCTATGCTATCTACATATGCAAGGCAGATGTATATGGCTGCTGGGAGGCTTTTCTATCTACAGTAAACATTAAATTGGTTTTTTTTAAATCTCATATTGTTTGTCTACACGGCGCGATATGAACGTATGACGATGGCCGTATGTGCGATGAACGACTGTCTCCTCAAGAGCATTTGCGATGACTGAGATATTCGAGCGCAGCTTTTGAACTCGAATCCCCGGAGCGGATGCTTATGGTACATGGGTACATGGTACATGCTCCTGGTGCGCGTGTCCTCTGCGCAGAATCTGTTTTTATCTATTGTGCTTTACTTTAACAATATAATATTAAAAGCTTTTTTAATCAACTATGCCAAGCTGCAAACTGAACTCGGGCTCTGATAAGAAACCATCTGTTTTAGTAGTAAATAATAAGCATGCTCACTTCGACACACATACTTAAGCACCCACGAATATTACGTTTCAAAACAAACGTACACAGAGAACAAAGCTGTCAAAGAGGCATGCCAATAATTTGAAATTATGCATTTGACTATTTCCAATTAATAGAATTCAAATATTATTTTTTGTTTGGCGACGTCTTCCAGGTTAAATGAAAAACATATTTAAATTATAATTAATATTTGTTTGTCATAAGATACCTTGAATAGCGGCGTCCAATTGCTCATATATTGATTTATGTAGGAATTTAAATTATTTCTTTCAAATATAAATTATTAAAATTCAATTTGCGACAGATTGTGGCTATGGTATTTATTATATGCTTATAGTGGGCCGATCCGTCCCGCTCCAATGCAAAAGAAAAACGACAGATTTTTATTTGATCATTGGCTAAGCATATTTATAATTTATTGTAGCTAAAATAAAAACATGAAATTTACAACGCCAGAAAATCTCAACATTCTAATGGGAATTAACACTTTCTTGGATTGAGCCAAAAACATTCTGTTTAAGACCCATACATTTTATTCAAACTAGAAGCAAGTTCATGGACATTCTTAAAAATAAACACTGACATGCATTATTGAGCCAAAAATGCTGATGGACAAATGCAGGCCTCACAACTCGGTGCCACCGATGCTTCAGCCTAAGTAAAAATAGATATGTACTCTCGATGCATAAGTTCTAGAAATCTTTAAGAAAATAATAACAATAGAATGGATTAAGTTAATAAACAAATAGTGACATATTAATGTATTTACCACAGGGAATTAAATTATTCTTCAATTGCTCTTGCGTTTGCTGGTTGACATTCCAACAAACTAAAAGTATATAGTATAATATTAGATAAGCTTAAGGGGAATCTTAATAGGTTTTTACCTGAATTATGAATTTCATAATTTAGTACGTTTATTTGAATTCTCCCTTGGACCGCCAGATGATCTCTTTCGTACGAAATTCCGTGACTTTTCCCTGAAATTAAATTTAGAACTATATTTAAAGAAATACTGAGAAACAATTTGATAAATTAGGCTTATAAAAATGCAAATAAAATATTGCGAAAGTATTTATAAAAAGGATGAAAACATCATTTACTTCATATACACATTTTTAGAACATGTTAAAGTTTGCTGGTAATTTAGACAGATGGTTATAATGGGAATTATTGCAATTAATAGATAAGATGCTTACCCCTGCAAATTGACATCTATTGGCAGTTGAGCATTGCTTCCATCATGCGTATTTTGTTTAGCCGTTGTATTTTGCACTGTGTTTGTTTGCTTTGCTTTATGGCCTAATTCTGGCATGGTATTCTTACCCAGAATCTGGGGCGTAGCCATTAACTTGCTGGCCGCTGCAAACTCAGATCCCGTTGATTTCTTAGCCATTTCCGCTTTAGCTGCAGATTTAAAATAATTGACACGAATTCTCTTGTAGTTTTCACTTGCAATAAATAAATTGATTTCACTTTACCTGATGCGTTTTTTGTGCCTGAGTTCATGTTAAACATTTTTGGATTCTGCCTGTTTTCAGTGCCTAAAGTTAAAGAAATGTTTTTTTGCGTATCAGGTTTGGTTTTTTCGGTTGTGTTTAGGGCAGTTAGCGAAATACTTGGAGACATTTCATTAAGCTGCTTCGTAATACTTATTGTACCCGGAGGGCTAGTTGTCGGTATAATTTGCATTTCAGAATTGCTTTTCAGAAAATCCTTGCCACTTGGATATACCGAGCCGAAATTTATATTCGCAGCCTTCGCATTTTTCGGAATCTCATTGACGGGCAAGGCTGGCAGTTTTTTTAAGGACATCGGAACTGGTGTCGGTGTCGTGAGATCTACAGATCCAGCGGGTTGTGTTTGATGTCCTTTCTTTAGGGGTATTGGGTTTTTGGCAAATGTGCTAGCATTAACAGGGATATTAACTTGCGTCGGCATCGTCAGATCAACTGAGCTGACAATCTTTTGTGAATTATTTGAATCGCTGGATGATTTCGATTTTGGTGTTGTTTTATCTTTCGCGTTCAAACTCTCAACTGCATCAAGTACCGTTTCTGGGAAAAGGGTGCTGGGAAAAGTATTAAGACCTGCATTCAAATTGGCATGTAAGCTTTCGGCTTGACCAGGATAATTCTGGGCAGAATAATTTAAAAGACTTGCCAAGGGGTTTTCAAGCATTTGCTTGTAAGGGGCTAAATTCGAGAGAACACTGTTTGCGTTCGAATTTGCGGCGGTATTTTCGAGTGCTGATAATTCCGCCGAAAGTGGGTGGTGAAGCTGTGGATGCGTCATTGAGCTAGTCCGATTCTTTTGAGTATCATATATGCCAAAGTCCCTCGCCTGTGATTTCTGATTTGAAATGCCTGGCAGATTGGGCATCAGTGATGGATTCGATTGAAGGCGATTGAGATTTTGGGCATTTAGAACGCCAAAGGGCGATGAAGCAAAGCTATTATCAGTTAAGCAAGAGTTCATATCGGGATAACGCATAGCCGTATACTTTTGATACATATTCAAAGTGTCCATATAGGTTTGATTTAATCCGTAATTGTATTGTGGCACGAGCGTCGCAGATTGCAGACTGTAGTTCAAAAGAGTTTGCATCTGAAACAAACAAAACATGTCGGATTGAATAAACTGAACTTTGTTCTTATCTAATTAGCACTTACGTCGAGACTTGGAACTGATCCCAAATATGAATTTATCTTAGAGGTTAGCATCGAGTTTTGCATCCTGAAAATAACAGTCTTTTTTATATATTGCTGTAGATTATAGTGTTTGAATAAACTTACTTCTCGGCACTTAATCCTTCTTGTTGGGCTAATAAATATAAGAAATATAAATATAAATTTGTATATTTTTTGAAAGTATTTTATTTTCTACTTACCCAAATTCATTTGCAATTCCCTTTCATAAGTGTCCCAAGCATCCGTTTTTTCTTGCTCGCTCAACTCTTGTTCCACTTTATTTTCCAATAGACTGTCATGTTCATGGTATTTATAAACCAACTCCGATTGCCTCAATAGATGCGCTAATATTGTGTCTTTCGGTAAAAGGGGCATTGTCCTTTCGCATTGTTTGGGATATGTTAAACTGAGTGAAAACATTACATTTAAAATGAGAGCATATACGATAATGATAATTAATCTTAAGTTACGTGTATAGTTCAGCCAATTCTGCCATATTATAATGCCGGTCAATTTGCTGTTCATCGACAACTCGAAAGCTCATCGCTTGCTTTGTGACGGATCGCGAGTAGACCTTTTCCTCCATGGTTCCCTGTACAATGAATATATTACAATATGTTTCCAAATATTAATTAAACAATTTGGAACCTACCATTGCTATTAAACGGTATATGTAACAATTTTTCTTCTGACCCAGTCGAAAAATGCGAAAGATATTTTGTTGATCGTTCGATGGATTCCACGAAGTATCCAATATTATTACACGATTAGCACCAATTAGATTTATGCCCTGTCCCCCAGCTTTGGCAGATATTAGAAAGACGCGAGCTCGCCGATTGGCTTCACTGTTAAACCTCTTTATCATTTCATGCCTGATATTTTTGGGTGTTTTACCATCCAGTCGATAATAGTCCTGCCCATTTATCCATGTATTCGACACCTTAAAGCTTGTTGGTATATCTACAGATGGTATGAAAATAATGTAATCAATAAATTTTGCAATTTGTTAAAAGATATAATTTAAGCTTACGAATTTGTTGCAATATTTCAGGATCAGATTCTGTTATCTTTTTAAAAAAGTATTCAACCACATTAAGGACAGCAACAAATGCAGAGAAGATTAAACTAAATAAATTCATAAAAATCAATAGTTATTTGAATTATTTTTATGTTTAACTAATCGTTACCATTTTTCACCCTTCTCTTCACACATACGGAGTATGGAAAACATTGTGCGTAGTTTGTTGCTGGGCATAATGGTCTCAAGATCCTTTTTTGAAAGATCTTTTCGCCACCAATCATTAGTCACAGAGATAGAACCCGTTTGACTATCATATATGTCATCAGGCTGATCATCGTCTGAATGCGGATTTCCGACTCGCTTGTTATCCCTCTTGTTTTTTTGCTAATAGTATTAATAATAATATAAAATTTTAGTTGAGTTGACGAAATGAAATGGCTTACCATATTTGCATTCTTCCACGCATCTTCCAGCACTTTGGGATGTGTCCATATCTGTTATAAGTAAGCATTTTTAACAGCATGTTCAAAAGTACCGGCGATAGATTCAATTACCTTTCTCAGGACCGTATAATCTGTGATTAGACTTTTGCCCCGGCTATCCCCACGATTGGCAATTGCTTCCAAGATATATTCATACAGAGTGTTCTAAAACAAAAATTCGTTAATTGTTGTTATTGAAATATGATTTATACATACCTGAACTGCAGTCATAGGAATGAAAAGAACATATTCAAATTTTTGGGGTAGAAATGTTTTCAATAACTCGGCTTCCTTTCTCTGAACGAATTTCGACAGCTTTTTGTGTAATACATACGATCTTTGCTTCATAACAGTGATATCCTTTTTGCTTGAATCCTTATGTTGACCATTTTTAATTGGATTCGCATATAAATTGGCAAATTCCTTTTCAGTTCCCAAGTATAAAGGTTTTATAAAGTTAACCATACTATAATCTGCAAAAGCAATAACACATTCCATTGTTAACTATTAAGCAAATTACGCTTAAAGTTTGTACTTACATTCTTTGAGATTATTTTGAATTGGAGTGCCGGTTAGAATAATTCGTTTTGGTGTAATAATTCGGGCAACAGCCATACTTATGGCAGATTTGCTATTTTTTATGATATGGCCTTCGTCGCAAACGACAAGATCAGCACCTGCAAAACAATATTGGATTATCGTTGTCTTTACTATATTTAAAACGATTTATTTTACCTGGCTGCAGTAAATAGTTATTTACTTTCTCTCGAATGCTCTCTAATTTCGCAGAGCTTAGGTTACCTCGGTTCTTATACGAGTGATAAAACACAAGAGTTCGGAAAGCTTCATATCCAACCAGCAAGCAACCAGCTCTTTTGACCGATGAGTGCGACCATTCCTCCAAAACACGTAATTTTTCTGAAATATCGCTAAGGTAACAAAGAAATGATTAGCAATGATACAACAGTCATTGATTCTTAAGATCTATGTTAAACTTACGATGAATCCGGAAAAACAAAAACTTTAATATTGGTTTTACTTTTTAGTGGCCCCAACCAGCGCTGCAGCTCATCGGCCCAATTCATAACCGTGCTCTTTGGACAGAGCACCAGGACTTTTGTTGTGTTGAGCTCCTTGTAGGAAATGACGGTGTGCAGCAGAGCTATCAACTAATAAGTGTACAAAATTATGTATTATTGATTGATTTTGTTACAAGCTTAAAGTATAGTTGACCTGCAGAGTTTTGCCGAGGCCCATGCAATGTGCCAATATGCAGCCAGAACCCGTGTTTTTCTTGGCATGATCAATTCCGCCGTAGCATGAATCATACATAAACTTGACGCCATCGATTTGATGTGGCTTCAGTTGTTTAACAATATCGTCGTCCACTTTAACAAATGTTTTCGTTTTCTCGATATAGTCCAGTATCAATTCGGATCGATTTGATGTTTTGTTTCCATTTCCGCCGATATGCTTGATGGCCTTAGAAAGTATCGAATGTTTCTTATCCAATCTTCGGATTCGCTCACTTTCTGATTTTTGAGCAGCTCTCGTCTCATTTGCCAACTGATCCATACGAAGCATGGGCTTAATAAATCGAGTTTTTTCCTCAACGGGTCCCGGCTCTGCGTCAGAGTAATCGCTTTCGGAACTAAGAACGATTTCATCATGTTGATTGCGTTTTTCTGCTTCGGCCATTAGTTTTTCCAATGATTTCTTCGATCGCTTTTTTTGAATAAAATTATCGTTCCACAATTCATCACTCACATCCAAACTATCCGATTCCTTTATTTCCGACTCAAATTTATTATCTTTGGCCTCGTTAATTCCATCATCCTTAATCGTATCCTCTGTTTCGCATTTAAAGACTTCCAGAAACTTATCAACAACATCCCTTGTATTTTCATTATCTGTTGATGATGATTTATTCGAGTGATGGTAGTCACTTTGATCCGACAGGCCAGAGTCACTATTTGATTCATTTAACAATTGCATTTTAATTTGCTCATTAAATCGGGATAGATACTGATTCTCCGTTATAACCTCGTCGTCACTCTAAAAATTGCAAATATTTGTATTACATTTTTCTAATCATAGATATTCCAAGAGAATTGTCCAATTTGTTTTATATCTTAAATGTACATACAAACTCACTTCTTTGAAACTATTATCAGTGTCCGACATTTCCAAATCCTCGTCCAATTCATTTTGAACATTTGTATTTTTCATACTTAACGTTTTCAGTTTATTTTTATCCTTGGGCAAAGTACGTCTATTAGCTTGATGACGCTTCTTCAGACCATTTAAATTGGTAAGCCTATAAAAAAAAATGTTTCATTCAATTGTATATATTAAATGATGATTTTTCATTACATACCTATCGATTTCTTTATCCGTATTATCGCCAGATGTACAAGAATTTGATCCATCATTGGCAGGTTCACAGGACATTTGTCGAAATTTCCTATTTTGTATATCTAATTTAATATATTTACTAAGATCAATACCATCGCTGTATTCCAATTCCTTATTCAGTTTGACATCATTATTTAAGCCCTGAACTCGATCCACGTTATTGTTGCTCTCATTGAACACTTCCAACTTTTGTTCACCACAACTATCACTGCTGGAATCCGAGGATGTATCTAAAAGATTCCTTTTCGCCCGATGATTTATTCGATTCCTCTTTTTGCTGGAGCCTTTCGAAGATGTTTGCACACATTTATCATTCCTGTTCACAATATTGGCAACAGTCCTTAATCTATTTATTTTATCGTTTATAAACACTTTAAATTCTTCTTCGGTTTTTGATGCCAGTGACTTGCATTCGTTATAGAAATCCTTTGCAAATTGAGTTGTGTTCGTGAGAAGCGTATTTAGAGGAACTTCATTTTCACCCATGTTCTTATAAAGGGTTTCAAAATACTCATCGTTGACCTCAACTTCCAGGGGCTCCGAGCAATTCTCCGACAGCGTTGTTCGCATTGCAGACGTCGGCGAGGCCACTTCATCCACTTCATTTCTCTCAATATTTTCAAATTGAAACATTTGGATTTTATTTATGGTGTTGTCAATGAAATTTGTGACATTTGTAGGCACCGATTCAAAGGATGCTTTGCTTGGTGCAATGTAATTCAGAAGCATATCCTTAACACTGCCCAATTTGGGTGGACTTAATACGATTTCTTGTGACGTATAATTATGATCATTTAATGCATCAGAGATTTGAGATTCATAATGCTCAGCAGATTGTTTATCATCCAGCTGCAGTTGACTCATTTCACCAATTTCTTCAGGGCATTCCTCGGCGCTGTTGAGAACTGCACCCACTTCCTCATTATAGATCAGTTCCGTTGGCGTCGCGTAAAACTTTGTCTCCGTTATCTGTTCGGGCTCAAATGTTATTTCGATTTTAATCTGCCTCCTCAAATTCATTTCCGAGTCCTTGCCACACGGCACAAGTGAGGAAAACAAATCCATTTCTGATTCCGAATCCATTATTATTACTCCAGCGAATGCAATTAGTTATTAAAGACAAGATAAATTGATTGCAACAATCAATGAAGAATACTCACATAAATAAATTACTTATATTATTGCAATAATTTAATAACATAAATATTTATTTATTCTGAAGGAATGAAAATATAGACTTGAATTAGGGTTGGTAAATTGATATAATTATATCGATAAGCTTTGGTTTTAGGAAGACCCTGTATCTAATTTATTGTACATTTAGTATTTAATTATCGATATATCATTACCTTCAAATAACAAAAATATGCATGTTTCTGAAGGAATGAAAATATGGACTCGCATTAGGGTTGGAAAATTTATATAATTATATCGATATATCGTTTGGCTTTGATTTTAAGAAGACCATTAATCAAATTCTTCAAATATCGATATATCGATCAATTGATATTGTTTTACCATCCATAGGCATAATCACAGTAAAACAAAGTGGAGAACTGGTTTATTTTCTTGAAAATATTTTACATTGAAATATTTAATTCATCAAAAATTCATTTTTTGATAAATATCTATAAACTACGAATTTACATAAACATGGTAAACAAACCAAAACCAAATAAAAAACGGTAAGTTAAGCTTTAGAAAATTATAGAAGAGGAACAACATTGGAATACAAATTGTTAAATAAAAAAGATCTTTTCAGGACAACCAAAAATGGAGATAAACCATTCGAAGAGAAAATAGAAAAAAACTTTCGAATTACGCGTTACCCACCACGACGAATTCCAAAACATGTGCTAAACCGAAGCCTTCAAATAATCAATGAAGCAGATGATGAATTTTGGTTAAACAGAAATTCGTCGTGTCAGCCACCCGTGAACACCACAGAAACCGATTTCAAAAGGTGTTCCGATTCCTACATAAAACTCAACTTAGCCCGCAAATGTTTGGTTACCCGAGATTGGAAAAGCTTGGCCAAACTGTTGACGTCCAATCTAGTCGGGGAACATATGTCTCAGAGGAGTGCATATCCCATATTCTCAGAAGTGAGTACATTCCCGACTACATCTACCATAAATAAATTCAAATTCTTGTAGTTGAAACTTGGCTGTTTTGAAAAAAATCTTCAGTCACAATTATTTATAGAAGATCTTTGATATTTTCTTTGAACCCTCTTCATTGAGTACACTTATATTTTCAACCTTAACTAACTTAAAATTTATTTTCAGTATTTCACCATCCTTTTAAGCTTAGAGGATCCAGAGCTTTTAAAGAAACTAAAGCAGACAATGTCGCCATCTATTTTGCATCCAACAACCATCACAACGGAAACGAATTCTGCAGAGCCCAAGAATGACAAATAACAAAAACATATTAGTTTGTAGCAGTTTGAGAATGAATATCAAACAAATAATAAATAAATAAATAATAATTAAATAATAATTCGCCTTTTTCCGTGGTTCTTTTCCCCCTAATTCGACTTTCCCTATTTTCGACATAAAACAAAGCTGAGACATTAATGATTTACATATATTACCTGATCCTGGACCTATACAGTCATTATTTTAATTCTATAACAATATGGCACTTCATTGTGACTGTTTTTAATTAACTTATCTAGACAAAAAATTTACATCGTTTAGCTTCCCTCGATAATGAGCTGTAGATAAAAACACTGGTGCAATTTTAGAAACTTATGTTTATTTTTAACGTTTTATATTAATATTGTTTTGAATAAAATACTTTATTAAATATTACATGTGTATTGTGTATTGTGTAAGTTTCTAAATTTGAAAGATGCTGTAAGTGATGCATTTAGAGAATTGCTATGCACAGAAATTGAATCCATGGCCATAGCGTTTAAATAAAGATCTGATATTTCTTATACCGCTTTGCTCGCCTGCTTTTTTGTGCCCATTAAAAGCGCACTAAAAGAAAAACATTTGAAATATTAAAAAAAAAACTATATTATTTATATGCATTTGCATAAAATGAGCATAATGAAAAAATGATCCAAACACTACAATTGATTAGTAAAGATCCTCTTCCATTGAAAAATCGGATGTCTCCCCAGCATAAAGCGAACTGAAATCAGATGAGGGATAAGGAAGAAGAGTTAAAAAAAAATATATGAAGCAGATTTAATTTAGATCATACTTTACGGCACGACTGGTGAAGAAGACAATGCGCTTTAGCTTCTTGTTGTAGAAGAAATAGTTAAACGACCACAAGCAACCGGGCTCGCCAAAAGGATCCGAGCTCAAGTCCGGATTATAGCTATATATATCGCATTCCGATAGATTAACCTCATCATCAACGGCTGACCACAGGGGCTGGCGCAAAACCTGATACTGATCCCCAGCTAAGGCAGATAAATTTGAATGAACCGAATTCATGACCCAGGGCAAAGAAGGCTCCTTGCTAAACTCGTGCGACTGCAAAAGACAAAAGTACAACCATTAAAATAAATGTGTCTTTTTTTATAACTATTTCCGACTTGCCTTTGCATCCGAGAAATCATAATCCGGCTCGAACGAGGCATTTAGAGTTGCAATCAAATAAAAGAGAGTTTTGCGTGAGATCGTGTCACAGAGAATGACGCCCTCATCGCCGGACTGACTGTTGTTCCGATGAAAATTGGGTGACAGATCCGACAGGGTTTGCGGTGGCGACAACGCTTGCAGATCATGTCCATGGGTTTCTGCCGTAAAGCGTTTGTACAACACCTTCTCCGCTGCAACCATTTTGCTAAAAACAGAAACAAATAATCAGTACAAATAATAAGAAAGGGATTAAAGCAGATTTACCATGAATAGCTTTCGATGCGTCCAAAAATGGTGATGCCTCCATTTTGAATGGAAATGGCATTGTTGATGGCCTCGAAACGAGAGCTCTCCAGCAGTTTCATTTTGCCGTCTGCCCGTCGAAAATCTCAAGGGGCCAAATAATCAGATTCGGGCGAATGTTGTATTTTAAATTAATGGACAAATCAATTTGCTCAATCTCAAAACAACACGGGCGATGATGTTGATTATGATGATTGGGTTGAGTTGTATATAATCCAAATCAGACAAATTTATATGTGTGTGGATTGTTGAAATGAAATTAAAGCAAATTAGGCGCCATTCGGTCTTATTGTAAATATCGGCGTTGTAATGTTTCGCGTCTGATTTGCTCTTGATCCATGCATTGCCCAGAAAGTAATCGTATGGAGGAGTTTGCAGTTTCTAAACATGGTACCCGGATGAACTATAATTCTTTTCTTAACGGCCACTTTTTTCTCGATTTTGTAGATTTGCTGGAATTGGCACGGTCTCATTAGCATTACACTCTGCACCAACAAATTTATTGTTCAAATTTGATTTGATCTTTCGACTGGTTTTGTTTTTTGTTTTTTTGCTCCTGCAAACGCACTTTTTACTTTGTGTACTTTGTTTATTTGTTGTATAACTTTGTATCACATACAAATTTATTCATGTGTACACAATATATATATATATTTAATGACTGTACGTCTGTGTGAGTAAGTGACCTTCGTATAAGGAATACGCTAAAATAAATATGGCGTCCCAAAATTTGTCCAAGTTCAACGTCGTTTTTGTTTATATTTATATAAACTTTAAATCAGTTCAGCCGTGACTTTCAGCACTTTTGCTCAGTTATAAATGTTCAGAATCCATTAATTGCGACATATTTTTATATTTGATATGCAATTCACTAATTCCGTAGACCGAGATCATCAACATGCGTACAGCGGGTATCGAAAAAACGAATTATGATTTTGAACACTTCTGAAAATGTTGAATTATTAACACAATTTTTATATATGTAGACTTCTCGTTTTTAGTTAGAGCAAACACACCTATACTTCACTGTTTATTCAATATTATCGAATTTTGGCATCGCTCTCTTAGGCATTTTTTAGTGCAGTCAAAGTAGCGTCGGTTTTTATACCAATAGTGCGGAACAGTGGACAATGGAACACACCATTTTTTTCTTCAACAGCTTTCAACAGATGTGTTCATAATATAATATAATTTAATTTAATTTTAAGCAATTAATTGGTGTATAAGTGTATACTTAAGCTAGGGTTACAAATAATAAACTTTTTATGTGCAGGTCGAGTCGCATATATACAACTGAAGACGATGATGATATATATAAATAAAATAATATACAATTATTACATAAGCTGACTGCTAAAAAAATTGTAGTTAAATGTTGTTGATCGTCCAATCATATCTATATTTGCATTATAACAGTCATGTCAATAATATAATATATCTTAAGAATAATTAATGAATATGCATATCTATCTAAATACCAGTCTGACATAATCGAAATATAAATCTATCGAATCGACACGAACATCTCTAATTTGTGGTATATCCATAAATACATATGTACATTGTACAATAAATGTATCGCAACCGCATATATGAATAAATAAAAAAGAAGAAAATTATTTTGTGATAAATTGAAAGCTTATTAGATTATCAGTGATTCATGCGAATAGATGACAAATAACGTGTTATTATCACATTCGTTTCAAAGTCAAAAAATCGGGCCAATTATCGCATTAAAGGAGACAAACTGAATTAATCGCTTCGGGTGTTGCCCCAAAAATAATATACATATACATTTTCCATTATAATAAGTTCATGTAAATTCAAGTAATTGTCCACACCTATTTTAATATCTCCGGCAATTGTGTGACGCATGACATAAGATACAAATTCCATTTTTTTATCTGCTCAATTTTTAGATTACAAAAAAATTTGTGTATATAAGATGGCGGAGGGAAATGCTGGAGTTAGTGCTGAGGGTGCCGCTGCCGCTGTGGCTGTGGCTGCCCCACATCCCAACGCCGAAGTCATAAGGGGGCAAATATTTGAAGTTGGCCCCAGATATAGGAAACTAACATACATTGGCGAAGGCGCATATGGAATGGTCGTGTAAGTTTTCCTTTTTAATACACCTAATAAGCCTACCCTTCTACACAGTATACATATATACATCTGTACACATATAGGTACAAGTGTGTACATACATCCTTAATAGAGATGAGCGATATTTTTATATATATTCTTAAGGTGGCAGCTGTCTTTGTCACACTTTCAAATATCAGTAACTGCATATTACAATTTATATATACAATTTAACATCGATTATGGGATATGGATTTATGTATTTACCTGCTAATAAAAAAGCATTCAAAAATTAGCTTATCTATTCATTATTAAAAAGAGAATCTGCACTCATATTCGTAATCATAAGGGAGGTAAATAAGGATTATATATTTAAAAACAGGTAGTAAACCAACCACTCGTCCTATCAGATAACAGGTGTTCGCAGTTCATAAAGGTCCACATTAACGGGGTTTGGATAAATAACAGTCTGTTATTGGTGACTTTTTGAATTATTTTGTCGGTTGAAAAAACATTTTTAAACGATTAATAAGAAATATGACTTTGTTTGGTCTGAGAGCAATTAGTGTATTATTATCTAAATGCCGAATTTGGATTAAACTGGAGATTTGAATTGTTAAATATATATATTATTTTATTTTACAATAATTTGAGAAACATTTATTTACAAAAAACATTAATATACAATTGCAGATCTGCGGATGACACATTGACAAATCAAAGAGTTGCTATCAAAAAAATTTCTCCATTCGAGCATCAGACGTATTGTCAACGAACTCTACGAGAGATAACCATTCTCACCAGGTTTAAACACGAAAACGTAATTCAAAAGCAATACGACGTTATCTGTTGACCTGTTACTACAGGAAGAAGTTTATTTAATTTCAGATCATCGATATACGTGACATCTTGCGAGTAGATAGCATAGAACAAATGAGGGATGTATATATTGTACAATGCTTAATGGAGACTGATCTGTATAAACTACTTAAAACGCAGGTAAATAAATTAACTTATCAGATAAGCACAGGGACTGTTATTAAACGTGTATCATTTCCATTTGCAGAGGCTGAGTAACGATCACATTTGTTACTTTCTGTACCAGATATTGCGTGGTTTAAAGTATATCCATTCGGCAAATGTTTTACATCGGGACCTAAAGCCGAGCAATCTTTTGTTGAATAAGACATGCGATTTAAAAGTGCGTATAGTTTATATTATGTCTGAAATTATTAACATTTAAGCAATCACTATTTATTGATATAGATTTGTGACTTTGGCTTGGCCCGAATCGCTGATCCAGAGCATGACCACACTGGTTTTCTAACGGAATATGTGGCAACTAGATGGTATCGGGCACCTGAAATTATGCTTAATTCAAAAGGGTATACCAAATCAATTGATATCTGGTCGGTAGGATGCATTTTGGCTGAAATGCTAAGTAATCGACCCATATTTCCCGGTAAACATTATTTGGATCAACTTAACCATATACTTGGCGTGTTAGGATCCCCATCACAGGAAGACTTGGAATGTATTATTAATGAAAAGGCAAGTCCAGAAAACATCTATTTTGATTTCATTGATGTTAATTATTATTATTCCTTGATTTCAGGCACGGAATTATTTAGAATCGTTGCCTTTTAAGCCAAATGTGCCATGGTCGAGGTTATTTCCCAATGCAGACGCATTGGCGTTGGATTTACTTGGTAAAATGTTAACGTTTAACCCGCACAAACGAATTCCAGTTGAGGAAGCTCTTGCACATCCCTATTTGGAGCAGTATTATGATCCTGGCGATGAGGTAATACCAAAAATAATTTTAATGTATAATTATTAATTTAGATTTAATCATTATTTAATGCAATTCAACTTATATTAATTGATTTGTTCTCTCCTAGCCTGTTGCTGAAGTACCATTTCGCATTAATATGGAAAACGATGATATCTCCCGGGATGCTTTGAAATCGTTAATTTTTGATGAAACGTTGAAATTTAAAGAACGACAACCAGAACAGGCGCTTTAAAAACAAATATTACAAAATAAAACACACACATTTTTAAATAATTGTTTTATTTTGATTTAATTATATATGTAATGTGGTTTTTAAATGAATACACCTTCTTCCTACGTTAATGTTAGCATCGTTTCATAGCTCTGGTTATTAATTCTAATTGTATTTACAACAAAATCCTCAAATTAGCGTATATATATACATATAATTAATCTGCCTATAAGCACGACAAACAATTTCTTCAAAATATTTGGTGTATACCTAAACATATACCTCAGTGATATAAGTATATGTTAATTTTTACCACTTACTTTTGGGCATGCAAGTTTTTATTTTTATAAATTGTGTTGGATTTTCTTTGACAAATTGAAATTTAATTATTGACCTTTGAGAATACAGCCAAGTTAAGCTTGATAGTCTTCGTAACTTTTCGAAAGTTTTCAAAGAAAATTAGATAATTACGGCGAGAGGGAAACATATGTCTTGCCCAAAATTGTATAATATTATTTAATTTTAATTACAAATTAGAAATAATTATAGTTTCTTGACTGATAGATGATCAACTCCCCAAGTTTAAAAGCTTGGAGGAAGTTAACTTTTACGATATAAGTTAACACTATGGAAATCTTCGTTACGCCGATCGCCACTGTTATTGTCATTATTATTTTTTAAAATTAGCACGTATATTTATTTCGCCGAGGTATTGATGTTCATATGTGTGTTTTCATTCAAGCTCATGTCTCATGTGCATTTACGTGTTTCAAGATATTAGATTAAGAATACAATTTTTGACCTGCACATTTCGCCATTTAGAGATTCAAATTTTCCACCGATGTGAAGAGAAAACCTCATTTCTACATCTTAACTGTAAGATATCAAAATTTCAATGAAATGAAAAACGTTGCTAGATGTCAAAACATTCATACTGATGATATGTAAATATGTATATCAAAGTATATACTTATGAAACATTATATATTGAATTAATCAAAATTTGCGAATGGCAACTCAAGTCAACAAAGAAAAAAAAAAGAAAACAGAAAAAAGGTCCGCTGTGACCAAAAACAACAAAAACTGTTTATCTGATGTAATCAAATAAATTGTCCTCAAATAAAGTTTTTTGTTTTTACTTTATTTACTTTGTTAAATATTTGCTGGCCAATAGTTGTGTTACCACAAAATGAATCCTTAAATCTTTCCAATAAAAATAATAAAATATGTAAGAATTTTGCCACGGCAACTGTTAAATATATAAGAATGCTAAAGGAGCAGGCTGAGAGATACTTGGATACAAAATGATGTGAGTCAAAATAAAATAAAAACAAGAAGAAAAACTAAAAACAAGATTAGTTAATAGCCATGTTTTACGAACATTCCTTATCTTTATCAAAAGTCATAAAATCCACGCAATAACTCAGCAAATTGCGAATTGTCAAATTTAACTACGAATATTTGAGTGTTTAAAGCTATTTAAACTTTGTGTGTGTGTTCTGTATTCGAGGAACGCTAAAGCCCGAATTTCGATGATAGAAAAATCGATTATTTTTTTTATAAAAATTTAAATATGTGTATGTTTATGTGTCTTAATATTGTTTTCATGAATTTTCTATCGGCATACATGCAGACATAATTATATTATAAAATAAATGTATTACTTACATTTGTTCCTTTTTACCTTTAACAACAGGAAGTAAAATATGTATTTTGCTCATCAGATAATTAAATAAACATTCCATATATTTGTTAATGTGTTAGGTGTATAACTACAAAATAATATCTTTTCAAATGCAGACGTCTGAATGTGTACATGTATGTATTTCCAATACAATTATTAACTGAATTGAATGACACTATGGATATAAGTAACAATTTTTAAGTCTTCGCGTTGTTAATAAATCTTCAAAACAATGTATGTTGAATTTTTGGATAATTATTTTTCATTTTGATTTTAAAACCATAAATATTTACCTTTGGCATAGTGGTATGGGAATATATGTATTTGTTTCCATTTTTTATCTATGGTTACTGTAATCTACATTTAAAACAAAAAAATACATTCCTTATCAGTATTTGTATAACTATCATATGTTTTCGGCAATAGGAAGCACAAGTGCAATCTAATTAATTAGTCATTTATTTCAGACTTTCATTGTGAACTTTTGAACCTTTCAACAGTCTTCTGTTCGTATTTTTGATATGGTTTCATAAATGATTAAAAATTATTTAAATTACAATCATAAATTATGAGGAGGTTAAAACTGTTCAATGCCATAATTTTGAAAAACCAGGGCTTTTTGATATTGGTGTGACCTCTAGATTAATACTGAATTTAATGTCTGAAACCCAATTCTAACTTGATTTTTACTAACAAAAGAGGCTTTTATAAATCAACGTTTTTCATTTGGAAGTTATGTTAAATTTGAGCCGCTGATATGTGTCCATCTTTGAATGACACCAGCATCCTTCCAAAATGTATGACTACACCAGCATCGTTCCAAAATTTATGACTACCATACAAATTTTGTGAAATATAAAGACTCATCGATTTTTTTTCAGTTCCTGAGTAGCAAGTGCAATGGAAAACTATTGCACTTGTATAATTACATTTAATCCAAAACAAGAAACTGTTTTAATCGATTCAATATACTTGAGCTCATTCAAGTAGAGAAAATTTACTTGTTTTCTTTTTCTCTTTTTACTAGCGACCGTAGCCTTGACAACTTTAAATACATTTGTTATTGTTGTCAAATAAGGCGATACGATTAAGGAGAATACACATTTTGTAAGCTGAACGTGCAACACAAGATATTTGCCTATAAAATGGCTGATATCAAGGTTTTGGAGAATTGCGATTTAACAAATGGTTCGGAAGATGTGCCGCGGCCAGCGCTGGAGCCCGAAGAAATGGGTATTCTTCCACCCGATCATCCGCTCCTGCGAAAGTTCCAACAATCGCTGAGGGAACATTTGCTGCGTACGAAAAACCAGTTGAAAGATGAGATTACGGATATGATATATGAAGTTAAGGCCAAGGAGGAACGACGGGAGGAACAAGGAATACTCTTGTACGATATGCAAAGTAAAATTACCCATCAAGAGCAACAAATCAGGGAGATCTCTGCCCAAATTGATGAGCACATTGAAAAGCGGCAAAAAGAAGAAGCTACTGTCGAAACGATCAAGAAGGAATATGACGAGAAAATCAAATTGACAAGAGCACAAAAATCGCTATATCACAATCGAATGATGGAATTGGAGGATTTGCAGAGTCTACGTACTAATATTAAGCAATGGGCTTACGATGTCGAAGATGAGGTGAAGAATGCCAAACGCATCGTTAGCCGAGATGCTCAACTGCAAAAGCAACTGTCAGAAGAGAAACGCAAGTCGGATATACTATTTTATCGTCTTGACATGGAGGTGAAGAAAAAAGAAGCCGAATTGCAATCAATAAGCGACGATGAAATCGCTATCAAGGAGGTTGTCAATGTACTAAATATGAGCATCTCGGATGCCAACACCGATTTGGAGGCTCTGCAAAATGAACACAAGCGTTTAATACAGGCCTGGTCTGAGGTCATTATTGCAATTCAGCTACGCGATAAGATTCTATTTCAAGTCCAGGACAGTATGCGGTATGATTCAATAACTTATTTTGATATGATGGAAATATATGATTTTATTGTAGTAAGCAAAAGGAGTCGATAAAACTTAACTCGAATGGGATTGAGGCAATTAAAAAACAGATTACACGCGAAATGGAACTAAATAAAAAGCTGGAATCATTTAAGCAGCGCTTGGCAGATGACATGAATAACCTTAGTCGAGAGTGTAAGTATTTGACAAATTTCTAGCATTATTTGTTATAAATTATATTTGTATGGTATTTTGTGTAGGTCAGCGGGAATTGGATAACATAACGTTGTTAAAATTGAAACTTGATGAATTCCCCGACTTTTTGGCTCGAACTGAAACCGATTTGAATGAAGCGACCCGTGAAGGGACTAAAATACAATCAGAAGTCCGCCGGCTTGACCACACCTTGGATAAAAATCATCAAAAGAAATTTCAAATTGAGGAAGCTATACTAAAGTTGGCACAGGAACAACTGATTACGGATAAGGCCAGTGCCTATCGCTTAAAATTATTGAACAAATCCCAGGAGCAGCGTCGAGTTGTAGATCTATCATTGTCGAAAGTGCAAAGCCAATTGGCAATGGCTATGCTGGATGTGGAGAAGCTGCGAAGCGTTCTATTTAATGCACGAAAGGAAAATAACAAGATTCAAGAAAGCCTCAATAACGCGGAAGGCAAATCCAACGATCTCGATGAAGAACTGAAGAAATTGCAAGCTAAGATTGACATTAAAATGAAGCGTTTTGAAAAGTTGAACAGCCAAATAGAAGATATCCAAGCCGCCTTTGGCTCTGATTGTGGTAATCCAACCGAACTGAAGGTAAGGCATACAAATAATGAAATCTCTTCACTTATTCAATTATTATCATACATCATTTTAGATAAAACAAATTGAGAAATCGATTCACATTGGCGAGCGCAGTATCAGGGAACATCAACAGTTTTGGATAATGCTTCAAAACCACTTTGTCAATTTGACCCATAAGAGAGGCGATCAAGTCCATGAAATTCAGGTGACTCGAAAACGTAAGTTTCCATAATGCAATATGATTTTGTTATTAAATATATATTCGTAATTTAAACCCATCTTAACAGAGTTGTCAATCATCAAGCAGAAATCTCTTAAGGTGGATCAAGAACTAGAAATTTCTGAAAATAAGACGAGAGACCTAAATCTGGATATTCAGAAATATACCTCCAAATTGGAGCTGCTTAACGAAAAAGTGTACACTAAGCGAAAAAATCATGATGTCGAAGAGAGCGAATACGAGCACGAACAAACTGAACTAAGTCAAAAACTAAAAGTACGTAAATGCAATTATCCGCAACTTAATTTAACACCTTCATATTTTAGGATTCTGAGATGAGTACATTAAAATTGGAAAAAGATATTAATGAATTGCAAAATGAAATTGAACTGCATAAGGATCTGGTGCTGGACAACCATAGAGAATCGTTGTCCTGGGAAACAAAGCATAAACTAATTGAGGAAACAATAAATTGGACTAAAACAGAGCGATCGCTGAATGGCGAAATCGGCGCCATGAAAATCGAAATCCATAGAATGACAATTCGGTTTAATCAATTGAAACGGGCACAGGAAAAACTAGTGCAAGATCTGGAGCATTGTGTGATGCATCGTGAACAGATCTTCGTGAACGCAACTGTCAAGGAACACATCGATGCCAAGAAGAAAAGAATCAAGAACTCATCGCAGGTACAAGCTAAAATTGATGAGGTGCGCAATAAAACGAAAATGATTCAAAATGAAATAACATTTCTCCAAGAGACTCGCATAGTCGATGATAAAAACAAAATTGAACGTATGATCTACATTCTCCGGAAAATAGAAAATGACCTGAAGGAAGTTGTCGACAAAGATACCGGGGCTCGGGCCCAAATCGAAGATGGTATGCTGACCAAACACGCTAATTTAGAGCAAATTGTGCGCAAACAAAATCGAGCAAAAGCATTTCGCAAGCTTCTCAACTCGAAGGGACAACAGAAAATTTTGCGATCTGAGAGCACCATTCTGCTGCAGTTTGAAAATCAAATGGAAATGAACGACTCCCTGATGGAAATTATTCAGACGCTAACAAACGATTATCCCGATAAAAAAACGTTTTTTACAAAGTTAATTCATTTCCTTAAAGAATAAATGTTATTCGAATAAAAACGTTTGCCTTAAAATGGAAAGCAAAGTTCGTTTATTTAAATAATAACAAGTTCGAATCTTTTGCAAGGTTTAAAAATAGGCTGAATATTCCGACTCAAAATATAGATAATATCGATAATAGCATAAATCATCGATAGCAGAATTGGCATACTCGATATTATGAAAATATTTATCCCTAACAGCGCATGCGCTTTTAAATAAAACTTTTCATTTCAGTGAATTGAATTCTTGGGAGAAGCAGCAAGTCTTTCATAAAATTCTTAGGTAAATTAATTCAAAATGTTAATATAATCAAAAAAATAACTAAGTAAATCACTTGAATGCTTAAGAGATATGTTAGATATGTGTTAAATATGTTTTTGTATGGCAATAGATATTTATACACGAATCTTATAACGAAGTACGCATTTAAATTGACAGAAATATATGTATGTTTTTGCACATGTATGTGTGTTCATATACATAATTGTGTCGTAAATTTGTGGCAGCCGCATAAGTTATGTATGTAGCAGATATATATGTGAATACTTATCACATGAGTAGCAACGAAGAATTGTCCACGGGATGCTGCACAGTTGCCCAGAGTTTTTGGGATTAATTATTCATTTGGCGTCTGTTGCTGAAAACGCTGAGCATTTAAAAAATAGAATAAATAGTCAGGCATAAGTAAATAAATAAATAAAATTAATAAATAAATAAATATCCAGTTAAAATCAGTAATATTGTATCTGATGTAATCTGTTTACTTTGAGTAAATAAATTATTATTTTCAGGATCTAATAAAATGGATGGCATGGGTATCTCAACGGAACCCAGTTTCCTTGAAGTCGAGCTTCCACAGACACTGCTTGAATCACCGTCAACATCCACATTTTTACCGGACGAAGAGGCCTCCATTTGTCCATTGCTGCATTCAAACAACAGCGCTTTGGACCCGGTCCTGTTATCATCCCACCCACTGAGCCCGAATATTGTAGCTAACGATATTACCTCATCCAATATAAGCAACACAGATTGCAAGGCGGAAACTAGTTCCTCGGGCAGCAGTGATGGCATCGCCATGGATGCCATGGAATCTACCTCAACCAATCTATTTAACAAAGTGAACTATCATCATTTACAAAACAACAACATTACCACAAATCAGGTAATTGAAAAGTACACTCATTATGTGGCTTAATATTAACCATTGATCCTGCACCAAATAGGCTTCCAATAATCACTTTTTAAATGGCAACAGACGGCAATCGAAAGAGACCCCAAACTTTGTATCCTGGAACTGGCCAATTATACGAAAGTGTACATTTTTCCTCTTCATCTCTGGAATCATGGCAATGGTTTCAATAGTTATTGTCAATATTGCCACCATGCCAAAAGTTTGTAACCCAAAGTGAGTAAACTGAATACATTTTACGTAAAAGTGTAATTTAACTTACTATTTTTGCTCTGCAGACTTTCATGGTATCGAGGGAGTGTTTTTTATGAAATAAATCCGGCCACATTCATCGACTCTGATCATGATAATATTGGTGACATCGGCGGCATAATAAACGGGATCGAGTTTTTTGCTAATTTGGATATATCCGGACTACGGCTGAACTCTATTTTTCCATCCGGTCCCTCCAATGATAGACACATCAACGGTTCATCGCTAATTACAATAAGACCAGAACTAGGCAGTCTAAGTTCGGTGCGAAATTTAGCAAATATTTTACATTCACACAATATCAATTTGCTTTTAGATTTGCCATTGCAGCAAGTGATTGCTGAGAGAAGCGAAAAGGAAGTTTTAGATGTGGTTTCTGAATCTTTAGAGCATTGGATCGATCAGGGAGTGAACGGATTCTATTTGAAGGGACTGGATTCCTTAAAAAACAATGCAGCTTTGTCAATGTGTTTATCATCATGGAAACGCATACTTGGCAAGAATAGAGTTCTCATTGTCGAAGAGTCTATTTTCAAGGATAAATCAAAATCGGAAATTTCTCTTTTTCTGGATCATATTGATTTGGTTGATTTTGTTCTAAATGTTGAGAATAATGCGCAAAAAATTAAGGAACGCTTACAAATGGTTTTAAATAAAATGCCAATTGGAGAGGAAGTGACTTGGATTCAATGGTCGCTTAGCGAAGTTAAGTCAGACAACAGTCTTCCCTCATCCAACCTAGAAAGAATATTTCCAGCAACAATTATGCAGTTGACTTTACCCGGAACATCAAATATTTTGCACACAAATCAACTGGCCATTGCTCAGAACAATAAAGATAGGCAACTTACCGATCAAGTTATTCAACATTGGGATGACGGAGTGACGGATCAGCAGACCGATAGTGAAACGGTACACAGAATGATATCATTGCGTGAACGGTCTCCGGCAATTTACAAAAGCTTCGTATGCAAGGGCGACAATAATAAACAAAATACTCAAATACTCGCCCATAGCAATGCCGATATTCTAATTGTAGTACGGAATTATCCCCGAAAGAATTCGCTTGTAGCAGTTACAAATTTTGGCAGTTCTAAAGTGACAATAAATTTATCGTCTAAGTTTTATAGTGGAATACGTATGTTAATGACTGAAACAGACGTGAAGATCTATTTCGAAAGACTAAAAATGTTTGCCTATGACACGATTGTTGTTAAATTGGATAAATAATCGTTTTCAGCAACTATGAATTTAAATTGTTCGATCACTTGTAAATGTATGTACTTATTGCATGTTGAGTTTTATAATAATAAAAAACCATTCTCCAGACTAGAATGCATTTTTCCCATGTTATTTTTCTGCGTAAATAATTTTCAGTGTATCGATCAGTCGATCAAAAGCTCAAAAAGAAAGTTGAACAACTTCAATAGGAAAGCTTTCTGGAGAATTTATGTACGTTTATATTATATTGATTTTCACCTGTAAACATTTTAAGAAACAATGACGAAAATCGTATATTTGTATTTATTTGTTTTGGTTTGAAATTGAGTATCAAACAAGTTTGTTCTGTTAATTACTAAATAAAATATATTTTGTTTATTTGTTGTTCAAATAAGTAAGGAAGATTAAAAACAAATTCAATAGCAATTACAACTACATACGAGTACAATCTAGATGTAAAATTACTAATCACCATGTTTACCTTATAATGTAAATAAATTCAGACGACATCTTCGGGCATCCGAAGTTCACATATACACATAATTATATATATATGTATTTTCAAGTCGCTTGTAAAATTTAATAAACACTCATTTGATGCTCCATTATTATACAATATACAAAACATTAATTTGAAGCAATTATTATTATTAATATTATGATTACTATTATTCTATACAGTAGGGGAATTCATTAAATGTCGATCAGAAGGTTATTTTCTTTTAGAAATGTTAAATGTATTAATTAATTAATCAGCTGTTTAATTTACAGTTTGAATAAAGATTACAAAGCCAGCAATGCATTTACATATTTCATACATATCCATACATAGTATGTATTTATAATACGGGTATATATATATGCTCACATTTCTTCTTTTTTAATTTTTTGTGCATAATTGCATTCAACTGACAAAACATAATTATTTTCTTTATTTTTTTTTGTTTAAAATTAGCCGTTAAACATTTCGTAATCGACTAAGCACAAGTGCCCTTAATTTTAGCTTTGCAAGACGTTAATAACAACCAAATTGAGTAGTTCGGACTTCTTTGGGGTCTATACATATTTTTAGTGGTGTAGTTAGTGGCAGCAGTGTTTTTTGGCGGTGCACTTAATAATCAGCTGATTGCCCTCTTAATTGATTACTATTAGTCAATATGTTGACTAGACCGTTTTGAATGGAAAACGAACCAGCTGAACCACTAGGTTCAACCGATTTAAATTATATATATATTTCATTGCTTGTGAAGACATGTCATTTTTTTTATTTTTGCAAATCGAGCTCCCTGTGATCTTTGGCGATCATTTTTGAGGCACAATACTATTAGAAATGTATTTTTTATTTTATTATTATTATTATTTGCTTAAAACTCTATTGCTTTGTCATATCGAAAAACCAAAACGGAACGGTCAAGTCGAATAGATTCTGATTTAGAATCCTGAGTGAGTTGTTTATATATATAAATATATATATATATATATTTTACTGAAAGCACTTTTGATAGTCTTCTGCTAAAAACCTCTGCCATCCAGCATAAATTCACGACAATTAGTTTTTTTTTTTTTTTTAGACTTTGATAAATTTTGTTAGCGATATTATTGAAAAAAAAAAACATTTTTTCAAGTGGTGATAGCAAAATCAAGCTATTTTCTTATAGTATTATTATAATATATCTTTGGGAAGGTCGAGTAAAGGAAGCATTTACTTTTGTATTTCAACGTTAACATGGCTGTTATAAAGAAAATATAAAAAAATAGATAAATGTGGCTCGCTATGAAAGAAATATATATATACAAAAAGGAAAAGATAATATGGATTGGAAGATACATAATACAATCATCGAAAGGATATTATGTATAACTGGAAGATTGAGGACGTTAATATGAATACTTAATATATTTGGAAGTACAAAGCATTACATGAGCCATGCTATAATCTATAATATATCCTTCTTTGGAAAACAACCAGTGTATTTGTAATAGTATAACATTTTAAATTTCTGCATAATATTATAATAATTAATCTACTCTATTTACATATAAAAATGTTTTTGTTTTTTTGTTTTAAGCCTGCTACTCAGCAGGTACCATGTTTTGATCTAGATCTGGCTTAGTATCATCCGGATCCAAGCTCAAGCACTCTGCAAAATAATGTTCCATAGACGAATACACATGCTCTAACACACCATTCAGATCATGGCCTTCATCAGCATAAGTCTGTAAAAAAGTTAAATTTAGCATATTTTTAATAAAGGTAATATTTGAACTCCGAATAAGATGTGGATTTTTTAAATATACGAAATAGATAAATTAAGATGAAATCAATCAATCAAAGACAAAGTTTCGCTTGCTGAAAAAATGTATATAAAATTGGTTTGCCTCGCTATATATTATGGTTTACCTGATATCGATATAATATATTTGCTTCTGTTAATGATTTGGCTAGTTGAACACCATGCACATATGGTGCAGTTGAGTCTGCTAAGCCGTGAATCAAGAAGAATGAGTTTGATTTGATTAGACGAGCTCGTTGCGTTGCATCTGCCTCCACATATCCTTTATAGTTCTCGGCAGGCATGCCCAATATACGCTCAGTAAACGCAGAGTCTATATTTAATTGAAATCCATTATTTGTATAAACTTGATGACTTTAAGTTGTGATTGTATCTTACTATAGTAGAGCCAATCTGCGATAGGGGAAATAGATATGCCACACTTGAAGACGTCTTGTTGGGTGCCCAGTACCATCGAGGTCACATAGCCCCCATAACCCCAGCCCCAAATACCAACTCGAGTTTCATCTAAAAAACTTATAGTGTCCAGAAGATATCTGCATAACATACATGTTTCGTTTAGTGCAGTTTTTTTTGTTTTTTTTAAAATTCAAATTATGTTCTTACCTCAAAACAGAAATTTGATCCTGAACTTCGACTCCACCCAGATGACGGTATATGGATTTTTTGCTTTGACCTTTTGCTCCTCGTACATCCAGGCGCACGTAGATGACATCATTTCTGGAGGACATGTATGTGCCCCAATCTATTCGAAACTTTTCAGAAACAGACTCTGAGCCAGGTCGACCATTTCTGAAAATAGGAATAAGAAGAAAATATTTTAATATTTGGTCAAATGTTGTAGTTTAAAACAACTTACACTTCAACAACAACTGGAAATGCTGCGTCCCGGAGTTCCTCCCGCCAGCTGGGTGGCAAAAGTAATTGCACTTGGGCTCGGCTACCGTGGGGCAATGGAATTTCGAATGATCTTTGAATGGGTAGTGCTAGTTTCTGCAACCTTTCCGTGTAGAAGGGCCGTGTATCATACAATATCTTAACGAGACTGTGGGTTTTCTGCGCATGCACACCCGAGACGGGTAATCCGGGACCCTGACACTCCAAGATGTAGAACTCAATCCCATAGTTTGTCGCAACGCCAGTTGTGGGAGTGATGAAGGCATCAAAGTGGGAACAATTCGTATAGTAATATCTGCTACTCCACAGAGCCTCGCCCAGATCACAAGTGATGCATTGAGGTTCGCTTCTGGCAATAAAAAGTGACAATAATTATTTAAAAAACAAGAATACTTTACATACTTTCTGGTATCATCATGCACGGGATCCTTAACCGAATACAGATGCCTTTGGCCAGGCTTTTTGTCTTGAGTGGCAAGATAATAAACCACATGATTCGTTGTATCCCAGCATAAGATTTTTAAGACCTTAATAAACAAATAAATTGACATTGAATACAGGTTTAAAATTGTAAATCAAATGAAATTACCTCATAGCGGCCATGCGATATCACTGAAATCCTTTGCTGTGAAATGGTTATGTGTTTAATATGCGTGAAATGATCATTTCCCGACTCTTGTATCCCAGCGAGCAGCAAGAAACTGTTGCCATCTGGAGCAAACACGGGATGGGGAAAAATATCTAGCCATTCATCTTCAGGAGCACGCTCGGAGTGTATCTAAATAATGTACATCAATTATTATATCATATTTTCATAAATAAATATGCATTTTCACTTACTTCAACGCATGTCCAATTTTGTTCTTTTGCGCATGTGGCGATTATACTATAATTTTGAGAGCGTATCATAAAAACGACAGACACCTGATTATTGCTACCGGATACCCAGCTGGCCGATGTTAGGTAAAACTCCCTGTTATTAAAAAGAATAATAATTTCTCAAAATATCATAATTAATAGAGTATTAAATGGTCATTTGACTCACTGTCCATTTAGAGAAGGTGGCGGTCTCAATTCCATTTTAGCGATGGATACAAAACTTGTAATGTCGACGATCCACATTTGAACTTCTGGATTGGCAGTGCCTGGCGTTGGGTAACGTACATTTTTCGTTTCAGGAAATGAGCTTCCCGATGTCATACCGCTACCAGCGATTATGGCTCCAGATGCTAACCATGGATATGTCATCATCCCCACATGTGTATCATTAAATAAGGCAAACATAAAGTGACTGCCATCCATGGATGACCAAATTGCTTCCGGAATATCAAAAATTTCCTCTAAAATATAAATGAGAAATTGTTAAATTTTTGCAGTTTAGCATTAAAATAGTTGAAAATTCAAAAAATACCCTGGTAGAGCCAATCTGGTACGCCATTATATATATGGTTTTCGTGGCCTGTTGTCGTTATCCTTATATCTTCCTCCATCGATGGCGATTGTCTTACAAATATATCATTGTCAGCAACAATAATGATTGATGTTGTGTTTCCCAGCCAGGACGCATATTGAAGTCGAGTTCGTTGCACCTTCGATGAGTCTTTTAACTTGACCGGCATATGGTGGTCATTATCCACATCATAGATTGTGTAAAACGCAGTAAACGATTTCTGAAATATCTGCAATATCGGGCATTATTTATGTATAATTTTAAAAGAAGAAGAAGACTTTATCTATCTCTCTGCCTTACTTTTTTCACATTATGCCTGAAGAGGACATATTTAAGATCGTGCGAACATTGATAGCCCCTAACATTTAATTGACGAATGGTGTGATTGGTAACTAAAATATTGATTGAGTTCGTTGTTGTGTCCAATATGGAGAGCCCACCGTCATCGGATTGAAAAACATATTTCTTCGTTGTCACCCAGGATGGCTGCAATCGAGTCGGCGTCAACTCTCCTTGTAAATATTCATCGAGAATCATGCGACGACCAGACCAATAAAGGAGTTCGTCCACATACCTAAGAATATATATATAGAGATTAAGGTATAAATAATCGAGAACTTATTATTATTTAGCAAAAATAATTGCTTATATACCTACCCCAATAAATATATAGCAGTTATAATTCCAGCTATTACAAAACTAATAACTAACAGAGAGAATATAATACTGCGCCAGTTGTGTCCTTCATCAAGATCCAAGTCTTGGTCTTTTACTTTCGGATCTTGAACCTGTAATGTCTCATCGGGTGGTAGTCTCCATGATCCGCCGCGATCAGAGGCAGCATTGGCGTGCATTTTCTAAGAATCCAAGAGGGACGTTTCAAGCGAAACTAAATTTTTGAATAATTGGAAGTTATGGCAAGTCGAAGTGTGCTTCGGACGGTTTCGGAAGAAAAGAGCTATGCAAAATGAATGTAAGAAAACATTATTGATTATTACTATTATATTATATTCTTAGATACAACGTAGTATAATATTAAAAAAAAATACTTTAATAAATAATTTAAAAATTGACAATAATCAATGACAGTATTATTAGTCTTAAGCAAGGGTTGGTTTTAAAACGAGAAACTGGGTTTGTACAAGGCATACCAAATTGCAAACTTACTCACTTTGGCTTTATCATCATGCTGGAATCTTGTTTGTCATCGCTTATTATCGATTCGCGAAAAATGGTCGAGCCAATTTTCTGAAAAGATAAAGAAGATTGAAATAAATACGATATTTATAATATTTGAATAGTTAATAATGAGACGGAGAACTGCTTTTACTAATGATTGTTTTGATAAAGAATTTATTATATCTAATATAATATAAAAGAATTGAATTCTTACCAATATACATTGATGACCTCACGATAATAGCATTAGCTCCTGGGGCCATTCACATAATTTATGTAAAATACATAACATTGAAATATGTGGACATATTTTTATTACATTTCTCCTTCACAAAATTATAAACATAATCACAGCCTCAAGGAATGTGTGCTTTGCAACCTGCAAATATATGAAATATCATATATATAATGGTATGTGAGGATATTATAATCTCTTCTTAATCTTAATCTTCTTTAATCTTATACTCATCACGTATTGATTTTGTATTTTTTCATTTGACAAGGTCTCCAATTGTTTTATAGTTTAACCTTATTGCTTTTATAATCATACTTTTTGAAATTCACAAAGCTCTTCAAGCTGAGACCACACAATGCAAAAGCGAAAAGCCTTCATTAGTCCTTAAGGTTAAGTTGGCATTGATTTTTTTTTCTTTTTTTCAGTCAGTCTCTCAAGTTGACCCTTCTCACATATCAACCTTTGAATATCGCAACCTTTGACTGCAACTATCTATGCCACAAAAGTACAATTTATTTCTGCACGACAGAATGTCTTATTTAGTCGCTGATTCTAGTTTTTAGCAGCTCTTAACAGGTGGGCGTAAGTGGGTGTGACAGCTTGATAAATTTGATAACATCTTTCGAGAAGTCAGCAGAAGTAAAAAATGTAATTTAAAGGTAACTCTATGTAGAATTTAAGGAGGAGTGGGCGTGGATGAAAGTCTTAAAGTCTAAGCGTTAATAAACGAATATTAAGTGAATTATTGGAAGAAGTAAGTTATGAATGAGCATCAATATTGGAATAAGTAAGCTTGTTGCTGAGAGAAACTTTTAAGCACTCAATGCGCTGTTCCCAGCCTAAGCTCTTGGCTCCAGTTCAAATTTCACAGTCTTAGCCAGTTTGTTGCCATTTTGTAAGAGGCGGAAATGGGCGTGGCAATAAAGTAATGACGCGCTTTGAGGTCGTGAACTTTAATAAATCGATCAAGACGAATGGATAGAAATATAGAATTCTCACTTCTTATTTCAATAATAATTAACGGCAAATATATACACGTGGATAGCTTAAATATATATCTATTTATAGTTGCCTACTTCTAATAAGCGTCACAGGCGCAAATTCAATGTGCAAACACATATTTTCCATGTTTTGTTTGTAATGCTAATTGGCCAGGAAGCTTCTTTTTGTAATTAAGTTACACGTAATAGCATTTATAAGGATATATGTGTATATATATATATATATATATATATATATATATACACGTATGTATGTGTGTTTTTGTGTGTTTGGCTTTACATAAGCACTATGAGGTAACAATTGGCAAAAAATAATAGTAGACTACTTTTAGTTGGGGCAACTCAAATCGGACCGAAATCATTAAGAAGTCTGGTAACATAAGACGTGCACACATACATACATGTATATTTACATATGCACACACACATTCATACTTGTGTATTTGCTTGTGTATGCGTATTCAAATTGTTGTTGGTAGTTATCCTTTGGGCTCGTTTATCCAAACTTTAGTTTGTTGTTATTCACTTGTTTAATTTTGCATTTGAATTTATTTATTTTTTAATTACTTTTTATGATTGTGTATAAAATTATTATTTAATAAAAACAAAACATTTCACGATTTTGTAACTTTTTAACGTTTTTTTTGCAATTCGGTAAAATTATATAAATACCCCAGCTACCGTTATACATTCGCCTGTATTGCTTATAAATTGCCCATTGCAGGGGAGCCTTTTCATAAATATATAAAAAAAAATTCGCATAATTGGTATGCTTGTACCAAGAACTTATATATTTATGTATATATATATATATATATATATATATGTATATTTGTAGCAAATGTAGCGGCCTCTTTGCACATAAATTGTGTGTTGTCATGCTTATTGACTACAAATTCACATTAAATTTGTTGTTTTATTAACACATACATGCATGCATGCATGTACACATACATACATACATACATCAAGTGTATATGTTATGCATGAATTTCACATAACACCAGAAATATATAAAATTGCAAGCAACCCACTCAATGGTTTTATTCAACATCTATTCAAAGAGTTGTGCATATTTTTCATTTTCTTACAAAATCAAATCACAACCTTCAGAGTGTGTATACACATACATACTTTAATGATAGCCAAAAACGCAAACACTGGGTTTCAGTTATGTTTAATGGAAGACCATTACCCAGCGACAGGCAACCCGGGACTGAAACCTACATTCGACTGTTGTTTTAAGAATTCCCCAAAAAAAAAGCAAGTTTGCTTGCCATCAGATATACTGAGAGGATTTTAATACAGGGCAATGCTGTAAGTACACAGCAAAAATACAATATTTTGAAATAATGTTTCTTGTAAAAACTTAGATAAGGGTTAGACTAAAATTTTAAGTAAAAATGATGAATCAATATATACATTTTTTTGTATTTTTGCTTGCTCTTATTTTAAGTATTAAATATTACAAAAATCTTAAATTTTTGTATAATTTTAAATTTATTTATTTGCAAAACTATCGATTTTTAATTAATTTCACATTATTTATATTTTCATCTAATAAAAAAGCAAGCGACTTTCAGGTTTCTGGGATATTCAGTCAAATATGTATTAAAAGCATTTTTGCATTATGTTCCTAGTCTGTATTTTTTTTACTATGTAGTTGATACACAGCCTCTTATCTCGCTTTCGATAAAATATAAGTATTCAATTTATATTCTAAATATACCATTAAAAATGTAAAAATAGAATTCGTTGTCATTTTTTAAGTGTAGGAATGTATACTAATAAACCGTAGGGGTGGCTAAAATAGGTTTTCGCACTTATATGATAATCAGAATTTATGGCAAATGATTATGTGAAGAATACATATGTCTCAATATTTTAGATGATAAGCGATTAAATATGCATGCTTATATTTGCATAAGTGCAAGTGTGTTGTCTCGAAATTATTTATAATATTATTCAAGTGAAACAAGTGGACAGGCTTTGGTCATTTTTCTCTTAAAGAATAATAGTGGTTTGCTCTTTACATTTTGGGGTTGTTTTTAACTTGTGATGTACTTGTGTTAAATCAGTGCGTTTTCATTTGCTCTTACAAGTAAGAGCATGTTCAAATCTTGTTATTTTATGATTGTTTTCGAGTGCTGCAATTAGCAATGAAGCTTAGTGCTTTCCGAGCTTCTTGTTTAGGATAATCATATTTTTTCTGAAATTACCTATTGCAATTAGTCTATGTATTTATTCAAAAAGTGTCTTTCCGTCGCAAGTATTAAGAAAGTTCGTAAATAAATATCTTTTGCATGAAATTCATCAACATAATATCAAAAAATTGTCCGATCGCACAGATCAAGCAGATTGGATTGAATTTAATATCAATTGCTCGGATTAAAAATGTGCTACAATTTTAATAACGGATGTAAGCCAAAACTGTTATTATAACAACTATGCCGTATAAACGTCGGTATTTTTTAATCAGGCTATCGATATAAACAGTGAATTCGACTTAAGCATAATTATCGAGCCATTTAAACATACATCGATATTTGTTGAATCATCGTTTACTTATTTGTTATTAGTCAATTTTATTTTAAATATTAAATTTTTGTATTTGTTGGTGATTAATTTACATGGAAACCAATCTAAACTATTCAAAATATGCGCTCATCTCGCGTCAAATTGAGCTGACCTCATGTGAACTTCTCCATTCCGATGTGGACTGCAATGTTAACAACAAATCGTATCCAAATACGCATTCCGAGAAACCGCTGCTGGTCGAACCAGGAGCATTAATTATAATTATTGGCACTCCCGATGGCAACGAAAGTGATAAAAACATTGTTCAGCTCATAGATTTCAAGAAGAACACCTCTACAAATAACCACTTTTACGAATGCAGGACAAGCTATTTGGTCAAAGTGACCGAGGCTCTTTGGCCATATGTGATAAGCATTGTGAATTTGGAGCGACGATTGCGTTTGGCTTGCAACAAGGAACAATGCCTCTGGTTGATTAACTTAAAAGTCGACGATCTCTTGAGTGTCCATGGAGAATTGTTTAAGAAGAAAAATACATATTTTGATTGCATTCTACGGTACATTGGTCCAGTGCCGGAATTAAATCCAGTTGGTTATTTTTTTGGCTTGGAAATATTGGTGAGGAAAAGTAGCTGCTAAGTATTGTTCATATATATATATAATCTGATATAGAAGACAGAAGGGGGCTGGGAAGTCGATAACGTCAATAAGTGCGAATCGATAAAAACATAAAGCTAATGCTGGTGACTTCCTTTAAAAATCGGCATCCACTTTCTGCAAGAAGTATCAGATTATGCCCGACTGCAACTTTCTTATCTATTCTAAATAATTTTGTATATATTTTAGCATCTTAATAATGGTTACTCACCACAAGACAAGGACATTCCATTCGCAACGAAATATATGCCGTGTGAGTCGACTTTAACGATATTTGCGACCGCTGATTGGATAACTCCCATTCCGAATGAATTGAAGAATAAATTATCTGCAAGGAAATTGATTAACGAAACAATTGAACGGGTCTACACAGCCATTGTGCCAAATGTTCATACCACACAAAGGAAACGACAGCCGACATCCCAGTTTTATGATTCAAACCCACTAATTGGCCGGAGTCCAGCTAAAGCCGATCTGGATACAATGGCAGAACCCTTGGAAACTGAGGATTGTATGCCAATGGGTGACAAGAGCAAATCCACCAATAAAGAGTATAAAATAGCTATATGCAATAATGTGCCGGCATCAGTGGAACGAAAGAGTACAAATCATTTCAATGCGAAGGATGCGACAGGATTTCGAAAGAACACTTTTCATGCTGGTGACACTATGAACATTAAGGATCGTGACATTATCGTCATTAACAAATCGGACATAGAGGAGTCCACGAAGAACGAACATAATGTTATCATTGTTAACAATCCCCAAGAGAAGGAAAACGTTGATTTGGCCGATTTGCTTGGTACGAATTGGCCAACAAATGCTGGAGGAGCTGCCATGATTTTAAACCGACCAAAAACGACGGACAATAATTTAGAAAAATCGGTAACAACGTCTGCTAATTTTGTAAGGAATAAGGAAGACTTTGCGCAAAAAGTTATTTCACCAGTGGATGTCAAATCTATTGCAAATCCTGGTAAGAAGAATGAAGTTGAACTATTCACCATAATTTCAAAATCGAATGAAATAAATAACGTAAATCAAATCAGGCCGATTTTTACCTTGCACATATGTATATATAGACCTATTTTGAGTGTATGTAAAATAGCAGCAGTTTTATTTTTAGAATCTGTGCCTCGATGATAAGTAAATAACAACGTTTTCTATTTATTTTGCACAAACAAATAACTTTACGTTTGAAAAACGATTACTTGCAAAGTTTTGAACAGAAAAACTGCATATTCTTGCGAGTGTGCTTCAAAATCTTATTCAATCTTTCTTGCGACATAAATGTACATATATATTTATATAAATATAGGCATTGTAAAAATAACTTTTTCGCGCTGTGAATACTATGTATAAAAATACATACATGAACGAAGTATAATTTTTCGCCACAATAATTGTCTATTAATTGAGAGTCGTGTTGTTTTCATTGAATAATCATTGAAATTGGAAGTTTTATTCGATTTTCTCTCAGCCATAAGTAATCATTCATTAATATGTACGATATTCCATTGACGGTTTTGGAGTTCAGTGTACAGAATACAGAAAATAGCTTCGAAGGTATGCATCAAAACATTTTCAGTCGCATTGTATCGGACATTTTGAATCATTTTTATTGTCATATAAACGATATGATAATGTAAACAATGTGTACATTCTTGCTTTTAGAGATAAACAGTTCAAATTACCAGGAGTTACATGAAATACCTGGAACTAGGCTGACGATCGGATCTCTCGTTGAGGTATCGGATTCCGGAATTTGTGCCGATCTATATGGCGTAATACGTTGGATCGGCATAGCGCCGGACTTGCCACACATATTGGTTGGCATCGAAGTCGAAGATGATCCAAACTTAAAAAATCTTACCACATCGGATGGAACTTATAATGGTGTTCGGTAAATGATCTACGTATATCTAGTTTAAATTGTTATTTAAGCTTTAAGTAACCATAAACTAATTTGAAAACTCTGATTTCTCTTAGATTGTTTCAGTGTCGCGAAGGTGGAGCTATATTTGTGCCGCCCAGTAAATGCACAAATGATCGTAGGTTTGTCGAAACCGAAGGCAATCATTCAGTAAGCGTTATTTCAACTGATGCGAATGCTGTTAAATTTGGACACGTTGATTGCCCTCCAGTTTTGGGCGCTGTTGCACCATTAGGTAAGAGAAATAAGATGAATTAACTTGAATAATATGCGCTAACCTGTGTTTATTTGTAATCCTAATTTTAGGCATACACAACATCGATGAACTGGAAAATATATGCGGCAAATTCAAAGGCATCCAGGGACACCACAATTCATGTTATTTGGACGCAACATTGTTTTCCATGTTTACGTTCACGAGCGTATTTGATTCCATTTTATATAGAAGACCAGATGCTCAGGTAAGTTTTATATCACTATTCTATGAGATTTATTATTATTCATTATTATTAAATTTTCCAGGATATTTCACACTATAGTGCTGTTCAGAACGTTTTACGAGATGAGATTGTTAATCCATTGCGAAAGAATGTTTTTGTTCGTGCGGATCGGGTAATGAAACTACGCAAATTTCTCGATCAACTTAGTTCTGTGAGCGGATTGACCAGTGAGGAGAAGGATCCAGAAGAGTTCTTAAACAGTTTGCTGTCGCAAATAATGCGAGTGGAACCCTTTTTAAAAGTAAGCTAAACTATTACGATCAAAATTTATTGAATTAAATTCGATCAAATTGTATATGTTTTAGTTGAGCTCTGGACAAGATTCATATTTTTATCAATTGTTTGTGGAGAAAGACGAACGGCTGACATTTCCAACGGTGCAGCAGCTATTTGAGCAAAGTTTCCATTCGTCCGATATCAAGTTGAAAGAAGTGCCGTCTTGTCTCATTATACAAATGCCTCGCTTTGGCAAGAGTTACAAAATGTATTCCCGAATTTTACCATCCCAAGTGCTGGATATTACAGATATAATTGAAGACTGTAAGTTACGGAAAAGTCGTCACTTTACGATTTTAATATGTTTTTTCTATTATTTCTATTAGCACCGCGACAGTGTTCGGTTTGTGGCAAACTGGCTGAATATGAATGTCGCGAATGTTTTGGTTCCTTGCAGGCAGGCTCTGGTCTTGAGGGCACAGCCTTTTGTCAAAAATGCCTCAATACGGCTCATATGCATGCTAAAAGGTAAGTTATTAAATACATATTAATTTAATATACTTTAATTGTGCTTTGTATTTGCAGAGCCAATCATGAGTCTAAAAAACTGTCTGTGCCAAGGGATTTCAAAGTGATGGCTGATCACATGACTTTACCCAGACTGTATATGGAGTTATTTGCCGTTGTGTGTATAGAAACGTCCCATTATGTGGCATTCGTAAAGGCAGGATCAGGACCAGATGCTCCATGGTGTTTCTTTGACTCAATGGCAGATAGAAAAGGTAAAAATCTAAAAGCTACTTATAAAATTGATTCACAATTAAATTTGATGACTTTTATAGGTGAAAAAAATGGATATAATATACCTGAAATGATATCCGTTCGGGAATTGCCTCAATGGCTATCCGATGAGGGCGCTCGAGTAATCAATGAAAGATCAATAAAGGATAAAGTTTTACCTGAACACGCAAAGCGTCTGTTTTGCGATGCCTATATGTGCATGTATCAAAGCACCGATGTTATGATGTATCACTAACGATATGCCTATGATCAGTTATAACAATAAATCATTGCTACATATAATGTAAATGTGACTTTGTTATTGTTTAAGTAATCAGTTCTTAACACCATAATCCAATATTCCAAATTGACAAGTATTTCGTGACGTATAGACTAAAAATAAGTTCATTATAATCCTGCTGAAGTAGTGTATTTATCAATGCACTTTGTTTTTGATATAATAAAAAAAAACTACCACTTTTCACTTAACAATTGCTTGTCTTAAGAAACTCTTCATATTGATGACCAACTGGTTAAGGCGCTGGTTTCTGAGAGAGTCTTGAGAAACAAGATGAGTCTACACTTAAGTTCTCTATGTGTGGTCGACTCTGTCCTACAAATGCAAAAACATGCATTGGAATGCTGCATCTCTCTTTCCTGAGTTTGGGTGAGCTGAACTTTTGTCTTACTAGGGCTGAGCAGAACTTTTCTCCACTCAGCTTTAAGCTCATTTAAGTTGTCATCAAGCTTATGCAATATTTTTTGCTAATACGATCGTTGTTTTATTACTTCTATATATATCTCCCACAGTTAAAGATGTAATAAAAGACAAACAATGTTCAACATCAAAGGCAAATTTATTAAAATACGTACTTTACCACAAATTATAATTTGATAATTATGATAGCCCGGCAATTGCCACAATAATTCTCTTGATAGGTTGAAATAGATATTAACTACGCTACAAGTAATATACAATATTTCGGACAATACGTGCAATTTGTTAATTAGTCGTACCTTTTAGTATTTACATAGGTTTTTGCATTTTGGGATAGATCTAAACCATTTTTAAATTTTACTTATCAAATAAAAATGAATAATAAAAAGAAACGATTTTTTCTTGTATATTTTAATTTAAATGAAACCCTTTCTCCTTGGTTGCTGTTAACAATCGATCCTTCATTATATCCTCAGACGGGTAATCCGGCAGCTTTAAATAGTGAACACAAGTGTTCACCGATGGATAGCTTCCTGTGCCAGCGTCCACCTTGCGAACCACCGTCAGTCTGGGATGCAAATTGGCCAATCCACCCGGTGGCAAACTGCTGCAGCCAGTTGTAAATTGCAAAAAGGCTTTGCGCTCAGCCCCGGAGAAGCTCAGCAGAACGTTCACAAAACGCAAAAATCCAGGACTAAAAAAAAAGACAAAAAAGCATTAATAATTATTAAAAAAAAGAGCATTTGATTTTGGTTAAATTAAACGCACCTATCCTTGGAATAGCCGAGTTTTGGTTCAGTGTACGCCATAAGATCTTCGCGGGTCCATTGCGGATATTGTTCGCCACAAATCATCATTCTGGCCTCGGTTGGATTAAATGCGGCCAGTTTGTTCAAAGGAAACACTTCGCAGAAACCATCGTGGAATGCCTGCATCTGCATGGCGATACCATCCTGTAGCATAAAGTTGAGTAGCAATTCGCAATACGCCTCTAAATTGTTAATGTCGACGTCGATCGCTGCACCATTTGGAATAAGCTCTGCATATGTGTAACCAAATACGGATGAGCTAGGTAAATAGGTGAAAGTTAGGGCTAATTCCTCTAGTGATACTTCAATATCATTTTTCGTGCACATCTTCAGATTTGTAATCAATTCATCTTTCTCCTCACAGCTCAGACTCTCGTCCAATTCAATTGTCTGCTTGCGCATCAGCAGATCCTGTAAATCGATTAGGAATTGATAGCGCGTTGCATCGATCTCTTTGAGGTTCTCAATATTGAGGACGCCGCTGAACCACTTGGATTGGGTGTAATCATCGTTCAAACCCTTCGAATCGCTGCTTGCCAATCCTTCGGAATCCCTCGACACCACTGAGCTAACAATCAGATCCTTGAAGCGTGCATTGGAACGAAGCTTGATATCGTTGCGTGATAATATTTTATTGTGACAAAGCAGTTGGAGAAACGATTTGGAGAGGGGCATATCCACAAGTCGCATATCCTGCAGAACCTTGGCAATGAAAACCCCAAAGAACCAATAATACTTGCAGACCTGCTCACACAGCTCCGAGTTCTGTGGCAACGGAGCTGGGAACAAACCATTCTCACGCCTATTCACATAATAGCCAATCGGTTTCGTTGCATCCTCAATATTGTGAAATTGTGGTGCTGCATCCTGGAGGTTAGTCGTCTCCTGATCATCATCATTCAACTCATCGTCGCACAGCCACATGCACAAATCAGAGCGTTGAATCTCTGCAGCAACGAGGGCATAGAACTCCAGTGTCGGCCCCAATCCAGTGCCTTCCTCATCGAGGAACTCAACTTCGAGCACCGACTTGCGATTGCAATGCGCCTTCATCACTTGAATGGCCCATTTGAGCAGATCTTTGTTGCGCGGCACCTTGACACGTTCGTGCTTCAATCGCCCAACGCGGAAATCATGCTGATCATCGCGACGTGGACTCATTATGGGTATTCGCTGGCGCTCATTGGTTATGTCACGCTGCGACTGCAGGCAAACAATACTACGCGATGAGCCAAATGCCGTGCAATTGAAATACAATTGTCGCGTCTCGAATGGGAATAGAAATGGACACGATTGATTCAGATCCTCACACCAATTGGGCAGAGCATTGCTTGAGAGGACGAGTGGATCGTGGATCTGTTGTTGCAGCTTATTCGTTATTTTCTTGCTCATAAAGAGCTCAACTGGTAGACAAGTAGGATTCGCTGTTGAAGAAACTGCGTTCTGCTCATCACCATCCAATTCATCAGTTTGATTGAGCGCATTGATTTGGGTGAGCAAATCGAGTACATCCTCCACAGAGCACAAGTTATTATCGGTTATACTTATGCCGCCGTGCACCGGTGAGTTGGGTGAAAGTGTCGATGCTCCGCTTCTCGACGAGACGCCGGGCGTCTTTTGACCCTCATCCGATTCCATGTAGGAACCGCCGCATTCCAGCACCGTTGGAAATGTCTCGCGATAGACAATTGTGTATGTCGGCTCCCACAATTTGCGAAATTTGTCATTCTTGTTGAGTTGACTGTTCTGCAGCAGTTCTTGAACGGCACGGAAAATGGTCCACTCACTGTTATCCAGATCGATCTCAACGTCGGGTACTCCACCAACACCGGGACCACGTAGCTTCAGGCCGAGAGTTGTCTGCTCGGTATTGATTTGACCACTTTGCTGATACGTTTCCGGATTCGAGTCGGGCGGACAAATTTCCAAATCGGTCGTTTGATTGACATTAGTGCGACCCGGTCGAGGATCAAAGGCCGGTATTAGGGCCGAAAATTGTCGTTTCAAAACATATTCATCATCCCAGGATTTACGCTTGCTGACGCCGGCCAAACGATTCTCCAGCGACTCATCGTCCATAAAGGTCAAAAGGTTGCGTGAGACCATCACCTGCAGCAGGGTATTTCCCACCTCTTCGTATTCATCTTCATTTTCCTCCTCGTCATTCTCCTCCTCCATGTCATCCTCGTCCTCCATGTCACCCAGCAGCGTGGGCGCCCGGCAACTCTCCAAAAAGTCCTCCAGTGACACTTGCTCGCTGTCACTCGACGTGGACGTCAGGCTCATGGTCAGAGTTGGATTAATCGAGGGTGTTGGATGTTGTTGGCTAAGTTTCTTATTGGTTGAGTTTGACGATGAATTCTCGCCATTATTCGACGACAGACTCGGATAACTTTGGGCGGTGCTCAAGAGACCCGAATGGAAATTACTGGACAATGCCAATTTAACCAGGCTCGTCACCGAATTGGGACCCCGAGCAAAGAAAGAGCTTGCGCCGCCCACATTCTGATTGCTGTGCTCGTTCTTATTGGCGTTTGTGTTGTTCGACTGATTCTCCTCGTTGTTGGTGTCCTGCGAGGTGCGACGACGAGCAATCGCCGCAAATGTTTCCAGCAGACCCGTATGGACGGCCACCTCAGATGTGGATGAGACCTCCGACGAGGAACAGGTCAAATTGGGTACACTAATGCTCATTTGATTGGAGACGGCGGACACAACATCATTCGAAATCTGTGGATTCATAATGTTCTCAATGGAAATGCCCGGATTCTCATCCCGTGGCGGCGTCGATGATTTATCCCCATCGACAGATTCATTCTTTTGGAGATTACCGGGTTGAATTAGCACAGACACCTTTGTATTCCCCTTGAGGCCGGCTATTGCATTCGTGCGCGGTATGTGCAACTCATCCGAGGACAGAATGTTGTTGGTATTGTTGCGTATCATGTCGACACCATCGCGCATCTTATCAATGATCTCGTGGGTTTCAGCTGCGCCAGCACATTGAGATTGGGAATTGCCGCCGCCGACGCCACCACCTGCATTCAATTGCTTCAGATTGATCAAGAGACCCTTGGCCACATTGTTGGCATTCATCTTGTTATTCTCCTCAATGTGTGGGATGCGTTTGGCTGCATGCTGCTTTGAGGTAGCAACAGGATTCGCTGCTGCTGCTGATTCGCTTGATTTAAAATCCGTAGATTTCTCCTTGGATATCTCCACAATGGATAAACTCTCAGTAATCGTTGCCAAATCGGAAGCCGTGCTCAAATTGATAGCCGGCATTGAGTTATTAATGGTGGACAAATCGGCGATGTGTTGCAGCTCGCGAATCAATGGAGATGCTACAACATTTGCTGAGGACGACGACGACGATGATGTTTGATGATCTGCAGCACTTGCCTCCTGGCCACCCTCGCCACCTGATGCAGCAGCAGCAGCTGAAGCTGAAGCTGCCACAGCAGCCGCAGCAGCGACAGCAGCAGCATTCGCTTGATTGTTTGCAATGTGCGACTTGACCGAGCTGAAAACGTTCTCGGTGATCGTTTCGACGGTTTGCTTCCAGGCCAGATTGTCGGCGGAAACGGTTTGATTGGACGCATCATCCGGATGATGATTCTTATTGATCTCCGTGGCCTCGGGCAGCGATGGCGTTGAGCTCGACTTACGCGATGTCAGCACATTGGTCTTATCATTTTTCTTACAACATCCACCACCAACACCACCAGATGAGGCGATTGGCAGCATCGAATTGACGCCGCCTTCGAATACAGAAACACTTTCCAAATTGGCCAATTTCAGATCGTATTTGCCCTCGGCACCCATGCGATACGAATTGCGTACACCATGATCCCATTTGACATCGATCCAACCGTTGTGGATTTCGCCAGTGATGGTGCCCTCACAGCAACCATCCTGATCATCCCAGCGCCAGTCGACGCCGCGCACAACGCGTGCTCCGCTCGTAATGTGCTTCAGCTGGGCGCGTATCTGGCGTCGTTCGCGGCGTGTTTTGGCCTCCGCCTCTTTGATGGTCTTACCAATGTCATCACATACACCAACAACACGGCCATAAATCTCAAATCCACTCAGGCTCAAATAGTGCGTCTGGCCGGAGGCATTGCGCCCATTCTGCTGGATGCGAATGTGGCGATACCCTTTCGTATCGTCTGCATTACAAATGATGGGCCACGTTGCAGTGCTGCCCGGCTCGACGAGACTCTTTTCATCCACATGACTGATTAGAGTGGTCCAATTAACACTGTCCTTCGACGCTTGAAGCAGCCAGTTCCTCAGCGCTGAGCGTCCATAGCCGCGAGCATGACGCAATGTGTATGCCGTGGGCACAATGTACACGCCCAAATCGATGGCAAACCAGGCCTTCTTATTGTCCTTGGTGTGGCAATTCAATGAGACACCGTCACGCGACAATATATCCTCCAGTTTGCCGTAGGGCAACGTTTTACCCTCCGAACTGGTCACCTGCACCAGACCGTATTGGGCCGGATTGACCCATTCATAGGTGCGGCCATTGGAGCCAATGTAATAGATTAAACCCTCCTCATCGAAATCGAAAATGTGTGTGAAAGTTATGTTCTCCGACTGCTTGGGTTCCCGCAACTTCTTCAAATATAAGAATGTGGAACGATCCAAATCGTACCACTGTTTGGCTACCATTTTAAGTAGATATTTAGCCAATTGTCCCACTGTTGCCAGCGGTTCGATTTTCAAAGTGCGTCCGGTCCTATCAAAGAGGGTACTTTCACAAGAAGCACGCTCGAGACGAAAGCGGAGACGTTTCTGCAGGATTTGTAGGCCATAGCCAGTGCCGGGTGCATCGTAGAGAAAGACGGGCAACTTCTCCGTACTCTCGAGTACAGCGACAAGTTTCTGTATTAGAATGCTTGCCGTATTTTTTGGACTATTCGATTGTGCTTCAGGGCTGCATTCACCGAAAATGCACTTTTTAAATATATCGATGCGTTCCTTGAGCATTTTATTCGTTTTGCAGCGCGACAAGTGCATTTCCCAATAATTGTTGGACAGTACAGCGACCAAGGATTGAACGAGACCCGACGAGTGCATCTCATAGGCACTCACAACGCCATCCTCATGGATCAACTGCGAAAGGTTGGTCAATGCTGTGTCTAGGGTTGTCGACCAGTTGCTGTTGCCCAAACGTTGCTCCTCGAGGGCCACGTTGATTTGCTTAACGATCGCCGTCAGCTTGGCAACTGCTCCACGCGGTATCACTTGAGCCGTCTTGAAGTATTTATTATAGATTTCCCGGGATACGTTCACCACTTGCACCTTTTGCACATCCGTTTTTGACTTGATGCGTTTCTTCTTCTCTGTTGACCAACCGGATGCAAAATCGGCACCCAATGATGTTTCCGCTGTGAACGAATGCTTTGTGCCGCGATTGCTCTCGAATATGAATCCCTGCATATCATCCTGTAAGATAGTAACCTGGTGTCCCTCCGTATTGTGGATTTGCAATTGATTCGGCTTATGCGATTGCAGCACCCAATTGCCAACAACCAGCCTCAGCACACACACCGTCGGCAATATGGGCTGAGATGGTGTGCCAGGACTAACGCTGGAGCGAGCACGCACAAGTTTCTCCAAGAACTCACCACGATTTTCTAATAGGAAAAAATAAAGAACAATTGTTTAAATTTAATTCGTGTTGATATTGTTTTGCTAAAAAATAGTAGTACTGCTTTTTAATATACAATTTCTCAATATTCATCAAAATATCACGATATTTTCAATAAAATCTGTTGTCCCTATTTTGGAAAATCTCGCACCTATATGTTATTATGCTGACATACGTTACTGATGAGTCACCAGAGTCAAATCTCCACAGAATCGTTCAAGATTTTTTGGTGCGCAGTTACAAAAAAAAAAGAAACGGTTTCTAGCTTTAATCAATCGTATAAATCTGATTTTTTTGAGACTATGATGAGGAAAGCAAATACATAATTTATAAGAGAATATTGAACTGCTTAGTTTATATACTGCTTTAGAACTTAGAATAATGCTAAATTCTTAAGAACCTAGAGCATATTGCTAATACATTAATAATAACTAAATAAATAATAATAAATAAATAAAGATCGCCTTGAACCCTGGACCCTTGTATTAAAATTCCAATGCTCTACCGACTGAGCTACCCGGGCATGTATTTTCCCAGCTATGCAAATTTCACTACTATTCCACTACTATTTTGAACGGCTAATTGGTGGCTTTAAAGACTTTAATTAATTTATTTATTATTTATTAATACTAATAAGGGTATTTCATCTTTTAATTTTTACGTATTTTTAGTATTGATTGCTTGTGTTCAAATAATATTTTCATAATTTTTTAGCTTTGTATTAACTAATATTATTCTGACCGTCTTTTTTGTGATCTGCTTAAAGACTTTAATCTTTAATTTTATAGCTAACCTGTTCTTTATCTGATCTTGTGTTCAAATAAAAATCTCATCATTTTTTAACTATATTTTATATAATGTTTTCTTCACATTTTCCACTACTATGCTTTTGACCGCAGCTGTACTCACCTGAGCTATCATTTCCATTTTCAGGGCTGCCACTTGAATACATTGTGGCCAATTTGCCATCGAGTATGAATCGGAACCAACCATTGGAGCCATTAGATAGCTCCAATGCCGCCGAATCTGACCAAACATACAAGCAATCTCGACCACGGCAAATGCTCCAATCCCGCCAATGATAGGGCTTGCCCTGCAATATCTCCTTAGCGTCCTCGACTAAATCATCTATAAATATAATTATTATTAATTTCTTAACATTATTAAAATGTATGCTCGAATCACCTTGCACCGATCTATGCGGCATACAAAGGGCAGCTGCTGCTTTTGACAGATCCTGCGAGCTACCTGCTAGCTGGCTAGCGCTTGCGTCTTCGCTGCCGTGATCCATTAAAGCTTGCACTTTGGAAAAGACGCCCAGGCGTGCAAAATGCTCAAGGAACTCCTCTTGTGTCTTGCACATAAGCTCTTCAATAATGTTCAAAATGATTAAGTGACCATCTTCATCATCCTATAATGAAAACCGATTTTTAGATCGAGGAATTGACTATCTTCTTCAAGCTGGCAATTCAAGCCTTACCTCGCTATCCAATACGCTGGCTATGACTTCGGTTAGCAAGTTGCCAACACTCTGAGCTGATATTGAAGTTGAGGGCTCGTTGTACTTCTTGCAGATACTCTTGAGCACTGTGGGATGAGCATACTGCACGATCTTTTTGATCAGACCCAAGCTCGCACGCCGCACACTCGTCAGCATCGAGCCCTGAAAGGTGCGACAGAAAATGGGCAATAGCAGTTTCAAATAGACGGGCGCCATTTCCGGATCACCGCGTGGCTCAATCAATGTGCACGTCTGTCCATCCTTGTTGGCGGCCAGCATATGTCCGGATGACATCCATTCGCCCGGCGATTGTAATATGGCAGCCACTTCACGATGCCCATCATCGGATCTTTCGCGAGCTTTATCAAGTGGCGTTTTGCCATCCTCATCCCGCAAATCCGGATACGCTCCAAATTTAAGCAGTATTTTTGCTATGCCTGGTCGCCCAAAGCAGGCCGCATAGTGAAGCGAGGAGCTCCTTTGTCCCTTGTTCACATCGGCGCCCTTCTCACAGAGATATTCAACCATCTCCAATGTGCCAAATGCCGAGGCCCAATTCAACAGGGTCTGCCCAACGTCATCCATGCAATTGACATCGACACCACAAGTTTCAATAGCTTCCTGCAATGCCTCCGTATCCTTGGAGCGTATACAATCGATTAGCTGGCGATGCGTGCGATCTGTGGTGGAATCGGTTCGTTTAGGTCGCGGCACCAGCTGCCCCTGATTCGAATTAGCACTGCCCCTATTCAAGGCTTGACGCCCCTCAAAGAGTAGCAGGAGCAACAGATCTGCAAACCGCATGCAGTCCAGCACGCAACGTTCATCGCCCTTGAGAGCTCGTTCAATTGCCTCCGGCAACTGAGATCTTAAAATGTCGCGCGTTATTGACGACGATCCACGACACAAGGTGGACAACAACGAAATTGTTGTCGATATCGATTGAGGCGAACGCATTGATTCGTTTGCTGGCGATTTGCCAGTTGGTGCAGTCGTCGTAGGTGCTGCTGCTGCTGTTGCTGCTGCTCCGGCTGCTGTGGATCCCGGTCCTGATCCGGATATATTCTCGTTCAATCTGTCCGAGTTAGGGCTCGGTAATTGCGGTGCATTTAGTTTCGTTGCGGATGTTAGTGGACCGCCCGCATTCTCCAGCCGTTTGAGCAACTCCGTAACCAATCCGTATTCAGCCAGGGGAGCGGGATCAATCCATTTGCGTGTGAAGCGATCCGCAACAGAAGCAAAGCATTTCAGAGCACCATCCGATACCAAGGCATCCTCATGCTGTAATAGGGTGCTCAAGCTCTCAACACAATTATTTATGCAGGGGGAATTGGGTTCGACTTTGGTGCAAAGTCGCGAAACGACAGACATTGCCGAATGTAATGTGTCCTTGTGCACTTGAGATCCGCAATCTCGGATAAATGAGAGGACACAGTTTAAGCCGCATCCCTCAAAAACTGCACCGGCTTCGCGGGTGCAAATCAATTCCAAGACTTTTATGCACTGTTCGGCAAGATCGCGCGAGGTTCGCGACGAGAGATCGGCGACGACCAGACGATTGCAGATCGCCTTAATAGCGCCATCGATAGAGACAATTCTGCGTGTGCACTCCGCTGACACATCCAGGTAATAAGTGATGGCGCGTGCAGTAACCTCCAGCACATTCTCCGGTGCAAGTTCATCCAAAAATATCTTGCACAAAGCTGGCAAAAAAGTACGCGGAGGACAACTGCAAATTATACAATAATGCATAGAATCAATAAATATTCATCACTAATTTAAGGTCTGTTAAATAGTATTAAGAGGAGTAATTTCAAATTACCTTTCGAAACAACGATCAACATTATCTGACATCAAGAGAAGCATACACAACTGCTCCAAAGCAATTAACTGCATGTCCCTTTCATCTCCTTGCCCCATGGACAACCATTCCAGCAACGTTTCCGGATCAACGTCGCTCATCTAGAAAAATAAAATTAAATCTTTGAGCGTTATATTATATCTATGAATATGACTCTCTTCGTCCAAGTGTACACAGATAATTAATTAATTTGACAAGAATTTCGAATGCTCTACTTTAGAGAGTTCGACTTGGCGATATCCTCTACCTATTTATATGTATAAGATTTGTATGAATTGTGTGTACAAAATAAAATATGAAAAACAGAAAATGCGGTGTAATTCCGAAAATATGAATATAAAATTTCTAGCATTCTTAGCAATAGCAATTCTTAACCGATCTTGATCAATATTGAATTGAGTTATATTTAATACTCAATTAGATTTTACTGGTAACTGTACATATATTCCCTTATAAGTCTGAAAGATCGATACGTTTATACAGACAGACATGGCTTGTGCGACTCAGCTTCTGCAGAACGACAGTATATATGTACTTTTCTTGCTTCCGTATGCCTGTAACAAACTTTTACTAAATTTTCTTATATCCTTTTTATCAATTTTTAATGGATGCAAGGCAAAGCGGCATTTTCTATTCACATGAAGGACTGCTTGTTGCTTAAGTATAATTATTAATTATTTTGTATTAAACTTTGTACAATACTTACGTTGTCTTCTTATTTTGTTACAAAGTACTTAAATTGGGGATAGTTATATCTGAAAATAGGAGAAACTCAGAATTAGTAAGGCGAGATCAAATTATATATATCAAAACAAAAACAAAATATGTATACTCCAAAAACAAAGCACATTTTTAAATTTGATAGATAAATCGATAGATAAACTTTATCTATTTGTTCCCAGGTCATGGTAATGTTATTTCGTGGATATCATAAGCTCAATAATATATATATAAAACGGTAAAACCCAAATAAAAAGTGTGCGTTTTTGTAGCGGTAGTTTATTGTGGGAAACACAACTAAGTAAACAAAATGATTATACAAAATTTGCAGTTGGTATCTTTTAACTGCGCAATATTCTGTTGTTTCCAACTTGCTTGCTACTTTAGTTTAGACAGATATCGATAAAACTACTTTTATACAAATATAAATCCACACGCATAACATGGACAACAAAGCGAGTACGAAAAAAAACCTTGTGAAGAGATGAAGTCTACTGCAGTTGATGAGTTATCAAATGATGATGGCAAAAATTTGTATGATTCAACTTTACTACGTCTCATTTTCACTACAATCGTAAATTTGTCATAAATGCTGCCCAGGTCAGAAGAGCACTTTCCACACTTTGGTGCACAGACAAAGAAAAAATATGCCATCATTTCAATTTCCCCGCAACAATTACAATCAGCTGTTTAATAATCTTTTCCAATGCTCTTTTATAGGATAAAATGTCCTTTTTAAATTATCAATAGATTGCGAAAATGAAGATGAAGAAATTGTCCTAAAATTTCAAGCAATATTCTCATTCCAATTTTAGTGCGTGTAAGTCAAAAACGTGGATGTGATTTTTTCTTATTTCGTCTTATACCATGCACTTGGGCCATATAAGTACACACACACACACATTTACATTCGAGAGGCAAATGGAAAAAGAAGTACAAATGCATATGTATGTATGTACATGTTAACATAAATGTATGTATGCATATGTCTATGTTATATGTGTATTGTGCGTGGCAATCATTTTAGTATTTCGCATTCTTCGACAGTTTAAATGGCACATATATTTTTTTTTTCGTTATAAACATACATACATGCGTAGTAAAATATGGACCTACTTTAATTATTGGAAAATATGTGCATACATATGAATATACATACTTACATACATAGAGACTAGTTATATAAAACTTTATAATTGTAAGCAGCTCAAATATAAATCAAATTTCGTACATTTTTTTAATTTCTCAATCGAACAATTTAACACCACGCAAACACACACATATATACATATATGTTATATATAAATATATATATTTATATATACGTAATTTGGTAATTACCTTTTGCATTATAGTGCGGCACTGCATATCTTTGGCCTAGAACGGTTGTTTAGATTTACTAAATGCACATCTGCAAATTTTTTACACTGCTTTATTTTTCAATTATTAAATTTTATAATTTAATATTGCCCAAAACTGAATGTCTATTGAAAACACATACATATATACACACATTGATACACAGTTTCAATAACTTCAGGTCAGAGTTGTTAATTTCTTATCGATATATTGTAAGAGGACTCTGCAGTCATTTTTAATAAAAATTTTGATAACAAATGATTTAATAATCTAAAGTGAATTTAGGAATCATCACAGACCGATTCGTTCTATATAACATTTGTTTACTTAAAAAGTGCTGAGAAATGTTTATGAACAATTTATTTCTTACAATCGATCAAACTGAATCGACTTCTAAATCAAAAATGGTATCGATTAGTTCGGCGAGCATGCACAGAAAAAATCGATATATACATGTTCTAATGTTTTTACATCACTACTTCATATTACTTATTATTTGCGAATTTTCCTCCACGGGCTGAATCTGGAATAAAAAATAATGGTAAGACTATTTAAATAGACTTTAGCTTCCATAAATATGTAACAAGCTTCTACATTTATACTAACGTCCAAATCAAACATAATTATGAAAAATTATTAAAAATATGCAATTTTGACATGTTGCACAAACACACGCAAATACATTTAACATTCATTTGACCTTTTTGACGAATTATTAACAATTAAAAAGTGGCATACCGATAATATGTATACATGTGAAAGGAAAAAAAAACCTATAAGAGCCAAACTGGATATTATTTGGAAAACGAGGATAATATTGGGAGAGGGATGAATTGTAAATCGCATACAAAACAACAACAAAAGTTGTTCTTGTTGAACTGTAATCTTAAAAGCAAAATAATAATTTAAATGGAAAAGTTCAAAATAAATCAATACAGGTTTAAGTAACATGCATATATACATTTTGTTATACATATGATTGGTTAACGTTTCGTATTAAGCGAAGTTCTATTAACATAAAAATACGCATGCTTTCATAATTGATAAAAACAGACCTACGATCCCAACATTGCCCAAGCCTAATCAGAAGCAGATTATAATATACTAAATATTTATACTATATTGTGTACCCTATATACACAGTCTGCGGCAAATACTGTTAGATTTTAAATTAACTTTTCTTGTATGACACAAAATTAACGATTGAATAATAAGTACATAATTGATTAAACCAGAGCTAACACTGCCCAGATATACTCAGAAGCAGACTATAACAAATACTATAAATAATACCGTACATTCACAGTTTCAGGCTAAATAGTTATTAGATTTTAAGTCAAAGTTCATGCATGCCATAATTTAATTTTAACGATGGAATAATAATAGGTAAGTACTCGATTTTGATTTATAGAATTCCTTATGTGGATACTTTTTAAAGAAATTTTCTCGGTATTAAAAACCAGTTAAGAATTCAAGCCACAGTTCGGATAGGCATTTATGTATGATAATGAAAGTCAGTTGATTATTTTTTATTATGATTTCGAATGTTTCTTTAAATATTTGGAACAGATTTATATGTATATACTATAAAAGGTGGATAGATTGTTTGTACGATTTTAATGTTTGCTTAAATAAGAACAGAAAAATATGTATGAATATTAATATTAGATGACCATTTTTTTTATGACTAATGTTTCCTAAAAATAATAAAATAATAAATAATTATTATAGTATATACATTATTAAAAATAATATAATTATTAATGAATTATTTAAATTCTTTTACAGGCTGAACCTATTCGTGTTGTTGTCACAGGAGCGGCTGGTCAGATCGCCTACTCCCTGCTCTACATGATTGCACGTGGCGAAGTGTTTGGCAAGGATCAACCACTGATTTTGCATCTGCTCGACATTCCACCAATGGTTGGAGTACTAGAGGGTGTCGTCATGGAGCTGGCTGATTGTGCATTGCCTTTGTTGCGTCAAGTTGTGCCAACAACGGATCCCCTCGAAGGATTCAGGGATGTTTCCGCCGCATTCCTCGTTGGCGCCATGCCACGCAAGGAGGGAATGGAGCGCAAGGATCTGTTGTCCGCCAACGTGAAGATCTTCAAGGTGCAGGGAGAAGCCCTCGACAAGGTGGCCAAAAAGGAGGTGAAAGTGCTCGTCGTTGGCAACCCGGCGAATACTAATGCCTTCGTCTGTGCCAACTATGCACCATCGATTCCACGTGAGAACTTCTCGGCTATGACCCGTCTGGATCAGAATCGTGCATCTGCACAGATTGCCACGAAAGTGGGTGTCCCAATTAGTAGTGTGCAAAACATTATTATTTGGGGTAATCATTCCTCGACTCAGTATCCGGATGCTGGCCAGGGCAAAGTGCTTGTCAATGGTCAGTGGAAATCGATAGTTGAGGCCGTTGGTGATAATGCCTTCCTCGAGGGTGCATTCGTTGAAACGGTGCAGAAGCGTGGAGCTGCAGTGATTGCCGCCCGCAAAATGTCATCGGCCATGTCGGCCGCAAAGGCTGCTTGCGATCACATGCATGACTGGTGGAATGGCACTGCTTCCAATCAATTTGTGTCAATGGGCGTCTTCTCCGATGGCAGCTATGGTACGCCAAAGGATGTCATCTTCTCATTTCCCGTGGCGATCAAGGACAAGCAATGGAAAATCATCGATAATTTGCCCATTAGCGATTTTGCCAAGGCCAAGTTGGTCTTGACTGGCAACGAATTGCAGGAGGAGAAGAATGAGGCGTTGTCTGTGTTGGACTCAAAATTGTAAATGGGCCTTATTAATGCGCATTTTTGAGGTAGACTCTTAGAGTAAAAAATGTTTATTTTGTGTTATGCATTTATACAAATTTCATACAATGTTTGTAGTTAGTATAAATAATAAATATTCCTTGCACGGTATAATGTTAAATGTTATCTTTTTTTAATCGAAAAAAGTAAGTCAAGCTATATTTTTCATGATTTTAAATCGATTAGTTTTTTAAATAAACATTTCAAATCCCGTAAAAAATAGGTTTTTAGTTTTGGTTAGCTGGCAGTTATTTGAACAAGCATTGACTAACACTGCTGGCCAGTGTATACATCAATTGGTAAGTGATGGCTATGGTGTGACCAAATCGGAAGTTTTTCATTGTTTTGCGCGATAAATTGGAATTATGTCGATGTTCTGCACAAATGATTAGAAAAATATTTAATATTCATAGATTTTTAATATATCTGACGAACCTAATTATTAACTGTATCGAAAACATTTAAAGCTCAGCGCTAACTTGACATTTATTCGTATTTTTATTGTTTGTATTTGAGGTATTTTTTGCCATTCTGCACACGGTCATACTAATTCATTATGGCCTTTTTTTAGATGTCCCTCACAACGAAAACACATTGTGATATTTAAGCAAAATCATGGAATCTATTGGAAATAATGACGCCAACCGTGACGAATTAATAATACAACAGCAGCGCGAAATTGAAAAAGAGGTGAAGATGCAATGCAGTAATGCAATTCTCAATGTTCGATTTCGATTTTTATTTCCAATTTATTTAATTTTCTTTCTACATTTAAAATTCTTTGGTTTAAGATCAGTGATTCAACACCGCTTGTGAGCGGTCAACTGCCGTTGACTTGCCTGCGTGAAGAATACAATGGCGATGAAATATTCACAGATAAGATTCGTGAATTATCGAAAAAATATAAATTCATTAGGCGGACTCGTCCCGACGGCAACTGTTTCTTTCGCGCGTTTGCCTATTCGTATTTGGAGTATTTGATTACCAATAACACTGCTTACCAGGAATTCAAAATACTCGCTGAGGCCTCCAAGGACAAACTGGTCCAGCTTGGCTTTCCAAGCTTCACACTGGAAGACTTTCACGAAACTGTGAGTAATTGTGGAAATCCTTTCTTGTCAATCATTTTTAATCTTATTTTTGTGGGGCTTCCCAGTTTATGGATGTGATCAAGCGCGTGAATCCCACAAATTCCGAGAATGAAAAAGTTAAAAATGAACTGCATACAGTATTCAATGAGCAGGGTTATTCCGATTATGTAGTCGTCTATTTGCGCTTAATAACGTCTGGCAAATTACAAGAGGACGCCGATTTTTATCAAAATTTTATTGAAGGCGATTTCTCAATTGAGGAGTTCCGTCATCAGGAAGTCGAGCCGATGTACAAAGAATCGGATCACATACATATCATCGCACTGTGCACAGCACTCGGAGTTGGTGTGCGAGTCGAGTACCTGGACCGTGGCGAAGGGGATCAGGTCAAAGCCCACGATTTCCCCGAGGGATCGGAGCCAAAGGTTTATCTTATCTATAGGCCCGGCCATTATGACATTTTATATCCAAACTGATGTTGATGTTGACAAACAAACTTGATTGATCTGTATATCTCTCTGTCTGTTGCAACTGTATAATAATGCATAATACTGTTGTAGACCTTTAGTCAAGTAAATAACAAACAAAAAAATATATATATATATTATTCCGTACTCTACTTATTTCACGAGAACAATTCTTAATACATTTGAGAATACTGTGCAACAACTTTAGGCAGATTTTGCGTAGATTAACGTTAATCGAAATATCTCAGGTTATTAAAGACTGTTTTGCATAAGTAATTAATAAAATTTATTATTTGTTTCTTTGCTGTAACTACTTAAGTATATAATCGCCTAATTATAGCGTCCGACATATATATATATTCTTTAAAATTTCGACACTTCCGCGCATGATAGCCAATACTAATCTGTTTTTCGCCCACAACTATTTTAAGCAAATTCCCATTAAATACATTTGTAACCGTGAAAAGGAAAAGTCTGTGTAGCTCTGCTTGGACCAGAAAGTTAGCTGTTAGAGGTCCTGTAAAATGAGAATGGATAACGTAATCTCATTCCGGAAAAAAGAAAAACAAAAAATAAACACTACATATATGATATACAATTATAGTATTATTATTGTTTGATCATTTCAATTTATTGAATTGGATTAACAAGATCTGTTTCTGTTTGTGTGTAAACCTGAATGCAAAAAACAAACAATATATATATATTTAGATATAGATATACTAGCACTTATCTAAACGTTTGGGTCCATAAAGGAGGACATAAGCGCAATGCCAATCACCGCCACCGGAGAGTCGCAAGATCTGATCGGTGCTGACAGATGTTACATCGTCATCGTCGAACTTGAACCAAACATCACCACTTGAACGCACCCAGGCAACATAATGGCCCGACGAACTGGAGCGACCTTTGTGTGTGAGGACTGCTTTAAGTGTATAATAACCAGAATTGTTGCTGCCGAGGTCATCGTCGAACGAGAATGATTCGTATTTGCTATCGTCATCGTCATCGTTGTCATCGACTTCCATAGATTGGGCAGTTTTCTTTATCGTCGATTCCACATTCAGTTTCTTGTCCTCCTGATCTTTGAATTTGGATCGCATCGGGCTCAACTTGTTTTGCAATTCGGGTGTGCACAACTCGAAGGCATCAAAATCAATTGGAAATTTAATATCCTTCAAGACCTTGGCATTGATGCCCTCCTTACCCTTGTATTGAAATCTAACAAACTGAACCGTGAGATACGCTGGCAGTCGACTCACCAAATACTACAAAAATTATAAACAATTTCATTATTATTGTCATTTTGTACAATTAAGAACTTACAGTTCTGGTATAGTTGGCATTACGACCCAAACTTTCCGAATTCTTAGCCAGCTGCTCTTTCATTCTCTACACGAAAAGAAATTTTAACTTAATATCGCGGCTAAAATAAATATTAGTATAAATTACCGATTTTAATCCGCTATGCATATACTTCACTTCCATGGATATAAAGCAACTGAGCTGCAAAAAGTTCTCCTTGGAGATTGTGGCCGGTTCATCAGGAGCCTCATCTGCAGTCATTTTCACCTCAAAGGTGCCCCCAAAGAACTGTTCAATAAATGAGCTTAAGGAAAGGAAAAATTTTAATAAACAATTTCTATATTTGTAAAGATGCTTGGCATACCTATGGTTTTTCTTTTCGACAACAGCGCCCTCATCGGAGCTGCCTGGGCTGAGTGGCATCAGTTTCTGCTGCAGCATTTTCAATATCTCCGACCAGCATTCGTTGGCATCCTGCTGGCGATAGGTGCCATTTTCGCCGGTCTGTGCGAATTGGGGCGATGCACGATGCAAGGCTTGTAACAGCACAATTGGCGTTATAGTTGTGCCCTTCTCCATTTGGGTAAAAACGATTTTCATGGCCGATGATATGGTAAATGCCGACGAAGTCGATGCATCCGAACCATCGTGTCGGAATTTCTCCAATGCTTTGCGTAATTCGGGAACTGCACGCAAACATTGAACAGTTGCATTCATATAGCATGTATTGCCAAGATTAGTCAAACCAGCCGGTACACGCATCTAGAAATCACATATATTTGTAAATATTATAATATTTATGTATAAACTTTAACTTACAGCTGATGCCGCTTCGGTTTCGTTCATATCTTCAATGAATTTAACTGGCACTTGGGGCACTTCTGGCACCTTCTCCTTTGAGCCCAGCAATAAGACTACGGCTCCCTTTTAAAATATGAAAAGTGTCGTATATATTCGCCTTAGGCATATGGCGTGAAACTTACATCCTTTAATTGTAAATTCCATTCATCGTCCTTAAGTATTCCACCTTTGCACATTATTTTTTGGCGTTCCGGTTGAACTCCTGTTAGCGCAAAAAGTTGAGCTTTAAATAATATTGGCTCTTCATCGGTATTCACCTCAATGTCCGGATACATTTCACGACCCCATTTGACTTTAACTAGAGAAATCGAGTACAATATAAGACTTATTTTGGACAATTTTGTTTTATAAAAACCTACCTTTAAAAGACGGCATTTTTCAAACCAAAAACAAAAGATTTTTTTAGAATATCAAAGTCATGCAGTCGAGGTGAAGTTAGAGATGGCAAAAACGACTGTGTTGTGTACATACACACTCAACTATCGATATTTATTTACTTGCCATGCAGGGCTACAAGCCATTTTTCTCGATTTATTTCACTTAATAAATTTCACAACTTTGTGCAGATATTTTGACATTTATTCTTATCGAGACAAATTTCAACAAGACATATCGGCAAAATACTCAATTGGAACAAAATAAGATTGGAACATGCCTAGAAAAATTTATATGGATGCGAAAATTTCGGAATACTAAATGTGACGAGTGGCTGTAATTTATCCAAATAAAATACTTCGTTTTTGGTCAAGATTTGGCATGTAGATTAATACTGCAATTATTTTTAGCAAAATCGATTTTCGCTCGAAATTTTTGTGAAAAATTCTAACCCAAAAAACCACTGAACCGATTTTCAAGTCTTGACAGAAGTTGAAAAACAAATCGTACATCAAACATTATGCTTTTTATTTGTAGTTGTGATTACTATAAATTTTAATAAAATTTATGTATTGAAGATAAGCTATAGGCTAAATAACTGTCTTATTAAGGAATATTTCATGCTCTACCGGGGAATATTTGTTGTGTTGTGGGCCTCGTAGTCCATAACTTCTTCATAGATTAGCTCCTTCCATTGCTCCACGGTATGCTCCCTTTCATCGACGCTGTGATCATATGGCTCTGGAGCGGGCTGTTTAAAATTGATGATGATTGATGATTTTATGCTTTTAAATGCTAAGTGCTAAATAATTATTACTTACAGCATCGACTTCTTCAGCATCGTACCAAACATTGATGTATTCATGCTTTAAAGCCCTGTCAACTGATATTCGCTGCTCGGGATCAATCACAAGCATCTTGCTGAGAAGATCCCTTGCCTCGGATGCCTTCCGTCGGCTATTTTGATTGTTATCATTAGGAAACAGACCATCAGGAAAGAGCCTATCAAACGAATATCCAGTGTATCGTGGACGATTCTCAACGTAATTACGAACAGTTGGCTGCAAACGCTGCATAAATGATGGGGACGGTGTGCCCAATTGCTCTGTAATAATAAATTAAAAACAAAATTAAACTGCATCCACATATTACCATGATTTGTAACCAAAATTTACCAATAATTTTGTTCCATTGATCTATATGATCAGTGCCAGGGAAGAGGACGCCACCTCTTATCATCTCACCCATAATACAACCTACTGACCAAATGTCAACATTCTCAGTATACCCCATTCCCAAAATGACTTCTGGAGCTCTGTAATATCTGGTAACAACATATGGTGTCATCATAAATGTTGTTCCAGCTGTGCGTGCGAGTCCAAAATCCAAAATTTTTAGAGTACAGTCGGCCTTAACAACTATATTGGAAGGTTTTAAATCCTGCGATAAAGGATAGAGAGCTTTGTTGTAGGACTCGGAGTTGTACAATATCAGGATCGGATTTCAGTTGCAATACATAATGTGATACTGCAAATCATAAATAGTTTGTTATACAAAATAATACTCAACTCTATGTATAATTCCTGCGGAATGCAAATGCTTGATTCCACACAGCATTTGATAAAGCAAGTAAGACATTCTATCATGGTCTAAATCCATTTGAATAACTTGACATAAATTAGCATCCATAAGCTCCATTACAAGGTAAACATCCTGAAATTCCTCTAAATTGCGTTGAGGAGTGAATGCGTTAAGCAAGCCTATTATCTGCAAAATATTAAAACACCAATTGATTTGTATTGATTTTTCCAAGTTTTTTTTTCTGAGCATTAAGATCAACTTACATTTTTGTGATTTACAAGCTTCATTAGCTTGAACTCTCGGTAAGCTCTTTTAGCATGCGTCACATTTTGGAATGGTCGAGATAGCTTTTTAATAGCGACATGTTGCTCGGTCATCGTATCATAGGCAGCACTAAAACAAAATAAACCAATTAAAATTGTGAATATTTTATTAACTTTACAATGTTCTACTATAAGGAAGCTCACGGTTTCCAAGCTTCTTCAACTCCAAAATTTAACATCACAATTTCATGTGCTCGATAACTCAATTTCTTGATAATAATTCATTTATCTTCTCAACAAATCACATTCTTGATAATTTATTTAAAAGAAAGGCTGTATCGCTTAAAATCGAAGACTTCAGTATAAATCAAGTGAACGATCATCAGCGGCTTGTTCGCTCCCGAATCCGGCTTAGGTTTCTTATTTGTTTATTCTCCTATTGGTGTCGGCTCAAATATCAGAAGAAAAGGGAACGATCGAAATGAACAATGTAGAAATCTATGAACTCTTTTTTCTACTATTTTTATTAATTAGTTTAATCTAATAAATTGCTATTATTTCCAGCAAAATATAGAGCTTTGCAACAGCAGACAACACCAGCTACTGTATTATAAGAGATGTTCTTCGAACGCAATCCAAGTCATTTTTTGTTCACTTACCAAACGATTCCTTGTGCACCAGATCCAATTGGCCTTAATTTGATGTAACGACTAAGTATTGTGAAATTAGTGTCGCCCACTTCGACGGTATAGTGATGAGCGGCCATGATCTACACGTTGTATTAATATTGGTGTTAAAAAAGGCTAATGACCATTTCGATCTAAAAAATATATAAATAAAAATAAAATTATAGAATGTTCTAGCTGATTACATTCAGTATGAACTAAGTGACCACAACATACGAAAAACTATTTTTAATTTTAACTGTTTGTTATTACTTCTATTTATCAATCATAATTTGTTGTAGACAAGAATAGATAAGAATACAGGTACAGACACATTTTTATTAAAAACAGGCAGACAGACATTGTGATATGGAGTAAGCTTGTTGTCCTTCTATACTAAATATGTAAATATTATATAAGGTGCCTCATTAATTGAAAAAAACTTTCTCCAGCTATTAAAAATTCACAAATGACTAGAAATTAGCATTTTTTAAGGGAATAGTCTGCGGTAAGTAAAATCAATAAATAAAAAAAAAGGATATTTTTTATACTTAGAGAGGCATGTATGCATCTAAGCCGCAAACATATCGAATTGCATTAGTCCCAACATTTTCTTGCTAAATTTAATTATTGAAGAATACTGGAAAGTTTACTTTTTGTCCGTTTCGGATTTTTGTTTGTCGGCTAATGCAAAATTTTCTATATGCCTGTGTACGTTTGTGTGTGCGCTTAGGTGTGTGTGTAAGCATGTTTATATGTACTCAAAAAAATCGATGTTTCTTTTACATGTGTGTAACATGCACATACAGACCACAATTTTTTAAATTGAAATCATATTTATTTTTTCTATGTAAAATGTTTACTAAATAAATATACACACATATATATTTATATATGCATATGTGCGTACTTCTGTTTATCAGTCATGCATACGGAGACAGACATGTTGGAGATAAAAATGTTTGCATACACACATTACACATTACTTGCACACAGATACATAATTATGTGTGTGTATGCAATGTAATTTTGCACATGTGTAATAATGTTTTTGGTTTTACGTTAAAATTTTCATGCACTTACTATTCTACGCTTGTTCTCTTGTGTATTATCAAACGCAAAAGTTGTGTCAATTATTCTTGCACATACACCAATAAAACATATATATTCACCTCTAAGATATATAAGCTAACCGCAGAATTCGAGTACTGGCAAGAAAAAGAAAATCGATTTTAGCACTGACAAAATAAAAGTATCGTAATAAACTGCGCAATGATATTCAGTTGTTTTGTTATTTTCTATTATCATATAATCGCAACTAAGCAATGCGTATATCTAATTAACAAAATGGTTTAAAATTGTTTTATGTACTATAGTGCTGCAACACTATCGAGTCTCATCGACGCACTGCCGATAGTATCGAATTTTTGGTCACATATCGATAGATATTTATTGTCCAATAAAATATGATTATTTTCATGCAATATGAATTTAAAAAGTTTCAATTAAGCGTTAATGTCCAAACTTATAAAAATGTGAATCTTCTACAATATTAATATTTGAGTTTTTGATGGCAAGAAAATTAATGCACAGCGGCAACAATGTTTATCGCCATCTATCGGTGGATTGCTGTACTAGGCTGTGGTAATAGCGCAATTGACGGATAAATTTAATCTGAACAAAGTTGAAAATGGATTTTTGTGATTTTAATGGCTGTAATGAATTTAGCAGGCCATATGCTTTAATTTTTGTAATTCGGACACTAATTTATTATTATTAATTGGATAAGTAATACATGTATATTTACAAAAAGAACAATTTTTTGAACTTATACCTAAATATGTGCAAAAATCATTATCAGCACTAACTCGTTTAAGCTTAATCCTACGAATGAATTCGCTCGTTGCACAGCGGCTGGGTGATCTCCTATATACAAAAAGAGAGTATAAGTAGCTGTAATATAAAAAGTGTTTAATTCACAAAATCCATTTACCATTTAATATGTGAACATTAACTGATTGCGAATTTGCGTTTGACGGCAAGCAAGAATATCTTCCAGAATCAGAAATTTGTGCACGCTGTATTAACAGATAAGAGGTTGTAATGTCACCCTTTTCAGTTATAACTGAAACTCCACCCCTTGCAGAATCGTAGTTGATCTCCTGAGAGTGTAAGAAAATAATTTATTTACTTTTAGGCCAGAGTCTTTTAGTTACTACTTCTCGAAATATATCATTTTAATGGATATTCCATTATTATAATATATTATTTTATATTTGTAATTGATTTACATTACCTGATTATTATGAGTCCAGTGCACCATTAATGGTGGATCTGGCAGATGTTTCACAATACAAGTTAAATTAACTGTGGATCCCAAATCGATATATAATTCGGGCCCACCCGGAATAGTTGTTATTGGCTCTGAAAGAAAAAGAATTTAGATTTGTTAGTTCATGTCTTCAATGTAATTAAATCTCGTTAACAAAGAGCAAAAAAAAATACAATGGTATTAAAAACATATTTATATATTAAAAATCAAAATGATAATTTGCCAGTGTAAACATACCAACAACAGAGAAGATCATTGTATATCCAACTGGAGGTGTCGTGGATACCTGACACTCATAAACTCCGGAATCTCTTATTTGCGGATATTTAATCTTGAAATTGTAAAAAAAAAACAAAAAATTTCTAAACATTTAAAGCGTTTTTTAAATTCTAAGATATGACATAAATATTTGTTATAATACCCGAGGTTAGGTATCAAACATTGTAACAAGGATTCACGGATACAATATGAAAGCTTTTCATACCTGTAAAGACCAGTCGCCAGTTTGCTTATTATAAATTGCGGAAAATCTTTGGTCCGATGTGTAAGTGCTCTCAGACACAGTCAAAAGGTGCAAGTCTCTGTGACGTATCCAAGATACCTTTAAGAAATAAATGTTTTTTTTAATATAATCATAAATTAATGTTATTTGTGAACGAACCGTTTTATTGCCGAGATTTTTGATTCGGCAGTTAAGATGACCCGTTTTGCCAACGAGAGAAGTCACATTTTTTGTGGCAGTTGTATCAAAATAAGGTCCTCTGTCGAGAGGTCTCATATATTTCATTAGTTGGTCCTCATTAAAACTGAAACCATTAACTTCATCGCCCAACATGAACATGTCTGACATATTTATTTTTGGATCGAAATGAGTACGTTGGCATGTTGTTAATCTATAAAGTACTGCAGAAATTCAATTATTAGATGAATATTAACCATGAAAGATACATAACATCAAACAAGAGGGGATAAAAGTCTTATCACATGAAATGTTCTGATTTCAAAAGTTGTGCGAAATATTGTGATAATGACCAACTTACAAATGAACAATATAATTCGAACACTTCGTGCATCAACCATTTTGTGATGTGTGAAAACAAAATTTTTAGTCAGACATTTAACACGTTTAAATTCGTTTAAGAGTTAAGGAATGTAACTTTTATCGCGAACGTTTTTTTTTACTTTGTTTCCCACACAAAGGACATGCGCATTGAGCAATAAAAGTGAAAAACAGTGTTTACCTAAAGTCTTTTCCGTATATATTAGAAAATCTCAAGATTATAGAATAATAAAAAAACCAAGTGGTCTCAAATATATACATAAACATTATATGTTTGTTCACATTTAAAACTTATGTGCAAACTTTGAGTTTAATAAAAAATAATAATTACAAATTTAAATTAAAAACCAAAAAGGCATATAATATATACATAACCCAGTAACAAGCGATTTTTTTATTTATTGGCAATTCAAAAAATGTATAATCCCTTTTAATATATTGACGAGTTTTGTGTATTAATTAAAATCTTACTGTGTTCCATTCCAGTAGTATCAAATCGCCGCTTTCGAACGAGTAATCTGTTTTCCTTTTGTCACATTTTTCCAATTGCACAGATGATCTTGAAATATTCTAGCTTTGTAGTTTTGAGTTTACATAAGTAAATAAATGAAATGAACGCGTTGAGAACGATCAGAAATAACTGGAAGAAAAGTGTATTCTTTTCTTGCATTGTTGGATATGGTGTCTCCACCATACATACAAACATACAGTAAGTAAAATTAATATGAATTGCAAATATGAATGCGAATCAATGTTTACATCTTTGCAGAATTAAACGCTATATGACCGATTTGTGTACTGATGTTCTTCATTCGAGTCAAAGTTTAGGGAATACACCGTTAAATGTGCTTGTTGTCATGAATCCGATTGCCAACAAGAAAAAATCCGAAAATTTGGTACAGTTTAATTCAAACGAATACATTTCGCTAAATATTTCATTCACAACATTTCATTCGTTTTCAGTTCAAAAAATACTGTGAACCCATTTTGCATTTGGCCGGTTTTTCGGTTGAAGTGCTGCGCACCAATCACATCGGACACGCCAAAACCTATGTGGAGGAACTGGGTAGGCTGCCCGATGTAATTGTTGTCGCCGGCGGCGATGGAACCAAATCCGAGGTTATTACCGGCCTCCTGCGACGCCAGGGCAAATCGTGTCCGATCACCTTTCTGCCGCTGGGTCGGGAAACCCAGCTGAAATTCAAATCATTCAGTTTAGTCCGTAACAACGAATTGGATTATGTGAAGGCGATGTGCAATGCTTTAATTCCATTGCTGAAGAATCAATTCAAGTACGAGAGTGTCATCAAATACGATGTGCTCAGCGATCCGTCGGACGAGGGAAATGTTAGCAATTTGAAGCCGATCTTTGGATTGAGCAAGTTCTCGTGGGGTCTGTTGAAAGACATTGACACGATGAAGGATAAATATTGGTATCTGGGACCCTTGAAGCATCATATTGCTGCATTCTTCAAATCATTCTCAAGATCTGACTGGGATCTGGAGACGGAATATGTGTACACGCCGCCATGTCGTGGCTGCAGCAATTGTTGTGTTCAAAGGGAAGCGACGCCGGCAACGGGATTCTTTCTAACCAAACTGCTTAAACCTCAAAATAACACCAACAATGTAAAAGAGATGCAAGTCCGAAACGATGATTGCGCCACAGAATTGCGTGGAACGATTACCTCCAATCAGATTAACATTTCACTTGGCGAAAACAAGGAGGACTTTACCGTACTGAAAAGTGAATTCTTTTACTCGCTGCAGCCTGGATGGGAGTTTATTAAGAATATACCAAATATTACGAATCGGACCATTGAGCCAAATTTTAAACTGAAAAGTAGAACAATCAAATTATATCCATCAGCGAGCACTCCAAATACCTTGTATTCGATCGATGGCGAAGAATATGATCCACGACCCATAAAAGTAACCATTGTTCCCAATGCGATTAAAGTGTTCTGTTGATCTTATTACTGAGTTTTATTTGAATTCTTGTAGCAACTTAATAGTAGTAGTAGTAGTACTTAATATAAATCGAGCATTACGCATTCACAGCAAAAATCAATCAAACAAAAATTTCCTCCCAAATGCATAATTATTAATTTGTTTATCTGATGTAATCAGATTATATTATCAAAAGAGCATTACGCATTCACAGCAAAAATTAACAGCGATCTCCTCCCATATCCACAACTGTGTATAATCATCGATGTATTTCTCCGAAGTGATTAGAATTAGTTTATCGCTGACGTGGATACATGAGCCGGGTTTGCGTCGCAGCACTTTAATGGTAAAGGATTTGGGTTTGCATTTGAAATGGCCGTACCAGCACTTCTTGGCAATGCACTCAATCGAACGTATGTAGCGTGGAAAGTAATTCAACCCGAGATCAATCCAGTTAATTATCGAGGAGCACTCCCAAGGACGAGTTTTAAATACTTCCGGCTTGCCATGTACCCCGCCGCCGCCTTCGATAAAAATGTTTCTTACGTTTATATCGCGTCTCTTCAATGAGATAGCCTCCTTCTTCTCAAAGTATGCGAAATGATTCGTCTCCCAGGCGGGAAAACTGCCCAATGAGACAACATTATTGTCTGCATAGAATGGTATATCCAATAGCGATCTCTTCGATCCAAAATTTGACGTTTCTTCCCTTGATCCACTCTTCGGTGGGTCAATGCTCATGTAGCGTGGATTGAACGCTTGTCCCAAGATCATGCTCAATGATTTTTTGGACAGCTCTGCACAATAATCCTGCTGCGCTGTGCACAATAATCCAACTGTGCAACATAGTTCGCATATCCAAAACAAGCTGAAATTCTTTTGGTATGCAGACACAATACTCATTTTGCTGATCAGTATCGGCGTGCATCTACATAAAGATATAAATAGTTATCTTTATGCAACTACTCAATTTGTATTAATTATGGTTTTGCTTACCGATTTGTTTTTCTTACGTTTATTACAAATATGTAGTTTTTTTTTTTAAATGAGCCAATATTATGTTAATGATATTTGTAGACAATTTGCAACATTACAGTTAAGATTTTTCTTCCTCCTACTGCTATTTTATCAATAATATCCTAAGCTTTGTATGCAGCTTACAAAAAAGGAACGAATTGGTGTAATTTGCATTCCTAAAAATTGGTATAAATGGTATTATAAGTAACGGCTACACGGTATAAAAATAACAAGATCCATAGATATTCAAAATTGTATAAGGTATATTTTCGTGTGCCATTAGAAAAAATATTAAGTTTTTTGAAATTTGTTTAAGAAACTTATATTTCGAATCGTGGCGGGGAACAATGACAACTGTGATAAGAATCGAGTTCCGATTGCAATTACAATTAAAATTTATTGGCTTTCAAATAAGTGCGAATAAATAGTTGGACAGAAAGAATTACATGTAAATGCATTTTAAACGCATATGGTACAAATCTAACGATTTATAAAATTTTGAGTAATTTAATTATCAACGTCGAAATTTCGTAGCTAGTATATAAGTAGACTGCAATAAATTTATCGCAAAATTTCTGTCTCATATTTATGAAAAGAATTAAATTCACATTAAAAATGCTTTGGCCTTCTCTAAGTTTAACTAATCAATATCACAATAGCATTTACAAAATTGTCATAATTAACACATTAAAATTGATTATGATCCAAGAATTCATTTCAATACATTTTCAGCAGAGGAACACACATTTAGACGGAAAATGGCGTAAGTGGCATCACTGCTCGAAATGAACCAATGAGCATTTGCTGAGTGAGCAGAACAAGCTCTTTCAACCAGTTCATCAAATAAGAGTTCTTTGTTTTATTATGAGTGACTCGTTTATTTTGGATTGGATATTAAGAAAGTGAAAAAATGAAAACGGTAGTTAATGATAGTGAAATATGTTTATTGTGCATATTAGAGTTAATCAGTTGCATGTCTAATTTCAGGCCCAAAAGTCACCGGCTTTACAGTTTATACTGGACCAGGATGTCAAACTCACGGATCGTTTTGTGTCTTTTTTGCTGCGATTTACCACATTCAAATCGCTTAAAATTCACTGCAAATTTTTGGAAATATCCTGTGATGGAATCGCTTGGCTGTGCACATGGACTGCCTTCATATGGCTACTCAGCTCCCAAGAGCTGTACCAAATGCAAGCAAATATGCTGATAGGATTAATATTAGACATTGTTATTGTGGCTTTGATAAAAGCATATGTGCGTCGTCGACGACCTGCTCCAGTTACGGACTCTTATGCAATTGGCCCGGATAAGTTTAGTTTTCCGTCGGGACACGCATCGAGAGCGTTCTATGTGCTCACCTTCTTCACCCAATTGCATGCACTGCCCATCATATTCTGGATGCCCATCACTGCCTGGGCCGTCAGCGTTGTCCTCTCCAGGCTTGTGCTCAGGCGTCATTTCATTTTGGATGTTTGCGCGGGCGCTTTGATAGGCATTTTGGAGGCGGCGCTCCTTGGACTCATTTGGCTAAGTTCGGATTCGGCCAATTATCTAATTGGCTTCTTGTCTGAGGACAAAATCCTTAGCGAAGGTAGTTAAATTTATATATTCTGTGTAGTTGAAAGCAATGTTTGTTATTTAATTTAATCACCAAATAACTTTTGTTTTCCGATGCTAAATATTTATATTTGTTATGACCCAAAAATATAAGACTCAATGCATAATCTTATAGGTATAGACAGACAGAATTTCAATTATATTTTATAGCATTAAATCTAACAATTTGCAATCAGCTGAACAATTTGTGATTTATTTTTTGGGCTTTTTCAAGCCTTGGCTGCAGCATCTAAGGCATTTTCCAGATCATTTATCAAATCGTCGGCGTCCTCCAGGCCGACAGACAAGCGGATCAGAGCATCAGTTATACCCAACGTCTTTCGGTCCTCAATGGGCACCGAGGCGTGTGTCATGATGGAACTAAGAATAAAATAAATAAAATAATATAAAAATAAACACACTATCAAGAAATAAAATTTTAAATTTAAATAATAAAAAAAAATTAGCTAGCACTTACGGCAACTCAGCCAAGCTCTCATATCCGCCCAGACTTTCAGCCAATATGAATATTTTAAGGGCCTTCAAAAATGCCGAAGATTGCTTCAGGGATCCCTTGATATAAAATGAGAAGACTCCACTGTAACCATAGGTCTGCTTGAGAGCGATGGCATGATGTGGATGTGACTCCAAGCCAGGATGCAGCACTTTCTCAACAAACTGATGGGATTCCAGAAATTTGGCGATTTTAATTGCGTTCTTTTGGTGTTGTTCCATGCGCAACGCCAGCGTTTTCAGACTGCGATTCACTTGATAACAATCAAAAGGAGACGGAACAATGCCAACAGCTGCACCAAATATAATCACACATAAATAAATAAATATTATTCCTAAACAAATACAATGTATTTCCTCAACAGACCATTTTGTAGGAACTTCAATCTGTCATAAAGACTATCACAGTTCATTGTTATGCCGCCCATGACAACATCAGTGTGTCCATTCATATACTTCGTCAGGGAATAGCAAACCAGATCAGCGCCCAGCTCCAACGGCCTTTGAAAATACGAGGTCAAAAACGTATTGTCGACGGCAACAATTACATTTCCAATTGCATGACACAGTTTTGTAATGGCTTCAATGTCCGCCACTTTAATAAGTGGATTCGTTGGCGATTCAATCCAAACGAGCTGAAATTATAAATCGTAATAATAAAATATAAATATTTATAAGAGACCAAAATTAACCTTTGTCTCTGGCTTGAAGGCAGCTTTCAGCTTATCCAAATCGGTCGCATCCACAAAACTAGCTGAGATACCCAGACGCGCAGCCACCTGCCTGAAATTGTAACATATGCTTTATTTGTATATAATTCTTAGGCACAAATTGCGTAATTGATATCTTACCTGATTAATCGGTTAGTTCCGCCATATACATCGTCGCCCATAATGATGTGATCCCCGCTGTTGAGCATGGTGAGAACAGCTGTAGTTGCGCCCAATCCAGACGAGAAAGTCAAACCATGCTTGGCATTATCCAGCGCCGCAAGGCAATTCTCCAGCACATTACGTGTGGGATTTCCACTTCTTGAGTATTCAAAACCCTAAACGAAAAATAATAATAATAATAATAATAAAAATAAATTAGAAATATAATAACTTTTGTTACCAACTGGTTGAAAGAATCAAATTTCGCTTAGACAACCTTGGCCCCACTTGGACCTGCTTGGGTTTTAAAAACATATTCTAATAGTTCTAATAATAAAATTAGCAATTTTGAAAAGTCATCTACATATGGCAGAGGTTAACTGATTTCGGCGATAAGTGACTGTTTTTTATTTTATGCTTTGCTTATGTTAAACAAATAGTTGTGTTTCTTAAATGCCAAAAATCCTTTGCTTAAGCTCAACATTCAAATAAATATCAATATTAATGGAACCGCATCATTCACCCAATCAGAATTCCAATTAAATATTATTCAGTTGCAAATTAATTATTTTCAACTATATAATGAAAAGAGCCTAAGTAATTGTCAAGTCATTGTCTTTTATTAATTGATTATAGAATGTATATAAGTAAATTGATTATAAATCATTTAATATGATGTTTTTTTAATGCCATATGAAGATCAATAAGAAATCTAATAGCATAAATAAACCCATACCTAGAAAAATATATACTTATATGGAATATCAATTTAGCAAATATTATTGCTATACGATATTGTAAGCACACATATGCCAGATACGACATAACACATACGATATAAGCGTATTAGAACTTGTGCTGCTTACACGATGTTCACCGGGTGCATCCTGCTTGAAGGTTGTGCTCAACGAGATGGGCGGAATAACACAAGCACTTTTCCACTGCTCGGGATCCTGACCGGCATGAATGGATTTGGTGGCGAAACCCTTTGGCTGAACCTTAAAACTCATATTCGGATGAAGATGCGATGTACACGCGGCAAACACTTGTTAGACACTGCTCCAATATGATTGTGTTCGTCCAATTTGAATAAACCCATTTACACGTTAGTTCACGATGAACTGATCAGATCAGAGCTGGCATTTTAGCTTTTTTATTATTTGAGCTGTAAGCTGCAATGCGGCTAACTATTAAAATTAAGATTGGAGATTGTACTTTGTTTTATAATTTACAATAGTTGGTTTATACTTTTAAATAACTACTTATTAAAATTACAAATTTTAATGAAGTTAGGAATGGTAAACTAACGATTGGCGATAGTCATGAACTTAGTTCGCTCCGCACTTGAATCGAACTGGTTCAGTTCGATTCAATAATGCAATCTTATTCAATCGTAAGAAATCACATTAACATATGTGCATAACATATGCATTTTGAAAGAATTTATTACTTCTGACACAATTTGGGGGTTTTAAAAAGGTTACCTATTATGATTTAAAGAAACAAATCGACACATATTTTTGAGTACATTTCTGTGTGTGGATGTAAGTATATTTAGTTCTGTAAATACCGGCCTTTGAACACAGTAATAAATATTTGTATCATTTAAGATAAAGATGCCCCTGGGTGAGCTTGTTGCAAGTCTGTCGACAAACCCATATTTTGGTGCTGGATTCGGTTTGTTTGGCATCGGAGCAAGTGCAGCAATACTGAGAAAGGGTCTGCAAGGAGCCGTGATTCTGTTTCGGCGACACATGATGATAACGCTGGAGGTGCCATGCAGAGATAAATCATATCAATGGCTGTTGAAATGGATCACGATCCGAGGCGCTAAAAAGACGCAGCATTTAAGTGTGGAAACTTCGTTTATACAGAACGACAATGGTCAGGTGAAAACAAGCTACGAATTCATACCGAGCATTGGCAAACACCTCTTTCAGTACAAAAATAATTGGATACAAGTGGAGCGGACGCGGGAACAGCAAACACTCGATCTGCACATGGGTGTGCCGTGGGAATCCGTAACGCTGACAGCCTTTGGCAATAATAAACAAATCTATTTCGATATCCTTGAGGAAGCACGTCAATTAGCGCTACAAGCGACCGAGGGTAAAACTTTAATGTATACAGCGATGGGTTCGGAATGGCGACCCTTCGGCCATCCACGAAAACGGCGACCAACGACATCCGTTGTTTTGGATCGAGGTATTTCGAAAAGGATTGTTGCCGATTGCAATGATTTCATTGCGAATTCATTGTGGTATACACAGCGTGGGATTCCCTATCGACGTGGCTATCTGCTATACGGACCACCCGGCTGTGGTAAATCCAGTTTTATAACTGCCCTGGCAGGAGAATTGGAATATGGCATCTGTTTGCTAAATCTATCGGAAAGGGGACTCACCGACGATCGTTTAAATCATCTAATGAATGTGGCGCCAGAGCAAACAATTATCCTGCTTGAGGACATCGATGCTGCATTTATTTCCCGGGAAGCAACGATACAGCAAAAAACGGCATTCGAAGGCTTGAATCGCATAACATTTAGCGGTCTTTTGAATTGTTTGGATGGAGTTGCTTCCACCGAAGCGCGAATCGTTTTTATGACCACCAATTATTTGGATCGCTTGGATCCGGCCTTAATTCGACCGGGTCGCATTGATTTAAAGGAATTCATTGGCTATTGTACACAGTATCAGTTGGAAGAGATGTTTAAGAATTTTTTTAGCGATTGTGACACATCGAAAGCGACAGAATTTGCTGAAAAAATTATTGCCACAAGTCGTCAAGCGAGTCCAGCACAAATCCAAGGTTTCTTCATGAAGCACAAATTGTCCCCGCCACAACAAGTAGTCGACAGTGTCGAGGATATTTGGGAAAATTAGTATAATTTACGATTAGTGCTAGTTTATTATTATTATTGTTATTCGTCTGGCATAAGAAGGGCCAACAAAAAAAAAACAATAAAGTTGCAAATTGAAGAAAATAAACTTGTTATTTTATATGAAGATTTTTGTTTACCTGTAGACAGAAAGATGTGTTAAATGTTTTATAGATTTTAACAAACAACCACTATCTTAATATATTTTTAGGCTCATAAGTAACATTTGTCCATAAAACTAAATCTATACGATTTACATATACATATATATAGTAGTGTACAAAAATAAACTTTCTCACTTCAATTTTGGAATGTATCTTGTTTCCTGATCTTCCTTTGACAATATTTTGATTTCTTCATCTAGCTGATCATTTGTTGGTCGTAGCATATTCCACGATTGTATTTCGCCCGTGCCAAAGAACTGATAAAATATGTAGGTGACCACCGAAATAATTCCTGAGACTACAAAAAATATTCGCCATTGGTCAATGGAATCCTTTAAGAGAAGAGAACAAATAATTACAATTGTAGCTAAGTAAATGTCAAGTAAGAGTTTTATGTTTACCTCCTTGGTAACCAAGAATCCAGCGGTCAGCGGTGATAGAAATGATGCGGACATGTGAATTGTCTGGCAGAAAGCTAATACTGCTCCAGAGTGTCCATAGTTTGGCGCGAGATCTATTATATTTGCCATTGCTCCCGCGTAGGATGCCGTTATAAATATAACTGCTATAAACCAGATTGTCAAGAGAATTATTATATTTTCTATATACCCAATACATAAGATAAGCAATCCGGGAATTATTTGCGAAAGCGCCGTAAATAGTTTTCTTACATTAGTCATACCTAAAATATTATGCAATAACATTTTATCGGCAATATAGCAAAACAATACCGACGAAAGATAGGAAAATATGAATGGCATTCCTGATAATATCCCATTTGTATGGTACTCAAACTTAAGAATATGTTTCATAAATGTCGGTCCACTAACAATAAACACATAATGTACAAATATTCGACCGAATGTTGTAATTGCAATTGCCCAAACTGGCAAAGATATAAATATGTGGCACCACGGCACTTTCATTGTGGATGCCTTCAACACATCCTCACCAACATTGAGCTCAATGTAATTGAGCTCCTCTTTCGTTATACGTGGATGCTCCTGGGGTGTATTGAAAGCTAAGGTATACCATAAAATGCACCAGCCAATGCCTAAAGAGCCGGTTGTATAGAAGACAAGCGGCCAGCCGAATGTGTTTATGATAAAGCCACAGATTGCATAGGTTAAACCGATTCCAATACTAAATCCTTGAAAGCTTGACATAAAACGCGAACGTTCCGCCAAAGGTATCCAGTAGCCGACAATTGCGTACATCGCAGGCCAAGTTAAGCCCGAAGCAAATCCCTGAATTGAGCGTAAAAATATTACAACTGCATAGTGAACTTCTGCGGCTAACGGCATAAGTAGACTGCATAATGCAGTTGCCAACTGTGACCATCCAAATACGCACTTTGTTCCAAATGCTTGCGTCGCAATTCCACCAACAACTTGCGATAGAACATAACACCAATAGAATGAGCTAATTATCACAGATTTCACCATTGATGCATCTTCCTTAGAGGCGCCACCCTACAATGCATTAAGTTCAAATTGATATTTATAATCGCTAATATTGTATTATTACTACTGAGACATTTTACCATATTTAATGAGTAGGAGACACTAGAGTTCTCTGGTTGTGTCTCATTATCATTGCGTATCATGGCAACTAAGGCGAAATTCATGTCATTGCGCATCATAAAGGACACCAGGAAACCAGACCACGAAAGAAAATATAAAACTAAACGAGCAGGAATTTTATCTGCAATTAAATTAATTGATGAATATTAATATATAACAAACATATTATGAAATAAATAAATTATTATTGAAATCGCTAACAATATATCTTACCGCCTAATCTCGAATGATACGAGATAGATTCTACTGATTTCCTAGAAATCGAATACATTTTTTATGCGCCTTGTGTTTCCTCTTCATATATACAGAATTTCTAAAAACAAAGAAGATATTTAAAGTGATTCATATGAATACATTTAAGTGATTTAAAGCTATGCAAGTATTCATATTGTATAATCAGCAGCTGTTTTGCACACTATGGAAAAAAACACAATTAAGTTGTGACAGTTGTAAGACAGTTACGGTCATCTCGCCATATATATATGTACATATAGACATATATGTATTATATGAAAGGAAATAATATTGATTGATAATGACAGTCACATTTCAAGGCTAATCTTATCGATTTTAATATCCACGTGGCTCTTCTGTTATGCATTATTATATATCCCAAAATATTAGTGTTTTTCCCCCCAAAAAATTCAGATTATTTTTTTTATATTTTTCCTGCGTGGTACCTGATAGAGTTTTATCGATTTGACATCGATAGATTAACGAAATTATAAAAAAGAGAGCATAGAAATCAGCTGATCTTTTTAATTTCATCATACACGCATTTCAAGGATATTTCACTTTCAAGGTGAAACATTTTCAAATTTCTGTTTAACTTGTTTTGTATTTCATCAGTGTTTGCGGAAGCGAAACTTTTATCACATACATATGTACATATTGACGTACATAGATATGATACGACGTACATGATAGATATATATTTATGCATATATATATATATATATATATATATATATACATACATACCAGATAAAGCACATAAATGTATTTTTCTCAAGCTGGCTCTTTCCAATAGAATGCCAACTTAATTGTTGGATTTTACGTGACGTGTTTAGCGCACTTACATTCGTACATAGTACTATTTACTATTTACCACTCGAGCAGGTACATGTGTTGTATACACAAACATTTGGTGTGCAATTTATGATTGAACAACCGAGAAGGAGTTGGTATGTTGCACAGCAGTGATGCGTATTTAGCCTTCTTTATACGTATCCTAGCTTCTTTTAGTTATGTTGTGTTGCTATGCTCAGTTTACAAATATAGCTTTATTATCGTATTTTGATGGTACTTACAATAATTATTTAATACATTAAAGCTTAAGTAAAACGTTTATGTCCGACGATTGCTAACTTCTGAAGTCAACACTTTTTCGAATACCATTGCTGTGCAATATAAAAATATCGATAGACAACGTATGCCACCCCTATTATCACATATTTATCTTATGTTGCTCATCACTATTTCTGATAATCTAAAGCTACAAATTATTTTTAGCCAACATGATATCGGAATTAATAGCTGCGGCTTTTGCTGCATTAGCGCTGAGAGCTGTAATATCAATGAACTCATTCTCTGGCTACAACAAAGCGCCCATGTTTGGTGACTATGAGGCACAGCGGCACTGGCAAGAAGTGACGGTGAATCTGCCTGCGAAGCAATGGTATACGAATGGAACACGCAACGATTTACAGTATTGGGGATTGGATTATCCGCCTCTAACTGCATATCACAGTTATCTCGTTGGCCGTGCAGCTGAATTGGTGAATCGCAGTTATGTTGAACTGCACACGAGTCGTGGCATCGAAACGAGCCAACATAAGAGTTTTATGCGCCTCACAGTGTTAGCAGCGGATGTATTTATTTATATGCCAGCGATGATCATTCTAGCCATTTGCATGGAACTCACCTTTCACAGAACCAACACCAACAGGCAGCAATTGTTTGTCCTGCTCGCAATTTATCCCGGTCAAGTACTAATCGACAATGGACACTTTCAGTACAATAACATATCGCTTGGATTGGCGGCTCTGGCCATAGCTGCGATATTGTCTAATAAACACTATGTTGCCGCATTTGCCTTCACGCTAGCATTGAATTACAAGCAAATGGAATTATATCACGCATTGCCATTCTTTGCATACCTTCTCAGTTCAACATTATCACACAAAAGGTATATTATTTGAAACATATTCATTTAGCAGTTAGTACACCAGATAATGTCAATGATGATGAATTATTTATGATGATGAATTTATTTATTTATTTCTTTAGTTTATTTTAAAAGGAGTCCAGACTTACTTTTCATTTAAACAATATACCTAGCTTAACTATGGATATGGTTTTCTGTTTGGAATTAGATCTGTGGGCTCTTTTGGGTTACTTTACACTTTTAGCTTACTCACTCTATGTTCTTCTTATAATACAGCTGACTGATTTTCTGATACCTTGAAGTTATATAGAACTTCAATGTAAATGCTATTTCAAAATTATAATACCACCCGAAAATAGTAAGTATAGAGTAAGGTAGAGTTCGAAGGAAGATCGAAGAATAACCACAGAAGTAATTACTATTTTCTAGTTATCAATGTGGGTTGTTGCAATTCGATGCTGAATGCAGGGTATCTTCATGTCGTCCGGCATTAGTCAAATAAAGCTTGAATGACCTTTTTTGACCTTTCAAAAAGTACCTTATTCAAAGTAAACACATTAATCAATATAATTTAATTTATGGCTACAAGTCCGAAGCAAAATTACACAAAACAGACATGAGGATATCAAAAATTCAACTCAACTACAAATTAAATACATATATATATAATTTGTTTGAACAGCAATAATGACTTTAAAAACCTTTAAGTCAAAAATTAAAAATGTACGCTTATTTCCAGTTTTAGATCGTCTGCCGTTGAACTGGCGGGAATTGCAAGTATTGTGCTGGGATTGTTTGCGATCTTATGGTTTCCCTGGCTTGGTTCACTTGATGCAACTTTGCAGGTTTTGTACCGTCTTTTTCCACTCGGGCGCGGTGTATTTGAGGACAAAGTTGCCAACTTTTGGTGCAGCTTTAATGTCGTTTATAAATTGAAGTAAGCTTTAGCTGATATGAATAAGAGATAGCAAAAATTTTTATATATTTTTTTGTGCTCTTACAGAAAACATATCTCAAATGACCAAATGGCAATCATTTGTTTGGGCACCACATTATTGGCAATACTTCCAACAAATGTACATCTATTTTTCCGCAGAAGTAAACACACATTCCTGTTGGCTTTATTTAACACGGCTGCAGCGTTTTTCCTGTTTTCATTTCAAGTATGAATTAAGATTTATGATCGCCAAACACAGTCCCTTAAAAAGTTTATTTTTCTTGTTATTTTTCAGGTTCATGAGAAGTCGATCTTGCTGGTTTCATTGCCAGCGATATGTTTATTTCCCTGGTGGCCTAGGGAAATGGTTTGGTTCCTGGAGGTGTCAGTTTTTAGTATGATTCCGCTCTTAACAAGGGATAACTTGTTAGTTCCGACCATAGCATTAATGATCATATTTCATATTACTTTTAAGTCTAAATATTTTCAGGTAAACAAAAAAATAGCAGATGAAAAGCATTTGTTAAACTCCATCATTAAATTATCGGAAAGCTTAATGATTAGTATTTTAGTAGGCTTTTTGATGATAGAACCATCTACCAGACTTCCAGATATCTGGCCATTAATAATTTCGATAATAAGTTGTGGACATATTTGTGTGTTCCTCGTTTGGGGATATATTCAACAGTTTTCCAACTCTAGTCTCTGCCTTAAATAATTCGACTTTGTTAATATTATGTATAGTAAAGTAAAAAACCACGTTGAGAAGTAAACTATTTATGTAATGTGATGACATTAAGATTTATTGAATGAACCATCAAAACAATTGCACAATGCCATTTTGTAAGCACTATTTTTACATTTTTTATTTGAACAAGTGTGATGGTGACAAAGAAATTTTCTAATGCTATGTAAAATGTTTAATTTGATTACCACTATTTCGGTTTTATTTGATCTGGAAAAGTCTGTTGGTACGTAGACAATGAGAGTCGGACTACAATCTGTCGAGCATCGTCATTCCGTCAGGCGCCTCCGCAGGATGACCTTCTTATTGAATTAGTTTGGAATTGACCGCAGGATTTTAGCTCAGTGAATACTTCTGTGAAGAATGCTGGTTCTGCATTTATTTTTAGCATCTTGTTACTTAGTCTGTTAACAATAACCAGACATCTGAAATCAAATTTAAATTGTATAAATCAATACATCCTCAAACCACTATTTCTTCTCAACTTGATTTGTTTGAAAACCGTTTATATATTTAATAATAAATGCGCTCAAAAATGCTGCTCACCTGTCCCAAAAGTGTTCCTTGGAGTCCTCAACTAGAAATGGCTTAAGTGGATAACTAATCTCGTTACCCATGTAAGAATACGACAGATACAAACAGGTGAGCACAGATGCTTGAAGATCAGATTCCTTTGTTTCCTCTCCGTTGACAAGTTCGCGTACTAGCATGTATACAAAAACCACGTTTGCTGGATTTATAAATGCTACATCCTGAAATAAAATTTCAACTATTAATATTTTGTTTTCAAAAGCGGAACTGAATGACTTAAAATTAATAAAAATCACAAATCTACAAATAAATTAATAAAACATGAAAGCTCTGACAGAGAGAGCTCGTTCAAAATAAATATTTAATTCAGTAATCTTTTGTATGTATGTGTGTATGCATGTAGAATATGCCAGCCTATGATAGTAGTTTGTTCATTATAAAAATATGCTTTGCTTGATGACTTTGGATTTCCTTATCTGATCTTGATAAACTTTGAACAGTAACATTCAATTGGGAGGCAATATTTTTGGAAATTATACTTTTATTGCTATCGGAAATCGCTTCATACCTATATTCACTTAAACGGCGGAGTTATCGACAGAATATTAATAAACTTGGCTTATGAGAAGTTCCATTCGAAATCCAAAACCTCTAGCTCTTAAAGTCTCTGAGATACAGACGTATAAAAGAAAATATGTATACCGACTTGGCTTTTGATGCTGATCAAGAATATATATTTATTAGTTGGAAATATTTTCTTCTGCCTGTAAATGCCTTTGCAGTACTTTAATAAAAACATGTTTTTAATGGAATCAGTGTACAATAATATTAGTTTTTATGTTCAAAATTGTTTTTCAGTTTTAAAATTTAAAAATTCATATCTTTAAAATTTACGAGCAAGTTTTTAAACGGTGTTGATTTATTTTTAAGAACAGAGAGTAGAATGAGAGGTGTAAATTCATTTACCTGCCAGCCTTGCAGTAACAAGCTTCGATCGACAGCTCTTAGCCACATGACAGCGTCTCCGGGATCAAAATTGTTTAGTCTTTGGCATCGGTAATGTAAAAATAGGCCTAAGCATTTCAGGAGCTCTGAAGTAGATGCCTGCAAATGCAAAACTCAATAAATCATAATTCCGATATAGAATCAACAAGCAATCGAAAAATTACCTGAATAACAGTTTTGCGTGGAATGTGATTCTGATTTGTGTTCTTAAGTTGTATTGAAGATGTTAGCAACTGCTGGGGCAGTGTCAGTGCTAACGGTTGTTTCTGAATTAATTTATTGTGATTTGTTATCGAATTTGTATTATTAACACGGCCCATTTCCTTGGCAGTTGATGGCTTTTGCGTTTTGGCCGATGGGAAAAACGGAAGTTCCCGAATGACCTGATTTTGATTGCAATGATGCGATTGATGATTCTGATTTTGATTCTGATTCTGATTTTGGTTCTGATGCTGATGATGTTGATGCTGATGCTCTTCAATATGATTGCAGTGGAGTTGAATGTTTTTATTTTTATCCGATGACGACGAGTAAGAAGCCTCTAAAAGCTGGGCCTTAAAGCATGCTGATGGTAAATTCGCACATTTATTCTTGTTTTCAACTTTCTTCTTATTATGCGATGTTGACAGTTTCTTCCATGAGAGCGCATTTATGAACAGCGAATGTTTCTTTAAGCTTTTCTCAATCGAACTCTTCTCCGATATAATGGTTGAGTTCTCGTTGTGAGCATCCAAATCATTGTTAATGGTATCTTTAGATGTATACGTTAGATTGTTAAAGTTGTGCGAGTTGATCTGCGAGTGCATATTAAATTGCACACTTGTATTTTGATGTCCTGAGCCATTCCTGGATATTTGATGGGTAATCGCTTTCTTGTTTTCGCGGTTCTTCGCATTATTCAATTGCTCATATGAAAAATTATTCAAATGTGAGTCAACTGACCCTGAAGTATCATTTATCTTCTCAGTTTGACTGTCAGCGGATTGATTATATGGAAAATTAGGCTGTGACGAATATACTGGATGTCTATCCCGTGGATTGAAACTTAAAACCGTGCCCATTTTAACTATAAGAAAAAATGTATTTATTTATCCATTAAATGCTCATATTAATTTTAATTCGTTTAAGAACCACAATTTGATATTATGTATTGCAAAGTATTGATTATTTTTCACAGCTGCACTTTTATTTGTGTACATACATGTTTATTTAAGAACTGCATTTAAATAAATAAATAATTTTTCAACTTTTTTTGGGGAATTGGATTTTTTGTAAGATGGACCAACCAAAATTACCTGAATATATCAATTAAAAATTCAACTTAATTTATTGATTGATTTCTTAACACAACGTGAATTGGAAAAAAGGAATAATTACTTTGGAGTTTTAAAAACTTAAGTAATTTGTGTATGTTCTTAACTTCATAGACTTTTTCTATTTTTTACAATTTTTTTAATGGGATATATAATATTATTTTACATTTTCTTAAAAGCACATTTAACTAGAAAACTTCTGAAATATTCCTTAAATCGATTTCCTGCAAGCAAAACCACATTCACCAACCCTTAAGTTCCCAACTACTGAGCATGCTCAGTAAGCAAGGAAATTTTTATTTACCCCTATTTTTTGCACTTGAAGTCACTTTTATTAGGTTAATTAGGAAATGAGTCGAATATACGAATATACCTTATTGACAGAGAGATAAATACAAATAATCATGACCGCATATATGCAATACTTAGAACAATTTATGTGCTTTCCTTGTATTTGTGTTTCTACTACTTACCACACCCTCTTTCAACATATAAATAAATTTCCCACTATTTTCAATCTAGGATCCCAAAATGTAGCAAATGTTAGAGGCTACTGATGATTCGTTTCATAAAATGGATTTTAAAAAAATATTAATCAGTTTCGGTTTTTCTAACAAAATATGCCTATGTCGAACGTTTTCTGGTATATTTGTACAATATTGTCAGGCTATATTAAGAAAAAATGAATCCATTACATAAAGTAGTCAGAACTTAGCATTCAATTTTCATGCCTTTGTTTTTAAGTTAAGTTAAGTAAAGATATTTTGAGCAAATTATAGTTATTAATGAGACAAGAGCGAACCCATCTTTTGTAAAAGGGTGCTAGAGTAGACAGCTGTCTTCTCCCCTATATCTCAAATTTACATAAGCGCATATGGTCGGTAGAAAATCTTTTTTTACAATTCGATAAACTATTTTTAAAAGCATTAGATTTTTGTTCATAATTTGGCTTCTAGATTACCTCTCTAGAAAACACTAGATCAATTTTTATTCAAATTTTCAAGAATCTTAGGAAATTTCTAAGGTATATCCATATTTTTTATGAAATTAATAATAGAAAGAAATAAAAAATTTTATAGCGTCTGTACAAATAATTAAAATTGCAGAAATGTTCTTAGCTAAATTAATAATTTAATTTTAGTTACACAATATTGCAGACATCTGATATTCTCGCTTTATATATATAATATTAAAGTATTTTCATGTATTGTTGTTCCGTTTCGGTGTTCCAAAATGAATGCTAATTGAGTGCTAGTTGTAAAGATATCAACTGAAGTTTAAGCTTAGCGATCTTATCGAAAAGTTTTTCGATATATCTTGAATTTACCCATCACTATCACAATTTGATTGTCATCATTCAACAACGCCGAACAATTGAGAAATTTGCAAAATGGTAAGAGCTATTGGAATACTTTGTGATAAACACAAGAGACAACATATAAATAAATATTTTCAGTTTCGCAATCAATATGATAGTGATGTCACAGTATGGAGTCCACAGGGTCGCCTGCATCAGGTGGAATACGCCATAGCCGCTGTTAAGCTCGGCACCGCAACGGTCGGCTTAAAAAACAATGATTATGCAGTTCTCGTTGCGCTCTGCAAACCACCATCGGAGCTATCTGCTTCTCAGCGCAAAATAATTGCAATTGATGAGCATTTGGGTATATCGATTGCTGGCATTACGGCCGATGCGCGTGTGCTCAGCAAATATTTGAGATCCGAGTGTTTGAGCTATAAACATTCCTATGGCTCAACTTATCCCGTGCCGCGTCTCATCACCACTCTTGGCAATAAAATGCAAACGACAACTCAACGATACGATCGTCGTCCTTATGGTGTGGGCTTACTCCTAGCCGGTTACGATGAGAAGGGACCACACATCTATAAAGTGGAACCATCGGCGAATTATTTCAATTGCAAGGCAATGACCATCGGGTCACGATCACAGAGTGCCCGCACATATCTGGAGCGTCATTTGGCCACGTTTAACACCTGCACCAAGGATGACATCATTTGCCATGGCATTCATGCCATACGCAGCACACTGCCCAATGATGAGTTAAGCAAAGATGACGGTGCATCTCAGTTGGTATGATATATTTATACATATTCCTTAAGCTATATGTTAATACTTGCGTCTTTTAGATGATTACTGTTGCCATTGTTGGCAAAGATCAGCCCTTCAAGGTGCTCACTGATGAGGAGAATCTATTTTATCTGGACATGGCCAAGAAGCGTGGCGCAACAATGTTATCAAAGTCTGGTCGCAATGATGATGATGATGATGATACTCCACCACCCATTAGCGATCAGCCTGATCCAGCAGGTCCGCGTGATCCTCAAGTGGCAGTCGCTACCATGGAACGTCCTTAATAGATCATACAAATTTACTATTTCGATGTTTTAATAAAGGTGTCTGAAATATTCTATTTATTCTCTGCTTTTGATTTTAATAAGCATTTATGTTTTTTACTACGCAAAGTGTTATCTTACCGGGAAAAGAATATTATCCGAAAATAACTGGCTAAAATCTAAATTTGCTAAGATTGATTAAAAATTACGAGAAATATAATACAAATATGTAACGAAATTTACTAAAACTTTCAGTTTGAATAAGGGATATTAGGAATTATAATTTTTTTACACATGGAAAAGATTAATATCAGAAATAAACAGCTAAGATTTAAGCCAAGCCCGAAGTAAGGATTGAGGACTTAAAATTACAAGAATTTTATTACAAATTGTCTAAAAATTTGAATATTTTAATAAAGTTAATCTCAGCTCAATAATGGATGATGATTTGTTGCAGTTTCGATAAATTCTTTGAAATCTTATTTCTTAGATGGGACATTTCTGCATTCAATCTGGGAACAGGTAACAAAATTAAACAAACGAATCTTACTTAAATATTCTCTTTGTGTTTATTAAGGATTAGATTTTGTTGAATGCAGCAATATCGACACTTTGCACAAGATCCTCGATTTTCTCGATCTCTTCGGTTAGCCAATCCACGGATACTTTTTCATCCTCCACAACACACGATATTGTTATCTTCTGTATGCCAAATGCAACCGGTACAAATTTTGATGCACCCCAGAGTAAACCATCCAATTGGATTTCACGAATCTTGGCTTCCATTGCTTTTAGGTCGACTTCATCGTCCCACGGCTTCACATCGAGCAGAATACTCGATTTGGCAATAATGGCGGTTTTCGTTGACTTTTTCTCATTGTACTTGGATAGACGTTCCTCCCTTATCCTCTGTTTCTCAGCATCCTCCTCCTCGCTGTCCGAGGCAAATAAGTCAACATCATCATCATCATCATCAGCAGCAGCTGCTGGTTTATTATTGCCATTGCTTGTTTCTACTTTTTGTACTGGAGCAGCAGAAACCGCAGTATTATTGTTATTCTCAATTAGCGTAATCTTTTTCAAAATTGCTTGATAAAGCTCTTTTATTTCCTTGTTCTCAGCTTCCAGCAGGGCAAGTCTGTTTAAAATTCCCGAATTCGAGCAAGGTTCAAATGTAATATCATCAATCTGGAAAACGAAAAAAATCATACATTAATATCAACAGTGAAATATATTTAAGTTTAATTAAAGTATTCGTGTTTATTTATTTAATGTTAACTAAAGTCAGTCGACGAAAAAAAAATATATATAAAGTAAAAAATAGATTAATGTAATTAATAAATAAATATTTAAAGATTTCTAGGGGTTTTTAAAAGCAAAATAGTCCAAAATTTGTTGCATGGATTGTGGAAACTTTAGAAAAAACCAATCAGATGAAAAAATAGTTAGTGTGAATTAGTTAAGTTGCCTAATTTAAAATAGAGTTCTTAATGATAGCGATATAGGAGAACGAAGAATTGTCTATATGATAAAGTCTATTGTAATCATTACAGAGTACTCGAAATGAATCATGCACGGAATAATATTGGTAAATAAGATTCGAATATTATCTATCTTTAATTATATTTTTAAATTTGTTGCAACTCACCTTCTCAAGTGAACTTTGTATATCCTCTCTGGCTTTCGCAATTTCCGTCACTAAGAGACTGCAATTATTCGTCTGGACACCCTGATAATAATAAAATAAAAAAAATTTCATTTTTAATAATAATTTAAATATATATTTAAATTGTATGCAGTATATATTTCTAAACTAATTGCCGGCTTTCAATTGTGACTCGAATTGTGCAAAGGAATGCAGCTTTTTTAGGTTAGGTCGCTTGGCATGCGCCCTTCGCAATCACCATGGCATAGCGTCCTCTATATACATATGAATATGATATATATAACAATTTATCCAGATTGAACGATCATTAAAAGGTGGGTAACTCCTATTTTTACTGTGATTGCATTTTGTGACGTAAGTAATGCAAGAACATGTGCATTCTTGCACAAATTTCTGAACAATCACACGCACATGTACTAATTTGTACATATTAAACATTAAGCTAAAGCACATATATATATTTAACAAATGTGTATTCTTAGATGCACTTACTTTGCACAACCATTCTTGATATAATTTTTCTGCTTTGTTGTAACAAGCTTTATCAGTCCAAACTTTATCCATATTTTTAGCTATGTCCATTTCAGCAGGCTTGTTGAATATGTAGCAATGTGTCGTTATACATATATCGATGAAAACAGATTTCTGATACTACATGTCGATAGGATCGTATCAATATTTATGTGCGATATTCACATATAAATAAATAATCGTTAAAGTGATGACAGCTATATTTAGTTTATTATATTATATATATTATTATATTAAAAAAAGATGTTCATAATCTAATTGAACTTATTTACCTCTTATACACACATTAAAGATGAGATTAGCATCTTTTCTAGCCAATGGCATGCTTCCAGTGGGCATTAACATTTTTTCCCATGTAAAAATTGGTTTTCTTTTGTATAAGAGCTGATTGCTCCAGAAATTAAAATGTCCAGTAATGAGCAAAAAAAGACGCTAACACGACGCCATAATAAAGGAACAAACAGACCTAATTCCTATATAAGATAGTTCTTTTTAAAACGGCTAGATTTGCGAAAAATGGCTAAATTGTCACCACTGCCTTTGACTAAAAGAACTATGAGTCCAATTCACGAACTTATGAACTTTTTCGTTCAGCCAGCAAGTTCGGCATTCTCGAAATGAACTCATTTATCTCACACACATTCAACATTACGTGTCACAAACATTAAAATGGCAAAGATGTGGATTTTATATTATGTGGCAATAGCATATTTAATCTTAAATGTTACGCATGCGGAGATAATCAACAAGAATGTGGAAAGAACTTTGGATTTAACGTCGCAGCTGGCAAAGACCACATATAAAATTTCCGTGGAAGACACAGCCGGCAAAGCCCTCAAAGATTATGTGTTTGTTGTAAAAGAGCCGAATTTATCATTCATTTCGATTAAGGACGGGTTTAGCAACAAAGTCAAGTATGAGGAGAAAAAAGGACTGGCAAATGATCAGACTGAATTCAAGCTAACATTTGCCTCAGTTTCGCCGCAACAAAATTTGGTTATTGAAACAGTGTCTACCAAAAATATACTGCCACATCCAGCCGAAATCAAACAAAACGACAAACAATTGGTTAAATTTGTGGGCAGTCTCTATTTGTACTCCAAATACGCAACGAATGCACAAAAAACGAATGTTGTGCTCAGCTCGTCGAATATATTGTCACACACGCAGATAAAACCATATTCCGTATCGTCGAATAAATTGGCATTTGGACCATATGAAAAAATTGAAGGTGAGCTAAATATTCTTTAATATCTTTATTATACTTATCAATTTTCTGATTCCTTCTAGCATTATCTGAGGACGAACTGGTCATCCACTATGAGAATCAATCGCCCTTTTTGACGGTGAACTCTTTGGATCGCAGCATAGAAGTATCCCATTGGGGAAATATTGCTGTCAAGGAATCGATTGACATGACTCACACGGGAGCTAAGCTGAAGGGTTCTTTTTCGCGTTATGATTTCCAGAAGGATGGACGGTCTGGGCAATCGGCTGTTAAGTCATACAAAACCTATTTGCCCGCATCCGCATCTGGGGTGTATTATCGCGACACCAATGGCAACATTTCCACATCAAATATGCATTTTATGCGCGACTTTGTCGATCTGGAGTTGCGTCCGCGATTTCCACTCTTTGGCGGCTGGAAAACCCAATACACTCTCGGTTATAATGTGCCTTCCTACGAATATCTATTCAGCTCGGGCAATAACTATGTATTAAAAATGCATCTGATTGATCATATCCATGACAATATGTCCATTGAAAAGGCTGTTGTAACTGTCATTTTGCCCGAAGGCTCTGCGAATATTGAGCTGATAACGCCATTTAGCATAAAGCGACATCAAAACGATCTTATCCACACCTATTTGGATACTGTGGGACGTCCCGTTATTTCCTTCTCCAAGCAAAATCTGGTTGAAAATCACATTTCTGAATTCACTCTGAAATACACATTTTCCAAGGTGTCCTTGCTGCAGGAACCATTGCTAGTTATTGGTTTCATTTACATGATATTTTTATTCACCATTGTCCTTCTGCGCTTGGACTTCTCGATTACATACCATTCCCACAAGGAATAGGTCGCCCGGATTCACTCAGCTTTTGTGATCATCTATAAAGTGAAGCTTTCCATTGAACGAGAAGCAAATAATTAGCAAGTTTACAACAATTCCATTTTGTGTTTATTATGCACTATTTGTATGTTTCATAATAAATAAATAAAAGGTAAAATCTTCACCTATAAGCATGTATGGTTTTTATTATAGATCAGCATTATTTATAATACAATATTTCTTTTCAAACAAAACCACTTGAAAAACCTTTTGAATTTTTAAGATTTAATATGCATTTATTATTACAATTGAGAAATAAAGGAATATCTTGTTGATAAAGTGAATAACCATATAGAGTTAATTCATATATTTATGCAATACGGTGTGAGGTTCAGAGGTATTCTCATGAGATCTGTTATGATGCCAAACTAAAAGAATGATTGTTTTTTTTTTCAACATTGCGATTTATGGATAATTGAAAGCATTTACAAGTCAAGTGATAAAAATTCGAGCAATTCTCGCATCGTCTTTACCGACCAGCCTCCGCAATGTCTGCCTGACGAATGCCAAAATTGAGAACACAGAAGTGAAACGCCCTGTCATCCAGAGAGCACCCTGTACTGCGCATACTCCCCCTTTGTCGTGCTGACGTAATTGTGCATGACTTGCAGTTGATATGTTGCCGATCAGCATGCATTAACTTCTTAAATTACATATATTGCTAGAGGCAGAACGGGAACTAACTCGAAAGCTACCAAAGAATCGAAAAGCAATAAGAGCGCTTGAATTAATTTTGATAAATTTGCTTTTAGATTCGATTTACTCAAACACATTTGGTGCGCTGCTATAACTAAATCTAACTCTTCTACAGCCTTATGAGAGAACGTTTAACAATAATAATAAGCAATAAAACTAAAACTTGAAAATACATAATTTAGACTAGATTATTGAAGTTTAAATTTGCAGTCACACAAGCAGAAGCAGGGCGATTATTAATAACGTTTGGAGAATGCAAACTTCTTGAGTCCGCCAATATTGCACAGCCGAATCATTGTCAAGGACATAATGTATGATGCCCCATTTGGTGCGCAGCACTAATTGCTCCAGTTCCGATTCCGTAACGCCATCTCTGTCCAGCACACACTCGTGCATGAGATCATCAGGCAACTGTATATGAAATGGAAAACAATATATCTGCACCGATTTGAGTTTAACGGTCCGCTTGCCACCAACGCCATGCCAGCAGACGTATTTATTGACTTCGATTAGTTGAATGCTATCGCATTCGTGCAATTCAGACTCTTTTAGGGCTGCCATCACATACAGGGCAGATGCTGGCATAAAGAGCGCCATGCGATCTGTCTGCTTCATGAATGTGTCACGGAACTTGGTGTATGCCACCAGCGGATATTTGCCTCTACACTGCTGATGCATCAGCTCGCCTGACTCCTTCAGATAACTGCAGCGTTCCGGCATCCATATATTGGATGTATTCAGCGAATACCCGCCGTCTCCATGCATCAGTAAAATTAACAAGCTCAGCATTCGCCTCAATTCAAACACGATGCAAGCACTTTGATTTGGTTGCAAATTGCTTCTTTTCAGTATGTATATGGATATATTTATAAAATAATAAACTGAAATATAGATTTTGTAGTAAGCGATTGCTGTGTTAGATTTTTTTTACTTATATTCGTAATTTATGTATTTATTTATTTATTATTTGCGCTGAATTACTTTACAGATTAATGTGTATAAAAAATAAATATATAGAAAATATAAATTTTTAAGTTAATGTTTGATAGTTTATAGAACAGAATAACACTTATTATTATTATTATCTATAATATTTCAGCCTGATCGGTAATTCCAATCCATATGCAACTGTTAAGCATATTTAGTTCCGTTTCACTCGTTCCGATTTCGACGCTTTACAAAATAATCGCTCAAGTACCCAAAGTGGAAAGCAACTCCGATTGATATGTGTAAAAGATGTAATTATTTTGCGATTCTTAATAGTGTAAACCGTACCCACAATTTATATTGAGTCTTAAATTCGTAAATTTAAATATCTAAAATATTGTAACATTGGACATTTGGTTCGTAACAGTAAACTAAATACTTGCCTCTCATATTTGTACATTAAATAAAAACTGAAAACCTCAGAAGAGTTAATCATGTCAATATTAAAATGTCCATAGCCACAGTGGATGTAAAGAAATGTTTTATAATTTTGTGTTATTTACAAATGCGGTTGAATTCCTGTGTCGTCACAGTGTAGATAAAATAGATATTTATGCGTAGTTAGCAATGTGAAAGATCTGTTTTTTTTTTTTTAATATACATATATATGTACATATCCGCAATACCGATTTGTTATACATATATATTTTATGGTGCGCGCAGCAGAAGATTTTAGTGCCAAACAAAACCATTGCGCATATTAAATTCGAATAAACAATAAAATCGTATTTTTCATTACACATTGGAATTTGTTGTTCATAAGTTTATCTGCTATTCGCCTGCGACAGTCAAGAATTTCATAATTTTCCTCGCTAGACGCTATTCGCGCACCTCTGAGACTCGATGAATTTTACTTGACTACCTGGAAGTTCGTCCCCGCTCTTAAAATGGATTCCTATAATTTCTCACATATATGTGTCTGCATGTGTAAATTCGCACACACACACAAAAGCTGTTCTCAGAATATGAAATTTTTTGCGTGTGGGAAAACTGACTCCAAAGTGAGACTGTGAATTTTAAAGAGATATCGTCCTGAGTGCAGAAATTTTTATTTTTACCCTGCTCTGTGAAAAATGGTAGTTTAACTCTAAATTCTGGTGATTGGCGGAGATACGCCCAATTTCCGTAAACACTAAACAAGTAATCAATAAATTAGTAAGTGTAGCTTTGGAAAAGTGATTGGTGTTGGCTGACAAAGTGGGCCAGTAAAACGGGCTGGACTGTTCCAGAAAGGAATTGAAAAAATGCTCATTATCGATCGCGCCATTAAGCATTCAGCGATCGGCAGTTTGCGAATTCGGCTCGTGATTTGATTATTCGCTTTCAGCTTGTGCCGAAAAAATGGAAACGATCAAAGTAAAAACTTATATTCTAGTTTTATTGGCAAATATCCCTTATAAGAGTCTTGCACGCAATTGTGAGAAGGTCTTCAAGTGCACTCTTTTTCTTACGGCTGGCACAGGGGCTGCAGAGTAAAAAAAAAACTAAGCCAGCACATATTCTTCTTCACAAGCCCGAATTAGCTGGCCACAAATAAGTGCATATAGATTCAAACATACATATTTATGTACACGTAATCGTAGCTAACGGAGCTCTGCAGAATACACACAAAAACATATTGACGCTCGCGGTGATTATCATGCCATTTGTTTCTCACACATGCGCTCGCATATTTATGCATACAGAAAATGCTTGCGGCTGCTGATAGAAATGAGATCGATATAAGATTATATTTTCGACCATTACTTGGGTGTTACTTATCCGATCTTGATGAAATTTGGGCAGCAGAATATTGTCTTTAAAATTGTAGCATTAATCGCTATCGGCAATCGAAATGTATCGATATTCCAGAAATGGGGCAGTTATCGATAAAATAAAGCAAACAAGATCTGCGCCTGGTATTCGAGAACCTATATTCCAAATTTGAAGTCTAGCTCTTATAGTCTCTGCTATCCGCGTGTTCATACATACAGACGGTCATGGCTATTTCGACTCGGCTGTTGATCCTGATCAAGAATATATATGCTTTATGGGGGTCAGAGATGATTCCTTCTGCCTGTCACATACATTTGCACGAAACCATTATACCCTTTTTACCCATTTTTAATGTCTACCTCTCCCTGTCTTTTTTCGTCGCGTGTCTCTCACTCTTCCTCCCTCTCTTTCTCTCTATGTATTGTCTTTGTGGTATTATAAAAAATAAGTCTAGAGAGAGTTTCGCATCGTCCAAATGACTTACGTCTTTCCGGAATCGCGTATTTTATTCCCTTACCATTAAGACGGCCACTTTCGCTGCGGATCAATATTTCATTCCTTATTCTAAAGAGACTAGGTCAAAAGGGGTACGTTCCGATTGCTTGTATGCAATTTGCCATATTGCTGGAATCTAGCTTGCTTAGAAATAGAGGGAGTTTCCAATGAATTGTTTTCTTTTACCCGGCACGTGCAAGCTTTCCACAGATCTCTCTATGAGTTTTTCTATGAAAAAGAATTACTCCTTTTAAAGCTCTCGTTAGGAGCTTCGACTCCTATGGCGGCAATTGTCATCCTCGGTCGTAGAACTTGATTTTGTAACCATGATAGCATGGAAAGGAAGCACTTTTTATTATGGAAGAGATCCATATACGTGTCAGATGTTTGCGGCTAAATTTCCCTATCTTTGCTATGGGTGCATAAATTAATCTACGAGGAGACTGCCGTCACAGATATTACTTTGCCTAAGAATGACCCTACCTTCAGATTTACACTGATTAGTTTTTTTTTTAGCGACTTGTTAGGGTGTGATTTGGACGTTTCCTATTTCTGTCTACCCCTGGGCAGAGATTAACAGATTTTAGTGTGGCCAACGTATTGTGTTGGATTGGTTTTTAATTTACTTGGTCCTCAAAAGTAATCATGGAGAATGGGTGTTATCAATCAATGGGTAAATACCTGTTTTAGTAGAGAAGATATTCCTCGATTATGTCACTGTTTCCTTAGCTGATCTTTGCTGCTTGGGCGGAGTTTTCGATAATCCAACTGCGAAAAGGTCCCTCGGGAGTTTCAGATGTTCGTCTTCCATTTTGCCACGATGGTTTCTTGGCTTTGAGGAGTCTAGGGAGTTTTTCTGTCACATGGAGCGAATAAATCCAGAAACTCGAATAGATTTTTGACTCAAGTCATGATAGATCGGATACCGCAATCCCTTGTTGTATAGATCGAATCTCTTCTACCTTCCCAGTTGAGAGATGAAAGTCCTCTCCACTGTCCACTTGTGGTCAAGTAATCAGAAAGGGATTTTTCTTAGTATCGCAAGTGATCATCTATCTAGATCAATAAGTGATATTTAGTAACGTCAAATTACTCCCTTGATCACGATCACCGCTCCCTCCCCTCCTATGCACTAACTTATTTCATTTTTTTTATTTTTGTTTTAGCAACAATGGAGGAATCAGATAAATCGCAACAAAACATGATTTCCAATCTGCCTCTGCTGTTTGCAAATGGATATCCAACTTCCCTAGAGAAAATTACTGAATCACAGCTGGAAAATTTTATACCGTTTATGGTGCAATGCTCTTTGGGACACATTAATTTACCAAAGAAAATAGACTGCAGTGAGCCAGAGTGGTGGCCAGAAAATGCTCCATTTGGCATTCCCTTGAAAAAGCCAAAACAATTTTTTGGGGTAAGTCGCTTGATCTTGTTTTTTTCTTCTCTTTATTTAACTTGCGTAATTTTGAACTTTACAGAATTGGATGGAAAAAATGAAGGAAATTGTAGTTATTTGTTATCAGTTTCATAAAAGCCTTTTTCTTTTACGATTCTGCAATGATTTAGCTGCGTACGAGCACGCAAGCTTGAGATTTATTAACAACTACAATTCGACGACATCGCTTTACGATAGACGAAATAATAAATTACTGGTAACATTTCGAAATGAGAACATGGTAAGTCAAATAATCAATCGAACTTCATTGTTAAGAGTGTGATCTAAAGATCTATAGCCCTATATATAGATGATCCATAATAAATTATGTATTTTATTTGCAGTCTTATGATCGTCAGCAAAAAAATCGAAAATGTTTGCTACCGCACAAAAGTAAAACTGATACTCATGGTGAGGATTCCCAATATATGATGTTCGAACCACCTCCATTCGATATTTATCTTTGCGACAACTGTGATGCCGAATTGTATTCCAAGGAAGCTATATTTGTAAGTAAAGAATCGACTTTAATTGAATGAGAGTATCTCTTTATAAATCTACTGACAAATTGTATCTTATTAATTTGTAACTTTGCAGGAACATGAAAAAATTTGCAATATGGAGGATGATGTTATATTGTGTGACTCTCCGGAACCAGAAAGCAAATTAGAAAATAAAAACAATGAGAATGCCGAATTGCGAAATGCTTTCCTACTCAATTTTTGCCTGCAGTCGAAAGCGACAAGTTGTAATTCCTCGAAGAAAACGCAAAGAACACATTTACAGAATGAGGAATTGGTGCAGACGACATCAAATAGAAATCGACGCATATCATCGCGAAGGAATCGAGCCGTGCCTTCCCTAAACAGATGTTCATTTATTCCGATATCATCGCCAGCTGGACAAAAACTACTGAAGTCAATGAAACAGACAATATCATCGGAATATGTATTTGAAAGACAAGAGCGTGTCGATCGATTTTGTTATACGCCCTTAGTGGTGAAATCTGGTTGTAGGCAAAAGCCCTTTGAAAAGAAAACAATTCCAAATAACATTCATATTACGTTCAAGAAATTGAGTGAATTTAGTTCACACATTTATGCTTTTCCACGGCGACAGTTTGCGCAACGCAGGGACACAACACAAAATTTCTTGTTCCTTAACTCGCCGTTGATTAAGAAATGCCGTCCAATATCGGTCCGATTAAAAAAGATGTCGGACAATATCGGTGAACAATTTCCAATACCTAATACTAAGCTTAATATAAGACTAACACGCGATACTTCACTTAATTCCCAATGGAGAATTTCACCTTCCACCGAGGTTGTTGTCGACACAATTGATTTGTGTTCGTCGGATGATGACGATCAATCCAATTCATCGCCAACAGTACTGAATACTTCCAACAATCGGATTGCAATAATATCAGTATCGCATAAAACTGACGTCGTCGTCAGAAGACAGGAGAATCACATTGCCGATGAAACAGAATGGGCGTCTTCCCCACCCGGCTATTCGCAGGCAATAATAAGCGACGATAATTCGCCGAAGCCACTGCAGCAGTCCGTTTATATATTTTCCAATTACAAGACTAACTCGGTGCTGAATCGATTTGGACTCGAAAAAGCAAAGGTCAACGGATCAGATAAAGCACTGATGATGGCACCATCAAACACATTTTCCCACGCGTACAATCAAGAAAATTGCAATTTGTCAAAGAGGTTGGTGGCTGTCACCGACTGGTGTGCCGCCCATCCAACGAGCGCCGAAAAGACGGACATTAATCAGGCAGCCGATAATGGTATTAGCTTGAGCAATGGCACCTTTGAGAACTCTTTAGTTGTACAGCCCTATAATTCCTCTAGTAGAATCATTTCAATTGATTTAACAACATAGGCATAACCACTAAGTTTAATTTAGTTTTCGAAATATAATTGTTATTTTATACAATAAAGTTTATAATTAACTGTGTACACAAAATGTTTTATTTAAAGAAATTCCTCAGTATAGCGTTTAATAATAGCAGGTATAAATTAGCGGAATTAACATGTTTCCTGAACTTGTCAACTAATTTCCATTCAAAGGAAAACGTTTTATTTCTAGGCCTAGCGGAAATTTTGTACTTGAGAGTAATTCCACACATAAAACACAGCTTTCTTGGTATGACAGCCGCTTACTGTGAAACAGGTTTTTGTAGCACTTACAAAATGCTTATTTTTTTTATTGTAATGTAAGCGTATACTGCAGATTTAGAGATTTGCAGATTGCACCACATAAAACTGGTAGGCGGCATAGCTTATATCATTGATTACGTAACGCTATGCCCGCAAGCAGATCTCCGATAAAAACAACTCGAGCTGCGCGTTATCTTTCCAGTCTGCAAAAAATGCACCCTTTAATAATGTATGCAAGAGAAAATCAACACACTCAGAGGCAAAATTTAATTTAAGTTATAAGTTTATTGTAACTGTTAAAAGATTTTGAGATTATTAAATTCGAAAAAATAAATGTGTAACTTTTTCTTAGCTTAAAAATATTTATTTAATATTACATAGTTTATTAAGATCGAAAACTGCATTTGCTTTATTTAAGAATCTCTTATTTAGAAATATAAATATTTGTTCAATATTTGCTTGAAAATTTTTCTTTTTTTTTTGCATGGTATTATGAATATTGCTTTTAATTGTATAGTTTTACTATTTAAAAATTGTGGAGATTATTTTATTATCACATGATTTTCATTTACAGGCAAGAGATTTTACAAATGTTTTCTAGCTATAGAAATCGGCTGATTAAACAATAAGTTCTTTAAATCATTGTCTGGATCAAAATATATTATTGATTTATTGCCAAACATACTGCAATTTATTTTATGTATACTTTACACGCATTATTAATAACTTATCAAAATGCTGCCCTACGAGCTTAATTTTTTCTTTTCTTTTTCCTTTTGTTTTCTTCTTTGATTTCAGCAGTACAACTTTCTCCCTGATCAAAAATATATAAATAAAATAATAATACGTTTGAAATGATGTGGTGAACTTTCTCTAATACGGTTGCTGGCTCTTTTCAACTCCAAATACTTTAGGGTATCGCTGGCATTCACCATCAGAATAATGATGGGTATCATTGAGTTGATCAGGAAGTAAGTTGTGCTGTTGAACGCGCCCAGTTATTATTCATAATAGCAAACAAATTAAGTTATATTTTATTCGAACATGGTCAAAGGTAAAATATCTGTTTTATTTGACAGCCAGTATTGCCAATTTAGGTTTAATAATTCGGAAAATAATTTGAGGATCGAGCTACAAAAGCTAACCATTTTTTGTATTGTTAAAAAATGTTTTTTTGAAGCAATTGATTACACACACGAAAAAAAATACATTTTAGCATCCTACAGTGGGTATAAATACTTTACAAATAGCTCAAAATGTATCCTGCAACGACAATATAAACTAAACTTTTTATCACTTATTGTCAGGACTTTTGAAATTCAAATTTGTATATAAAATTAAAGAGAAAAACGCGCACATATTGTATAAATAGCTAAACTATTAAATTTGGATGAGTTTTTTGACAAAACGAATGCTCGAAAATATCTGACTAAGAGATACCCAAACATATTCAATAAAGTTGTTATATTGAAGCATTGTCTTTCATTTAGTTCCAATCTAAAAAAAATTATAATCAGGGTGTCAAACCAAAAAGAAGTTTGACTCTGATTTGAAAAAAGGACAGAGTTGAATTTCTTTTCGGTTTGACAGCCTAGTTATAATTTATAACTAATTGTTAAGTATCGCCCTAAGTCAATTATTTGTATATATTTTGTTTCGAGCCTAATTGGTTATTAAATAACAATCTGTGATTATTGAGTGATAGGTGTGAAGTAAATGTAAATGTTTCTGTAAATGATTTATGTTATTATTGAAAACCTAACTAGGGTATCTCATAGTTGAGTGCATTTTTAAATTACAATCTTAGATTTTCGTTAGATTAGTTAGCTGAATTGTGTGCATTTGGTTTGTGATTTAATTTGTTTTTTTGTTTTTTTTTTTGCTTTTTTTGATTTTGTTTTTTTTTTTGTTATAGATGCTGATTTTTTGTTTTGTTTATAATGCCAAGCTACTTAAAAGTGTCATTAAATGTTAAAAATACTGAAGCATGTATTTCAATAAATATCAATATCTCTTTAATTGCTTACATTTTTACTTTATGTATAAAAAGGATTAAGTAATTCTGTCCGTGATTAAGTTAATTTATTTCACACCATAAAATTAAAACTTTGAACCCAGTTTTTTTTTTAGTATTTTGGTATTAGTTTCTAAGAATACAAATAATTATGAGTATAAGTATACAATACATATATATAAATATATATATATATATATGATCGGTTCTGATTTCTTTTCTTTTGTTTTTTGTTTTTGTTTTGTTCTATATATGTCAGTGCATATATGTAAATATTGAATTTGTTGTTGAGTTCATAAATAAAATTGTGTGCGCTTGATGGCTTGATTACTTGAATTTTATTTGGCGTTGTATGTTAACTTTGCATTATTTTCACTGGAAACAAGGTTAAGAGGTACAGATAGTTCCTCGCCTGCGTGGGTTTCATTGAACTCAGGCAAAGATTGTGATTTTGTTTGTTTTAAAATAACATCTTTGAGTGTTTCGGCCGTTCCTGTTGTCTCAGCTATTTCCGTTTTATATTTCTGAAATAAACAAATTCAAGAAAAACTAATATGAATAAAGCTGTTTGACCTTTCCGGTTTCGGTATTGATCATTAGTCACCATATCACCAATCACCAGTGAGTCAAAACGGATATCTGTATTTAATGCATAATTCATAAGCTTAGATTTATTTCTTTTCATTTCTTTGAAAATGAAGTCACATAAGCCGTTTTCCGATCGCAAAAAAGTTAACGATAATGAAAAACTGCTTATAAAAAAAAAATAGATGTAATACAGGTCGAAAAATTTTAAATTTGCTTTGAGACGGCAGTTAACTGTTAACTCACTGTTAACCTGTGTGAATTTTGAACAGCTGGCGTTTAAATAATAAATAATGGAAAAAATTAAAAAAATTTGATACATTTTAATGGCGGTTATCAGCAAACCACCCCAAAACCATCGAAATGAAAAAAGTTAATTTTGATAGAAAAAGCATTTTAATAGTCACGAAAAAAATCAATCTAAAAACTGGGATTTAATTTGAACCTCTCATTTAATCTGCCACCCAATGGCGGGCATCTATTAGCTTTTTGGAAAAGTTCTGTATTCTATTCAGAAGTAATTTCCCATAAAATGTTATTTCAAAAAATTAAACTTAGCTATAGGTTAATTTTTCAAAAGGTTCAAGAAATCTTTCGGTTTATTTTCAATTCTTTCAGACACATTTTAAGCGGTAGTCTTATTCGCTCCGATGATAATAAAAGAGAAGAGATCATTATAATAATACTTACGTTAAATACTGAATCTGAGAAAGTGGGCGTCTCTTGACATAATGACAAGTCCGGCTTCTTGCATTCTATAGAGCTATTTATGATATCCGTCTCATATTCTACCGCCGAGCTGCATGCTAGTTGCCTGTTTCCTATTGATGGTACATAATAAATATATTTTGATATATATATATGGGGGTATTTTTCTTACTTTTCTTGGATTTCTCGCACTCTTTTGGACGCCTGCGCCGAGTATGAATCGTATCGCGTCTCATCGAATGCGGTCGATTGACGCCATGCAGCTTGAAGTATAATCCGCAGGCGTTGCAAACCATTTCGCCACGGGCGCTGCGTCTCCATATTGTTGTTGTTAGCGTACCACAATTCGAGCAGGACATATCCTTTTGAGAGCTGGATAAAGCTGTGCTGCTGCTGATACATTTTAGGCTCTGCAAATATGGTTATAAACATTAACAAATCATCAACTACACAAAGGTGCATATAAGGTCCGGTTTCTCAAAGTCCATGAATTGTGGCTCGAGTCAGTTGTATCTGCAGTCCCAGTAAAGTTATCTTACAGAAATCTATATCTATAATTGGAATATCAACAAAATACTGCTGAGTTTTAAACGGACATTTCGGATAAAACCCTAAACTAAAGTTCAGTTAATCGCCACCTTAGCTGGACATTGAGAAAACGGACCCAAGGAGTGCGTATATACTATTTATATACCTTTTTATCTTTGATTCCATCGGTAATTGTTGTTTCTGAACGAACAAAGGTGTCGGCCACCTTAACATCTGGAGCATCGACGCAATCAGATTTAGTTGGAAAACTTTGCTTTCTTCGACATATTTTAACAACATTCGATTGCGATTCGGACATGTCCTATTCATTAAAATAGTTTACATAGGACATTTTAGAATTTAGAATTCTTGAAGTGACTATTGATGGTTGCTTACCTTCAAAAGTGGTATTGGCTCTACAGGTACTTTTGTCAATGCTATAGTTGACGGAGGCGCAAATACAAATGATGGACTCATCATATTTCGCAGAAGTTGCGCTGCTCGACTCTCATCTTTATTTTTAGCTGAAACAATAAATAATTTAGAAACAATTTTAATTTCAAATCATTTAAACTCACCTGCCGATCGAGCTAATGCCTGCCATAGTTGAGTGGTTGCCGCATCTGTTGCATGATCTGAACTAACGCTCTCCGGTGTCTTGCGATCGTAGATCGCCGATGCTATGTCCATTTCTAATTTATTTGAATCGGAACTATCTTCGGAGTCCGATAGACACGATGCAATACTGTCGGTATTCAGTTTTGATTTTGTGTTCAATTGGTAACTAGAGGGGCCAACGACTTCATTAATCGTAATACTATAATTCTTAAAATCAGCATCGGTCCTTAAAGGACTTGCACGGATATCAAGTATTGGGGCTTGGCAAATATTACGTGTGATTGGGGCGACTAAATTCTGTTGACTGCAAGGATCAGTTTTCAGCTTTTTGATCGATAAGTCGATTTCCATGCCATCTTGCATATCATTATCATTTGATGGACGTTTTGATTTTATCACAGAACTTTTCATATTTGTATCTACAAATGCAGAAAGACAAGGAGATTGGGGATTCGAGCATGGTGGCGAGATGACAATTTTTTTACTTATATCCATAAGCACCGCGGCAGTCTCTAATTGCTTCTTGTATTGTTCAACATCGGACACTTTAGTATTTACTGATTCACACACCACACCGTTATCTAATTCCATATATCCATCCGATAATTTAAGTTTGGATGTTATACTGCTGGTATCCGGTTTCTGTTTCATTATTGCATCTTGTTCAATTGTGTTGACAGTTGGTTTTGTTGGCATTTCGTACAAATTTGAATAGATTAAAGGCGTTTGAAACTCCTTGATCTGATTTTCGATTTTAATTTGATGCTGTTCCTTCTCCTCATTCGATCTCAAAATACCATCAAGTGTCGGTTGCCGTTGGCTGTATCTTGTTTTTGAGGATTTGCTCAGCTCAGTCAGTGCCTTAGCAGCTATTGCTTCCGATGAAGACTTTAAAATTGCATCCAGTTTCATTTCCAAATCGTTTGAATTCTACAGAAGTCGAAAATATAATTATTATTATTATCATAATATTTGATACGAACTCGGCCTTATCTGTAATTTGATTATATCTTTTTTACATGCAGGGTGACAAACCAAAACAAATTTAGCTTCCGCCTAAGATTTTAAGTTTTTTAACTTACGGAACTTAACCGTATCGCTATAAAGAAGTTATAATAACCGTTTTGCTTGATAATAATTTCATCAGTTCCGGTTAGTGGTTCTTAAAAATTGTTAAATTTCGTTTCCGGTTCTGAATTTCAATTAGTTAATTTCGCTTAGCGGCTCCGGTTTGACACCCTGGTTACTTGTTAGAATAAATTTTTTTTTAGTAACTCACAAGTTTAGAGGATTCTGATAATGTCAAAAATTCCCTTAAAGCATAATGTGAATTCAGTGCCATATTGCGAAACTTCCAAAATGATTCGAGCTTAATTCGGCAGTCACGGCACACAACGGAAGGGTAACTATCGTTCGGCAATGGCTGAAAAATAAATAAAAGATAAATGCATCAGAAACATTTGTGATAAAGTTCAAATTCAAAATAAGTTTGCCTTAAGACTTTTTTATTTATGTGAGTAAAAATGATTTCTTATCTGACCTCATAAAATAATAGATGATCAAGAATATATATGTATATATATTCTACATAACATACACACACATTCGCATTATTTTTAATATCGAAAATGTCATCCACTCAACACGTAACATGTTGAGTGAAAAAATGACGGCACTCTCGCCAAGAGAGTATAAAACTGTTATCGATATTTTATCTCTTATTGGAGCACATGAACAACATATCTAATGTCTGATTAGAGCAATATTAAATTATACAATTCTTATCAAACATATGTATACACATATATATATATATATTCTGATTATACACAAAGCGAAAATTGATATTAAGCCAAATATTTATTTATTTTTCTTATCATAATTTTCTTTTACCTGTGCTGCACACATGTTTAATGTAGACACACATACATGCATAGCCATGTATTTATATATTCATGTGTGTTTGAATATATCTGGGTTTATAAGTTGCATGGAAAGGCAAGTCAGGCATTTCTCTTGTTTTAATGTGTAATGGTAGCGTAATTACACATACACACACACACACATGCAAATGTACACACACTCACACACATACACCCATGCAAACACATGTATGAATGACAGACCAACAACGTGAGTGAGTGAACATACACACACAAGCATACACATGCACACATGCACATATATAAATATAAGCATACGTATACGTATGGGTTATTTTGTGTGTGAGTGTGTGTGTATATTGAATTAAAAACAACTTTGCCTTACCTTAATAGAGAGACAGTTGAATATCTGAATTGTAATGTGCGGCGTTGATGAATCATCTTTATGCTCTTGATTGTTGTACTCCACGTTTTGAAGAAATATATTTTTAGTGGGAGTTGCTATTGCTGCTGCTGCGTTCGTTGCTGCTGCTGTTGTTGTTGTATTAGCTGTATTATTATCGTAGAGCACACTCGATTGGCACGATTGTGAAAATGATTCCGTTTCGCATTTAACTAATTTTGGTTGCGACTCTAAATCTTGTGTGGATGTTGTTGTGGATGTTGTTGATTGATGGAATTGTGATAATTCGGCTGCTGTTGTTTCAACTTGCTTACTATTATTTGAAAACACTCGAGCAAAAATATTGGTGCATGGCGGGTTGGCAGAGGCAGAAGCAGAGGCAGCAGCAGCAGCAGAGGAAGGCACACTTGGTGTGTTGTAATTGTTTTGATGCATATGTGAATTGAATGAGGCTGCGACACCCGTTCCCGTTCTCCTCTCCATATTATTATTATTGCATTGCGTGACGACAACTGATAACGAGTTATCATCATTATCATTATCATGATTATTATCATCATGATTATTATCGCAGCAACATGTATTATTTGGGTCGCATTTGGATACATTTCGATGAATAATATTGCACGATTTCACGTTGTGTTGTTGTTGTTGATGTTGAATTTTATCATTTGGGGGACTACTACTTCTGCTTGGCTTATAAATCTGTAGATCTGCGATATCGCAGTCGTTAACCAATGTGAGGCACAATCGACAAACTTGACGATACTTATGTGGTACATTATTATACATAATTAGTTGTAATTTTTTTTTGTTCCGCTTGTTGACACGTTTGGTTGGAACAGCGCACAACGTTTTGCACTTGTGTTATATTTTTGAAAATTATAACTTTAAAACAAATTAGAAAACAAATGTAAACACTATTTGTCACTTTTTCATTGTTTTACAATCCACATTCAGCTCACCGAAAATAACTCATTGCCATAGTTCTTATAAATCATGATTATATCGTGAACTACTAGTTCTTTTATACATAAATGTCAGGGCTGCATAACAATATTTAACCATTTATCAATGATGACTAGAAAACTAGCGGTTTTTTGTACATTTTGTTGAATGTTATAATGAATACTCACTTTGTTTTAGTTGTTTTTGTTTAACTAATCTTGTTATTTTTGCGATCGATTAACTCAGTTGTAACGGCTGTAAGCATTTTATATTTACTTTAACCCTGATCTTATAGGTATAAATGGAATGTTTTTTTGCCAAACCTGACCGTCCAGATGGCAAAAGTTACTCTTTTAAGTTATACTAGCTTAAGGTGATTGTTGACTGGCGGTTATCAATGTCTTTTCGGGTGTAGCTGATAAGGATAATAAGGATGTTATGCATTATGACAACCAGATTTTGAAGGAATATCTCCTTCTAAAATATATTGGAGACTCAGGAAGTATTGCCTAACGAACCCACGTGCAACACTTGGAGACGCTAGTGCAGCTTTCGACTTTTTTTTAGGATATATCGGAGGAATTCAATTTACTACCCATTCAGGAATTTCGATCTTGAAAATCAAGTAATCTAAGCATCATTCATTTTCCTTACAATCAATAACACATAAAAATCCAAATCGATAGATATTTACAATTCCATGTAGGTTTCGCTTATGGCTCTAACAGTGACACGATTGGAATTCTTCGGCATGCAACGATAAGTTCGATTAGTTTCAAAGTGCCACCACTATATTAAAAAAATCATTAGATTATAAATTAACACATAAATATATGCCTATTGAATTCGGAGTATGTATTCTGCAAAATATATATAGTGATAATACATAGCAAATAATTTCCACTTCGCAACGAACGCATTTTTTTTTGTGCTGTAGAAATAGAATAAAGCTCTGATTTTCTCAACTATATTTATCCATATATGAAATATGTACATATGTTTACCCATACTGCGTATACATATGTACATAAATATCTATAAGTTTTCATACAGATGTGCGTATTATTAAGCACATACGTGTAAATATGTTGATTTACTAAATAAATTCAGCAATGCAGCAACATGTTTAGTAAATCCCTCTAAAACACACTCCACGATTCTGGCAGTTTCTCATGTGTCAGGAATTTCGCAGTTGATAACAAAGATTTCGACAGGCGCAAAAAAACACAAGAGTCAAATATTAATTTGTCTCATAAAAAAAAAGAAAAGGAAATAGTGTTACACAAACATATGTGCATACCTGCATATGTGTGTGTAAGTATGTATATTTGGAGCTGAGCATTTATATTAGACATGTATTTACTTAAATACATATGTTTGTGTGCGTGTAAGTGTAGTGTGTGTTTGCTTATGTGTATGTACTATATGCGTAGTATCTGACATTCTATGCAATAATTTCAATGATACATAAATACACAAATATGCCACATTTATTTATGTATTATGAATAAATATTTAAATTCGTAATTTAATCAATTTAATTCTTAAAAATAATTAATTTCACTTATACATAAGTGTTTTTTTACAGAATGGTGAAAACAGGACACAAATTAGATTTTAAAACTAAATTTGTAAATTGCATATGGAAGTGTGTATGTGTTGTGTGTGTTTTGGTTGATTTAGGCATTCATTATCTATCCTTAAGGCCGCATACAATTGCACATTACACACACACGCATACTCAAGTAAAATACCTAGAAAATCACAACAAAAAAAAACTATTATGATTTTTAGTTGCTGAGTCATTAAGCAAAAAGTTGCTACCGAGAATGCTGTTGAGCAGCTGCTGCTGCTTAAAATTCCTTAATTCTTTATCGCTGTGTATCTTCGATTCTCTAGAATTCTCAATTGGTTATAGCGAACCCAGCATGGAAATTTATGGTTTGATTTAACACTTAAATAATTACAACATTCCCAATATACTGAATCAAATATTAATTTATTATATATTTCAATTAACTATATTTTATAACGTTCTTATTGCAGTCATCTTAGGCGGGAAGATTTATGATGGCTTCCATGTCAGACAACGGAATCGTACTAAGCGGATTTCAAAAAAAATTGAAAACGATGAAAAAGAAATTTTTTGTGCTCTATAAGGAAACGAACAATGGCGCTGCCCGTTTGGAATATTATGATACGGAAAAGAAATTTCTGCAGAAAGCCGAGCCAAAACGCGTCATAGATTTGAAGAGCTGCTTCAACATCAATCGTCGTTTCGATACGAAACATAAATTTGTACTGGCTCTCGCATCGAGAGATGGCGGCTTTGGCATCGTTTTGAATTCAGAGAATGATTTACGCAAATGGTTAGATAATCTTTTATCCCTACAACGAGATAATACACCCTACGGTACGTATTTTGACTAAGCTGTAAAAATACAAATTAATCTATATTTTTGTTGTACATTGTAGAATATGTTTGGCAAGTTGTTGTCCAAAAGAAGGGAATGTCGGAGAGTGTTGGAATTACGGGCTGTTACCACTGCTGCCTGACCTCAAAATCGCTTACATTCATCTGCATAGGACCGGAAAAACAACCAAATGGCGATGATCGTCACGTGAAAGTTGAGATACTCTTAACAACAATAAGACGGTGAGCATAAATTGACGCTTAAGTATGTCTAATAACTATCTTATCTTAATTATTTATTTATTTACTTAATGTCGACTAAAGTCAGTCGAAGGAAAAAATTCAATAATTAAATTAAATTAAAAATAAAATTGTATATTACATTTCAATTTACAAAATATATCTTTATTTATATTTTCTTACTTATTTAATTATTTGTTAATTTACTTGATGACTGAAATCTGTCGACACAAAATATATAAATAATATTAAATTTAAAAAAATAATATATAATTTGAAGCTTTCAGGAAACTTATTGATCGTTGGCATATGTACTATATATACTATCTATATAAATTCTCTTGTATTTCAGATGTGGACACGCGGCGCCACAAAGCATTTTTTATATGGAACTGGGCCGCCAGAGTGTTCTGGGTGCCGGTGAACTGTGGATGGAAACAGAAGATTCAGCTGCCAAACATATGCACGATACGATATTAAGGTAAGACATTTGCAACTTTTTTGCCCACTTTTAGAACCATACATTTTGAAAATAATTGGGTGATTAGTGTCAAAATCAACATGTGATGAAATATGATTTTTGTTTTTTGCTACGAATTCATATGAAAATTAATATTAAACTCAACACTAAATCGAATTTTAAATACTGTGCCCATTTTTGGGGTCGATTGTTTAAGATTAAGTCCGCATTTTAATTTGGCACTTATTGTTAAATTATTTATTAATAAATGATAATATTATTTATTTTCCAGCGCAATGTCCGTCAAATCCGAGTCGAATATGAACTTGTTGAATGTGTACAAAGGAAAACCTGATTTAGGCAGTGAGCCGATGAGGAAACGTTCGTCATCAGCAACGGAGGCTTCCAAGCCAATTAACGTTCTACAAAAACGACAAAATCCTATTGAAATACGAAATAGCTTTTCTCCGCAGTACAACAGTAAGTCAAATATATCAAACGATTCTGACTAAAAATGAAATTGAATTTTAATTATGATCGCTCTGTCATTTATTAGGTTATGGGCGAGAGCGATGCGATAGTTTACCAAGCAGAAATCGGACACTGAGCGAGTGCAGCAATCAAACATATATTGCATATAAGCATGGGCATCGATGTAACACGATATCGGGAACACGCCCATACTCGAGTCAGAGACACAGTGATAGCCCACCAATTAATTCAGCAATGAAATGCTCGGAGAGTGAAGAGTCATCAATTAGTATTGATGAGGCGAATGATAAAAGCATCTATGACGCTTATCGAATAAAGTAAGTTGGCAGATTTTCAATGAGAACGTACAAATTGACTTGCTTTTTTGATTTATGCTGTTTGTTTAGCTCAAGGACCTCGAAATGCATGATACCCGAAGAGAATGTTGATGATTTAAATGTGTCCGATAGCAACAAATTGTCAGGAATAATTGGTACTGTCCCCATTCGAGGTAATATTGCAAGATATGCCTTTTAATTTCATTTCATTTCATTCTTAGAAAACTTTGAACACTATATTTCTATGACCCCAAACAAATCAATGTGCGAAAATCTGAATGTGAATCTTCAATTGAATCAATGCACAGGATCAAACACATTTTGTAATGTTGCCGAGGAAGACTTGAATATCGATTTTCCCGAGCTCTCATCCGAGAAACTAGCTAAAGATGCCGAAGTCGATAACCAGTAAGTCTATTCTAATAAGTCATGTGTATTTTGTTGTATTAAATATGTTATTCGCTTTTAGGTATGAACGTCCAAGTCGTGCATATTCAATTGGAAGTAAAGTCGAGCACATAAAAATGAGCAAACCGCTTGGTAATCTGAATGAAGTGGACAATTCATCGCCGCGAGTGCGCGCCTATTCCGTGGGATCAAAGTCAAAGATACCTCGATGCGACATTCAACGTGGCGTGCTCTTCTCCAACAAGGGGAAGAATTGGGGACACACGCATAAGGGTAGCGTTTGCAATGTCGATGTTCAGGCATGCAGTGAACATATCGGTTATAATACGACAAGGGAGATGAAGTCGACAAGTGCTCCGCTCTTGAATCTACGTAACTATGTGACTACAGTGCGTATGAGTGATTTAATGGAAATCGATTTCTCCAATATGGCGGGAGCATCTGCCACCGCGGTTTTACGAAATTATAACCAGCAGCAGCCAAGTGCAATTCAAACGAAAAAGAATCCCGTTGCTATATTGCCTAATTCGAGTTCTAATGGTAATATCCGGCAAACTACGGAAATGCTCAAACCGGACACAATACCAAAGTCTGCAGACAGCTCGGATGGAGGTTATTTGGAAATGAAACCTGTTGGCGTTGGCATCGTGCATATGAGTCACAGACCGCCCATATGCATTGAGGATCAGTTGGAGAAGTTAAAGCTGCTGAATTCAAATATCACACAGCAGCAACAGCTGCAGTTGCAGCAGCAGCAGCAGCACATGCGAATGCAGCAGCCGGATAAATTACAAATGAATAATGATAATAGCAATTGCTATGAAGTGAGCGAAACTAATGCCGATTTGTCCGACACCAATACTATATTAACAAATAATTTAAATCTAAATAATGCTGATAAGAATCTTCATATTCTTATCAACAGTCACATAAAGAGCAGTGACATGCACACCAAATTGGAGAACAATCAATTGAAGAAAACAATATTAAACTTTGCCTTAGACATAAGCAACAGCACGCCGACAGCGGGCCGAAAGTTAATACATTCGATAAGTAATGAAGACTATACGAAGCATATAAATAAATCGAATGCCGGCCCGGACACTAAAGATGTTGGCTACCAAATTCTTCAAATTAAAAGTGATAGTTCCCTAATTTCAAAAAAGAAAAATCAACGGCCAATCCATAAGCCACAATATGCCCGACAATTTCTGATCGATGGTGTCCATAAAATGGAGAAAAAGCTGTTAATAACAAATACGACACCAACAACAACCACAACAACAACGAGCACAGCATTCAACAACTTGGCGTCGTCGTTGTTACAGAAACCGGAATCAAAACCATTGAATGAGGATTCAGTGTCGAGCAAGGATGGCTCATCATCAAATAAGGATGACAATGCATCGTCATCGTCGGGCTCGTGCGATCATGCACTCTATTATGCCAGTCTAGACCTTCCACAGAGCAGCGGACAGACGACAACAATGTGTCTGAAGAAAGTCGCATGTGAATCTCCGCCAGCGAATGTTGTTTGCTTTGAAAACACCACCAGTTCATATGCAAAAATTGATTTTGATCAATCGGACTCCTCGTCTGCTTCATCAAAAATTTGTAATATCTAATATGTAATTTAAGTATAAATATATCATTTTTTTCTTAAAGATCACAATGCTTTTTAATTTTTGAACAAATTTTAAATATATGTGTATGTATATATGTGTGTATATATTATCAGAAAGTGTGTGTAATATGTTTTCAATCAATTTTCACAGCGAAACAGTTCAAATAATGAAATTCAGAATTGGGAATAAAATTTAACATTCTCTGACTAAACAAAATTGGAATTTTGAATTGGCAATTTTGGTAATTCTGCAACTCAACTAAATGATGAAATGTTGGCAACCTTCAACTACATTAAATGTAGATTTACTGATTTAAGAATATATATTTCATAAGTTTTAACACTCGTATATAGTACATTTAATACATTTCAATATTTACAGGAATTCTTATTACAGACAGTCACGAGTAGTTGTTAGTTGGTCAGGTGTTTAATGGTGTTATAATCTCGCATTGATTGACACCTCTGTTCATAGTCCAAAAGCGATGATTCCAATTTTGTGAATTCAGCGTTCAGCAGTTTGTTGTTCTGCATTAGTTGGGCTATAAATGTGTCCACAGCTGACGTTGGCATTACGACTGCAATAAATAAATAATATGAGAAAAACATAGTAAACAAATCGTAAATATTTACTTTCAGGCTTGGGTTTGCTTTGTGCATTTGTTGTTGTTGGCGATGATGCAGGTGATGAGGACAGTGGAACGCGTCGTATTTTATTACCACTTTCAACGAATTGGGCAATTACACTACGGAATTTCTCTGGTATTAGAAATAAACGATCGACATTGCCTTTCTTGTAGCAGAGATATGCAGATTTCATTTGGAACCATTTCCGACGAACTTGCGTTGGGGATTTGTTGGGGAAGCCATGTTTCTTCATTTTGCTAGCGATTGTGGTGAAAGTGTGATGCGTAGTTGTAGCATGTGCAGATCCTTGGGCAATTTTCACCTCCTTTATTAAGTTTAGCATACATTCTATTTCGGCAGTTAGCCAAAAATTTCTTTTCAATTTGGCTGATTTCATTTTTGTGTGGGGATATTGTTTTTATTTAATCAATTATAATCAAGTCATCGATATCTAAATTTTAATACAAAGCTACAAATATCGATATATTAACACAACCATACTCCGACTTCAATAAAAATAGTTGTCTTGAGTTATACCATTATTGAATTATTACTTAACTATTACTTTTTCAAGCATAGTCAGCAAAAACAACATAAAATACGCCGATTTTTATTTTTGTTAGTTTGTCGTAGAAGTGAACGGGAAAAACCACTATTCTCTTATCGATAACTTGACTAAACGCTTGTCTGGGGTAAAACTTCAGATATATCGATATAGCTATATATGCACGGGATCTCACGCACATCTCTAACAGAACCTTAAAATATAAATATATTTCCAAAATGTTATAAATATCCAAGAGGCTTTTAGTACAAATCCAAATACAAATATGTTTCGCAATTTACACAAAATATGTGCATGCGATTGCATATCAGCGCAGATATTTCCCGGTCAAATCAATCCGATAAGGGTGAGACACCATGAGACATATTATGCAATATAAATTTGGTCGTAAATTCAAATATTAATAAATATTTGTAATTATTATTAGCTTTCTGCTGTCGCCAGGCCAACCGACAATGGAACACAAAATGCGCCAACATCTGCAATGCTGCAGATGCCACCTGATCTGCCCCGTAACCAAAAAGTGAGCGTTGAATATTTGCCATGGATACCGAGTCCCTATACACATTTGGGCAAAAAATTGAGTCAATACAAGAAACTATCAAAGTTTCGCCTCACATGTAAGCTAAGGCAGTAAGGCATTAAACTGGTTAATATATATTCTTTTTTTTTTGGCATTTTAGCATTAGTTGTTATTACAACAATGGGCGGCTATGCAATGGCGCCGGCTGCCTTTGATTTGACCACTTTCGTCATGTGTTCAGTGGGCACAGGATTGGTTTCCGCAGCGGCGAATTCTATTAACCAATATCACGAGGTTCCCTTCGATTCGCAAATGTCGAGGACGAAGAATCGTGTCCTAGTCACGGGTCAAATGACGCCACTGCATGCCGTGGGCTTCGCTGCTGTCTCAGCTACAACGGGATTATGCATGTTGTATTTCGGTGTCAATGGGTTGACGGCGGCACTGGGAGCGGGCAATTTGTTCCTCTACACCAGCATCTACACGCCGATGAAGCGGATGAGCATTGCCAACACTTGGGTGGGTTCAGTGGTGGGCGCCATTCCACCACTGATGGGCTGGGCGGGCTGTGCCGGCTCTCTGGATGCAGGCGCAATGATTCTGGCTGGCGTTTTGTACGCCTGGCAATTTCCACATTTCAATGCGCTCTCGTGGAATCTGCGGCCGGATTATTCGCGTGCCGGCTATCGCATGATGGCTGTGACCAATCCGGACCTTTGCCGACGAACTGCATTACGTTATGCATTCGCCATTGGCGGACTCTCCATGATGGCGCCACTCCTCGACGTGACCAACTATTGGTTTGTCCTGGAAACGTTGCCCCTAAACGCCTACTTTTGCTATTTAGGTAAGTGTATATGAGTATAAGTATATATTAGTTACTATGTATACATAAACACATACTTAAAAGTCTAGAATTTTTTATTTTAATTTAATTTAAAGAGTCTTTTCCACTTCTAAAACCGTATACCTCAATTTTAAGCAAGTTACTAATTTAAAAAGATACATTTGAAAACATGAGAGTGGTACTATTATTTTTGTTTTAATTCATTTACTTTTTTCATAAGATTTCTGAAATATGCTGAAAACGCTTTTTCTTTCTCATTTAATTTTTATCTTCTTCCTTTTCTATAAACGTATTCACAAGTTGCTTAAACAAACAAATTTAAAACAGCGTCTTTTGACAACATTTCTTGTGAGAATGGTGCTATTAATGTTTTCCATTCATTTTTATAAATTTCTTAAATATTTTGAAAGCGTTGTCGAAAATTAAGTAATTTTCACTTTCACCAAGTTTTTAAGAAACTTCTAAAAACATATTAATTAATTTACAATTTATAAAAGGGACACCCTTGAAAACCTTTCTTGAGAAAGTGATGCTACTATTTGTTCCCCCAATCCCCCAACTATAGATATTATTTTGCTAATATTTGGTCTATTTTTGTTTACAATCACAGCGTATACATTTCATCACAAATCCGACAGTGGGAGCTCCCGTAAATTATTTCGATTTTCGCTGATACATCTGCCTGCGCTAATGTTGCTGTTTCTGGCCAACAAGAAGAAATGGTATTTCACCGACACTGCGGACGAGAAAGTTGCGAAAAGTGATAAGACATTTATGTCGCTGCTGCCTACCTCGCCACCAACTGGCCTCCAAAATGTTCTACCAGTTGCAGTGACAGCTGCTTCAAGGTGATCGATCCTGGCTTAAACGGATTGTTTGTTAAATAGCAATTTTTAATTTCATTGTCGTCTGTATATTATTAACCTATAAGTGCAAGTAAAATAAGTGAATGATGTCTATACGAACGAAATAAACCAAGCTTTATTTAAATAATTGCGATGCGGATTTTAATGTAATTCGAAAGCTGATTTCAATTGAGGATTAATGTTTTATAAACAATTATTTTAATTTAGCGTTTGTTTCCCTCAGAAAAACTGGTAGCACTTTTAAATTGGCAGCACTAGTAAATAATGGGCAGCACTGGAGCTTGACAAATAAAAACATATCGGTTTTTAATATTTACTTGCAGTGTGTAAATGCGCTATATAAGAATTTGTAACTATGTCAAATTTATATATCTATATTGGAAATTCCCCTAGCAGCATTACCCATTTTAATAAAAAAAAAAGAAAATTTGTAATTACAGCGTTTTTTATTAATATATAATTGTGTAAATTTTTTAACTCCAATAAAAATCATGAAAAAATAAGAAAATGCAATACCACAGTTATTATTAAGCAAAGTTGTTATGAGTCAAATTTGTATTCTTATCGATATATCTATGCGATATTTTTTCACATATTTTCTCAGTTTCCTTTTCGCTCATTATCAGTCTGTCTGCTTCGTTCTTCGATTCGTTCGCAATAATTGTTGGTCGCAAAACTTGAGAATTGAGCTAATTTCCAAAAAAGCCAAGTCGGTGTAAGATTTCGTCCCACAAGGAATTGGTTATTGCATATCTAATATATAATACTAAGTATACAAATTGGTACCTTGGCTAAAAATGCTCTGATTGGAACCCACACACATACACACGCTCACACACATCAACACCAAAATACGTGTACCAAATACTTTAATAATTATGTATGTACAAAACTAACTTCGTTTTCCTCATTTCTATTCACATGAAGACTTGCATACATGTGTAAGCGTGCATATATTTACCATTTACCTATGTATATGTGTGCGTATGTCATAAACAGCATATTGCCAATTTTATTTTTCATCGTGTCTTTTTTTCGTGAGTTTTTATTTTCGCATTTTCAAAAGTAAATAGAAATTTGTGTGCTGCATTCATAAATTACGCCTCTATTTACTTTAAAATACGTCAATTAATTTGTGTTTTTTGGCATTATTGGCAAGTGTTTATTTTTTCGATAATTGTTACACACACTTACACCATATGCGTATGTGTTGTTGTATGTGTGTGCGTGAGAGTGTGTGTTTGTGTAAATTTAAGCGTTAATACATAACAACATATCCATTTTTATTTCATTATTATTACAAGAAAAACTATTTGAAATCATTTCGAGAGCGTTATTTACACTCCAACAACATTGAATGTCATTTTATCTTGTAACAAAGGCGCCCTTTTGTAATAATCTAAATGTCTATACATATATGTATATACATATATATATGTATATATATACACATATACATATGCACAAATATCCAATTTCTCAATGTGTAAATATGTTCATTTCTGTTTACATGCATTATATAGATAAATAATATACTACTTTCTTGAGCAACTTTTCTCTTTGTTGTGTTATTTTTAATGCATTGCTGATAATATTTTCGATAAACACACTGAAATTAACGTCTCAATTTTGTTGAGCCTTTGCTTTGTTATCGAGACAGGTGTCGCAGAAGATCCTTAGTTACACTTCCTTTTCTTGTCAATTACCGATTGTTCACCTGTTCGATCTTCGATAATTTGATCAGTTTTCGGAGACTGGTTTACGCCTAAAAAAAAGTTCTGCATCTTGATTTGCGTTATTTTAAATAGAATTTCAACCCAATTTTACTTTAAACACAAAACGGAGTCCTTTTTTCAAGTTAACTATCATATTGATCATTTGAGATTTAGAAATCTTATCAATTTGGAAAGCTGTACTAGAACATGTATAGCTCTGCTTTACATATTCGATTATTTTAGTGACAAATGTAAATATAAATTTTCACCCATATTGGATAGGTAAGCAAGAAGAATGTTGATTAATATAATGGGAAAGGTTAAAGTGAAGACTGGAGTTGTACATGGAAAAAAGAAAGCCCACCGAAACAGCGAAATGTGTGTTAACAAGTTGCAAATGGAGATGTGAAAGAGTTTTTCAATATGCTCTATTGGTTATTTTACCTTGCTTTTAGCTTTATAATGGGGATAAACACAACCAGCTTCGGCTCCATTTGTAAATCACGTTGATAAGATAAGAAGTGGTTCAATTAAATTTGGCATGTTGGCAAACATGTCACTCGTATTGCAATCACAAAGTATGCTCTATGTTATATGGAAAAATGTATATTATTCTTCAGATAGATCGAGCGAAGCTGAGAACTATAACAGTTTTCTTTTTCAAAAACTAAATTTAATACAAATTTTTGTTTTTCTTTTTTGTGCAGCGAGATAAATCACTATCCATCGTAAATCATTAAACAATCCAAGTAAAAGTGAAAAATTATTTTGAATAAAATAATGAACGGTCTGGCTAACAGTAACGATGACTCTGTGGAGTGTCCATTGTGTATGGAGCCCCTTGAAGTGGATGATCTAACCTTTTTTCCATGCACTTGCGGATACCAAGTAAGTTTTTCACATCACTTATGTACTTATCATAACCCTTAAATGTGTCGCGTGTTTTAATGTTTTGCAGATTTGTAGATTCTGCTGGCACAGAATTCGTACAGACGAGAACAAACTGTGCCCAGCATGTCGAAAGGAATATCCGGAGAATCCAGCGGACTTCAAGCCTCTGACGCAGGAAGAAGTAAGTTTTCAAAAATACTCCTTTTGAATATAATTAATAGAGTGCGTATTCTGCCCCTCTCTGATCATTAAGATATAGGTTTTCATCTAACCACCCATCTCTTATAGGAATGCCAGAAATGTTTCTGGTCTTAGGGCCCTAGTTGAGGGTATTTCAGTCTGCTTATTGTCAATCACTCATCTATAATGTGTTCTGGAGTCTCTCGTCCATACTCGGCCACGAGTTTTAGGTTTTGTAGCTTAATTATTTAAAAGTAATTGAAGTAGTGCACACAGTATTTGTTCGTCATATTTAAGATTTATCAGCCGTCTAAAAAAATATACTTTTTATTTCATCTTAGATGATCGCTTTCAAGTCCCAGAAGCGGCAGAGAGACCAACAACGAAAGCAAAAAATAACTGAGAATCGGAAACATTTGGCCAATGTTCGGGTTGTGCAAAAGAATTTGGTATTTGTTGTGGGGCTGCCACCTCGACTGGCAGACGCAGATGTAAGTAGTAAGGCATGACACTGCATTTGGGGCATCCTTAAGGGACACAATTTATGTTGCAGATACTCAAGAAGCACGAATACTTTGGCAAGTATGGCAAAATTCATAAGGTGGTCATCAATCCCAGTACAACTTACGCTGGCGTGCAGGTATGTCAGAGAGACAGATTAATTCTAATTTTAACAACAAACTAAACAAATAAATAAATGCAATCAATTAGGGTCCCTCGGCGTCGGCATACGTCACCTATGTGCACAACACGGATGCACTGAGGGCTATACAGAGTGTGAACAATATCATGATTGATGGGCGGCTAATTAAGACCAGTCTCGGAACAACAAAGTACTGCAGCCATTTCATGAAGAATCAACAATGTCCCAAGGGCGACTGTATGTACTTGCATGAATTGGGCGATCCGGAAGCGAGCTTTACCAAGGAGGTATTAATATTTTAATTATCTTAAATTTAAACTCTTAAACTCTTTATCTATGTGTAGGAAATGCATCAAGGCAAACATCAGGAGTATGAGAAACGATTACATGATGTTCTGATCGCAACTTCTGGGGCGAATAATGTGACTGGAATCGGGGTATCTACAAATGGTACAACTGTTGCTACTGCTGCTGCTGGTAGCGGCAGCGGATCAACAAAAGCAACTGCGGTTGCTATGTCATCATCATCTTCATCGTCAGCTTCATCGTCCGTATCAATTGCAAATGCATCGAGTTCAGCTAATGCGCAGCAGAAAGAGGCATGGCCCAGTTTATCAGTATCCCCGGTTAATAGCAAGGAAACTATTGGAAATGGTGGCGCCGCCAATGGGAACGGGAAGAGCAGAAAGGAGAAGTCACGAAACGAAAAAGGCCGCAACGAGAAAAACAAATCTAAAAGCAAAAACAATATATTCCCAGGCAATGCAAATACATCAAACAAGGAGAATTTTATTCCAGAATCGAGGACAGTAACCACAACACCAGTTTCAACGGAAGACACAATTGTTGCTGCTGCTGCAACGAAAACCGAATCGAGTGTTGCCAGCAGCAATCGACCAAAAACGGAACGGAATAACAAGGAGAAGCCCTCGACCGGTCGTGCTGCACTTGCAAAAGAGCCAAAGGAAAGCAAGGATGCCACTCATAGCTCACTAACGGAAACACAACCGGAAGATGGTGCGAATCCGAGCACTGATTTGGCCAGTGAAAGTACAAACATGTTTTCATTACCAAAACGATCGGCAGCATCCAATAATGTGCAACGATCGCTCAGTTCGAGCAGCGAGAACAGCGATGATCGCGTATCCGAGAGCAGTGCCAGCGAGGAGAGCTCACCGGATAATTTAACAAAGACGCGTTGTGATAGTCCCAGCGACGGTGACGGCGATGGTCATAAACATATTGTCCTTAATAATAATAATAATAACGCAGTAGACGGTTCATTTGTTGTAAACACAATAGATGATGTTAGCATTCACAAAGTTACCGATCCCATTATTAAAACAAAGGATGACGCAATTCAAACGGCCCAAGATAATGTTGAAATCCAAAATACTGGTGATATTGACTGCACAAAGGAAGTATCGGGTATGTTGTGAGGACTGAAGCGATTCCTTGTTCCAAATATTATTTAACGTTAATGAATGTTTTAGATGCTCTCTTCAAGATGAATATATTCGATGACAGCAATAGCTTCTTCTCTTCGTCACCCGCATTCCAGCAATCCCTGCTGCTGAGAAACAAAATCGATGGTGATATGCGGCAGTCTCAAATAAATAGCGTAACAAATTCGCATTTGCCGGACTTGCTAAATGGTAATATTGTTGGAGCTCCCTCTGATTTGTACTGCATTGATTTAAATATTATTTATTTGTTGTACGACACAGGCATTGATGGATACCAGCATCCGGCGAACACAAATGGTATATATACATATATATACTATATACTTTAAATTTGTAACTAATTTTAAAATGTATCGGCTTTGCAGAGTGGGAGGAAGCCTTTCAGAATGTTATGCTACGCAACACGAGGCAAGTGGAGGAGCAAGTGCTGCATCAGCAGCAACTGCAACTGCAACAGCAGCATCACCATCAACAAGTACTGAAGCAACAGGAAGAATTTCTGCGGATTCACGAATTACAAAAGCGGAACAATCTAGTTAACAATATTGGAATTCCTCAAAACACACACCCTGGTAAGTTGTCAATTGATTCGTTAATATGGAATTGGCACTTGTGTATATATATATATATATGTATTCTTCAGAATTCCCTAACCATTATCATGGCAATGCAGTTGACGCGAATAGGAGTCAACCCCATCCACCGGCTGTGCATCCACCGCATCTCGCACCGCAACCTGATGAAAATCCACTTAACATATTTGGCAATATGTCAAAGTTCTTCGACTTTCATAAAAGCCAGCAGCAGATACACCAACAGTACATGAATGGACATCAGCTTAGTGATTCTCATCGTTTGGCCCTATTTTTGGAGAATGGACGTGCTTTTGATAATGGTAAAATGGTTTTGCACATTATATTCACTAATTTTTAATACAAAATGATTTTGTTTTGCTTATTTGCAGGCATTTTATCGCAACAGTCACAATTGCAGAAACAGAGATTAATGGGAGCCTTTGATAAAACAGTGAGTTTGCTGTAAATATATATATATATATATATATATTCTTATGACATATAACATTGTTTCTTTTTATAGTCTTCTAACCAACCTCAAAATACGCATTCACCACTAAATCGGTTTTCACAAAGCTCGTTAGCGGACGATGACCTAGGTAATATATTAAATTACTTTTCACTTTCTTATGAATATGATGTATAATTGAATATTTACAATATTTTTATGTTTTAGGCTTTGATCCGTTTATTGAAACCCAAAAGGGACTGGCCGAACTTATGGAAAATGAGGTAGTACAACAGAATGTAAATATTGGAAATGCTGGACCCAAATTGCAGCAGCCAACACCAGCTACTCATCAGCAACTACTTGATAATATGCAGCGTGCCCGTATGCCTCCTCCTGGATTCAATCACATGAATACTCTAGGATTTGACAGTGCAGCTCGGGTACACTCGAGCAAGATTCTACCATTTATCAATATGCCAGGCGGCGGCAATCCAGCAGTTGGCAACAATAGTGCGCAACTCGAACAGCAGCATCAACTCCAAATGGCAGCCAACTGGAATCCCCACTTGGCAACATTGCACCAACATCCTGGACAGCCGTTAAATGACACTCATTTGCAACAAATGGCTCAAGCTGCTGGCGCTCACAATAAAGGTGTGCACAACAACATACATGCATATTTAAATTGTTGACCCCGTTTATATAATTATATTTTAAAAAAATAGGATATAGTAACAGTGATTGGACATCTATGGATCCGGCTATTCTGTCTTATCGGCAATATTCATCCTTCCCGCATCAAGGTCAAATGCCACTTCATCAACAACAACAAGATCTATTTCTGCAACACTTGGCTCAAAATCAACAACAAAACGGACAAGGTACGATTTTCGATTAGATTTGAACTACTATATCTCTATTTTGAATAAATTAATTATTGTATTTGATGTTTTGTCAACAAATAGGGTTCAGTAATCAATCCCAACAAGTGCTTCCTGGTATGAATATGCCTAACAATTTGATGAATGGACAATCGTCATCTCAGACACAGGTCAACGCCAATGTTCAGGGTATGCTGGAGTTCTTGAAAAACCGTCAATTTGTTTAAATAATGTCTGAATATAATAGATTTGTTTACCTGTACTACTTATTAAATACTTATTACAATACATGCATATAGAAAAAATCGAATATAACAAATCGAAAATCATTTAGTGTTTTTAATCTGTAACACTTTCTATTGAACAAAGTTCCCACTTTTGATGACTGCAATCAAAAATTTTGCATCAAAAGAATCGGAATTTGGTTTAAAACGATATCGGTTGCACCTCCTCGAATCACACACGAACTTCAATAATATGATTTTTTTTATTTACGTATATATATAAATATATGTATGATGTATATAAAAACTTTAAAGATATCTCTTAAGGTAGGTGATGACACAGAATATAATATGCATTATTGTTGTGATAAATAGGAGTTATGATAGTTGGTTAAATTTGATGACAACTCGAGAGGACCTTCTTTTTTAACTGATCGACAGTATGCTGAAAAAATAAAAAAATAATCGTACTTTTTAATTAAATATACATTTGTATTGAACATAACTAATGTGGTTTTATTTATCGATTCATTTTGATTGGGGAATGTTGCGTATGATATACGAAAATCGATATTGAAAATTATAAAATTATAGTCTGACATAGTTTTCTCGATTCATTGCAACGATTATTGTTATATCTTAAGGCCAGCATATTCACCACTAAATTGCATTTGCATCATTATTTAACTTACTTTCAGTTTCCCAACCAGCCGCAGGATTAGCTTCAAATAGTTTAGGAATATACTCAGGTACAGGATCTGAAAAATGTAAATATGTAAAAAGGATAAAACAATATAACCAAACGTAAATTCAATCTGACAGTTACTATCACAAACAATAGATAAGTAATATTTAATAATAATAAATAAATAACCTTAGTTACCTTTTTTAAGTTTATTATCATAATTATTTCCAGCGACTAAGTTTGCTTGTGGTGAATACATCTAAAGAAGATTACAAGATTGAATGCTAATTAGTCACTGCTTATAAGAACTGTGGATTTTTTATTTAGTATTTTATTTTACCATGCAATTTTTTGTGTAATTCATTCTTGTAGTGCACGTCCCAGTATAAGATGGTTGTATTGCCATCCATTGAGAGCTATAGGCAAATAATAAAAAAGATATTATCCAAATGTTATATTATTCTGATGAGATATATTTATATTCACTTGTAACTATATTGGTAGTAAGATTGTTCCGGTACTTGGGGAACCATCGTTTTCGAATTAAATGTGTCACTCAATGCGTGCAGCCCCGAAAACTTGCTAATATTTCGATACGGTCGTTTCATTCGACGTCTCCTTCGATAGTTGCCGTTCTCAAACATATCCTCGTAGTGCGCATCCAATGTCCAAAAATTTCCCTTTCTTTCGCCAGCCCCTTCTCTGGGCACCTTAATGAAACATTCGTTTAAGCTTAGATTATGTCGAATCGAATTTTGCCATCCCTTCTTGTTTTGTTCGAAATACGGAAATTTTAATGTTATAAAATTATAAATCTCATTTAACGTTGCTCTTTTCAGTGTTGAATTCTAAAAAGATACATAGTATAATAATATACATTTTTAATTTAGTTTGGAAGTGTGTGCGTGATATTTACTTGTATAGCCATTGATATTAGGGCCACGTAGCTATAAGGTGGCTTAACCGAGGATGTGTTTGATGCATCTTCCGCAAATCTGTAAATCAATCAAATGTTCAGTAAGAAAACAAATAACTAGTCGAGAGAGCTCAGCTAGGAGATACTCTAAACTCAAACTAGCCATAATCGTATACATCTCTGATTTTTAAATAACAGACTGAAATAAGCGAGAGCACCTATAGTATGTTTGTGCCTATGTATGTGTGCACGTGTATACAGATAATAAAATATAATTGGGAAAAACATTAAGACACGATTTGAACTTTAAACAGATGCTAAATATTGTGTTAGGCTATATATAATCGATTTGAAAGATATATCATTAATATTGTGGTTTGTATTGCTATCGAAAATCGATTTGTATCGATATTCGCAATAAGGAGAAATTTGTCGATAAAATTAATCAAACTTTAGCTCATATGTCTCTGTGATTGGAAGTTCGTTCAGATAATAAGATAATTCCTTTTGCATATAACACTATTTTGCTCAATTTTATAATACACTTTCCACTTTTATAATTGTTTCACTGTATAATTTAATATATATTTACTTTTCTTTGTCCATGTATAATTTTTCATCAATACAAATCTCATTGGTGGATGCTTTTGTTAAAATAGAAGTGTGCATATTTTGCTCTGTAAATAGAAATGGAATTAATGTACTAAGATTTATCAAATGGTTTTTCATTATTTAAAATAAGTTAGTCTCTTTAATTTGTATTCCCAAGAAAGCCAATTATGTGAGGAATGTATTCGACATATTAATAAATTTATTTGTATATACATGAAGCTAGTATTCGAGTTATTTGTCTAAATAATGAGAAAAGTTGCAAATGCTAAAGAATATTTGTATTTCGTGTGTCAATTCTACGGAGAAAACCTAAGGAAACCGCATTCTTACAAGTTTAATTTGTCAGTTAAATTAAACAGATTCTGATTGGTAAATTCTTCACATTTTTTATGTACATTTTAATCATCTTAAATAATTGTGTATCAAATTTAAGTTAAAATATACATGGGGAAATTTTAAAATACATTGTGAATTTAATGAATAGCGACTTGGTTATGTATTAAAGACATATATGAGAAATCCTTTGCATTAACAAAATGTATATAATGTAGACAGAAAGAGCACATGCACATTCATACATATAAATATAAAAACATATATATAAATATACATTTACTAGATCACTATACTTACTAGATCAAAACACAGAAGCCACTTTTAGTGTAACTGTAAATAAACTAGATCAAATTATGTGGTTCATATATGCGTGTGTTTGAAGTTTTCCCTAGTTAAGACATATTCATACGTACATATGTATGTAAAGTTCATACATTCAGAAAGAGTCGCTTCAAATTGTTACAACAACAACAATAACAAAAAAGCAATAGTCTTCAATAACCGACGGAACGCCCTGAAATGCTAATCGCAAATGAAATGTGCAATCGCAATCGCATTAATAAGCTTCTGGTACGAAATACTTACATACAAATTATAATACATACATACATAATTATGTACTTGCTTACTTATATATGTAGATTATTACCTTATTGGTCTCTAAATGCACATTAAAGTATTTGTGCACTTATACATGAAAGATTCCCATACAAATACACTAGATTAAACTGTATTTGAATGCATTTCATACAAACAACCATCAATTTATATATATATATATATACGTATTTATATATATATTTATATATATATTTATATGTATATATACCTGGGTTATGTTACACATATACACACATACACTACAAGCTATATACAGTCAAACTTATTTAACTGTACTTTAAGTAAGAATAAGCATTGTTTCCTCTTAATCAATTTTAAGCCCTTATAAGCCTAAGAACTATTTTTAGAATTGTGATAAGATCATGTGATTTAAAATTTTAAATTTAAAAATTAAATTCATGGAATAAGCATATTTGTACGACTTAGAGAGGTTCTACTGTAAATATGGCCATACATACAAACATACTTACTGTCAATGCAGTGGTAGACTTGAGAGACTAGCAATAAAGAGTCAGCATTTTTGCAAGTATTTTACTGTATGTACATATACACATGTATGTAAAAGTTCACACATAAATAATCATATATACATACGTTAATGTGGTATATATACCACGTAGAGTTTACCAAAATTCAAAAATGCAGTACAATAATAAACTATCTTCAATGCGTCGTCGTGCATACACTTGATAACTATAACTATTTTCAAATAACTTTAATTTCGAGATCTTTCCAATTCGAATTCAATAATAAGTAACTCATATAAGTAATCTTTATCTTGTAACTGGTCCCATTACAGCTAATTAAGATTTGAGATTTAAAAGATATAAATTAGTTTCCATATCAGCAAAATATACAATATGATACGCTTTGTAAGGGTATCAAAATGGAAAAATATGCTGCTTTCAAGTTTTTAAGTATGTACAAATGTATGTAAAAGGCAGAAATAGGCATCCCCGTTCCTAGTAAGCTAAGTACTGTACATATGTTTTATTTAGAAATATATACATAACTATGTACATAAGTATAATCTGGATCAGCAACAACTATGGGGACGATCATCATGTCCGACTTTGTTCATGTAAAGAGAGAGAAAAAGGATGCCTAACTAGAAGATACCCTGTGCATGTAGACTATATATAGTTGTTATGATTTATTTTTACCTCGACTACACGCAACAGACTAAATTTATCTTAAAACTTATTTGATTACACAGTTGTCGGTTTTTTCTTTTTCTCATCTTTGTTGTACTCTCCTCAAAACATTTGTAATAATTACAGGGTATACAAATACAGATCTTATATTCAATATAAGTATGAAAATACAATACGTGACTTTTTTGCCATTACTTTTTCATGAGCATACATGATGGTATTACAGTGAGCTCGCGATATAAATTTTGAATAGAAGTATCAGATTTTCAAAAACATGTTTATTTTGTTGTGAAGGGATTATATTTTAAAAGAACATATGCGTCTTTTAAAAAAAATTTAAAATAGTTTAGATAGAAAAATATTTGCCCCAGGACTTGTCGTTCACCATATTCATATTTTAAAAGCAAATTACAAAGTACTCACATATATACAGCCTATAGACTAATTTGCACTGGACTTCACACAAAATTTAGACTCGAGATGGAGTCTATTATTGGATCATCTTCATCCAAGATCCGCTTAAAAAGGGGATTCCCGATCCTCCTCGAGCTTATTCTAAATATATATTCTTATATATATAATCTATAGAAACGCTTAATAATCTTCAGAACACTTGTTTTTTTGGTTGTGGTTTATTGAAAGTGTCTTTGTTTTTACATTTTCACATTTACACATATAAATCAAATGTAAATGGAATTCGTCCTAATGTACGTGCGACGCCGCTATGTTGACTATAGAAAATCTTATCGCCGCATATGATACAAGCATGTATTTTCATGTTTATCGAGTTGGTATGTGACTAGTTGCAAAGCATTTTGGCGCCATTTCTTGTCTAATTAGCAAATCGATCGCAGTTGTTAATTGTTAATAGAACCCCGTTTTGTACCTACAATTAAAATGAATAAGTCGAAATCCCTTAAGCCATCCAAACTATATGTTATCAAAAGAGGTAAATAACACAGAAATTAGCATATGCTTTGTAGTTACAAATGAATTAATTCCAACTTGCAGATGGAAGGCAAGAGGAAATACATTTTGATAAAATTACATCCAGAATACAGAAACTATGCTACAATTTAAACATGGACTTTATTGATCCTGTAAGTATTCCTATATTCCTACATATTATGTTGAATTGAAATTTGTGAAATTTACAATTTCACCACAAAATGTGCAAATTTGTACATGTGTGTGTGTGTATTTGTAGAAATATTCTTGATCAATATTACTTTTACAGTTGCGTATCTTGATTAAATTATACAAATGTGTATATATAGATATGGGTTTACATGGATTCCTGGCGATTAAAGTGGAAGATCGATAAATACAATATACTCGTACACTCATAAACATTTTGTTTTGATCACCATAATTTCTGAAAGTATATTTCTTTAGTTTTATGGTGTAGTTTTATGGAGTGATATTTTCTGCGTGTGCATTGATTTTTATTCGCTTGTTTTGTTACTTACATTATTATTAATCATATGTATTGTTAGACTCTTTAAATGTCGCCAACATTTTGCTCTTATTCTAAGGTTATTTTAATTTCTTTATATATTTTTTTTCTCTTTGTTTATAGGTTTCAATCACCCTGAAAGTTATAAACGGATTGTATTGTGGCGTTACAACACAGGAATTGGATAATCTGGCAGCGGAAATCGCAGCCAGCTTAACGACTCATCATGCCGACTATGCGACTCTGGCTGCTAGAATTGCTGTCTCTAATCTTCACAAGGAAACCAGAAAAGTGTTCTCAGGTAAAGGTTTTTCTTCTGTTAAATGTCGTAGTTGATTTAATTCTCAATTGTATCTATTCTTGCAGATGTCTTTGAGGATCTTTATATGCACGTCAACAAGGAGACTAACGAAGCCTCTCCAATGGTTTCAGAATTTCATTACAATATTGTTAAGAAACATGCCGATCGCTTAAATTCGGCGATCATCTACGATCGCGATTTTGGCTATAATTATTTTGGCTTTAAGACGCTCGAGCGATCGTATTTGCTGAAGATTAATCACAAAATAGCAGAGCGCCCACAGCACATGCTGATGCGCGTCTCGATTGGGATACATGGCGATGATATAGATGCTGCTGTGGAGACTTATAATCTGCTGTCTGCAAGGTATTTCACGCATGCATCGCCAACACTTTTTGCCGCTGCCACAAATCGTCCGCAATTGTCGTCGTGTTTCCTTTTAACCATGGTCTCCGATTCGATTGAGGGCATTTTCAAATCCGTTGAACAATGCGCCATGATCTCCAAATCGGCTGGTGGCATCGGACTGAACGTTCATTGTATTCGTGCCAAAGGCACCTCGATTTGTGGCACAAATGGCACTTCGAATGGGCTGGTGCCAATGCTGCGAGTATTCAATAATGTGGCACGCTATGTGGATCAGGGTGGCGGTAAGCGACCGGGTGCATTTGCCATCTATTTGGAGCCATGGCATTCGGATGTATTAGAATTTTTGGATTTAAAGAAGAACACGGGCAAGGAGGAGCATCGGGCCCGAGATCTGTTTTATGCCCTATGGATACCCGATCTCTTTATGAAACGCGTCGAAGCCAATGAGGATTGGTCTCTGATGTGCCCACATAAGTGTCCCGGCCTCCAAGAGGTTTGGGGCGACGAATTTGAGAAACTATACGTTCAATACGAGAAAGACGGCAAAGCGAATCGAGTAATTAAAGCTCAAACCCTTTGGTTTGCAATCATTGAAGCGCAGGTGGAGACTGGCACTCCTTATATGCTGTTCAAGGACTCGTGCAACCGCAAGAGCAATCAACAAAATGTAGGCACCATCAAATGCAGCAATCTATGCACAGAAATTGTCGAGTATTCGGCCCCTGATGAAATTGCCGTGTGCAATTTGGCATCGATTGCATTGAACATGTTTGTGACACCCGACCAAACGTACGATTTCGAGAAACTGAAAGAAGTCACCAAAATAGTAACCAAGAATTTGAATAAAATAATTGACATCAACTATTATCCGCTGCCGGAGGCAAGGAAATCCAATTTACGCCATCGACCCATTGGTATCGGTGTGCAAGGATTCGCGGATGCATTGATTCTAATGCGCCATCCTTACGAGAGCGAAGAGGCCGCGCTTTTAAATCAGCAGATCTTTGAAACCATATATTTTGGCGCTCTGGAAGCCAGCTGTGAATTGGCGCAAAAGCAAGGACCCTATGAAACCTATGAAGGATGTCCAGTTAGCAAAGGTATTTTACAGTATGATATGTGGAACAAGACACCAACAGATCTCTGGGACTGGAACTCACTGAAGCTGTCCATCAAGGAGCATGGTGTGCGTAACTCTTTGCTTGTTGCGCCCATGCCAACCGCATCCACGGCTCAGATAATGGGCAATAATGAATCCTTTGAGCCCTATACCTCAAACATCTACACCCGACGCGTGCTGTCCGGCGAGTTCCAGGTGGTGAATCACCATTTGTTGCGTGATTTAACGGAGCTGTGCTTGTGGGATGATGATATGAAGAATCAAATAATCGTCAGCCGAGGATCAATACAAAACATCGAATCCATACCGAAAAATGTGAGGGACCTGTATAAAACCGTTTGGGAAATATCCGTGAAGACAACCATCAAAATGGCAGCCGATCGTGGGGCATTCATTGATCAAAGTCAGTCGTTTAACATACATGTGGCTGAGCCCAACTATGGCAAATTGACATCGATTCATTTCTACTCGTGGAAAGCCGGTCTCAAGACGGGTATGTATTATCTTCGCACAAAGCCGGCTGCAAATGCCATACAATTCACCGTAGACAAAGGTACGCCCGTAAAGCAAACGAACGGACTTCATAACACCTCTTCGGTAGAACTTAATGCTTCGATAGAGAACGGCAACGTTAGCGAATCGGATTTGGAAAGGGAGCGCAAAATGGCCGATATGGTTTGTTCCCTCGAAAACAAGGATGCATGCTTGTCATGCGGATCTTAAGCTGCATTTACCAAATGCCTATTTATATACAACATATTTCTATAAGTGAAAATTTTTTCTTATACATAAATAAAAAATACCATATTTAATAATCAATAGTGTACACAAAAGCTATCTTCAGGAAACCTAGAATTGATCTGCAATTATCTGCAGGCAGCAGGTGGCATATAGCCAGCCGGCCGGATCGGCTTACTATATAACATACATAACTGTCATTATTATCATCATAACTATTAGTGAAAAGATGAATTTATGTCGGAACTTTCCAGTCTTAACTGTGAAGACGACAGATTTTGCTTCCGCCTCATCTTGTGTGTTGCACTTAGTGCTCAAAAACCCGATTAAGTTAATTCGATAACTAATGTGCAGCCCTAGTTCTTGATACCTGCTCACAAATAAAGGTAATAAAGGTTTATAATAACAAAATATTTATTGGTTTTCAACCATTGATCCCGCACCATCGAAACGAACCCAGTTTTGGAAATATGTACAATTAAATCACCCCTTTTTTTTTAGTAATATACGCTTATCCATTTCCAGCTACTTTTTGGTTTTTTGGGCAGTTTTAGCCAAATGCCGCTGTGTTCGGGAAATTGATCGAAAAGTGGTTCATAATACAAAAGCTAAGTACAGAAAATCAACCACATTGGCGATATTAATCGAAGTATATTCACGGAATACCATCTGAAATACATGGTTAAAAGTTATCGATTATTCGCAACTTCCATCTCTGTAAATTTGTATTTAACATTAGGAACGCTATTTATTATCAAAACACATTTGTTATTTTATATAAAAAGCGAAATAATATCACGTATGTCGTTTTAAGTGTAATCCATTTGACGTGTAAGTTACAATCGCTAATACAGCATTGCTGTACACGATTTGCTGCATTGCAGAAATAATCTTCATCGGTATTTATGTTTCTCGTGTAAATATCTGTGTATGCATGTGTATTTTGCACATTTTCGTATGTGTATATGTAACTGAATAATGATGTACATTCTGCAAACTTAAAGATGTATACATAACGTGTAACTACCGTGTCACTGAATACATACATACATATGTGTGTGTATGTTCATATGTATATGCAGTCTCCATTTGTTCGAACGAATTTATACAACATATATGTGCATATGTATGCATGTATGTTTCATCAACAAGTATTATAATGCACAAAACCAAAAAAAAAAACTGTCGGCAAAAATGTACTTACGAAAGTCAATGTGCAATCATAAATAAGTGAATTTGCATTATTCACACACATATTAACATGTACTCTCCGCATATAAACACACACATACTTATATGTCTGTATTCATGTTGAAATATTTGGTAAAGAAAAAGTTTGGCGGCTTTTGCTTTTGTAAATTGGGAAAAAGTCCAATAAAAATGGGTCAATTTCGTTTGGGGAAGGGTATAAATAAGAAGGGGCAGGTGAAATCATCGTGCCGGTAAAAACTATTATTGCTGTTACTAGTCACTTTCATAATGTGGATTGCCCTTCCCATCCAGCGAAACTATGCCATTCTTAATAAATTGTTTATTTATTTCTTTACAGCTCAGCAAAATCCACTAAATAATAACTTTTACCAAGTATTCAAATCATTTTTGGGACTAAATTTGAGACGATAGTCTGTCTGACTAATTGGGCGAAAGTTTCGTTGATGGGGTTCGAATACACCTTTCGTAAGCATCGACATCATATAAATTGTATTTATATATTTTGTGCGTTCAATTTATTTGTAATTAAATTAAATACCTGTTTTGATTTCCATTTCAGAATTGTCCGTGCAATAAACAGCACCTATATGCCTTTCTAAATATAATAAAAACGCAAGTTTTTGCAATGAATGCATCCTTTCATTCATATACTGATATACTGGCGGCACATCAGCAAGATTCCTCTAGTCCGGAAAGTTTCCCTTCCGTAGTCATTGGTTATCGGACCAGTCACACCAAGGATATTGCTGAAAGTAACTCAAATATTTCATCGTCTCAACTGTCGTTTATGGATGAATCTTCGAATGACTTTAATAATCAACAGTTAATACACCCAAGCACATTAATCAAAGTGTGTGGTGGTTGTGGAGGTAAGTTTCAACACATCCATTCCATCCAACTCTCTCTCCCCTCAAAGTGTTGCAGATGCCGGTGTTCGGTGCATTTTGAGTAGGGAGATAATAAATCCCTTAGTAAATAGCTCTACTTAAATAAAATTCAGTGTAATTATAAGTCTAAAATTAAATGTAATTTCTCAATCCATAAAAGATATTTTAAATTAATGACCGGAAACACTGCGTCCCAAAGTTTTTCTGATGGACTTGCAAACCTTATGTTTTATGTATATAACCTATGTACTACAAATTGATAGAATTATGTATAATTACAAAACTGTTGTAAAATTGTATGAACTAATAATTTTCTTTCTTTTCTATATTTTCCTAGATAAAATAAGTGATAGATATCTTTTATATGCTTTAGACAGATATTGGCATAACGGTTGCCTAAAATGTCATTGCTGTGGAGCGATGTTAGCCGATGTCGGCTCCAGTTGTTTTACCAGACGTGGTTTAATACTCTGTAAAAAGGACTACTCCAGGTAAGATGTTTGACATTTATCAAGGATGTGGAAACTATGACATTCTACCTCTCTTTGCTGAAATATCAATGAGAATTGGTAAATAAATAAGTGTTTAACTTCTTTTTCATTTTTTTCAGTATGTTTGGCAGCTCTGGGGTATGTACTGGATGTGGGGAAACTATACCCCCAAGTGAAATGGTTGCTAAAGCTCTTACTGGAATAAATAATAATATCGATTTACAAAATCAACAAAAACATATTATAAATTGTGTATATCATCTTAGATGCTTCAGTTGTGCAAAGTGCGGTTCGAATTTGCGTCCTGGTGATAGGTAAGCCTATTCAGTTTACTCACTAACTATACCTTTGTTATTAATGTAATCCGATTTATTGTTTTAGGTACACAATGTTGGGAGCTAACCCGGTTTGTGAACAAGATTGGCATAAATTGCTTAAGAATCCATCGAATTCGAATGGAACATTAGCACAGCGAAAAGGAAAAGTTGGAAGACCAAGAAGATCAAAGGACTAATATAATTACATATTTTAACTTAAATAACATATATTTTAGATCATAGTTCATTATTTGTATTTCTATATTTTAAAATTCGATCTAATTAAAACAAACTATAAAAAAATTAATCTCTAATCGCCTACAACAATTCAAACCGTTAAAAAATTTATTAAGATGCGTTTGCCCTTTGATCAAAATGGCAAAAATAATAGTTTGAAGAATTGATCTGACCCTGATCAGCTATTGAAAATTAACGGATTCACCAAGTGCAGAGCTGATTACAGGACTATTTCTCGGCATCAAAACTAGCCAACTTTAATCCAATAATATTAAAGTCGGATACGAATAAGTTTCTAGAGGTTCTTTTACATTTTTAGTAAAGCGAACTGGATGAGCAGATGTCATGTTGCCCTAGATGAGATCAGATCATTCTTTTTAGTACAAAACAGTCATGACCATACCCCTAACAGACTTACTCAGATAAATCTTTTCCTGACGATTATTTTCTGTCCAATTAAAAAGTGTAAGCATTGGATCTCTAATCGATCTGATACAAGGAGTTTTTAAATTGTGCAGACTCAGTTTCTAGACTCTGCCTTAAAGACCACACTAGAAGATCTCCACAAAAGATCTTTGCTCTTTAAACCTAGATAATAACTATTAACAGGAATAATGTAAACTGTCCTCAGCAAGAAAGTTGTCAAAAATCAAACAGAATTAAGTAAAGTACACACAATTACTGGTAAATTGATTGATATTCTTTAGCACGTTCAATGTTGCTTGAGTTTATTCAACGTTAAATAACAGCTTATAATTAATTTAAAAGTAATAATAGTTCATTAAGAATGCTTTTGTTTGTTTCCCAATAAACTTAACATAATCACAATAGTAAATGCGTACATACGTAGAAATAGAAGATATATATATATATATTTTTTTTTTATTTACACATGTAAAACTTGTGAAAGTTTGTCTCAATCGAAGCATTCTGAAATTAACCTGTCCATTCCATGACTCTCTATGTACTTATACTTATTTATTTACAAAAATTGATTGCATAATCAATAAAATACCAATGTTACTTAGCTTGTATCCCAATGCTCACAAGAGAGGAAAGTACTTGTGTGCTTAACAAGATTAAAGATCAGGATATCTTTTAAATTGTTTGATGTGGAAGAATTCCACCTCTACCTAGTAAAATACTTAGTTTCAATATCTTGATTAAAATCCCAACCTACAGTCGCAAACTTTGGTGCATATCATTTCTAATACTTATCGTTTGTGTTTAGTATGCAACCATTAATTCCATTGGCAGCTATATGATATTTAGTTACTCAATTCAGAAGATGGCTTTCAATAATATGCTATTGTTTGTTAGTTCTGTTGCCGAGAATAGTAATTTACAACTGTGTATAGCAATTATTGGTATCCTTATTCCTTTAGGCAAACTCGAAGATTTGTGCACTATTTTTAGCAAGCGTAATCTTCTCAATAATTGATTTTTATGGAGTTGTGTTTGTATTCTACATTGAGACAACCTAAACAAGAATCAGCTCTTCCTGCCTAATAATGTAACAGTTTTCTTTTGCTTAAGCTGCTCAACATTTTGATATTATCCTTATCGATCCACACTTCAAGTTCATCCATTATAAATTATTTATCCACTTTGGACCTGTTCAGAAGTATCACCAGATATTTCCTTATAATTCTTTGCACAATTCGGGCATTTCCTTCATATATTCAGGCAGAAGATTTTCAAATGCTCTCTCGATCGCCAGCTAAAGTGCCGTCTAAACTTCAATTTGCGATCCTATTCGATTCTAGTTGGAATTAGAAACCACCATCGATTGCTCATCATTGAATTGTTAAGGCTAAAAATATTGAAGAAAGTCTAGAAGCAAAAACTAGACTAAGCCACAATTGAAAGTAGTTGATGTCTAATTATTTTACTGCACATATATATTTATGAGAACAATCGGAACAAATGTTTGTTTTATTAACAGACTTAGAGCGTTTTTTTTTGTTGTTGGTTTTTGTTTTTTTGTCAACGTGCAGTTATAAATTAACTGCTCTTTGTTTTGGATGTTCGAAAAAACATTTTCATTTATTGCATGTTAAATTATATCACAGTTTTTATACTGAGACCTTAACTGAACTCCGATAGACGCTATATTGGAATTGAAATGTATGGATAGATTTTGATCGAGGCATAACGACCACATAGCTACCGTTGGAATAGTACTTAATAATAAGTCTACATCGGTATATCAGTTTTAGAGTGCCAACAAAAGCGGCTCATTCATTTATAACATAGTCAAGTCCTTTTTACAATTGTAGTTTTTGTGTGTGTTTTTCTTGTTTTGTTTTTTTTGTTTTTGTTTTTAACTTAATTTCTTAATCATATTTTATATCGTGATACTAATGTATTCTTATGTACGTTATGCATGAGTATATATGTATGTATATACAATTCCTAAAAATACAATTGCCAATGTCAATTGAATTGAAACTACGCAATTTATGATTAAAAATTTCAGCTATTAAAATTACATAATATGAGTACGAAGAATATCATTGGAGTCTGTTTGTTCAACTGGGACGCGGAAGGCAGATTTGCTAGCAGACATAAAATGGATATTAATAAGGATGGCACTGTCATCATCAGACTGTTTGTACCATTTAACCCTTTGATATTGTTGAAGCCCAATGTTGTATTCGAACTATTTTCACCATCCAAACTTCGGTTTGCATGCTGCATAGCGGCTGGTTTCTCACCTAAATACAAGCAATAGTTTAGTTATCAATCATCGGCTGTCAAAAGCGTGTGTTTCAATACTCACCTCGAAGGACATGTACCGTTATGCTGGCTGGCCTCGCATTCGATGGTGCACATGTATAATTGCCAGCATGATGAAATGTTACCGTTTTAATGGTAAGGACACTCATCGAGGAATTTGGAAGATATGGTGATTTATGTTGTTGCTGCTGCTGCTGCTGTTGTTGCTGCAACTGTAAAGTCGAAAATGGAGTCATTGGCGATGTGTGAGGCGACGGGCCCGAAGGACTAATGGGACTACTGCCAACATTCAATTCCATTGTGCCGCGAAATGTTTTATTTTTGCCAGCACCGACTTTCAATCCATTTTCCAGATTCGGAAGTGCATTCTCTACCACAAAGCCACCTTGAGCATCATAGTTAACCATTTTGTTTTCATGATACCTAACAAATACAAATTTATTAATATAAATGCATAGAATTTGAGTTTATCAAGTTACCAAAAGACAAAGGAAGGATTTTCCGTGGCACCTTTAAGTTTGCATTGTAATTGAAGTGTGGAAGTTTCGTCGATTAGAATATCGGATGCATTTGATATTTCAGCTACCGCTTCTAATGATGTGGCACAATGAAAGAGACTTTTAGAATTATTTTGTTCTATATATGCAAATATTGAATGTGTGCTTGCACTTACCAACGATTTTTAATTCTATGAAAATTGATTGAGTTGGATAAATTGACAATTGACACTCGTAAAATCCCCTGTCCTCCTCCCGCACAGCTTTAATTCGCAATGACCAATGGCCCATGTGACGTGTGTGCTCAACTAAAAATCTTTTGTCGCTACTGTGCGTCGATAATCCCACTGTGAGCAACTGAAAATCTTTTCTTCGTATCCAAGAAACCTAAAAAAATAAAACGACAAAATAGATTTTGTATTCAAGTTTAACAGTAAATATGCTCCAGTCGGGGAGACTGCTCGATTATTTGTGCCTAAAAGGCACTTACGAAGACACCTTTGTTTCGCTTGTGTCAATGTTTAGGTTTACAAATAGCATTTATTGGGGCTAAAATTATTGCTTACCGTTGCCGGGGAATTGACTTTGACGACACATGGCAGAATCGCAAGACCGCCTTTCTGGGCGATGACACGAGTGTTATTTTTTGTATTGAATTGACTTTGTACAGAATTTCCAAAATGATTTTGAGATGAAGTCATCTTTCCTACATCTTCAAAAATATGATAAAATATTATATTATACATTAATAATAAGTTCGATATGTAATCGAATCAAATAAATTTTTGAATAAATAATTGTAATATTAATAATATTAGAAATAATACTTACTTGAATACGTTGAAGTGATTAACAGTAAAAACAAATATATTCGCATGTGCCATTTTTCCGGTTCCATTATTTTCACATTTATTTTCTTCACAAGTATAATTTTTTATGTGTTGACTTGTTTTATATTCATCATCATCTTCTTCATTGGCTTTGCAACATTTTCAATTCCCTAAAACATCATTTAAAATGTACGTTTACGTATTTTTCATATTTGTGACGGGTAAGTAAACATTGTTTAACGCACATAAATAAATATGAACATAATTATGAAGAATAAACTGCACTTAATGTACAATATGTACATCCTTACCGACATACATAAGTATGCAGATATGCGTACATAGTAAAATAATATAGTCATTGCGTTTTAGTACAATTTTTATTTACGTATGCATGTTCATAACGTAAGAGTAACGCACAAATATGTGGTTCATACTTGCATACATATACATATGTATTTTTCAACTTTTCTTTTGTTTTTGCACGAAATTACTTTACCAATGTGAAAAAAACGATTTATTGGATTTATCAAATACATTCATACATCTTGTATGTATGTATATTTGTATAACATATTTTTCTCTGTCGTTCATTCGCTTTATGCATTTTTATTTGAGCTGGGTACGCATAGATACGTACACACATATATATGTACTTAACTCGTACATTTGCACGAATTGAAGACTTAAAGAGACTTGTGTATCACATGGGTGCAACACAAATCAAGGCGCAATCTACCATCAACCTATATACGTATGTGTGTATGTATGTGCATAGGTATTCACACAATGCTTTCAGCATTATTATAAATATGTAAATCCATTTATATGTAAGCATGTGCACATGAACATACACATACACATATGTAGATTTATTTTCTTACATTGTTCAGCTTAATTTTCACATGCATATTTTGAAAATATTATGTACATGTACATACAAACACACATGCATATATATTTTTTCACGCTTGAAATAAATATCGTATTTTCAGCAGATTGCATTCGATTCTTGTTCGGGTTTGAGCACTCTGAATTAACAAATCAATTATTCTTACATTATTTTTTTATATTTTGTTATTTACACATGTGTCCTACATTTATGTTTTATTTTTTATTTGTGGAAAACAAAGTGCACAATGTGAAATTCACATGCATATGTATGTATACTAATTTGAAGCCGCGACGTGAACTGCTCTGCTTCCACTTGAAGAAGGACCTCTTTACCGAAGCGCCATACGGAGACTAAATTAGAGTTGACAACAAGTTTACTCTTCGTAACTCACGCAATCGCAATTCGCTGCTCGCATTAAACACGGCTGCAATGAAAATACTATGTGTGTGTATTCATTGCTTTGCCTACACACGAACAAACATGGGTGTATTCCGCAGATACACACATGCACACATACATTTGTACATATTTAAGAGAAACTGTTTGTTGCAGCACGCAAACACACATAGCCACTTCCAGAGATGCACATAGACGAGGGATGATTTTGTCTTAAGAGTTTTTTGTGACAGAGAGAAAAAGACTTTCTCGTTAGTTTTCCCGTTATTTTAACTCTACCTCGTTCAGAAGCAACAAAAAGTTGCTTATCCGGGGTCAGTGAGTATTTCCTGCTCGATAATTTGAAAATGGCGCTGTACCAAAAAAAACCCTTATTTCGCTGTTCCCTACTATTTACAAGTGAGTTGAGTTGGCTAAAATTCATAAGATTAAAGTAATAAAATACCAAGAAAGAAAATATATTCGGTTCTATGTAAATAAAAGCAATTTGAATATTTTAGATTTGCTTGTCCATTTGGATGACTTATTATTAGATTTTTATTCAACATTAATTTAGCTACATACATATATAAATAAATATTCAATATATCTGCATCATTATAAAATTAAAGAAATATTAATTTATGTACATATACATGTGTATGTGCTCGTTTGTGTGACCTAAAATAAAACTAGAGCTTGAACTTTTGCAACTATGAAATATAATAATGTACATTATTCGATATGGCTGAATTTGATCCAAAATAGGGGACCCATTAAAGCTTCGCCATTTACATAGTTCCCGTTAGCGGCGTTTGTTGGTTGTTTATTTGTGTGTTTGCTCTCGAGTGTGCTATTTTATTTTTAGTAAACATGAGTAAAATAAATTCCTTTAAATAGCCTTGAGTCGATTTCTGTTTTTTTTTGTTTTTTTTTTTACATAGTCATAGGAATGAAAAGTCAAAAGTTATTGTTTCCAGAAAAGTTGAAATTATTGAAATATGTGTGTAATATTTAAGTAATAACTATATTAATAAGTGTGACAATGGTCGGGCAATTACATAACTAGATAAGACGAACACCCGATCCAAAGTTTTGCTTGTTTTGCTTACATTTACATCAACCTTTGACATTATTAGTTTTTATCTTTTTTTTTTTATATAGCTTTTTACAATAGTCTACTTTGATCAAAGTTGAAGCACGACATAATGGACTAAGGCATTGGAAGGTATTACTCTTCGGTGTGCCCAATCCTTGTACTTAGTTAAACCTAGACGATCATTAAATCTATGTAGCTTCTAAATAATATGTATATATATAGATTTATATATATTATTACGATACGATATTAAAAAAATATACACGCACTGTATTTTGTATTATATTGTTTTCTTTCTTTCTCTTTCGAAATAACCAATTAAGACGATATTTTGCTTACCTTAGGCATATTTAAATGCTAAATTAGTGTTTTATTGCTATTATACAGTACTAGATTAGAAAATAAATTATACATACGTACATATATTATATGCTCTACTTAAGATCTTTATACTTATTAAAACCTAAGCTTCAGTATTATTATTATTCATATTTAGATTTGTTGTCTCGGTATCTGTTTCCGTTCCCTTTTCTAAATTATGGTTTAACCAATAAGACTAAAACAGTTTATCTCACGCATAGTCATCGCCACTGTAGTCATCATCGTCATCCGATGACACAATTTTCCGGCGCTTCTTTTTACCACGCTGCTGGCTTTGCTTCCGTGCAAGTAACTTCGTTGGTGAGAGGGCTGATTTCGCAGGACGAGTATTCGGCGTGGTATCAGCACCTGGGATATCCTGCATAACAAACTGCCAATCAGAATCGATCAAATATTTATATATTATATATATATTTATATAAATAACTTACTGCCGTCGATGCTTGAATATTGCTGTTGGTAACGTTTGGCGTAGTCACTGAATTTGGTTTGTCATTTTGCATTTGACCTGGCCTAGACGAATTTAACGGGATTGAATCATCCAGGAGCCCAGAACTATTTAATTTGGACTTTTCTCGAGATTCATCCGCATCCGAATCGGCGTCTTCCGGATCCAGTTTGAGCATAAGCTGCTTGAACTATAATTTTTACATGGATATTAAAGTAAAATCAAACAATTGTGGTCATTTCAAGTTACTTACGTCCAAGTATTTGGCGACAAGATCCATTTTTTCTTCGTTGGTGAGTGTTCTGGAAATACATTCAGTTTCTGTGCTCGTATAGTTTTGTGTATGTTGTTTCTTAATCACATCAATTGTCGATCTTGGATTGAAGTCCGCAACGCTACGCCGTGTTATTGCCTTCTCGTATATTTTTAGCTCGGACGGCGAATATCGAGATATTTTACCATCAGTTAGTCCATACATATCCTTTAAGTGCTCCTTTAGCACTAGAAGTAGCATGCATGCCTGTGCCGAAGTTATACATTTCTTAATTTCGGTCATATCTTCCGGTAAACGATTGAAAATGACATGCGGATCCTCCTCATCGTCATCGTCCTCCAGAATATCGCCGCCCTTATCACTTGGTCGCAGATGCTCCTTGAAAGTGGTTAAGAGATGTGTGCCAGCCATCGAGATAAGCAAATCGATTTGATGTATCAGATATAATGGCTCGTCCTGAACCGCATATGGAAAATATGCGAGATTGTCGGCAATATATAACATTTGTTGTAGCGACGTTTTCTGATCATCGAACTGTTTCGTCACAGTTTGAACCAAAGCGCGTCTTTGTGGTTTTGTTGTTCGGAGCAACGAATACAAAAAATCATTTAAAGCTGTTGTCACTTGATCTGGTCCGCGTTTACTGCAAGCGATTATATATGTAATTAATTAAAGAACAATATTGAATTGAATATTTGAATTAGGTAACTCACGCATAGCCCCGAATTATTTCAATTTTCGCCTTGCTATTCACTTGCAATATTTCCTGTAGCTTGAAACAAAGCTGAAGTCCCAATTGCACTTTCATATTTACAAAGCCCGAATATGTTTTATCAATATCTTTCAGTAAAGCATCTGCCCTATGCGCTGACTGTAAATAATAAATATATATAAATAGCGAATATATACATATACGCTGCTGTGTTTACTTACTTCAACCTTACAATCAGTGCTCAAGCATATCAAATAGGGCACCATTCGAACTGGATGTACTAATCCCTGGCGCAGAACGATTTGAACGACTTTCACTGCCCAAAGGCGCACTGAGTCGTCCCGATTGAGGAAGCAGTCAAGAATCACTTCCAAATACAGCTGAATGATGCGACTTGCCATGCCAGAAGAGACATCGTTCATTTCCTTGAGGTCTTCGTGCTTTGATTGTTTTTCCCCTAAAACGAATATAATTAGTATAGCTTCAGCTTCAAATATTTTCCTCTTTTAATAAATATACTTACACTCTTTTTCTTTGTTGTGCATGAACATTTCAGATTCAGTCAGGTAAACCCAGATATTTCGCATACAGATTATTTTTATGCCGCCATCATTTGAGGATGAGCTCAGTAAATCACAGTAAAATTGCTTTAGCTCTGATCGCGTCAGATAGTCGTCGTTCATAACACAAAAAGAGCCAAGTGATACAAGTGCTTGCTTACGAATTTCATGATTTGCGCAAACACAAAAGAACATCAAACACTCAAATACGTTATCGCATATTGAAGCTGGAAGTCCATTATTGGATTCACCTAGAATTAACATTTAATTAATATTTAGTCCTATTAGTTATATACAAGCATCCAAATCAAATTACCTAAAGCGATTGGAGATTTGAAATCAAAATATCGCATCAGAATACCGATCGTGAATAGACTTCTCCGAAAGCTAGGCGTATAAATATTGTCTATATTAAATCCATTCTGTACAACTTGATTCTTAGATAGATCCAGAACACGATAGAATCTGAAAAGTACAAGTTTGTTAATAAGTTGTTTTTGGTCTGCAAGGGATTCGATTAGATACATACTTTTGAAAACAGTCACGAATTAATTTATAGTTCTTTGTGATCTTATTCACAAGTGCGCCCAAACACGAAACACAACTGGTTACTTCAGCCTGATTGCGCGAAACGACCAGCAGCATCAGATGCTCCTCCAAAGATGCCAAAAACGATTCACTGGCGTTGTTAACGAGCGGCACAACCTTCTCGAGTATATCGGCGACAGCACAAATGAATTTCGCTGCTGACGCTGAATGACATTTGATATTCAAATATGGCTCGATGGTCATCGCGTGCCGTATCAAAAGTTGAGGTCGAACTTTGGCCAGCAGGTGAAGTGTTGTTATGCATCCAAGCATTCGGGCATTGTCGGTGTCCTCCAATTCAATTAGGCGATCCACAAGACCATCGGCCAGCTGCTGACAAGCCAAGACAATCTCCTGCGGTGGTTCGGTATTCTTTTTAACTGGCTCCTGCGCACTTCCATCCAGCTTTAGCATATTCTCTTTTGGTTTAAAAATCTAAATAAAGTCGAAAAGTCAATTAAACAGAGTCCGAAGTTTAAAAAATTACTTTGCTACTTACGCTCATCAAGAGACCCTCCAACCAGGTTGTGCCTGTGTCGTGAGCCGTGTTTACCACATCAATGATTTGATTAATTTTACGCTGTATTCCGTGCTAAATAATAAGAATCAGATTTTAAAGTTATAGTTATAGATGAAGCAAACAGAGCGAACATACCTTGTCATTTTTTATACAAGGCGTAAACCACATTTTCATAAATACTTCCGTGACAAGCTTCTGAATGCCCTCCTCATCGTTGACGCGACGTATCATTTTCACACAGATTTCGGGTATCTTTTCAAAATCCGGATATTCAATACAAATATCACGCAGAATTTTTATAACGCGTTTTCGTACTGAGACACCAGTGTCCTGAAATAAATATGCTATTAAATAATTTGATCAAATTGGGAATGACAGTTTAGCTTACCAATATTCGAGTTGAGAGCATATCGTAGTATTGATCAATTAGTTCTTGATTGCTGAGAACAAATTTACCAACTAAATCGACAGCAGCTTCGCGTACTGATATTGCCGTGTCCAGAAATTTCTGATTAACACCCATTTGCATGTCCTTTCGCTTCAGAACCAGTGGATCCACCTCCACAATATTTGCTAGACATTTCATTGCACGCGTCCTCACCGCAATCGAGGGCTCACTTCAATAATAGAGATAAACATTTAGTGCTATTATAAATGAATAGAAAAAAAGCTAAGTACTTACTTTACGACTAAAATGATTTTCTTGAGACATCCATCAAACGATTGACTAAATGGCCGTTTAGTCGCTAAATATTGTGCTATCAACTGTGCATTATTATAATCGATATAAGTCTTAATGTGCTGATGTGATGTATGACTGTGATCGCCCACGACCGAATATGGTTTTATTTTGCTGATGAAGTATTGCTTGCGTTCCTCTAGAACGTTAAAGATTTCCAGATTGAGTTCATAGTCAACAACGTCAACGGAACGATTGCCATTTTTATTAGAGTCCTCGGGATCATTTTCATCACACGAACCAGAGTCCGATGAGTCGGAATAGTCGCCTTAAATTATAAAATAAAAATAATTCCGATTATATATAGAATCTTTTATTTTATTGTGATGAGAATGATGACTTACCAGATCGATGTTTTAAATGAGATTTGGGCTTCTTCAAGGCAAATCCTTTTTCGCCCTCCTTAATTCGACGGCGCTGATAGATAACATCCCTATACCACTGAGCCAAATAAAAATGTCGAGCATAGTCCCAGATCAAGTTCTCCTCTTGTGCATTCACGGCCAGAAAATCGAGTAAAATCTTTTGGAGAAACTCGGTTCGTTGCTCTTCGGGATGCAGCTCGATTTTTGTCTAAAATGTTGTAATGTTTTAAAGTCGATCAATTTGCAATGTGGGCAGCAATACTCACATTTGTAATTGGTAAATCGCCCTCCTTTTCCTGTTCGGCTTTAATTGATTTAATCATAGAATCAATAATATTCACTTTGCATCGCGACTCGACGGTATCCTTACGCAAACGAGCAGCGACAATGCCAAGATAATCCAAGGATACGAGGCGAATGCTTTGCTCTATAGTCTTATCCGACACGTAACGAACCAGCATTGTGCCTAACAGCGAAAGCAACAGCTCTGAGGCTGGCCATTCAGGTTTGTTGACCGTGGCCAACAGATCATGAATGAAATTCTCAAAGAGCGGACGGAAGTCGGTTTCATTGCTGCGGGACTTGCATTTGTTTAGAAATGTCGTCAAGAAGTTACCACCAATACTAACAGCGACATCGTACTTTTTCAGCACCAAAAGGTCCTGATTTGGCTTAACTATTTGAGAAGCACCGCTCGGCAGATCATCATCGAAATCATGTATGGATTTCGTACTGATCTTATCACTAAGTGAGTCTGTCAATATTGTAGCGCATTGAATCAATTGCAAGACGAGTGCAGTAACCATTTGAATATTTCCACCATTATTTGTTAGCTTATAGGGCCGAAGATTCTTCTTGGATGACGGCAAGCGATCAATGGAGGATAGTATATCGCCCAAAATACTGTTGCGTATTTTATCATATCTTTCCTTGCGAAAAATCTAAAATGCAACAGAAGTACATGAGCATAGCTGATATAATATATCATATATAAAATATATCACTTACCGTTGTCACCAGCTCCAGGCAAACAAACTGCAGCGTCTCAATATTGTCCACAAAGAATGGCTCGATGGCGAGCGTTGACAATGGTAACACGATGGTATCGACAAATATACATTTGTCGAAGAGCGCCACAAATACCTTTAGTAGCTCAACAACTTTCGAGTAGAAGATTTGTAAGCTGCGATGATGACTTTGATGCGACTTTGTCTTTTTACGTTGCGTCGATTTTTTCAAACTTTTTACCGTATACACGGGATCGTGCAACGGAAATATTGTTTCACGCATTTGAAACTGAGCGAATTTGATAATGTGAGATATATTATCCTCTTGCAAGAACTTCAAGTCGCTCACTGTTGAATAAATGTTGCAGATAAGCAAACACGCATCCATTGCATTTAATATCTTATCTATCACTTCATCATCAACGATTTCATCTTCGTCTTCCTGCACAGAATAATGCACACAAGTTAACAATTAAAAATAGATTTTTAAACAGAGACTCGCTTCATTAACGAAAGCTTACCGGTCCCGCAGAATAATTTCTGGCCAAATAAACGTTGCGCATGGCATAGTTGATGAGGAGGGTTAATTTGTTTTTCGGTATAGAGTCCAATGCTTGCTTGGCCTTCAACTTGGCGACATCGTCGCTCATTGTATTGAGCAGTTTTGGTGAAATGCACTCAATATTATCATCGACGTCTTCTGCGAATTGATGTAAACCAATCAATTAACAAAGTTCATTTAATTTCTTAACTCTTAATTACCTGAATCGAAATTGGGCGATTCAGTATCGTCGAGCAGTTCGATTATTTGCTCCATATTCCGCATAAATTGTTGGTATGTTTGCGAACGCGTGACTTCTTCCTTAGTGCACTTGGTTGTTGACAAGGCCATTATGCGTTCGACTTGACGTAGTTTGGGCTTGGAGACTGAAATATGAAATGAAATTCAATGAATTCAGTGAGTGATATTAAATTTAATGAATGTATTCATAGTTTCATTAACTAACTATAAGGTAATATATATTTTACTCACATATTTGCTCTGGTGGAATATCGCCCAGTGATATTGCAAGTTTCCTTTTGGTTGTCGAACGTTTCTCATCCGCTTTGATAACCGTAAATATATCAACGGAAGCCGCCGAGGAGTGTGCAGCATCCGTCGTTGTGGAATTAAATTCAGCAGCTAACGATAGATATTCACTATCATTGGTTTTGTTACTTGCATCGCGAAGTAACCCAATATTTCTTGCCAATTCTGGTGACTTTTGTACAAACTTTTTAATACTCTGTTGCATAAGGCGAGCATCCTCGACGTTAAGGCGATTTATACATACCCGAACCTGGGATTTGCCGCTCGACGATGTCGATGTGGATGTGGCAGTTGATGTCGCATTCGTCGATTGATTAAAATCATGCCCAAATGTTGCACTACTACTACTATTGTTGTTGCAAGACGCCAATGAGGTCGATGCGGTGTAAAATTGCTGGGCTGGCGATTGAGGTTTGGTGTATTGTTGTTGGTGTTGCTGCTGTAGTTGTTGTTGCTGCAGATGCAGTTGTTGTTGTTGTTGCTGCTGTTGTGTTGCTCCATCGGCAATCTGTTGTCTTTGTAAATTTAAAACATTTTGAAAATTGCCTTGTATGGTCGATGTTGTTGTTGTTGCTGCCTGACATTGAAATGCAATCGGTTGCAATGCATCGCATGACATCTTATTAAACTGTTGATTGCTACTGATGGCTGATGTGGGTTTTGTGCTCTTTGTGCTGTGCTGTTTGGTTGTATCAATCGGATCCTTATGTTGTTGTTGTTGCTGCTGCTTGAGGTACTGATAATACGTTTGGGATTGATGTCCGTGCTGATTCACAGCTTGAATAACAGATGACTGTTGTTGATGATGTTCCACCGGCATTACTAACGATGGCTGATTAGTGATTTCCATTCCCTGCACGTTCTGATTGACATTGTCCACCGAGCCATCCTGAAGTCTTTGTCGGGTCTCTCGCTGATCAGGTGTTAACAGACTCGTTACATCCATCCTAAAACCAAAATCAGAGAATTATTAGCAAAAAAAAAACTTATTAAATTGAATCAACTAAAAACCGTCTTGCTAACCCGATTGATTGGTCTATATAGTCTTTTGTGTTCGAATGATGATGCTGCTGCTGTTGAACATTTAAATTGAAGGGCGCTTGACATATATCATTAGAGAGACCAATTTGCTGCGAATGCAAAGGACGATGCTCGCTTGGTGAATGCTCCGCAAAGTGTTGCTGCGACGTGCGATCGTTTATAACTAAAAAATAGTATTATTATTAGTACGTAGTCAATATTTCATATTCATAACAACTTACCAGTTCGACGTGGTGTATTAAATACGGTTGGGCGATAGTTGTAGATACCCTGTAATAATTCAGGATATGTGCTAATATTAGCGCCATGCTGCTGAATGGAATATTGCGGCTTGAGTTCTCTAAAAGTATGTGATTAATGATTAATACTTTTTTTTACTTTTTGAGCAAGGGGACTATTTGTAGCTTACATATTGTCCGAGTTCGTTTGCTCGATCGCATTCACCAGCTGTCTGACAAGATTCTCATCGCGCACAGAGAGTAGATTGTTGGATTCGTTGGCGACCAGTGAGTGAAAGAGCAGCGATTTATTAAAGGATGCTGCGCTCTGAAGGCAATCGGAGACGGGCAGCTCGCTAAGCACTAAGAATTCAAGATGGGTAAATATATATGTAATATATATAGAATATATAAAATACTTACAATCGGAGGTACTGGTGAGGCCAGCTAGTGTTGTGACGGGTACACTTGGGATGTCACGGTCCCCCATCATTAAGAGAAAGACAATATTTGTGAGTCTTCAAACTGCTGGCATTTATAATACACATGTACACACTTATATATATATACATATATATATATATATATATATATCGCTGGTTGTGTGCGCTGATAGATTAGATCTGTACACTCCTGTGAAGAAAATGCGCTGATTACATGCTTGCATTGATTGTTGACTGTATTTCATTTAAGGAACTCCAAAGACACGGCTTGACTTACATACATACGCACATAGGACATGTAAGCATGAATCTTATGTACATACATATAATTATGAAAATATAAATATATGCACGCATACGTATTTCTATTTATGCACAATCCAAATAAATTATTTGCTTTAAGTAGTTCTTAGTTTCTTGGAGTTTCTGCACTGACGCAATAAATGCTCAGCAATAATTTTGGTTCATTAAAACAAAACATATTTACAGTTTTCTGCACATTGTTTGTAAGTCACCATAAATATTAACTGTATTTTGCTTAACTGTGCGAGTGCATAGTTAGATACATTTCGTTGTTTATTATTAGTAACCTTTATGTGTTTGGTAATCTCATTTTTCACACAATCTTGAATTGGGCTTGCTCGCGTTTAATTCTTTTATTTTATTTATTAATTCCCTGCAAATGGCGAGTGCTAAGCCAATATGGCTGACACACACGTACAAGTGCTGACTGCTATGCATATTAACAGTTTGATATCACGCAGCTTTTGTATTTGAGGCATTGGTAACTATTGAGTTGAAATTATTATTTATGTCAAGTGAGCGTCACAATGGAATTTGCGTTTAAGACACGTCACCAACTAACATTAGAAAAAGTAAATGGGAATGGTTTATCTATAATTGATTATTTTATATTTTTTGCCATAAATTTGCAGGCACAATAAATGCCAAATGCATATCTCTATCATATATGTCAATTGAAATGTTTTTGTGGGACCGAATTTTAACATAATTTTCAACAGCTTTTATTTTAATTTCCCTGTTGCTGTATTCATATTTCATAAAACTACAAAAAAATTAAGATGAACTCAAATAAAAAATTAGTGAGACTCAAAACTATTTTTAAACCGATAAATATCGACTATCGATATTTTCGTGTAAATCCCTCAAGAATATTAGGCGATCTATCGCGCGTAATATACAGCAACATTTTTTTTGTTAGATGGCGGTGACATGAGCTATTTTGAATAAGGGTGGGTTTTTGTATTGTGTGAATTGCTGTTACACCATGTTATCAATCAACCTCCACTACACTGTCACCACCTTTTACAATTACAGCATGTTGAGGTGGAGTTCATCACTCTGATCCCCATTGGGACTTAGACATTTAAAAAAAAAATACAAAACAAGTTAAACCAGTCAAATTTTAATCACTGGACGGTACGAGATTTTTTTAATTTCATCTGATCTCATATTAAATATTTAACTTACAAGTATTTATTTTACAATATTTATTATGTATATTAATAAATTAAATTCAATTTCTTGCATTGTGTTTGTAAGCGTTGTTTGCTATTTAAAATCACACAAATCCATAAATTGTTTTTAAAAATTTAAAATTTTTGGTCGATATTCTAAAATTACTGATGCTAAGTGTGAATAATTTATTTAAGTTTAGTGATCAGACACGTTCGACCAAATGCTCCCCATAGAATGGCCTTCAAATAGTAAGGGTTCCCTCCATCTTCTTTCATTTGTCACTAAATTCCGTGCCACCATTGGAAGATTCATATTCCTCTTCGGTTAAAATACTTCTTTCGGATTGAAAGCCAGACTTTTCCCCATCGTCCGTTGAATCGCTACAATCCGTGCATTTCGTGCAAATTTTCCTACGTTGTGAAACACTGTTTGTGGCCACAAATACCTTGCCACATCTAATGCATTCATCTTGTGGATCACCTATAAGGATGAAGAAAGGCGTTAGTCGAAGAAAGAATACAGGGTATTGAAAACTCAGCTTACCCTCGTGTGTCTTCATATGTGCTCGCAGGTTGCATGCCAGTGCAAATCTCTTTTTGCATAGTTCACAGCCATGTGGCTTGTCACCTGAAAAAAATTAATAAAATAATTTCAAATTCATTTAATATTATTACATTCTAAACAAAACTAACCACTGTGCAGAAATAGATGATTCTTCAGATTTGTTTGCTTTGAGAAACCGCGGAAACAAATGGAGCACTTGAAGGGCCACGATCCACTGTGAACGTACTTGTGGGATTTTAAATCGCCAGGAGTTGGAAACGACTTAGCGCACAAATTGCACTTGTGTGGCTTTTCCTTTAAAAATAAAAAATACAAAAAATATTCAAAGATTAATAAGTGATCTTTTGCTATAATATAACTACAGCATATGTGGTTTCATAACTATTATTACCTTAATATGAGTCATACGATGATAATAAAGATTACTGCTTGCGGTAAACCTTTTTCCACAAACTTGGCATTCGTGCGGTTTTTCCCCAGAATGAATTCGCCTATAGTTTTAAAAAGATATTTTTCCATTATTTTTTAAAGTATTTTATAACAGATAATTACCTATGAGTATTCAATGAGCTGGATGTGCTGAATCCTTTGCCACAAACCATACAAATATGTGGTTTTTCACCTGCAGAGAAAAGAAAACTAGTAATTAAAATACATAAATAACAAATGAATGGAAAAATAATTAAGGCGAGTATAAGGAAATAGGATATCAGAAATAATTAAATTTAATTTACCCGTATGAGTTCTCATATGTCTTTTGAGCAGACTTGGACGATCGAAGGCTTTTCGGCAAACTTCACATGGTAGCAATGATCGTTCATTTCTGCCGATGCGTTTTTTTGTTGCTTCATATTGATAATTTGGGATATTGATCGTTGTCTTGTGGGAATTAGCTGTGATGCTCTCGAAGACAGACTTCTTTACGTCATCCATGGATACGGATGATGTTGTTGAGTTGTCATTGGTGCTATCATTAAGTGATAATAAGGAACCGGAGGAGTCACTCAACATTGACTTTTGTTCGTCCTCGCTCGTTGGCGGAGATAGCGGTAAATTTGGTATCTTGTACATTAACGCTAATGACAAATCGAGGGGAGTATCTGGAATATGAGACGAATAATAAAAGCATTTCCTTTTTTTATTGGGGGGAGTTGGTAAATACCTTGTAGAATGGAGTCCATTGCTTGGCGATAGAGTGTTGAACGTAGAGTCAGGAATATATTCTCTTCGGGACGTTCGGGCAGATAATAGGCAACTAACTCTTGATAAGTCTTAATTGGCTTGATGACCTCGTACAATGGATCCCCCTTAACCATCGTACAAATGAGATTTACATTCGAGTCAAAAGAACCGCTAGTTCGTAGAAATCGAATCCAATTGCAATGGATTGCACGCGTTCCATAATTGTATGAAACTTCATGATATAAACCATGGCGATATCTCAACTAAAAGAAAAATAAACAAGAAATTAAAAACCAATTAAAATTTGATTACATATAATTATTATTTTTAGCTTGAAATATTTGCTTCGCAATTATGCGATTATTTTTTTATTTTGATAACCTCCTACTTGTGCATGTGCATATGCTAAAAGCAGATGCAATTTGCAATTCCTTTGCCGTGATTGCTAAACTGGATGTACCAGTTTAACAAGTCGAGGAGGCTCTTACAACTACTACGAGAACACGAAGCGATCATAAAACCTGGAGAGGGCTACATAGCCTTTAGGGTCTTTAAACATTCGATAAACATTCGATAGACATGCGAACAAGCGAAAAGGACATCAATAAAACTATAAGTTTTTTAAGAATGGAAACAATTGGAATATACCGAAATTCGAAGTACTTTATGCTCCATAAAAAAGTATTTACGCATACAAATTAAAGAGACTTTAAGAAAATTAAAAGCCAGGGTATCTGATAGTCGTTCACTCTCAACTAGAGCACTCTTACATATTCGCAGCTTGCACATATAATCAATTTTAATTGACAATTAGAGCATATAGAATTTTAAATTTAATATACATACGATGATGTGTTTTTAATTTTCTTATTGCTAACCTGTGTAAAGCTTATATAAGGCAATAAATGAAGTGTGCTTTGTTTATGACATAAAATTCTATGTATTTGAAAAGTTTCCCGCTTCAAAATCGTTTTAATCCTGTTTTATTTTATAATTGAAGGGTGTGCCAAACTGTTTGTTAATATATATAATATATATACACACACACATTCGCACACGTTGTACATATATTTTCCGAAACCAGTAATCAATGATGTACATGCAAAATGCCATACATCACTCTGACTTGGAGAAGAGAAAGACCATATCCTTATATGCATACACACATATATATATACATAAATTACTCTCTCATACATACGCTCAGGCTTGCATACATACATACATACATTCATATGTATATGTGTAAGTGGTGCACACACAAATAATTCCAGGTTCGCACTGCTCGTTTCCGGTAGCACCTTACTCTGGCTCCCGGCAACATACATACACGCAAACATACATACCAATGTATCCATATGTTTGTGAGTATGCTGCACATACGCACACAAAAATATTCTTGAATGACTGCTTTGTTTATGATTCGATCGCTTTTAAATTTTCAAGATGAAGACAGGTAACGTGCAATATATGTGTATGTATGTATTTGTGTATATGCTGTATTTATGTGTATGTATGTATGTTGGTAGCTCTTAAAGCGCTACCTTATTTTTATACATTGGTCGGAATGTAAGTAAAAAATATTTGAGCCGCAACGGCTCAACTGGAATCAATTAATTCATATTTAATTAATTAATGCTTCAATCTAGTAACTTATTAACTAAGACTTGTGATTGTAATTAATATTATGGCAGATCTGCAGAAGCTGATCAACATAATAATTAATAATTTACCTCAAAAAGCATTATGACGGCAATACCTTAGTAAATATTTATGAATAGGTTTAAATTAAATATGTTTTTGTAATCATTGTTACAAAAAAGTATGCACCAAGAACAAATTTAGTTTTTCCATATAACTCATATGAAAATTTGGTAAAACTGATATGATATAAGGTAAAATATGCATTTGGAAAAGTTATATTTTTGAGAATTTCCAAAAAAATTTAAAAAGATAAGAAAATTATTAAAATGTTCATTTTATTTATGAATCAATTATTAATATAATCATAATAAAAAAAAAACAAAGAAATATGCACTGGGAGAAAATTTAATTTTTTATTATAAATCCTATAAAAATGTTGTAAAAACATAAAACAATTATTTGAATGTTCAATTAATTTGCAAATCAACTAATATAGAAAAAGAATCAAAAAGCAAAATAATATGCACTATGAACATTTTTTTGATATCGTATAGAAATTCAATGTTAATCGACTTTGTACTTGTATTTTAAGATCTTAACAATGTATGCAAGTGTGTACAAATAGTGCACACCTACATAGACATTATAAAGACACATAAGAAATGTGTTACGAAAATTGGTGAATAAAAGTCTATGGGGTGTTCACTCTCCCATGACGTTGGGAACTCTTCAAGACGGACATAAGAAGTTCTCACAGTTTTCTTTAATGCTTCAGCAATTATTCAACGTTAGCCTGAGAAAACTTGGGAGGGGCGGGATTCGTACATACTTATTTATAGGCATGTTCGTCCAAAATAATTCTGCACCAACGATGCATGAAAAACGCACACACACATAATGTGAAGCAGAAGTTATGGCTCCAGAGAATACCTGTGGGTGTATCAGAGATAGCTTGGACTAAGATTTTGTGTCTTCCATTTAGAGATGGTCATGGGAAGTTTCTCACGGAACAGGTTTTTTTTCTAACGTCCCCATTGCGTATAATCAATTGCTTCCTTCTGTAACTATTCTATAGCTTTTATATTGGACTTTGGTAGAGTTTCCGTAATCTTTTATTTGCTTTGATGACTTTGATGATATTTTTCATACAGCTATATACCAGGGTGTCTTAGACAAAAAAAAACGTAATCTTTACCGGAATCTTTGCACTTTGTGTGCCAGAGCCGGAATCGGAAACCAAATTCGTTTCTGGTGTATACATTATGTATATAAGAATTTTTTTATGCTTTAGTTTTAATAATATTATATTGAATATATTATAATTTCAATCACTAATCTGTCAATTAAGGATATATAGACATAGAACAAAACGAATTTACTTACAAATTTTATTGTAAATGGTTATTTTTCTAATTGAAAATCAGGAAAGTCAATCACCCAAAGTTTTGGGTCTATTATTCAGATAAACTTTGTAATCTGTATGCTTCAAAAATGATCATCATTAAAAATCTGTATCGGATGGGGCGAGGCGAGTAACAGTGTGACAGATTTGACTCATATTAAATTTGTTCTTAAAAGGTTCTTGTAAGATCGACAAATATGTTACACAAAAAACCAGAGATGTACGTGATAATATTGACATTATGGTCTAAATAGAGATTAATATATGTATTTTATAAGATTAAGTTCTTTATGACATCAAAAATTTAATATTATCATCTGTATCATTTCAAAAATCATAATTTTAATCCCAGTTACTTTGATGCTCACAATATTTTAGCAAAGGATATTTCTTAGTAATTTAAAATAAAATATTCATTGAACCAATTTTGCAAAAGAAAATCAATTTACGAATCATTTAATTAATGGTCTTAAGTAAGTTAAGAAGGTAGTTAAGAAATCATAATTAATCGCATAATTATCATAACAAACTATAAAAAACGATATCATTGCTTAGAATTAAATATTCATAAATCAATTCTAGACTTAGAGAATAAGAAAACCTATAAAATCTTATATATGAAATAACTTACATCATTTTCGTCCGGATATTTTAGGTTATCGATTTTGTCGGTACGGATAGTACCTTGAAATGGGTAAAATAGAGATCCTTTTTTGATATTCGTTGTTGCACACACGGTTAAAACGGACTCGCTCTTACTCGTGGGCAAGGATAACTCTGTTAACGCGAACTCTTTGGGTATTAAAACGCAGGATTCCATTTTGATTCAAATAATGAACAGTTAATTCGCAAAGGAGGACGATTGCATTAGACTAACGAGAGTTGCGGGCTTATTAAAGTTTAGTGTGTTGATTTTATTTGTTTTTCTTTTTTGTTAGGAGTGACAATGCGCACCCATTTCTTTCAATGCTGAACAAATACTGCGTGATCAGGATCGCTCGAATCGGCCATGACCTTCTCTCCGAGGAAAACTGCACAAACAAAAAACACACACTTGAAATACCAATACACCATTCAGACGCGAGACGCGACCACTCACAACTACACACTAAAAAGTCGTCTTGCGGACAAGACCAGCAGGCAGCAGCAGCAGCAGCAAGCAGCAGGCAGCAGCAGCAGCAGGCAGCAGCAGCAGCAGCGACCAGCTAAAATTAAGAGTCAGGCTCATTTAACTCAATGCTCCACTACGTTACCAAAACAAGATCAACATTACACAACGGCTACGGCTATCAATTGATCTCAAACAAACTCGTCTTGAACGCTCTGGCACGAGCAAGAGCACCTGTGCACGTTTGGGCACTCACACACGCATACACACACACACACACACACATGCACACAGACTCAAATACACACACATGCATGTATGTATGTATGTATGTATTTATGCTTGTACTAGTTGTAGGCTTCGTTTGATGTACATACGTACATACCCCTATGTATGTATGTATTTTTTACAGGTAGCAACTTGACTTTTCCCCAAGACGAAGACCGCGCGCTTTGCCGTCCATCACCTGTTGCATTGTTTAGGTGAGGCGAGCGGCTTGTTATCGTTATTTTTTCAGTATGCCTTCAGCTTCCTTAGTTGTTGCTGTTGTTGTTGTTGCTGTTGTTGTTATTATTTTGCTTATACTCTTTTTCTTTTTCTTTGAGTTAACATAGCCATTATGTGTTTACGTGTGTGTTATATTTGAATGAAATATTCGAGGTGAGCTGCTTTTACTCAGAGGATCATTGACAGAACTCGCTTTAATTTCTTAGTCGCACTCGTTCTCTCCTTCTCCCCTTCTCCCTTCCCTTTCTCTCTCTCTCTCTCTCTATCTCTCTTTCTATCTCTGTCGCTCTTGGTTCATCTTCAACTTCATCTCTGTCTTTTGCGCGCGCTCGCTGACAAGCAAGCTGCTTACTGAGTTACACTCAAAGCGAATATGTTTCCATTTCTGGATGGAACAGGTGCAGGCACCAGGCACCCGGGCACCAGCCACTTGGCCTACCTACAACTACTACTACTCCCATTCATAACTACTGCCGACGCTTAAATTGTGCTCAGAGTGTGTGTCTAGTCGAAAGATCCGGTTTCTTGAGCTTGAGTGAAAATATGCTATAAGATTCTTTTCTTGACTGGTCAATGCTATCGGCGTCTCTTTCATTGCTTAAGGTGAACGGTGAACGTCTTAGACACGCCCCTTCCTATACCCTGTAATAAAAAGCCATGCAACTATGTATACATAATAATGGAATGTACATTATTTGAATATGAATATATATGTATAAGAAACGTATCTTTATCTTAAATCAGCAAATAGTTTGTTAACTTTATGTTGAACTTTTTCCAATTGACAATATTGTTTCAAGTTCAAATTGCATTTTGTAATTATTAAATTATTGAATAATCTTTCATTGGTGTTAGTTCATATACTTGTTTTATTATAACCCATCTTATTATGAAAACCAATAAATCACCGGTTAATTTATCTTTGTACTTTGCACATTCTGAAACGGAAATTTGTGCTTAATATTTTAATATTTTCAACTTTCCTAAAATCGGACCTTAATTATTAATTAATTATAATCAGAATAGTAATTATACGTAGCTTTGTTAAAAATCAAACAAGTTGTGCTTATTTTATTATAACTCTTAAGCAATACTAACCATACATCGCTTAAAAAATCATTATTTTACTTTGTTGAGGATATTATAATTTTTTCGTGAAGCTTGTGAGAGACTTCTCCAGCCCATATAGAATATATATATATATATACATTTTGTATCAGCAACCCAAGTCGACTGGATATAATCACATCCGACATTTTTTCTGGTTCTATAAGACATAGTCCCTCAGTTTTCAAGCTATATTGAAGAAACCTGGAATATATGTATCTTTTTGCAGCAGGCAGTACACATGTTACAACCGACATAATCGCATCCCTATATCGTTCCAAAGATAAGTTCTCGTATGAATGACTTATTTTGTTATCAAGTTATTCTTCTGACTTCTATCCTTCTATTCACTTAAGATGCGAGTTTTTGTGCTACTAACATTTACATAAAAAATAATCAACATTATATCATATAGTCCCTTAGAAACAATCGGTCGTTATTTTAAATTATAGCGAAATTTAAATGTCGGCAGGTGGACCACGCTCTGCAAGGGTATATAAACTTCGGCGTGGCTAAGATATCCGTTTTTTTCTTTTTGTTCTTTACTTAGTGCGTTTCGCCAGCAAAGTGCAATCAATTTCTTCACCGCCCCTTATTAAGGACTTGCAACTTCAAAGTTGCACAGTAGCTTGTAGCGCATATTTTAATCGACCGAGGATTGCTGTGTGCAGTGTTGCCGGTGTTGCTGGCAAGAGTAGTTGTTGTTAGCCCATTATTTGTATTGGTATACAGCACATGGAGGGATGAGGATTGAAGAACCAAGCAGACTACCCTTCGGTGCCGAGGAATTCATTGTATAGTCAGGTGCAAATAATCTGTGGCAAAGATAGGACTTAAGCAGTTTGAAACGTCAGTTTTATCTTGTGGGCTTGGTTAACAGCTTAAAATGAAATAATTCCTTTATTTACTTATATATTTATTTCTGTAATTTATTTTTATTTCAGTAATCATTATGAATTTTATCATTTATATATAACTTTATTTTAAATTATATTTAAGATGTGTAAAAAACCTTTAATAAATTTTTCGTGGACTGTTTTTAGTCCGCATTTAATAAAATAAAATAAATATAAATACAAATTCCATTTTGAAAGTAGTTCCGTTAACTTCTTTCACTCATCTAAGCTACTCTAGCGAAGCCGAATTGTTGTATATCGATTTGGAGCAGGAGTAACTTTTCAGACAACTTTAATAGACTATTACCAGGTGTATACCGATATACAAGTACAACAATAGCTGTATTTTATTCTAAACAGACTTATCATTTACAATTTATTATTTACAAAGATTTGATTCATGCATTTAACATCTGGAAAATATAACTCACAACATTAAAAAATCGAAGACATAGGCACGTCGAATATTATATACCCTCCCTGAACGTAGTCCACCTGTTACATGATATAGTGCTCCGATGTTGATGATATTTTGCCCAACTGTTAAAATTATAATAATTGAAAACAAGAAAATATCTTTCAGCTTATTGTTCGTATGGTAGCTAAATGATATACTGACCCGATGCAGAAGAATCCGACATATGTACCGTATGCAGCAAAAATACAGATTTATAATTGAGTGATTAGGTCTTATAGAAATAGACATTTGGACGGACTTATCCAGTCTATTGTATTGTTTCAAAGAAGTCAAACTCTACGACAAAATTATTATGCCCTCCAGGCCATAACTAAATACAAAAAAACATATTTTTGAGTCGCAACTTTTAAGACTTGAGCCAGTTTGTCTGATTGGTTGCAAGACGCTCAACGAGCCCGGGGGTGTGGTAAAACATTAAACATTTATTTTATTATTTATCATCGTATCTCTAAAGGTACAATTTTCAATTTAGCGCACTCTAAACTATGGCGGTTAATTAGCTATTTATTAATTTTTGCATTAGTATTAATATTATAATTAATATGAGCCTTATTAATATTATAAATAAATAAATATAGAGCATAACAAGCTTACCAATAAGACATATCGTTTGATTAGCTTTTCTTAATTTGTAGAAATTGTATGTATGTTATTTTACAGTTAGATCGAAGCAGTAGGTTACAGGGTATGTTCTAATTGTACCCCGTATACAAAGAAAATGGGTATAGAGGGAATACCGTAACTGTATGTATATGTATGTGTGTGTGTATAAGTATGCATGTATGTATTTATATATATAAATATATTTATTTAATACGTGTTCACTCTGTACTCTACACTATCGATACTCTATCACTCTTTTTTGCTGTTTGCTGTTTGTTTGAATATTATATTTGCTTATGTATTATTTTGGATCTAAAATTAAGTATAGTCTGTAATATTTCTGATATCAGTAAATTAATTTATATATAGTTTTAGTGCTGAAAAGCTTAAAAGCTTGTACTTACGTTTTCATTTAAAACATGTTTTATATATGATAAAGCTGTTTGATGTAGTCAAACTATATCTGAACATAAAACCGTAACGACCTCTTATGGTTTGTGAATGCAGGGTATTTGGTAGCCGGGCCATTTGTGTACAGCATTCTTTAATGCTGTCGGTCTTAAAAGGTGAAAGATGAAATTTCGGTTGCCTGCAATACAAATAAGAAGAATTTAAATGAACATTTTGTGAAATGCTCTTTTACAATAGGTTATGCGTGCACTAAAAATATATTTTCGCGGACATATTCGTACCTTATTTTATTTCATTTTATTTATCATTTAGTATTTACATAAAAGTAAGTGTATATATAATATATAATATATATCTATTTGCATATAAATATATATATGTATAGATGCATATATAAATTGTATAAACATTTATTTATAGATAATGTTTAGATGCACTTATAAATTCAATTGAATGTTGCAAAGGAAATGCTCTCGTCAATAAAAACTTTAGTTAGTTTGAATTAAGCGAATCTTAAGGTAGTTTAGAATATTGCTATAAGGTGCTTGAATGAAAGTCATATATTAGTTCATAAGACCTGTCACTAAAGGACAACATTTGTTATTGTTTTCGTTCAAGAAATTTTATGCATAATAAACGAACAGTGTTATTATAATGGCTTTCTCTTGGGATAATCGAGTTGATTTCGTTGTGCGATATATGTATGGTAAGTAACTTAAACCAAAAACAAATGCACTTCAAATAAATGTGTCCTTCTCCCTATTACTAAATTCCTATACATATATAGGGAATATTCACCTGTAATACAATCCATAAATAAATTTTTGAAATAATCTAAATGTGTTTAACATATGTAAAAATGTTTTATTTTTATTTTTTTATTGTGTAAACATGTTCCTGTTCATTCTATATCCAATGACTATACCTAAAAACAATGAAACATGTCAATTACAATGCTTGAGTGGCAGGTGCAGTGTATCTCTTTGAACAATCTCTTGTTAATTAAAACACTATAGTATTTAATTAAACTATAAATAGACATATTTAAACAAACAGTAGTAGCTACGAGCTAAATGATTAAAATAGAATTTTTGGGGTTTGCAAAATGAAACGGGTCGTGAAATAAATAAATTTAGTACAGCTTTCAAGCAAAATAGAAAAAGGTGATCGCCTGCAAGGCAAAAGGAAGCTTCAGGTTCACATAAGGATACAACAGGAGGAAGGAATAAATGTGTTTTAATTATAATGACAATGGCTATGAGTTTATTTAAAGAAATCGACCGAAGGCATAGAAATTAAATACCAGTTGAGACCACTATGCCTCTAAATTCTGAAAGGACCATGCATTGAGTGATAGTTATTGAGATTTTTTCTTGAGTCTTTATGAATATTTTTTGGCTTACGCCTTTGTAAGCAAAGACCAATCAAAAATTGTTTACAAGTAAATTAAGGGTTAATATAGGATTCAAAATAATTTTTAGATATTTTATAGCAAGTCAGAAGTAAATACTTGAAACAATTATTTAAATTTATTTTTTAAAGAAAATGTTAACACACTAGAGTAATGGACCAGATACAGGATATTCTCAAGCTAATATATATTGATTTGAAATCCAACTTCTTGTATACATTTTCAGATATCGACAACAATGGATTTCTGGACGAAAATGATTTCCTATGCATGGCAGTACGAGCTTGTGTCGTTGAGGGCAAGGGTGATTGCAGTCCCGCCCGTTTGGATGAGTATAAGAAAATGATGAGGAATTTATGGGAAGAAATTTCTGCAATTGCTGATGATGATAAGGTGAAGTATAATAATTAACACATACATAGTTCCTTATAACAAAAATTTGGCCAATGTATAAATAACATACTCTTCCTATTGCCCTATGGGACATAAGCCTGTTTTGTTTTTTATTTTTTATTAAAAAGATAATGAAAAGGATGTCGAATGTAGACTTATCTTTAGCAGCTGTCGTCGTTTTAATTTTTTTTACCCAATACACTTAATGTGAATACCTTTTGCGTTTTTCTAATCCAATTTATTTATTATTTTAGGACGGAAAAATTTCAAATCAGGAATTCAAGGATGCTGTTAAAAAAACATGCGTAGGAAAAAAATACGAAGAATTTCCCCAGGTAAGAGATTAAAATACAATATTAAAAAAAAATTGATGCCATATATGGGAAATTAACAGAAAATAAAATAGCATTAAAGGGACCAGTAAAGGATTTCAAAAGTAGTATCGAATAATGATTCCCATTGTTCATACAGATTTAAGTAAAGTAGAGTACTAAAAACAGATACTCAAAAACTCAGAAGAGAATTTAAATGAAAGTAGTTCTGTGCTTAAATTTGTAATATACTATTTATAATATAGTATTTGTTTTCATTGGAAAATTGAGAAACTCTCTGTTTCTCTCCCTCTCTCTCGCTTTGTTTTCTCCTTTGTGCTTGCCTAGCAACCAAAGTTGAATTGGATTCACAAATATATTCAACAATTTAAATTTTCATTCAAAGTAAATTACTTTATTATAAATTTTAATGCTCTTTATATTTCTACAATTATTTATCATTGATTCACCAATTTTGAATTATTAAAATTATTTAGGGTGTAAAAACATAACTTTGACAAATACTTTTTGAAATTCTCTTTTAATAATATCACAAATACTCCTCGACCATGCTAAATATAATAAATCAATTCTTTTAATTACATTTTTAATTGTGCGTTGAATTCTTTTGACTTTTCAGTACTAAGCTTCAGAGAATTGTTAATAACTATGCGTTGTTTTCTATATTTTAAGGCCATGCGCGCATTCATTGAATCCAACTTTAAGCTGCTTGATATTGACAATGATGGTGTTGTGGGAATTAACGAATACCGTTACAACTGCATTTCCCGTGTTGCCATTGATGACATTACTCCACTGAACAAAGCGTTTGAATCTTTATTGAATGTAAATTATAAATTAACCTGAAGCACTGTGCCAATTGTATATGGTTTTTCGTACTATTTGCAGGATGATGATAAAAAGCGTGGTGGACTCTCGCTTGATCGCTATAAAGAGCTCTATGCCCAATTTTTGGGAAATACAGCTGAAAACCATCCAGCGGTTAATCTCTTTGGACCTTTATAACTACTTACTTTATTATTGTCTTCGCTGTTGTTCAACTACTATTTTTTTAAGTTTAATATGTAATTACTATGACTATAAATTAACTAGGTTTAATGCATTCATATCATTTGTGTAGAATCGTCAGATGAACAGTTCGTTAACTTTAAAGGATTTTATAGTTAGAATAGAAATTTGCTCTCCGAAGCTAACCTCAGCATAAAATGTTGATTTTCTCTCAGATGAAAGCTCTAACAGATTGTTTCTCTCTCCTAATCTTGTAACATTTAATCAAATTGTTATTATGTTATGTTTATTTAGAAAAACCGTTTTTGTGTAAAATCAAAATAAACTAAGCGAAATGCGAAAATACAATTTCAGTCTGAAAATATATCACATTTATTGGGCAGGTAAATTAAATTTTTTGCTCTTGGCAGCGAATATTTTGTGTTTCGTTTCTACATGTTCCTGCCAACAACATCTTCAAATTACAACTTTCAATTGTGAAATTCTGCGGGAACTCTGTTGGCAACTCTGTTTTCATTCCAGGCCGAACATTTGTACACCAAAAGCAAAAACTATGTAGAAATCTTAATTTAAATAAAAATAAATGCTGATGAACGTTTTTTGGACGTTCGCTGTTATTTCAATTGCATTATGAATTTAACTGAAGATCCAGCAACTAACTTCCAAAAAGTCATCCCTAATTATAATGTTAGGATATTACAAACAGTAAGTAATTTATATGATTGGTAGTCAACTTTGCTTATATTTGACTTAAATTATAATTTTATTTATATTTATTGCTTGAAAACATAAATTATTCTTAACCATTACCAGTTAAACTGTTATTTTTTATTTTAAATAATTTATCTAAATATTCAGAAAAATGTGTGCGCAAATAAATATATACATATTAGCTTCAAATTAGTATTGAGAAAATTAACACGAACATTTCGAATATGCGAGCGAGTTTTTTATTTGTTTCAATTTCCCAAAATGTTCCACTATCGTATAGCATTAAACACTTGTGTCTGCAAAAAGTACTAAGAACAGGCGAGCAAACACCGACAAAGAATTAAAGTATACGAATTAAGCTCTTAATTTGCCTATAATAATAAAAAGACTATATTATCTTCAATTCAAATTTAACTTTAATATACATTTTTGTTTGCATTGTACTTACGTAAAATATATCCAATGCATTGCATAGTGCTCCCATCACTAGTGAATGTGCACTTTTTTTCCGAGTGATTGTTTTCGTGTGATTGGTACTATTGATACCAAGTTGTAAGGCTGTAAAGGTTTCTATCGCTCGTTAGGTTGTATTTGTGATATTAATAAGCCGTTAAGATAAACTCATTTTGATACGCTCCTTGATCTATTCGGAGTAGCCTGAAATTGTAAAAGTAAAAATCAAGAAGTAATACATATTTTTTTAGTATAACAAAAGTAAGACATTTAAATACACAGACACACCGATAATCATTATAAAATAAATCAATCTTTCGCATTTTCAGATCGTGACACATACACAAAATCATATATTAAATAAACCGCCACGATGATGACAGAGAAAATTGTACCCGGTCATTCAAGTCTGGTCAACAAAGGGTGTGTACTTTAAATTCATTTACTTACGTTTTATAATCCAAAAGAAATTTGGCTTCATCAAATACACATACTTGTGTATGTATGTATATACATACTCTTATGTGTGCATATACTTCCTGTTTATGTATATGTGTGTGAAAAGGTCTCGTTTGGCGGCTTTTGCAAAAAAAAAAGAAAAGAAAAATGCTGAAAATCGAAAATTTGCTCCGAAGGGTTTTATTTTAAGGGAATGTACAGCACGATTTGTGGAATTTCCATTTGTTAATTAAAAAGATAACAAATTAAATCAGCCGTTTCAAACAAACAAAAAATGGAAATTACTTCACCAAATTTATAATTTAAGAACAAATTAACACGTGTATATTTATTTAAGTGTATCCTATTAAGTGTTTAATAAATTAGGGTATTTTTCATTTGTATTTCTCATTTTTCATTTTCAGAATTTTGAATGATCATCAAATTGCCAATAACTTAAGTGATGATATGGGATGGAAATCCAAACTGAAGCTTCCCCCAAAGGACAATCGATTCAAAACGACAGTAAGTTCAAATTTCAATTAATTTATTTGTACCTTTTACGATTTTTCTAGTGATTAAAAAGCATGGGAAATCGAATTGAGTTGATTATTATATACATATATGTATGTTTTAATTTTAGGATGTGACTGATACGCGCGGCAACGAATTTGAAGAGTTTTGTCTGAAACGTGAACTGCTAATGGGTATTTTCGAAAAGGGTTGGGAACGACCATCGCCGATCCAAGAAGCTGCTATTCCAATTGCCTTAAGTGGAAAAGATGTATTAGCCCGTGCAAAAAATGGCACTGGCAAAACCGGAGCATATTGCATTCCAGTTTTGGAGCAAATTGACCCAACTAAAGACTACATCCAAGCCCTGGTGATGGTCCCCACTCGAGAACTGGCACTGCAAACCTCACAGATATGCATCGAACTGGCCAAGCATCTGGATATCCGAGTTATGGTTACGACAGGCGGTACAATTCTAAAGGATGACATTCTTCGTATATATCAAAAAGGTATTTATCATATTTATTTTGCTTTTACATTTAACTGCTGTTGTTCTGAATTGCATTGTTTGATATTTTAAATGTGATTTATTTCAGTACAATTAATTATTGCAACTCCGGGTCGAATTTTGGATTTAATGGATAAGAAAGTTGCTGATATGTCGCATTGCAAAATATTAGTTTTGGATGAAGCCGATAAGCTGCTCTCGTTAGATTTTCAAGGCATGCTGGATCATGTTATATTAAAATTGCCCAAAGATCCACAGATATTGCTGTTTTCGGCCACATTTCCATTAACGGTTAAAAACTTTATGGAAAAGCATTTGCGTGAACCCTACGAGATCAATCTGATGGAAGAGCTAACACTGAAAGGTGTCACCCAATACTATGCATTTGTACAAGAACGCCAGAAAGTTCACTGCTTAAATACATTATTTTCCAAATTGCAAATAAATCAATCAATCATATTTTGCAATTCGACGCAACGTGTCGAACTGCTTGCGAAAAAGATAACGGAGCTGGGCTATTGTTGTTATTACATTCACGCTAAAATGGCCCAGGCGCACAGGAATCGAGTGTTTCACGATTTTCGGCAAGGCCTCTGCCGAAATTTGGTCTGTTCCGATTTGTTTACCCGTGGCATCGATGTACAAGCTGTAAATGTGGTCATCAATTTTGATTTTCCCCGAATGGCTGAAACATATTTACATCGAATCGGTCGTTCTGGTCGATTTGGACACTTAGGTAAGCAATCTGCTTTAATATCTGGATTTGAGTTTACAATGTCCACATTGTGTACACGTCTCGCCTAAAAAAAAATCAATAGATTAATTTCCTGTATATATTTCCTGGTCTTTTTCAGGTATTGCTATAAATTTAATAACCTACGAGGATCGGTTTGATCTGCATCGCATTGAAAAGGAATTGGGAACGGAAATTAAACCCATACCGAAAGTAATTGATCCGGCACTGTATGTGGCAAATGTTAGTGGCTCCTCAGGCGACACATGCAACAATAGTGATCTTAATAACTCAACAAATGAAGAAGGCAATGTTAGTAAATAGAGAATTACAAAATTGATTTTAAAAAGAAGTAATAAGTTTTGAATTATCATCTAAAACAATGGAAACAATAAACGAAATCTAATATTGCAGTACACTTTATTGTGAACTTAGTTTCTTTTGTGTATTTTTGTTTGTATAACCTATGCACGCTGTATCATATCAAAATATATTTGACATAAATTCCAAAAGTATATTTACTACAAAGTTACATCTGTACAATAATTGGACAAACTATTAAACCAATCCGACCAAGCAAATCCTTTGCGCCCATATATGATTAAATTAATATTATTTTGCTTGGCAAGATAACCAGACCAAACATATTAAATAAACATGATTTAATATGCTCCTTTTATTTGGACAAATAAATGGGACTACTACTACTACTTCCATAGTAACAATCGGTTAGTTAGTTCTTATATGAAATGCTTTGTTTACCAAAATATCCTGACTAAACTAATTATACCTGTTATTGTGCCTCTTACATTTGTACTCATTTTTGAGTTCCTGTATGAAAAAACTAAACAAAAAAAAACACAAAAAGTAATATCACCACAACAAAAATTCAATTCAAAATAGTTAATTCATATTTCGAATTATGTTCAACAATTTTTGGAATTGATCCTAAAAAAATAAAAAATTCAATCAGCAGAAATTGACGCGACTGCCGATTTTGTTCAAGTATATATATACCTTATGGCGTAATAGATGCTTACTTACTACCTGTTACATACTTTTTCAAAACTTTACCATAGGTATTTTTGATGGGTTTACATTATAATAAAATTGGGAAACTGTGCCATGGTCTACTATTCTTTATGGTACAATTTTCAATAAATCTGAGTAAATTTTCAAAAGCAGGCATATAATTTTCCATAGTCACCAAAGAAAAAAACATTCGATTCTTTTATGGATATGATCTTGACTTAATTCGGCATTTCACAAAATTGATCAAAATTCATAAAATCTTTATTCACCTTGACTTGAACTCCGATTAATTTATTTTCATTGACTTAATCTCGGACTTTATTCTGTATTTAAATTGTGAAACACAATATTCGATCAATATTACTGAAACATTATGATCCTTGACTTGATCTCAACTTTACTTCTGTGTTTAAAATTACATCGATTATTTTTATCAAATACCTGAAACACTATTCTTGATTTGGTGTCTGCTTAAATTCTGTATTCTAATAATAAACAACACGCACCTTTCGTATATTATATCTGAAACATTCTGCTTCCTCAAGGAGTAGCAGCCAAGTCAAAACCTATGAAAAAGTGATGCGATGATTTTCATGTATGTGCACATACCGTATATACATACATACATACGGCTAAAGATGTATCCGATTTTCCAAGCACTCTTGCGCATGCTCCAAACCCAATACTGATGTAAAAAAACAAGGGTATTAAAAACAGGAAAAGAAAAGGGGATGTGTGTAGTAAATGTAATAGATGAAAGAAACTCGAATTGCATTAACAAATAATCTTTAAAAAAAACTATTGAAGTCTTAAATGCATAAGTAAGCTATGCAGAATATTGAATAAATATCAAATTGAATAAGAGTTGAGCGAATTCTATTAAAAAAACGCCTTCAAAGATATTGATGTGTACATAAGTATTCGCACAAATTCCATGTGCAAAAGTTTACGAACTCTATGTTGAGTGTTCAACAAATATATGTAAGTATGGATATAGAATAATATATAAATAATAGATATTTGTACAAGTATCCATTTAAAGTAATTATAGATATACTAAACTAACAGTTTGTAACTGTTGCTCGACAATTATCACATTTTATAACCAAACAGAAGTATGAGTGTTTTCTCAGTCTCATGTGTACACTTTTTTTACCTGTGCAGGAGGTATTATAACTTAGTCGTAGGGTGTGCAACGCGTTGAAGGAGACTTTGAACCCATAAAATATATTGTATAGTACCTCATTTTTTAAGCTATCTTGATAAAACTTTTCATTCGGCATTAGTTTAATTTTGTTTGATTACAACTAAGTATTTTCTCATTTGCATACTGGTGATACCTTATATATAGTAAATACATATTATTCATTCACAGATTGACCACATTCACAGATTGAATGCCGCAGCTTCCCATTAACACCATGATATATCCACGACTATCTTACAGGCTGATTTCGCTTATGGCTCTCTATATGCTGTTAATATTGGCAGTTGTGGGAGCAATTTTAATGATATTCCCAATAAATGGCAATGAAATCGCCTTTCTCTTCAAAACCGACTTGGCGAGTAACCATTTAAATAATGCACCAAACTGGAAGTATCACAAGTACCCCGAACATATTCACAATGGTACCAAAATACCTATTGTACCTACCAAAAACTACTTGCTAAATAATCCAGTGGCCGACGAATTGGATCAACAGCAGCACATTTATATTGATGATTTTTATACTCCGAATTCGAAACCAAAGCCCATATATGATTCATCAGACTCTAGCAGTGCTAATGCAAAAGAGAGTGAGGATAAGTCGAATTTTTCTCCTGGTATTCGAAAGCAAATAATTAAAACTAATGTGAATCGACAAAGCGATAAAAATGCTCACCGAGCCAATGAGTGGAACTTGGATTATTTTGTTAAGAAACCGACTAGAGTACATTTTGATGATGATAGCGATGAAAATAAATCCTTGCAGCAAAACGATAATGTTGCCAGTGGCAGTGGCGAGGGATCTTCACAATTCGATGTATACAATAATAACCACAGCAACAATGGAAACGATGTTCTGGACTCGGAGACTCAAGAGTTCATAAAGCGCATCAGTCGCAAATGGCTGTTGACGTCCAATAACACCTTTTCACGGGACAGGCAAAATGTTTTAAGAAAAAAATATCAAACGAAAATTCGAAAATATGAAGAAGCAACCAGCAAGCGACCTGTGAAATTACCAACGCCATATCCATCCTTACAGCTAAGCAGGTTGCCCACTCTACCCACATTACCGGAGAACGGTGCCAAGTGGCAGAGACAGATATTTTCACCATTTTGGAAAACGAATCAGATCCGAACCAGACGCATCATTGCCAACGAAAAGAAGAGTGCCGAACGCTCCCGACAACTATTGCTGTGCACCAAGGGCACTTTGGGTGGCGGAGAGCTTTGTCGAATGCTCTTTAAGGAAACCTAAGTTTTAGTATTAACGAATAAATTAAAAACTAAAATAAACAATAGCTTATTATATTTCAACTAGACATATTCAGGTTTGTTTCGAATTCGGACTCCGTCTGAGATTTGCCCAAATGGAATTGATTGCTGTTCTGAACATTTTTTAAAAGTTGCCAAATTAAACTGAAAAATCAAATAAAATATCCATAAACACATTTTTCCAATAGTCTTTAACTGAAATAATCTTTTGAACATACAATGTTTTCTCTTTTACATTTTCAACATCTTTCTAAACTCGGTTTTGCATTCGAAATGAAAACATTTCAGATTCGAGATCATTATATTAATTCGGAACAAACCTGATTGTATTATATATAAATGTATGTATGTAGTAGGCGGATGTGTTTCGACGTTGGCAGGCCAAGGCGAATTAGTAATAAAAGTTAACAGTAAAACACATGAATAAAATATATATCAAATTTAAAACGATCGCGCGTAATCCTTTATTGCCACAACACATTTCTCAATTCACTTGGCACTCGCTACAACATCTGCTTAACTCCGGGCGTTGTCGTTCATTGGTGCACCACAATGCAAACCGCAGCTCCTCAAACATTTCCACCCAGAATGAGCGTGCCGGTGGCAAATACGACAAATCCTTCTCGCCGTGAGTATTTTTCAAGTGATTTGGATTTTTGCAATCGCTGTGATTGACAAGCGCTGTCTTCGCCTGTTGCCGAAAGTTGATCAAAAACTCGAAGAAGGCCACAATAAAAGCCACCAAAATGCCCGCTATTAACACAACAAATACGCCACCTGCAATAACACACACATAATTATCGATAACATCGATAATATATCTATATAGTAGTACTCAACCTATACTTTCCAGACCCAAGGCATTTGCTTTCGAGTGCTTATTGCTGCTTATCCGTGTACAAGTTTCATCTGTGTTCTTCCACCATTTGTCGTATAACATTTGAATATCACCCTTCTCCTGCAGCTCCAATATGGCCAACGATATCTTGTCGCGCCATGGCGAACCCTTGGGTGTCGCAATGCCATATCCTTCAAAATGCATTCAAAATCAAGAAAACAATAAAATTATAATATATAAATAATATATTATTCGTGATCGCAATTATACCTTTAGTATCTAATAAACCGCCAATTTGCGTTAAATTGCAGTCTCGTTGAACAGTATAATCAAGCATTGTCGACTCCATTAGGAAGGCATAGTTGCCCTGGTTGACACGTCTAATGCCATCCTCATAGGTCGATGTAAATGACTGCGGTCTCTTATTGTCCATAATTCTCCACATTTTCTTGTAAGTTTCAATCATGGAGTCCTAATCAAAATATAACAAGACAAAAATCATATATAAAATCTAGTAAACATTTAAAAATGTATATACCCGAAAGAATGTCATTGTTGATCCACTATCCAAGGTGCCATAAGAGATTTCCGTTTGGCTGGCCAAATCTTCAGCATTTTCAATGGGATTAATCATGCGTTCAACAGTTAAAAATGCGGCTAAATTCGCCGTATACGATGCAACAATAATGAGAGAGAAAAATCCCCAAATACTGCTAATAATTCGTGTGGATACGGCCCTCGGATATATATCCGAACTCTGCTGCATTAGCGTCGCAATAGTAAACCAAAAACTGTCCGATATTGTGAATTGATTGCTTATCGTGACGTTCTCCAAATCACACGGATTAATACTCCTCCATTCGATCGGCGATAATTTGGCCACTATATATATGGTAACTGATACGAGTAGATATGCCGCTAGTACATAAATCCATATTTCAATCGCTAGTGGATTCATGAACGAAAATAGTCGAGTTGGTTCCGTTGTTGGCACCTGAAAATATCAATTCAAATCTATTTTAAATATATTTGGGGGAGAACAGCTTAATGTCAAACATACCTTAAATAATATGCTAATGCCCAGATTCATGAATGGTTTGGTAAAATCAATAACACTTTCTCTCGCATAGGTTATTGTCATAGATCCAACGGCCAAGTCTGCTTTCTGCAATTTATGATTATAATAATAATGAGATATGTTCTCAGATCAGATAGGGAAATTTCAAAGATACTTTTAATGATACAAACATATTTCATTAGCTGAGCGACCATTCCATTCCATTGACCTGTTTCAGGATCTTTTGCACCATACTTTCTATCTGGCACCAAATCCAATATATAGTCGAATCCCACCTCATGCGATATGGTTTCCAATATATCCACACAGAAGCCGTAAAAGCGTTCATTTCCCGTATAATTTTTTCCGTAACGCATCATTACGTATGGAGTTTCCTGAAATTCGAGACTTATTTCAAATAAAAATATAATCGCAAAATGTTTAAATATAAAAAACAGACCAGTATTGTAATTACAACTAAAGTAACATTCATTGAACCAGAATCAAAAAATAATGATGGCTCCGTTATATTCAGATGATCTTGAGGTGTCCATTCTCCGACCTTGACAATCGAGTGTTGCTTTAGTTTGATCAAGTCGAGCTTAAATTGAACTCGTTGCCCCTCTTTAAATTGTATAGGTCCAGTTAATCCTTTCCATTCAACCTAATGTAGTCAAACAAATAAGATTTAGTAATTTTCAGAAAAAAAATTATAATGCTCTCAACAAGCGTTTAAAAAGATGAATTTGTAGTTGATGATTTCTAAAAATACCGCATTTATGTAGTTGATCAGACTTAGACCGTCATTCCATGGGACTTCATCGTTGCAGGTCAAGTTAGTTAGGTGAATCAAGGGATATATAGACTGCAGACCGATGGCGAATACATATACCGAGTCAAACATCAAAGCGGCCTCTGTCTAAAAAAGGTTTATAGAGAAAAAACATAAGAAAACAAAAAATTACACAATAATTTATATAAATTATTATTTACCTCAATGCTAACGGATTTCTTTAAGCTATAAATGGATTGGTTTCGGTTCAAAATCAGACGATCGTAGGATTCAATATCCTTTAGAATTTCCTTAACGGCCACATCGCCCAAATCCACAAGCCGGAATGATGTTATATTCACAAAGTTGTATTTAAAATCTTCCAGATCGAACGTTTCCAAATCGAAGCTGGTGAACAAATAATGATATTTATACTCATTCATTTGTTGCTGAAGTATCTGTATGAATACAAAGACAAACACACTCATCATATTAACTGGAAGATACCCAGTATATGATATTAAAATATTCTGCGAATTTACATTTTATACACAGCAACCTTAAATCGAGCTCACATTTTTCAATAGAATGGAAATGCCAGCCGAGTTCGTGTCAATTAAGATGTTATGAATTTCTTTATTCTTAAACTCATTTAGTACGGATAGGTAGGATAATGGCGACACTTGTCGTATATGCACTTCAGCCTGAATTGAGCGCGAAAATTGATTTAATGTTAATATGCCTGTAATAAACGAAAATAAGCCTTCAAGGAACACTGTTTTATTATAAAGAATACATATCGGATACATGCCATGATCTTTTTCATATAGAATGCCAAACCTTGTCCAGTTTAGATATTGTATAACATCGATGAATGCACGATTTATGTACTGCTGCGATGGGTGAACATTTATTGAGAATTCTTGAGTGGATCTACCGATTCCTATATCCGGTATATCGAGATCATCGCATATGGAATTAATATGGGTGGCCAAAACTGAATCGGTTGGACTAAATATTGCCTGAGCCCCGCCTTCGATTAGACTGCACACTATTCCATATATATTAAACATAAACATTTACAAGTATGTCAAGTAAATTCACACCTACCTTTTTGGACCGCCTGAAACGAATCGCTGTCCATATATTTTATGTGGTGCACCAGGTTTGCATCCGGTAAAAGGCTTTTGTCTTGGTTCAGTCGATGTACGGCGTATTGAAAGGCAACTTCCGGGGTGCTTTGTTGCTCAGATGCCCTTGGAAAAAGGGCGCCTTCCAATCACATTCATTCATTACAAATATATATATATATATAGTAGTAAGATTATTTATTTGTAGATACCCACCTACTTTAATAATGGAAGTTGACGTCACTTGAGCACAAAGCTTAAAAATAAATAAAATGGTTATCACAGATGTCATTTTATCTGATGTTTGACTATTTGTGTTTAACTCGCTAACACAGTAAATTCAATTGCACTCTTGTCGAAAATGGCAAAAAGAACCCAAAGAAATGCAGTGACAAAACAGAAGGCAACGTTGACAAATATACATACGTGTATCTATGCACATACATGTGCATGCTACAATGCAGATAAAATGCACGATGACAATCAGTATTACAATTTGTAAGCGTTTGCAAATTGTGAGCATAAAATGATTACACGAAAATTATATTCGACGCCGAAGATCAAATACCTTTTTGCATTTTCGATTAGAAAGACATATCTTTTATTGTATAGAAGAATGTAAAGTGTCTGCGACTCGGCCTTTGATACCTCAACTTACACAGCTCTTTTAGCCCATCTCCAACATTTCCTACACTAGACATATTTTTTAAAACATTCTCTACGTAATTCCAAAAAAATACCACTCGCAGAAAAAATACCTGCTGATTTACCGATTGTATTAACGTCAATTGCTGATCAAAAATAAGCTGCCGACAATATCGACGATAGATGATATGAATTTGCTTTGAAAACATTGTTTAAAAAAGTAAGTTTTTCACAAGGTTAATTTTTAATCAACTGTCAGTAATAGGTAAGTATTTTCGAAGTAAAGTGAAACAGTCTTACCTAAGGTATCAAATTAAAATGATGCAGTACATATATAATATGAAATCGGTTTAAGCATATGTTTTATTTGCTCTATGAGAACCGAAATGCTTTTGCATTGCCTTAGTTAACACATAATACATTATTTAAATATTTGATTAGCCAGATGCAATGCCCAAGGCAATTCCTCCAACGAATGCGGTTAAAAATATATGAAGATCATTGATTTTTGGCCCATCTTCGTCTCCAATATATTTGGCGTACCATTTCTTCACTTTATTTGACTTGCCTTTGAGTGTATTCTCTACTCGGTCCAGTTTACGATCCACATATCTTTCCGTCTGAAGATGTAAATATTTAATGTTACTCAAAGTAAATGGTTTTAAGCAACATTATTTCAAATTACCTTATCTAACCAATTTTGATCTCTGCCTGATATTGATTCTTCAACCTTATCAGCTATTTTGTCAACACTTTTGGTTAACTTCGGCCAGTCGACTTTAATGAATCCTTCCTGGTGTGCAATTTCTATTAAGATAATACTTCCGCCAATAGCAAACGCCGCGAACTTTCCAAATTTCATTGTTGTGTACCCAGTTGCCCTATGAAAAATACAATATAAGTAAATAGTTGACAATAAATGTTTTCAAAAAAATACATGGTAAATCAAAACATTTAATATTCAATTTGAAATAATTGTCTTCGGGATGCCGATGACGATAGACATATAAATAGATATGTTCCAAGGGTACATAGAAACAGGCAGAGGCCAACAACAGAATACTTCGACTCAGCTCATCAAATATATGTAAATATGTATGTCTACATTTTGGGGGTCGGAGTTACCTATCCTGAAATGCGTTACGCGTTACATGTCGTAATAGAATGATGTTACCCTCTACCGATGCGTAGTAAAATATGACGTAAAATAAAACCAGTGCAAAACATCACTAGTGAATCATAAGAATCTTTTCTTTTCTTCAATTCTATGGGTGTTTAAAAGAAGCGCTCATACGTAATGCTTATATTTAAATCTTGCATAACAAAAACTGAACAATGATCAGATTTACGCATTTTTGAGTACCATTTTCTGTCATTATAAATTTTTCTTACAATTTTGGTTTTGATTTGCATCACACACACACGTGTGTGTATGTATGTGGGCATAAATAGATACCTTGACAAGACAATAGGTAAATGCCTATAATGTCATTATCAAATGCATAACTATTAAGTGAATTAAAATTGTATAGATTATATTTATACATACCATCCTGATGATACACCTATGACCAGCTGTGAGTAAGCTGAACGGGTGCTTATGTCGCCTAGCACTCCTTTTAAAAACTTTGATGCTCCTTCCATCGTCGTATCGCTCTCAGTTCTTTGTTAGATAATACGCAATTACTCGCCGCTCAAGTTAAGATTCTTTTAATTTAACCTAAGAGAACCCAAGTTCAGTTTTCAGAGATTCACAATACTGAAGCTGTTGTTCTAAACACAAACAACAGTCCGACTGCAAAGTCTAGAAATAAATATATTTAATGATGTCACCGTTACAGCAGTAACTGCTACTTATTCTTTTTAGCTACCAATGAAAACTATCGCAACATTTCGATAATGGATACATTTTTCGGCTTTCCATCCCGCAATTTTTGTTTGTCTTATTTGTAGGGTTGCCTACTATACTTTTGAATACAAAAAAGGGAATAAGAGAAAAAAAGATAAAGAGATTAGAAAGCGCCTAAGCCTATTTATTTTTAGAATATATATATTAAAATAATAGATTGACAAGTTTGAAAAAAAGCTTCGCGAATATTTATTTCTTCAAAGGGTTTAACAGGCTCAATGCTATCGAATGCGTATTTTTGGTAACTCGATACGTAAAAATACTTACTTATTTACGAATGACGAAAGTATTGTCCATCCCTGGCAAAAATTTTATTACAGTAAAATTAAAAAGTCAGAAAGTCTTTGAAGACGTTGATTCCATACCATTAAGTGCCTCGTTTTAATACTACAACTGGGCGCAGATTCGTAGTATGAATAATAAATTGTGTTTAATTAATTGTGTTGGTGGGTATCATATATTTGGTTTGTGTTTATGCTTGTAGTTGTGCATGTACACAGGAACACATCATAATAAGATGACAGCAATAATAACAATAATAATGTACATAGCTACACATATACATAGTATATATATCTTTGTTTAAAATGATAACATTGCACAGCACCAAATATGTATTTAGACTATTAGTAAATATGTGTGTGCGTGACGCTTTAAGTCAACTGCGACACATTAAATATTTATATATATGTATAAATATATTTATATGTGAGACCTTTGTCCGTTTATTTATTAGCTTCTATTCAATTTACATACAAATGAATGTACATATTTATTGCTCAATTCTGCAAGTTATTTACAATTTTAAAAAAAAGAGGACATAGATATATGTACATATTATTCCAATCACACTCTGCATATATGTTAAATCAAAATAGGCCGAGTAGACACAAAAGAAAAGGAGCAATGACACAACCAAAGGACTTTACGGATATGAAGGGGGAAGAGAAAAAACAGAAGAAAACATTTAAATGTGACTAAGCCGATACGAAAATAGGCAATTCGAAGCTAGACACACGATAGTAAGCAACAAAACATAGTTCAGGGAAACAGATTAAAAATACAAATAATAAAAATCTGGCTAGTTATATTTTCACCTAGTTCCCCTTGTAGAAGCATTTAAACTTTGTCCCACACATGAACATATATGATGTATAAGTTGCTTTATTTAATTGTACATGTGCATGCGTGCATTTGTACATAACTAAATTGATCAGTTAACTTCTAGCCTTTACTCTTTATTATGCCCTTTCCAGCTAAGACGTTATAATCGACTGTATAATGATTGTACTACACGGTACTTCAACTGGAGTCAAATTCTTCATATTTGGCATAATTGTCTCCTTATTTGGAGCATCACTGCAGGTGAGCTTTAATATATATACAAGAAGAAGAAAAAGCCACTTTGCTTATGAATGCAATAATTCACTTTCTATTGATCAATAATTGAAAGCATTTAATTAATTACATACCATTTTCCAGGATTGCGTCTGGTATGGAGTTTGTTATCAAGATTTTGTACGCAGTCAATATTGTTCCTACAATGGCACAGCAAAGCCAATGCCTGAAGAGGGTCTCAAATTGTTAACAGAAAGATGCAGTTCCTTGCTTGAAATTGAACAGAAGAACTTTTGCTGTGACGTTGACCAGGTAAGACGTATTGTAAAACTAAAAATATACCCCCATACAATAAATGTTTATATTCCCTAGATAAAATTATTAAATAATAACATAAAACTTGCTGCTAATATTCTCGAGCGTTGTCCATCGTGTTTTATAAACTTGTCTCGACATATTTGCCAGTTGACGTGCTCTCCGCATCAAAGTAAATTCCTTAAAGTTGCTGCTACCGATAAGAATAAAAATGGTAATTACCAAAACTTTAGTACATACTATGTATATATATTATGTTTATGTTTTTATTTCTAAGTACTTATAGCTTATATAGCTTCTATTGACGTACACACAACATTCTCATGTTATGTATATATATTATATTTATATTTTTATTTCTAGGTACTTATGTAACTTCTGTTGACATACACATAACTGAGGAGTATATCAACCAGACTTATAAGTCATGCTCTCAGGTGAGTTACATATACATTATATATTTAATTGCGGTTTAGCACAACAAAACAATGCCTTTGTTGCTCGAGTTCGTATATAAAATAAAAACCACTTCCGAAATCTGGATACCCCCTTTGAATGCATATATTTTATAAATAGTCCACTGAGCTTTTTCTGTTCTTATCGCTTAGATCTGGAAAACAAATTCCAAATTCCTAAATGGGCATATGGTGTTCGTAATTAAAGCAACAAAATTGTTTACTTTTAATACGTCCAAAGTTAGTGGCCCTGGCATATGGCATGTGTTAATAAAAAAAAGCCTTAGTAGTACTCTACTAAATTACATATTTGATTATATTACAGACAATGTGTTTAATATTAAAAATTATAAAAACAATAGAATTCAGTGAAAAACTGGGTACACTCTTGGTGTGAATGGGCGATTTCCTACTGCAATGCTTAATTCAATCGAATTGCGCATGATGCCAATGAATTGATTGTGTGATTTTAGTCAATTTGAGTTCGAAGCAAGGTTTCACAGAACGCTTGTTTTGGATGCTGATCAGAATTCAGATGACGATCTGGACAAAACCGAAAAGAGTAGGGCTCAATGAGGTCAAAATAATTAATAATAATTAGATAATTCAATCAAATACAATAATCACGTCGAATTGCCATCTAACATATTCTCTATTCGGTTGTTTACAAAAAGATAATAAAACTTTAATAATAATCATTTCGCGTTAAAAACACATTTTCACAATAAAGATTTATTACAAATTGTAAATGTTTATTATTTGCAGGTGTCTGTGCCGCAAACCGGTAAATTGGCATTAGATCTTATGTGCGGAGCCTATCCAGCATCACGATGCAGTGCAACAAAATGGTTTACATTCATGGGCGATGCATCTACTCCATATGTTCCGTTTCAAATCACATATATGCAACATGCCACAAACGCAACAGTGAACGGATTAACTCCACTTAATCCACCAATTACTCCCTGCCAACAGGCAGTAAATGTAAGCATTCAATGCATACACTTTTTAAATACATAATTAACTGGTGATCTTCTCTTTTAGAGTAAACTTCCAGCGTGCTCGTGTACAGATTGTGATTTGTCATGCCCTCGAGCTCCAGATGAACCAATAATACCCGATCCACTTAAAATTGCTGGATTCGATGCATTCACAGTTATCATGACAGTCGTGTTCTCGGTTGGTGTAATTGTCTTTCTTATGGGATCGTTCCTATTTACAAAAGACTCAATAAATGGTTAGTAATGAAATTTGCTAAAGAAAAATGTAAATTTTAAATATGTACTTCTCTTTTAGATGCAGACTTTCACATTGAAAATGATGGAGTGACAGATGATTCGATGTATAGACAAGAGCCAAGATATTTTGAAAAGCTTGGTGCGCGTACAGAATTTTTTTTGGAAAACCTATTCATCAGATGGGGAACATTTTTTGCAAGTCATCCATGGATGACTTTACTTGCAGGAGCAAGCGTTGTTGTTATTTTGGGATATGGCATAACGTTTGTACAGATTACTACAGATCCAGTTGAACTATGGGCATCGCCGACTTCAAAATCTAGAACGGAAAGAGAATTCTTTGATTCCAAATTTGAACCGTTCTTTAGAATTGAGCAGGTAAGTTTAAAACAAAACACTCCATCTCCAATCTGTGTCTAAAGATAGAAACAATCAAGAAAAACCTTTTTGTATTGCTTGCTTAGGTTATAATTAAGGCGGTAAACTTGCCAAACATTGTACATAAAACATCAAACGGACCAATTACATTCGGACCCGTATTTGACAAGAATTTTCTAGCCGATGTTTTGAATCTGCAGGAGCAAATCCAAAATATAAACGCAAATGGAACGTATTTAAAAAACATATGCTATGCTCCCCTGAAAGATGACAACACAGATGTTGAAACTTCTGATTGTGTTATCCAAACAATTTGGGGCTATTTTGAAGACGACATAAAACGACTTGATGATAATAGTGAAGACAATGGATTTAATGTATGTGTTGAAGACAACCAAAAAATATTTTTTGTCACAAATCATTCCATATTTTATATTTTAGGTTACCTATTTAGATGATTTGTATGACTGCATCAGTAATCCGTACTTGTGTTTAGCTAATTACGGCGGACCTGTAGATCCAGCTGTTGCCTTAGGCGGATTTCTAAAGCCGGGTGAACAACTTTCGGCTAGTACACAATATCAGCAAGCAGATGCATTGATTCTCACATTTTTGGTTAAAAATCATCATGATAAAAAGGATCTAAAGCGTGCACTAGAGTGGGAGAAGAGCTTTGTTGAGTTCATGGTTAAGTATATTAAGAATAATAAGAGTGATTCAATGGATATAGCGTTCACATCGGAGAGGTCGATTGAAGATGAACTGAATAGGGAATCACAGTCAGATGTCTTAACGATTTTAGTTTCATATATTATTATGTTTATCTACATAGCGATATCCTTAGGACATGTTCAAGAGCTTAAGCGATCACTAATTGATAGTAAAATAACATTAGGTATTGGCGGTGTTATTATAGTCTTAGCCTCTGTGGTCTCTTCGGTGGGTCTGTTCGGGTATATTGGCCTGCCAGCAACATTAATCATTGTAGAGGTAATACCGTTTTTGGTACTGGCAGTGGGTGTCGACAATATCTTCATTTTAGTTCAGACTTATCAAAGGGATCAGCGTAGAAGCAATGAGACAACCGAAGAGCAGGTGGGACGCGTTCTCGGACACGTTGGCCCAAGTATGCTGTTGACGTCGGTGAGTGAGAGTTGTTGTTTCTTCCTCGGTGGCTTATCCGATATGCCGGCGGTGAAAGCATTTGCTTTGTATGCAGGCGTCGCTTTACTAATCGATTTCATATTACAAATCACTTGCTTTGTCGGATTGTTCACGTTGGACACAAAACGAAAGGACGAGAATCGCTTAGACATCTGCTGCTTTATCAAATGTAAGAAGTCCGATGTTGTGCACAATAATGAGGGACTGCTATATAAGTTTTTTAGGAGCGCTTATGTGCCATTTTTGATGAAAAAGGTGGTCAGGGCAATTGTTATGATTATATTTTTTGGTTTACTTTGTGCTAGCATAGCTTTTGTGCCCAAAATTGATATTGGACTTGATCAAGAGTTGGCAATGCCTGAGGATAGTTTTGTTTTGCATTATTTCAAATCGCTGAACAAACATCTCAATATTGGGCCTCCAATGTATTTTGTACTCAAGGGCGATATAAATTTTGCAAATAGCACTAATCAGAATTTGGTTTGCTCGGGACAATATTGCAATGATGACAGCGTGTTAACACAAATTTACATGGCGAGCCGACGATCAAACATTTCATATATTGCACGCCCTGCTTCAAGTTGGGTCGACGATTACTTTGATTGGGCCGCGTCGTCTGATTGTTGCAAATATAATCCGAAGAATGACAGCTTCTGTCCACATCAAGGTAAGTTACTTATTGAGTTTTCTTTATTATAAAATCAATCAATCTGTTATCTGTCGTTTCATTGTAGATCTTTCATGTTCGAACTGCAAAATCCAGAAAAACAATTTGAAACGACCTGATGAACATGTGTTTGGAAAATATCTGCCGGGTTTCCTGCAGGATAATCCAGATGATTTATGTGCCAAAGCAGGCCATGCTGCCTATAGCGGAGCAGTGCGGTATTCGTATGACAAAAGAGAAACACTCAGTGTGGAGGCTTCATATTTTATGGCTTATCATTCAATACTAAAGACATCGAAGGACTATTACTTAGCATTAGAATCAGCCCGAAAAATATCAGCTAACATAACGCAAATGTTGCAAACCAATCTTATCTTAAATGGTCTACCAATGGACTCAGCTTTACAGGTCGAAGTGTTTCCTTATTCAGTATTTTATGTTTTCTATGAACAATATTTAACGATGTGGTCAGATACGTTACAAAGCATGGGAATCTCATTACTTTCCATTTTTATAGTTACATTCATTTTGATGGGCTTTGATATACATTCCGCGCTTGTTGTAGTTATCACTATAACAATGATAGTTGTTAACCTTGGGGGCCTTATGTATTATTGGAATATATCACTCAATGCTGTGTCATTGGTTAATCTTGTTATGGCTGTTGGAATTTCGGTAGAGTTTTGTTCGCATCTTGTGCACAGTTTCTCGGTCTCAAAAGAGTTGAATCAAATTGATCGAGCTACCGATAGTTTAACGAAAATGGGTAGTTCCATTTTTTCAGGTATAACTCTTACAAAGTTTGCCGGAATATTAGTTTTAGCTTTTGCTAAGAGTCAAATTTTCCAAGTATTTTATTTCCGTATGTACTTTGGAATTGTAGTTATCGGAGCAACACATGGCTTAATCTTTTTGCCAGTTCTGCTTAGCTATATTGGTAAGTTCACTTTATAATATTAGTTCCAAGTAAAACCTTTATTTAATTTATTTATATCATTAATTTCCAGGTGCACCGCCAAATAGTGCAAGGCTAGAATCCCAAAGCCATGAAAACGCTGAACAGGAAACTTCGCTATCGGGGGCTAGATAATTTTTCACTTATATATTAAGCATATTGTACAAGGTCAGAAACGAAATCAAAGAAATCTCGAATGACACAAATTTGTCAACTGTTAAAACATTCTATTTATGTCCTAAAATTGTATTATTGTATTATTTGTGTTGTTCAATCTTGGCGAAGTATTCTATGCTACTTTATTTTTATTAGATGTTTATGTACAACACCATTGAATTGTTTAGTTAATTTCTTCTGAAAACATTACGTGTATGTAAACTGGCTAAGGTGTGATAAATTTTAATCAATATTTTATGTACATATGTAAGTATACACCGCGAATAAAACATGAAAAAAAAAAACATTTTACTTAATTTTGCTTTAAGCAAATGAGCAGTTGGATTAAAGGAGTTAGGAGCTATTGCAAACGTGACTAGTTGGGACTAATAAATTGGAACTTCATCGAATAAACTAAACGAAGAGCTCACATCTATACATCTCCAGAAGCCCCAAAAAGAAACAAATCTTTTTAACAATATTGTTATTTTATTTTACAAGGTGGTAATAGCTTAATTTACATTCCCAGATATATATATATATATATATATACATACAAATATGTTGCATTAAAATTAGGTGTATTTCTGTAACATATGAACTTACTTTGAGAATTTAGGAGCTTTTGGCAAACTCGAACTCCGATTGATCATAGTTCATGTGGTTTAAGTGACTGTGCAAGATTGAATATGTAAAGTCTTTTGTGTGATAAAGGAAATGATATAATACATACTTGATTCGGAAATCCTGTGTCTCCAAAAAGAAGATCTTGACGTCGAGCTGTGCGCCTGCGCACCTTTGGACTTTTGTCGGAAGACCTGGCATTTGGACATAATATAAAAGTATTAAATAAAAAGTTTCTTGATTCCCCATGTCTTCACGTGTATTTTGGATTATTCATCAGTCTTGCATACTGTTTCAAATAATTGATTGATTGTAGAGTAAGCTTCATTATTACTTAACAGAATCGTGACTTCTTCAAAATTTCTTGAATCGTGTAAAAAATATAGAAAATTCTTTATGTTTTACATCATATTGTTTAACTACTTGAAAATCTGGTAGGTATAATTTAAGTTTTATCGCTTTACTTGGTTTCCCTGCTGTTAGTAATTTATATTCTTTATCATTTTTGTATTTAATATTAAACTCACCTTACAAAGCCATGCAAGTAAAGCAATAAACAGAAATTAGACACCAAAATCAATATATGTTAATATTATTTTTAAATTGGACGGCATTAAAATTGCGTTTCACACTTTGTGATCATAAACATTGCTATATGTCTGGGTATAGGGATTTAAAATTAAATAAAACAAGTTCTTACGTTTCATTTGCTGGATTGGGCGACGATCCTCGACTCCTGGACACATCGTCTTCGGCAAATGAAGTATATTCGAGTCCTTCTCCGCGCGGTATATCATAAGTTCCATTGCTGTTCAAAGACTTTTGGGAGAATGTGCGGCTTAAGTGACTTAAGTTTAACTTGTCGTCAAGATTCATCGAATCAAATAAGTCCGACATTTTCAAATTTTTGTTGTTTAACAGGCAATATTGAAATAATTGTTGTTGTGTGACACTTTCGCGTTGAGCCTCCTTAAGTAATGCTTCATGTTCTTGCAAGCGACTTTCAATCATGGAGGAATTGCATGTCATATAAATATTGTTGTCTGTTAATTTTTGAAGCAAGTATTTTGCCTCGTCAATTGTGCTAATATTGTCTAGGATACCCTGCATTTTGTTTGCGTCAGTGCTTGCCGGATCCTTCACATCCTCAAATTCCATGATAGCTTTTTGAACATGTTCAATATTCTCTTGTACATAGCCTATGTTGGTTTTTAAATTATCTTCTTCGTTTGAGTATTCAGATCCCTTTTCAACATGCTGGGCATCTTGAATTAACTGCAACTCCTGACACAGAACCTCCCTTTCTTTAACGTAGCGTTCTAACTCAGTTTCCAACTGAGTAATGAACTGCTTGTTTCTCGCTGCGTGCAATATAGTACGAGATAAGGTATCCCAGCGATGATGTAGAGAGCGTGTCTGTTCAACTTTTGATTGTGACTGTCGAATTGTTTTTAGGCCTGCATTTCGACTACGTTGACTTTTGCGTAGTGCGGAAACTTCCTCAGCTTTCCTTTTCAAAATTTGCTCCTTTGCATTCATTTTGGCCTGTAAGGACAAAACAGCATTCTCTTGCCGTCTCTGCTCTTTACGCAATTGCGCAATTTCTCGGGTTTTCCTTGAATTTTCCTCTTTATGTCGACTCGTCTGTTCGGATATTTTTTTCATCAGCTTTACCTAAAATATTACAGATATTTATTTAAATTAGTTAAGTTAATTTCTATAGTAATTAAAGAGCATTGACAATTACCTTACTACACTTCAATTCACTAAGTTCCATACGCAAGCTGTGTAGTTTTATTTCCTGGGTCTTAATCTCTTTTTGTTGTCGAATATGTTCCCGTTGAGACTGCTGTAGTCTTTTTAGTTCACGATTCATCTCATTAAGCTTACGTTCGTATTCTATTTTAACTGATTTTGAGTTGTCTTTTGGTTGATTTGCCACAGCAGAAGCTACAAATAGGATAAATTGATGATCCAACATATGCGATTGAGAATTGGTTTTACTTACCCATATTCGCTAACATCTCTTCCCTCTCTTTTTGAGTGTTAAATATTTTAGATGTTAAGATAGTTAGTTTTTCTTCATAATGCTGTCGCATAAGTTGTATTCTCTCTTGGGACAACTCTAATTGTTCAATTAATTTAGTTTTTATTTCAATATCTGAATTAATTTCATTTAAATTTTCCTCCATTTCGATGTCTGCAATATAAAAATTGAAAGCTTTAACACGTAGATTGTGATCGTAATTTATATTACCATTCGAATCACTATCGCTGTCAGAAGACTCGAGTTCTACTAGCTGACTGTTTTCATTCGATATTCCAGGCAATGAGCGAGACATTAAGAGTTCGCGATCTTTCTCTAAGCCTCTCTTAGCAATATCTATCAGAAGACTTGGATCTATAAAGGTAATTATACTTATATATTGCTAAAACAAAATATGGCATGTCAGCGCTCTTACCATTATAAGATGGTTTATTACCGCGTGGCGAGTTTGCTGATGAACCCAATTTTTTTAATTGCTGACACATATCTTCCGATACGATTAATTTAGCTTGCAATTGTTCGATCTCGCCGATATATTTCCCAACTAAACTGGTGACTTCTGAATCGGAGCGGTTGTCTGTTGACCATTCATGAATTTGCTTTTCAAGTTTAAGCTGTGCATTTCGCTCTGTTAAGATGTTAATAGTCTCTTGCATTGATTTAAGTCGTTGTTGTAAGCGTTTATTATCAGCCGAAAGCATGGAATTTTCATAAAATTGGTCTGAGATCAATGTATTTCCTTGGGAGTCCAATACACGTTTCCCCTGAAAGAGATATTGAATAAGCATATGCTTATAGTGGTAACATAAACATTAATATAATACCTGTTTATATTCCAAAAGCTCCAATTGCAAAGCTGCAATTTCCCTACGCAACAACGAAATTGTTCGAGAGCTTTGATCTTGATTAATTTGAACTTTGTTTTTAATATTGCGGGCTCGATTAGCGTACTTTAAAGTATTTAGCGTTTCCATAAAATCCCGGTCACTTGGCGATATGCAAGCAATCATTAAAGTTTGACTGTTGCCACCTAACGAATCTTGAAGGAGGCGTGTTAGCTTCGAGTCACGGTATGGCACATGCGATACCCTCTTTGACTTATCTCCCAATGCTGATATACAATTTCCAAGTGCCAGAAGGCCACAATTTATAGAGATACCCTCCCGGGCTCGTTCTCCGGTGGCTAAGGTTCGTTTCAATCGTTCCGAACCAGCCAAATCAACAAAATGGAACTTCGATGTCAGCGTTTCAAAGTCATTATCGGTAAAATCATTTTGTGGCTCCAGCAAATGTTGTCTGCGCACAAATAATGTAAATACTGCATGCGATCGAGACGATAAATCATTCATTTTAGTCGAGGCAGTGGTTCGAGCTAAAGCGCCCTCCTGTAGCAATCTGCACACAACAAGATCAATAAGTTGGGATACAAATATCAATAAATAATATTTTTATGTACCACTCAGAACTTTACAGTTCTATATAGGTATTAATATAGATGATTTTGTCAGTTTTATACTCACTTAAGAGCTTCCTGTGATTCGCTTATTGGTTTAATGGTAGCGCCTGCCACAGAAATTTGTCCATTTGCACTTTCGTGTATTTTAAAAGCTGAGTGTTTATTGAATGGATTCAACAGATCGATAATATCCTCGTTGTATAGCTCGATAAACTGAACAGCCACACTAAACTGTGATTTTGTGACGGAGCCATCTTCATTTTCTTTCATTTGCATCCTTTCGATACCGGCAAATATATGACGAATAGCCCGGGGTATAATGCCCAGTTGATAATCGCCAGAAGCGTTATCAAATCCTGTACCCATTGTATATGTCTTCCCGGAGCCTGTTTGACCATATGCAAGTACTGTAGCGTTGTAGCCGCGTAAAGTTCCTTCAACCAACCGCTCCACACATTCGGTATATATATCGCACTACAAAATAGAATTCGCTAAGCGAATGGATTCTGGATATTAATTGTAGTATGCCCACCTGATTTGAGTCCACATCGTACACATAATCAAATGTAAATGCCTTGTCAGATCCAATAACAATTTGCTGTTCGCCAGGCGTAACCGTAGTGCAAATCCGACACATGTCAATTATCTCTCGTGAATTTTGAGGACGAATTCTAAATAAATCGTAAATATATTTTTGTGAATCAGTTTCTAATTCAAATAAATAAAACTCTAAGACAATAAAATTATGCTAATAGTTAGAGTGCTCTTCGTGAAGTTTTCGACTGGCAGAAAATATCTTTTCCACCTAGGAATGTCCGTCACCTTGCCTCGAATATGACGCATTTTTAGGGAAATGAATTCTCTTACCTTACGGCCACTCGAACTAAGCAATCCTTCTCAACAGCATCAATTTCAGAAGCCATGATGGATGATGATAGCACACTAAAAATAAGCATTATAAATATGTCAGTAATTATAACTTTTTGTTTGTATGCAAAACCTTGATTTCAGAGGGAACAAGAATTAGACATGCCAAGTTTGGTGTGTGCATATGTAGCATATATCTATAAATTTAACATTGTAGCCTTCATGTACGAATTTTAGTATTATTCGATTAAGTCATTTCTGTAGTTAATTCGAATGCTTGTGAAATTAAATATAATTTAAAACTCGTTGCTATTCAAGAACTCTTGTCTTGAGTATTTTTGCATATCATCAATGAATTTGAACGTATTTTGTTGTAGGCATATGTTGGAGATCCGATTAAATGGATATAACCACTTCAACAAGCACTCATATTCATATATTTATCTATACATATATGTGTATGTACATATATATGTATATATATATATATATCTAAATGGTAGTTGCATACAAGCGTACACAACCTGATTAATAATAGTTGACACCTGCTGCTTCAATATGCATACTAAGCCAAACTTCAAATTTTATACATACATATTCAATTATATATAATGTGAACGTGACTTACCAATAAAAAAAAATAGATGACTTCGCAGTTTTAATATTCACAAATGTATTAACACCAACTTTTCTTACATTTATAATTTTACACACGCTTAGATATATGTGTAAACATTTAACAGCTGATAGCAGCTGATGTCATTAGCGATGAGATAATCAGAAATTTTCCCCAAGCTGCGTTTTGAATTAATCGAATGAATCTGAAATTTATTGGATTAAGGACCATTTTAATATAATTTTTTATATTCGCTTTACATTTTAGGTAAAAGTTTTTCACACATTTCTCACCAGTGATGTCACTCTACCTACATTTAAAACAATTTAACAAGCAATCACACGAAAAATTGATCGAAATAATGACATTGTTACGATAGTCATGTTTCGATACTTTCAAATCGATGTCTTAAAGTAAACAAATCAATAGACTGCGACATAAATGAATAGTTGGCTAATAAAATTATTTTACAGTCATTACACATTGCTTAGTCGCTTTTTTTATTGTATCTTCTCTATCGGCCAACTTGGCAATTGAGAAAGCCAAAAGAAATTAGGACAAACATAATGGCACAAGGAAGTGAACTCAACTTTAAGGGAAAGAAAAGTAAATGTTGAATAAATATGCATGCATGTACATGTATATAAATATAAATACACAACTATACTTTTATAAATTAATTTTTTTTCTTAATATTTCGTTGTTTTTTAGCCTCAGAAAAAATATCTGAAAATATACATATATTCGCCAACGATCCATCTTTAGCCTTTTTTCGAATTCAGGTTTGTTTTCATAGTCAAAAAAACCTGCTTATGTTATATATAATTGTATGTGTTATGCATTCTAGGAACACATTCGTAAGGTACTTCCTGCCATTCTAGAGAAACGAACTGAAGTTCTTAGCTTACAGAGCAGTTTGCAAGGACATTGCTATGATATGGAATATGGAGTTCAAGCTCTCAAGTCTATAGAAAAATCCGAAAATACTTTCTACAACATACAAGAAATGATGAAGACTTCCATTTTTCTGAAACAACAACTAAAATATGAAGAAAGTCGAAAGAAGACAAAAAAAGATAGTGTGAAAAACTCGGTGTATAAAAGGTTTTCAGCACACCTTGCATTAGATCTGCCGGACTTGCCCGACTTTAGTGGAGTTATGAGGGACACAACTCAACGAATGGAGACAATGATTGCACCAGGCCAGGGGCGTCCTGACGGTTCAACTTCTCAGTCCAGTTCGGTTGAACTTCAGAGATCTCACACTACATTGCATTAAGAAGTATTTAAGAAACAGGAATTATGTTTTATATATAGTCTCTATTCTTAAGGAAGTTAAAATTGAATGCTAAATTTGCGTAAAATCAAGATAACGCAATTATTTTGTATTTGTTTTGTTTCTGCTCGAAATTCTAGAATAAGCTAAAGTCATTTTGTTATTTATTAAAAAAAAAAAGAAATTATGAAAAAATAGAGTACTGAATTTGTTCTTAATAACAGTTGATTTGCATTTTGCTCGTGTAAACGCACTCATAGAAAGCCTGACTAAAGAAAATACTGAATTCGATGACATACATCGATAATTTTGTCATTTATATTTTAGTTATCTAAGTAGAAAGAGCTCCTCTCTAGTCCTAGTTATTACAATGCGATATTTATTGTCTCGTCAACGCCAGTGCAAAATCATTGTTCGTGCATTATATCTTGGGACGGCAAGTAAACGCAAGTTTTGAGCATACAATTTACAAGTTTCTTGTTTTCTAACATTATTTTCTCACGGTTGGTGCCTTTTGCTATATAGATAAGTCAACTATTCCAACCACCGGCATGTCAGATCTAGCTGAAAAATCTGTTAAAGCAATGAAGGAAAAATTTGTATATCCTCTTGCACGCAAGGATCTGACAATTGAGGATGACTTTCATGGGTCAAAGATTAAGGACGTTTACCGTTGGCTCGAGGATCCCGATGCCGCCGAAACACAGGAATATGTCAATAGTCAAAATAATATAAGCCAGCCATTCCTTGAAAACTGTGAACAATGGAAGAAAATTAATAGTAAACTAACAAAATTATGGAACTATCCGAAATATGGTTGCCCGATGCAATATGGCAAATACTATTATTTCTTCATGAACACCGGTCTTCAGAATCAAAGGTAATTAAACTACTCATTGTTCAGCCAATAAAGCGCCATCTATATATATTTGTGTGTGTAAATGTATGAGTTCTATTATTACAGTGTTATGTATCAACAAGACTCTTTGCATGGTGAGAGCAAGGTATTTCTTGACCCAAACGGTCTCTCCGAAGACGGTACAGTTGCCCTCTCCCAGAAATCGTTCTCCGACGATGGCAAGTTTATGGCTTATGGACTGAGTGAAAGTGGATCGGATTGGATTAAAATTCGGATACGTGATGCTGAAACCGGTAAAGATTTTGATGAAGTGCTTGAAAAGGTGAAATTTTCGGAAATTTCATGGACTAAGGACAATAAGGGATTCTTTTATGGAGTACGTACAAAATGTGTGACAACCAGACTACTGTGCTGATTAATAATAATATAAACCTTTATTCAACAGACATATCCCGACCAAGATGGCAAAACTGATGGCTCGGAAACCAAACAAAATGAACACCAAAAGCTTTACTATCATCTCCTTGGACAAAGTCAGGCGAAGGATGTATTAGTAGTTCAGTTTCCCAAAGAACCGTCGTGGCGCATGTATGAAAATATATTTCATATTCATATTGTTGAATTTGTAATATAAATGAAATTATTTCCCGTCTATTTTTAGCCAATCTGAGGTATCTGATTGTGGAAAATACTTGATCCTGGCTATTATTAAAGATTGCCGTGACAACATTATATACTACGCCGATTTAAAGCCCGGAGAGGAGATAGTCTCGGAGCTGGATGTTAAAATTATTGTTGATAAATTCGAATCGGATTACGACGTAAGTAAATTAAGTTTTCAGATGGTCGAATTAGTTCGAACTAATTAATTCGTTTTACCTTATGCAGTATGTGACCAATGTTGGCTCAAAAGTGTACTTCCGTACAAATAAGAATGCCCAAAATTATCGTATCATTATAATCGACTTTGAAAATCCAGACGAAGCAAATTGGGAAACCCTAATACCGGTACGAAAAATATCTATAGGCATATCTCAAATATAATAACTATAATGTTCTCTTATTTAAGGAACATGAAAAAGATGTCTTGGACTGGGTTAAATGCGTAAATGAAGATAAACTTCTTCTTTGTTATATAAGAGATGTTAAAGTAAGTTGCATTTTATATGAATGCTGCTAGAAACTGACTTAATGAATCTGGTATTTTAGACTATATTGCAAGCCAATTCGTTAGAAACTGGAAAACTGATTCGACAATTTGATTTGGATATTGGCACCATCGTTGGCACGTCTGGGAAAAAGAAATATTCCGAAATTTTCTACAATTTCTCGTCGTTTTTGAACCCCGGCACAATATACCATTATGACTTTAAACACCCAGATGAGCCACCAAAAGTGTTTCGGGAAATCGAACTGAATTTGGACGGATTCCGGCGCGAAGACTATACTGTCGAACAAATCTTTTATTCCAGCAAGGATGGTACCAAGGTGCCGATGTTTATAATACGGAAAAACAAAAACGTACTCGAGCCCCGACCCTGTTTGCTGTACGGCTATGGCGGATTCAATATTAGCATGCTGCCAACATTCGGGATTACGGGGTGAGTGTTCATATATATATATATATTTTTTTTCGATTTCGATTACATAATTATTTCTACAGTCTTATGTTTGTCGACACTTTTGATGGCGTCCTGGCTTATCCCAATATACGTGGTGGCGGCGAGTACGGCGAAAAATGGCATAATGGCGGACGCTTGCTGAACAAGCAAAACGTCTTCGACGATTTCCAATGTGCTGCCGAATATTTGATTGACAACAAATATACCACAAAAGACCGCTTGGCAATTCAAGGTGGATCCAATGGCGGTCTGCTGGTCGGTGCTTGTATTAATCAACGTCCTGATTTGTTTGGAGCAGCTGTTGCACAAGTTGGGTACGTTCGAGTTCTTCTCAAATGTTTGTTCATTTCAATAATTCTTGTGTGTTTTGTCAAACAGCGTAATGGACATGTTGCGGTTTCATAAATTCACGATTGGTCACGCCTGGTGCTCGGACTATGGCAATCCCTCCGAAAAGGAACACTTTGATAATCTGTACAAGCTGTCGCCGTTGCATAATGTTCACACGCCCCAAAATGAAAATAAAGAGTATCCGTCCACGCTGATTCTGACCGCCGATCACGATGATCGCGTCAGTCCTTTGCACTCCTTGAAGTTCGCTGCAGCATTGCAAGACGCTGTACGCGATTCCAAGTACCAGCAAAATCCGCTGCTGCTGCGTGTCTACAAGAAAGCTGGCCACGGTGCTGGCAAGCCAACATCTAAGCGGATTGAGGAGGCCACCGATATTCTAACATTCATGTATCTGAGCCTTAAAATGGATGCCACTAGTCTATAAACTGTATCCATATATACATTTTAATCTTGCTTATTTACAACAATTTATGAGTTAATTTCATTTGTTGTATGCTTAAATGTAAAAATCTTTTAGCACTGTCAATAGATGTTTGCATTTATAATGTATAAAACAGGAAAATTCAATTAAAAGCATACTGAAAAATACACTATTTTACTGTAGGTTATGAGGCTGAAAGTTCAAGTTATATTTCGGTGTGACGCTTATACCCGTGTTATATTTCTGATCTCACTTTCGATCGATATCTACTTTACCGCATAATACACTGGTAACGATAGCAACTAAGGTATATCTATATATCCCTCAATAGCCCATTTTTCGTCAATCTACATAAAACAAAAAAAGGCACAACAATAAGTCAGGCTTAAATTGGTTGTTTATTTATTTATTCATTTAAAAACAGGTTGAAATGAAAGCCTGATTAAAAAAGCGCCGGCGCACTACTTTTCTTCTGGTTTGCTGAACACAAAAGTCAAGTTACATTTGCCACAGTAATGACGATCTTCGTGGGCAGCCATAAAGACTCCAGCGCCACAGTTCTCTCCAGGACACTCACGCCTCAGGCGATGGATCTTTCCATTCTCGTCAACCTGTAAAGATTTTTTTTTACAAAAAATTTAAAAATATTGAGCGAAAAACAAAAAATATAAATCTCATATTGAATTGCAAACCAAACTCAACAAGCAAGTCAATAAGCTCAAGACACCAAGACTCAAGAATTCCAAGAACAGATCGAATTAATTGTTCTGTTCTCTAGTTTATTGAAGGGTGTAGAGGTAGTACCTTGTAGTATTTCAAGACAGCTAGCTTGACCTTCTTCCTCTTGTGCTTAATTTTCTTGGGGGTCGAGTAGTTCTTCTTCTTGCGCTTCTTGGCACCACCACGAAGGCGGAGCACCAAGTGCAATGTTGACTCTTTCTGAATGTTGTAATCGGAAAGAGTGCGACCATCTTCCAATTGCTTGCCAGCAAAGATTAAACGCTGCTGATCTGGAGGAATTCCTTCTTTGTCCTGGATCTTGGCTTTGACATTTTCGATGGTATCCGACGGTTCGACCTCAAGAGTGATGGTCTTACCCGTGAGGGTTTTAACGAAGATTTGCATCGTACGCAGCCGTGGCCAACTGAAAAATTCCAAAAAATCAAAATGCCAGTTAATACATGTCAATCATGAAAGAAATAAAAAGTTCACTCTTAAATCTTAATATCTGAAAGTATTTATAAACAGATTTGCATTTTTGTTCAATAATTTCTTTTATTGATGCGATTTGCATACAAATCATACACTTAAAATAGAATTATACAAGTAGTACAGCGTTCACAACTCCGTCGTTTTCGGGATTGTTTGTGACCTGTGCGAATTTACCCCAGACAACTTTACCCGTTTGCGTCACCAAGCCCAACTCGGAGATGTTTACTTCGATCACTGTGCCCTTTGTCATCACACCCAAGGAGGTGAACATCGGGGAGCTGGGATTCTTTTTTACGCCAATGATGGGCAAGTGGAAAGTTGCTTTTAATTCCGGATGCGTCACATGCGCCTTTTTCATACGCAATGCCATCGGACGGATGAAGCGTTCGAACTTTGGCGGTTTACGTGTGAAATTTTCACCAACAAATGTCACTTTTGTCACCATGCGTTTCCAGGCCTTCCGCTTCGTTTTTCCCGTGCGCAGGACCTTGAACACCTCGGCATCAGATTGCGCACGAACCTTGGGTATTGGTACATCCCATTTGCCAGCCTTCTCCTTTCGCTTCTGTTTGATCATATTTGAAAGAACCTTTGCACTCGACTGGATGCCACGATCAAGCAGATAATGCGGCAGCGCTCCATCCTCCACCTTCTCCTCTTGCTTCTTCACCTTCTTTTCTTCGTGAGCTTGAATCTTCTTTTTGATTTGTATCTTTTCATTGCGACGCTCCTTATTAAACAATTTTGCCTTAATACCACGCAATTTGCGCGCTTTGCGTGCCCGATCTTTTGGAAGACGAGCTTCCTTCTTGCGTTTGCGTTCCTCGTAATCGAGTCGCCGACCGTACAATTTACGGTGGCGGTCCATGTACTCATTTTGCGGCATGGTGTATGACTTTTGTCTGCAGACCTGCAACATTAAATTGATTAGCAAACATTAAACAACTGGGCAACATATATGTGCGCACTGTGAATTCTCAATTCTATATGTTCTGCATACATAATAGTTTCTTTTCTGACAATCCACAAGTCACATATTGACCATACTCCGAACTCACCTTTTTCTTTTTCACTTTTCAATTTGTTCATTTGCAAATATGCATTGTGCATGTATGATGAATGTACATACCCTCATGTACTTACATACATATACATCACACATACACAATTCTATTTTTTTTTTTGCCTTGCACATTTTTCACACACTCGAAATATATTAAATACATGCATACTTATAGAAGTCACATGTATGTACAACATACGAATGCTTCTTCTTGCATATGTATGTACATTCATAAAAGTGGTGCACACATGCAGCAAAGTTTGTAAGTTTGCATTTACATCTTTTAACTTATATTTATAAGTTATTAATGTCGTATTTTAAGCTGTTACATAGGTATTTGTGATTTTCGACTTAAAATTTCACAAATACATCAACTAAATGCTAAAAGATAAATTCGAAAAATATTCACCCACCTTAGTCTGCCAAAAGTACGATAGGAAAGAGCACAATACACGCGGCGCTGACAGGAAATGGCTTGACGGCTATATACGGTTGCACTGCGATGAATGCCAATCGATTAACATAAATAATCATCGATATTAAACAACTCAAACTAAATGGTCAAGTGGAATGGAACGCAAACTTATAGTTTTGAAGTATTGAATATTATGCGAAATATTATGCGGATAGGCGAATTTTAATACAATTCTACTTCGTTAATCCGTGTTCCTCGCTACCGAACTATTTAAAGTTAATGAAAAAAATCATATGAAAATAACGGCGCCATGCATATTACCCGGCGGAATTTTGACGGGTGGTCAAATCCGCAAATCTAAAATCCACAATGTTAACTCATTGTGACCTGCCCAAATTCTGTTCAACTGTATCAAAATAATTAACTTTGATATATTTTGACGGCGGCTACCGGCAAACCACCAGTGCACCGAAAAGGAAATAGTAAATTATGTATAAAAATAGATTTCAATCTTCAAGAAAAAAGTGTACTTATAATCACCGTATAAGCGTGCAAATTAATTAATTAAATTTTTGTCCCTTCGCAGACCTTTTTGTTTTTAAGTTTCACAAACAAAATATTTTGCATATTTCGGAGGCGAAACTTTTTTTCGGTCTGTAGACTGGGCTTAATTGAGGTACAAATCAAACTCTAAGTATTTCTATTAAACGATTTTCCGGTTAATAGGGATCCAGATTATCGTGCTCCAACTGTAGATGAATAGCGTCACTCTATGAAGTTCAGTTGTCTGCATGTTAAGTTACAAACACGAATATTAGCAGATATTCGTGCCAATCCAACAAAAATCCACTGCAAACTTTATTAAAATTGAATTGGTTTTCAAAAGCATTTAAAATGTGAAACAATTTTATCGACGGCCATAACTTTGTCAATACTACGCTAGTTTTCAAAACTACACTATCGGTGATGGTTCGATATCTACATTATATTTTCATTAGTTTCCGAAGCCTTTTGCATAATATGTATGTTTTTATAGATATTGGGTAATATACTGTTTTTGTATATTTTTAACTCAGGGTAATAGTTCATAGGGAATGTACTTTTAAAATTTTATTACAATATTTTTTATACACTTGTAAGTAGTTTCTTTATTTCGTCCTTTTCTGCTACATCAGCATAACTCTGGCCGTCTGGAGTGGTCCCATTTTTATCTGCACCCTATTAAATAAAAACAATATTATTGTACATTTTCTATTAAGTTTTTTTTATTAAGCCTACCTCTTGCAATAGATACTCGACGCATTTTGTGTGTCCTTCCCAGACAGCAGCCAATAGTGGAGTGATCCCATGCTTGTCCTTTTTCTGTTAAAAGTAGAAATGCTTATGTCTGAGAAACTGATTAACAAAAAACGAATAGACTCAGGCAAAACCGGGTAAAAGCCTCTAGTATTAATATATGAATCATGCTTATACATATAAATAAATATATACAATTATTTGTACATATTGAATTTTTTTTTTAGGCACTCCAAATGAACGAACATTATAATAATGGAATTCTGCACCTAGATTACCCTCTTCAGTAATTACAATTAGCCCAGTGACCGCAAAAATATGTAAATATTTCTCTTCATGTATGAATTTCGGTGTCTGAATATGTATGTATTAATATAGATACATACTCCTATATATCTTTGTACGTATACAGGTGAATACTTTTATAGATACGCAAGATAATGATGACATGCTTACATTTACATCGGCTCCCACTTTAACGAGAAATTTGAGCACATTGAGCTGACCAAAATCGGCGGCATAATGCATTGGATATCTTCCTTTGATCTCTGTGTTAACTTTTTGAGTCTGTAAATGAAATAAATTAGACAATGCAATTTTAATTAGGCTGTCTTGCGCACATCATTGCTGAAAGTTGCTTGTACGGCATCAAGTTCTCCATTTTTAATGGTCCAAATTATATTTTCATTGTTTTCTTCGCTCATGTTTTTTGTCTATCAATTTAAATGAATACTTTTTATTTCTAATAAGAAATATGATGAGAAGATTGTTGATGTTGTGTCGATACTGTCGATATATTTAATTATGGTGCGATAGTTTTCTTCGATTTCCAGGTTTGATATTACAAAGTATCGATTGCTTGCACCGATAACTTGTTAAATGCTAGATTTTAAAAAGACCTATTTAATATTTTAATAAAAATATGTTTAGAATTCAATTACAAACTTTTAGAGTAATTTTTTTTTTATCATATTCATTGTGATTAAATTGATTGAATTAACTAAGTCCACCAAATTAGATCTTTATTAATTCATAATTTGTTTGAGTAATATAAAATAAAAGCATATTATGTTTGTGACGCGAAAAATTTAACAAAAATAAGGGTGTAGGTCTAAAAAAACTTATCTATTGAACGCTGATAGCGTTTCATCGGTCATAATTGATACTGACAATATGATTGTGCTCTTTATGGCCAAAAGCTGATAAGATTAGATAATTGTTGGGAAATAAGACTAAGTCTAAAAATTAAAACTTTGGTTATTAGTCAGTTTGTATTCAGTGTGAACACCTTTGCGCTTTTGAACTGTTGAATATAGAAACATAAATAATTAAATAAAATAATAATGAATGGAGGTTTATATATAATTTTTATCTGGATAACGCTCTTTGCGGTATTATTACCCTTGGGATATGCAGATGAAAATGACGCATCCAAGAACGAAACCACAACTGCACAGGTAAAATTTTACGATTATCAAAAACTTATCAGTGCGTTTGTTTTATATGTACTTACATGGTTATATATATATACAATGCTCTTATATGGAATAACCAAAATATATATTACAGAAAAGGTCGTGATAGTTAAAGCCAAATGTACAAATGTATTTGAAATCATATATGTAATGAAAATATGCATCCCAACGTTAAATAAATTTTCTGAAAATGCGTCATTAAGTTAAGCTGATTCATTAAAAAATTCCACCTAAAAATAACAAATCTACAAACTTATTGACCACGATAAGTGATATGCGTGATAATAATTTCGTGATAAAACTCAAGAGTTTAAAGCATGCAGTTATATCAATAATTTTTAATGTATTGATAAGTAAATAAATAAATAGTCACTATCATTCATTAAAATATAGTACATAAAATATAAAATCCTTGTTTTTCTTACAGACAAAGGTAGACATATTGAAGAGTGAATTATGCAAAAAGTGTGTTTGCGATGCCGATGTTAGTCAAATTGATTGCTCAAATAAACTCAACGGGTGGTTTTCGGACACAGAATGGGGAGTCTTACAAAATGGAGATTATGTTTTTGAGATCATCAAAATGGAACATAATAATTTAAAGGCAATACCTGCAATACCCACATATGATGTGAAGCATTTGTATTTGGGTAATAATCAAATTGCTGCGATTACGTTGGGAGCTTTTCAAAATTTAACAAAGCTTACCACACTTGATTTATCACATAACCAATTGGCTTCAAAGGCATTGGTGCCTGATATCTTTAAGGGACCATATTCAGTGAACGATTTTGAACCAATGAAAAACCTAAAATCACTAAATTTGGGATATAACCTCTTGCACTCCCTGAATGGTGATTTGTTTGAACATCTTCCAAATCTGGAAGAGCTTATTTTGTGTTCTAATACTTTTCAAATCATCGATAAACTAACGGAAACGGCACTCTCCGGATTGTCGTCATTGAAGGTATGCTATTGGTTATTTAAACACTTCTTGCAATACAAAAATTAAAAAAAATCATGAATTTTCTAACCATAGGTTTTGGATATATCATATATGGAACTGAAAACATTGCCGGAAACAATTTTTCATGGTCCACGAGATCTGGAAACTCTTATTGCATCGGGAAATTTATTTCTTGAGTTACCCAATGCATTGTCGTACGCAAAGCACTTAAAGCACCTTAACTTAGACGACAATCCCATTAAAAATTTGGAAGGAGAAAAGTATGTGCCAAACAAAACGTACAAAACGAAATCTAATATATCAAATAATATTTTTTTTTCTTATAGTGTTTTTCCCGCAATGGCTTACTTGCAATATCTGAGCATGGCATATATGCTTGATCTTTACAAAATTGGACCCGGTGCACTGAAAGAGCTACAGAGTAAGATTCCAACTTCACTTTTATTAAAGCTGGCTCAATTTTCTCTATTCTTATTATATTTTATAGATCTAACAGTCCTTGCTTTAAGCGACAACAAAATGCTAAGTGAAATCGATGAACTTGCTTTGGCGAAGAATATTACTGGAGACGTTTTGGACTATCCACCGCTTGAAAAGGTAATCTAAAATTTAATGTTTATTTAATTACAATATAGTTAACCATATTAATATATATATATATATTTTTTAAAAGCTATATTTGAATAACTGCAATATTACGACAATACCCAGAAGTCTAATTGTGCGATGGGATAAGTTGAGCACGTTAGATTTTCGCTTTAACCCATGGACGTGTGATAACTCCAATGAATATCTGATAAAGCACTTAATTCAAAGAGTGAATAACACTACCCCAATTTTGGCATCGAATGTTCAATGTGAACTGCCACAAGAGATGAAAGGTGTCGAACTTTTAACGTTGGCAAAATCTGACTTAGTAAATGCTTCACATGGTGGCAGTCTCGCCTGGATCTTCATTATAGTTTGCGTTCTTCTGGCAATACCATTGAGCGTGGCTGGATTTGTTCTATATAGACGAGGAAGTTGTCGTAGGCATAAGAGGACTGATGCATCCTTATACAGTCGAGCTAGTTTTAACGAGGATTTCCATATATAATTCAGTCATACAACGAACGTTAAGTGCACATGTATATAACAAATATTTAATTTACAATATCAAAAGTAATAAAAATAAAATAATATAAAAAAAATAAAAATATATTTAGTATAAGAATATTCATATTTTTGTTGTATTTTTAATAAACTTTATTTTTGGTTTTATTTTTTCAATATCTTTATACTTTTAAAAAGTAATTTTATATTTTGTTGCTTCGTTGCTTCGTGGCCAATTCGCTGCTGAATGCATCCAGTTCTTCGCTATCCGCCGACTCGGCAGCAATCACAACGGCAGCAGTAGAAGCAGCAGTCGTCTGAGCTGTCTGCTTCTTCTTGCGTGATTTTGTGCACGCCAAGTCGAGGCATAAGTTCTCAATTTCCATTGTCAACTCATCATATCAAATTGCTTGTGATTAAATTGATTAAATTAACTAAGTCCACCAAATTAGACCGTTATTAATTCATAATTTGTTTGAGTAATATAAAATAAAAGAATATTAGGTTTGTGACGCGTAAACAATTTAACAAAATTAAGGATATAGGTCTAAAAATATTATCTATTGAACGCTGATAGCTTTTCATCGGTCACAATTGATACTGACAATAAGATTGTGCTTTTTATGGCCAAAAGCTGATAAGATTAGATAATGGTTGGGAAATAAGACTAAGCCTGAAAATTAAAAGTCAGTGTGAACACATTGCGCTTTTGAACCATTGAATATAGAAACATAAATAAATAAGTAAAACAATAATGAAAGGAGTTTTACATATAATTCTCATCTGGATAACACTCTTTGCGGTATTATTACCCTTGGGCACAACTGCACAGGTAAAATTTAACGATTATCAAAAACTTATCAGTGCGTTTATTTTATATGTACTTACATGTTTATATATATATACAATGCTCTTATATGGAATAACCAAAATGTATATTACAGAAAAGTTCGTGATAGTTAAAGCTAAATGTACAAATGTATTTGAATTCATATGTACCATATACCATGTAGCTGATTCATTAAAAAATTCCATCTAAGAATAACAAATCTACAAACTTATTGATCACGATAAGTTATATCAATAATTTTTAATGTATTAATAAGTAAATATATAAATAATCACTATCATTCATTAAAATATAGTACATAGACATACTGAGGAGTGAATTATGCAAAAAGTGTGTTTGCGATGCCGATGTTAGTCAAATTGATTGCTCAAATAAACTCAACGGGTGGTTTTCGGACACAGAATGGGGAGTCTTACAAAATGGAAATTATGTTTTTGAGATCATCAAGATAGAACATAATAATTTAACGGAAATACCTGCAATACCCACATATGGTGTGAAGCATTTGTATTTGGGTAATAATCAAATTGCTGCGATTACGTTGGGAGCTTTTCAAAATTTAACAAAGCTTACCACACTTGATTTATCACATAACCAATTGGCTTCAAAGGCATTGGTGCCTGATGTCTTTAAGGGACCATATTCAGAGAAAGATTCGGAACCAATGAAAAACCTAAGATCACTAAACTTGGGATATAACCTCTTGCACTCCCTGTATGGTGATTTGATTGAACATCTTCCAAATCTGGAAGAGCTTGTTTTGTGTTCTAATACTTTTCAAATCATCAATAAGCGAACGGAAACGGCACTCTCCGGATTGTCGTCATTGAAGGTATGCTATTGGTTATTTAAACACTTCTTGCAATACAAAAATAAAAGAAATCATGAATTTTCTAACCATAGGTTTTGGATATATCATATATGGAACTGAAAACATTGCCGGAAACAATTTTTCATGGTCCACGAGATCTGGAAACTCTTATTGCATCGGGAAATTTATTTCTTGAGTTACCCAATGCATTGTCGTACGCAAAGCACTTAAAGCACCTTAACTTAGACGACAATCCCATTAAAAATTTGGAAGGAGAAAAGTATGTGCCAAACAAAACGTACAAAACGAAATCTAATATATCAAATAATATTTTTTTTTCTTATAGTGTTTTTCCCGCAATGGCTTACTTGCAATATCTGAGCATGGCATATATGCTTGATCTTTACAAAATTGGACCCGGTGCACTGAAAGAGCTACAGAGTAAGATTCCAACTTCACTTTTATTAAAGCTGGCTCAATTTTCTCTATTCTTATTATATTTTATAGATCTAACAGTCCTTGCTTTAAGCGACAACAAAATGCTAAGTGAAATCGATGAACTTGCTTTGGCGAAGAATATTACTGGAGACGTTTTGGACTATCCACCGCTTGAAAAGGTAATCTAAAATTTAATGTTTATTTAATTACAATATAGTTAACCATATTAATATATATATATTTTTTTTAATAGCTATATTTGAATAACTGCAATATTACGACAATACCCAGAAGTCTAATTGTGCGATGGGATAAGTTGAGCACGTTAGATTTTCGCTTTAACCCATGGACGTGTGATAACTCCAATGAATATCTGATAAAGCACTTAATTCAAAGAGTGAATAACACTACTCCAATTTTGGCATCGAATGTTCAATGCGAACTGCCACAAGAGATAAAAGGTGTCGAACTTTTAACGTTGGCAAAATCTGATTTAGTAAATGCTTCACATGGTGGCAGTCACGCCTGGATTTTCATTATAGTTTGCGTTCTTTTGGCAATCCCCTTGAGCGTGGCTGGATTGTTCTATATAGACGTGGTTTCAACGAGTATTCCCCTGTATAATTCAGTCACACAACGAACTTTAAGTGCATATGTATATAAAAAATATTTAATTTACAATATAAAAATAATAAAAATAAAATGTAAAAAAAAAATAAAAATATATTTAGTATAAGAATATTAACATTTTTTTGTATTTTTAATAAACTTTATTTTTGGTTTTATTTTTTCAATATCTTTATACTTTTAAAAAGTAATTTTATATTTTGTTCGTACATTAACAAGCACATACACACCATAACATATTATTATGAGTTCAAGGTATTATATCGAGATTTCACAAATAAAGTTGTCTAATTATGTATGTAGATACAAAAATATGTTGACAGAACGATTGAAGATTATTGGCTAACTTAATTTGCAAAATAAATACATATTGTATGTAATGTAGGTAATAGCTTTACAGGTCTTTTTAGTTACATTTGATTTTTGTTTGTTTACTACTTGACTACCAATAAAATCAACAACGATGTCTATGCACTTGATAAACTCTGATAAATGTGCATTGTCTTTTTTTTTCCAGACGCATAACCAAATACTGTTAGCTATATTATATAATATATATATGTGTGTATATAATATATATATATATATTTATGTTTGTTAACTATATCAATTATTAATATATAAGGTCAACATTGTATACACCAAATATGAAATTCAGTTAGTGGATTATTGTATTACAAATCAGTACATGTCGATTGTTCCTTTCTGTGCATGGATGCGTTTTCCGATGGTCTCGTGTTGAACAAATTTAGTGATATCGAGAACACATAATTCACTAGAGACGCACACAAACGAGTAAATAGTATGTAAAAATAAATTGTATATAATATTAAAACAATATCACTCCAGCAAGGGGTGCCGAGTATATTGATACATGATACATAACACATTGTATGACTTCGTTGTGCATTCATTGTTTTGATTCCTTTTAAGGTATTCCAGATAGGCCACTGATGGTGGCCCCAACCAGCTGATGTTGCTGCTGATGCTGATGAATGAGGTTGACACGTGCCCGCTGCTGCTCCAATCGCTGCACTGTGGCGGTCAAATGTGAATTCTCCACATACAGATCTTTCACAAGAATATCGGCGTTCTGCAGACGCTGTGTCTGATCGGCAAGTAAGACGGTCTGTGCTTCAATTCGGCCATGCAAATCGTTGAGATCCACTTGATGCTGACGCCATGATTCTGTGGATGAAACAATCACAGTTCAACACATAAAAACATAAGCAAATGGAAAGTAGGCCAAGTATTTACGCTGCATCAGGGACTCGGTATATTTCTGCTGCTGTTTGATCACATTTTGTAAGTGACGATTGCGCAACTCCAGTTGATTGAGCCGCTGCTGTAGCGTCGGATGTGTTGTTCGCTGTCACAGAAATCAAAATGAATGAAAGATCACAATATGAGTGACAAATTATGGTCTTACCGCATAGGCCTTCTCGAGAACTGGACGCGCTTCCTGCAACTGTTGAAGTTCCATTACTAAACCATCACGTTGCAGGCTCAAATCCTTGATCTGCTCTCTGAGTGAGAGCTCGAAGAATTTGAGGCGCTTCAGTTCTTCCTTTAAAAGATTCGGACTACTGCACTTCTCGTGACTGAAGCAAGATGCCTTACTAGTTGACATTACGCTGTGCGAATCGAAACTCTTATTTGATGCAGTTGATGATGTCTCGCAATCGGCAATTTCACCCTCTGATGGCGCCTGTTTGGGTTTGCAAATAGGCGCCGGCGGGCAAGAGCCGGCTGGCAAGGCATAGTTTGTTGTATCACTGTTTGTGGGCGATGGACCCGATATAGATGATCCCAGCGGTGTAGTACTAAAGATCGATGTCTCCGATGTAGTCAGCTTATTTCTATAAAAGACAATTTCGTTTATATAACTTCAAGTGGATTATAAAAGAATTCCCATTGCTAAGCAAAAAATACGACATTTAGACCTAAAGTCATATTTTTCCTAAGCTAAACATTTTATAAATTGTAAAGAGCCTGATACCGATATACGGACAGACTATGCTGATGGATACTATATATATTATATATAGTAATAATTTTAATAATAATTTAATTTTGTGAAAATCAAAAGAGTTTATAGCCTGTTCTACTTGCCTATATATTTTGTTTATTATTAGATAACTATTTTTACAGCTGTCAGATTACCGACTATAAATTTAAAGGAAATGCTTTATCTATACACCCAAAATGGGAGGTGTACATACGGCATTCTAAGTCAGCTGCTTTGTACAAATTAATAGATTCACTAATGTGAATATAATAGAATCTTCTATGTTTGGGAATGCTAATTTATCATCGGGATCCGAAGAAAGTGTTTTTGAATTATTTTATTTATTTACTTAATATTTCAAAAAGCATTTTGTAATTAATTAAAAGCGTAGCCTTAAGCGTAATATATATTTTATTTATTTACTATTATAAATTGATTGATATTTTTTTATTTATTATTATTTAATTTATTTATTGTTATTATTTATTTATTTAACGAGATTGAACTCAGTCAGGTAAGCAGAGGAGTATTAAATTAAGACATTCAATTTGTAAGGTTAAGAAACCTTGTTTCAAAATTACTCAGAGCTATGGATCTTTTGGGAGCTGCGAAAATCAGACAAATAGAATCATAGGCTTTGGAGTATTGTACTTACCGACTGGTGGCCTTGTGTGTGGGTGATTCACCGAGCAGAGCCAAGGCTTTGGGGGTGCTCTCGTCGGCGGCGATGCCGTCAAAGGTTTTGAGTGGTTCCTGGATTGTGCTCTGGTGCCACAGGTAGCTAATTGGAGAACTGGCTGGGCTTTGACCCGACTGCACGTTTAACTGATGCAGTGTCTCTGGATTGATCTCACTTGCACCGGTGAGTATTTCAACGCTCTCGCCAAGACGTGTGCGCAGATCCTCGATTTCGCAATGCAACTCGCTGATTTGCTGTGACTTTTCCTCTAAAATGCGTATGGAGTTATTGCGCAGATTTGTAGTTTCCAGCTCGAGCTCGAGATACTGCTGCTCCAGCATGTCGCGCTCATCGATGGGCGAGAGGCGACCATCCTTGCTGAATTGCTCCTCATATTCGCGCACCTTTTCCATCAGCTCGGTAAACTTTTTGTCGCTCTCCATCTGCTCATCCTCATAGATGTGGCGCTCCTTCTCAAAGATTTGCCGCTCCTCACTCAGCTTGGACTGCCAGTAATCCTCGCAATCCTCGTACGCACGCTGCATTTGCTCCAGACTGTTTTCCAGCTCCTTGCAGCGTGTTTCCGGCGTGGAGGCCCGACTACCGCTACCCGTTTTTGCTGCCTGTAGCTCCTGTTCCAGTTGCGCCACATTTTGGCGCAGGGACGAGAGCTCCTCATCGTGACTCTTGCAACGATGCAGTTCCGAGTTTAGTGCCAACCAATCGCCGCTATTGTCACTGACCTCGCCACCACCCTCCGAGCACTTGCGCTGCTTGCCCAGGCGTGGACTCTCCTCCGTTATGTGCGTCTTGCTGGGTGAGTCACCACGTCGCTTCGTAGCCAATCCGCTGCTGAATGCATCCAGTTCTTCGCTATCCGCCGACTCGGCAGCAATCACAACGGCAGCAGTAGGAGCAGCAGTCGTCTGAGCTGTCTGCTTCTTCTTGCGTGATTTTGTGCGCGCCAAGTCGAGGCATAAGTTCTCAATTTCCATGGTCAACTCGTCGGTTTTGTCACGCAACTGTGCATTCTCCATTTGCAGTGCTGTCATTTTCTCCATGACGAGCAGCATCTCATCATCATCGGATGCCTTATTATCTCTGCCGACAGCGGTGTCAATGCTGCTCTCCGATTTACCAGTCGATCGCAGTGGCTCACATCTGGCCAACTCCTGGTTGAGTTTAATATTCTGCTCCAATAACTCAGTCATTTGCAGGTGCGCCTTTTGCTGTTCCGCCTCCAGCTCAGTGTTTTCAGTGCGCACCAGCTCCAGATCAGTGCGCAGCTTAATCTCTTCCTGTTCAAGGCTCTTAATCTGTGTTTCCAGCCGCGACGTAATGCTCGTCCAATGATCACGATCGTTTGTTATACGCTGCGTCAGTTCACGGACAACACTCGCATGCCGCTGCTCCAGTTGTAGCACCTGCTGCTTGCAATTATCCTCCAGGCTTGCATGCCGTTCATCAACCTCGGTAGCCAGCATCGCAACTCGCTGATTGGCCGCCTTATTGTCGGCACGCAGCTTGAGGTTCTCCTCATGCTGCTGGCGGTATGCCTGTCGCAACGTGCCCAGCTCCACAGATTGGAGCGCGACCAAGGCACGCAACACATTCGACTGTGGATCCTGCTCCAGGCCACGTAACTCCTCCTCCAGCACTTTGGTCAACTGGCCGAGGTTCACCTCCTCCTCATCGAAGCCCAGTGCGTGCAGCAGACCGCCACTATTAGTGATACTTGCCATTTCCCACGTCTCAATGATGCTGTGCGCACTTATAGTCTCCAGTTGCTGAGGTGTCACAATATCTGTAATGTATGTCCACGATTTGTTATTAGAGTTCAATACATTCAATTATATCCCAATTATATATATTATGCACACAAGGAATTGTAGCCCAAGATACCAAGATGGGAAAGTGAATTTCGAGACTCATTTAAGTACATAAATCCGACTATTTACGACTAATTAAAGAACTCAAGATAAAGATTATATATTTCACACAAAAGTAGCCCGATAGGTCTTTATCAATAAGTCGATTTCTATATACAACTGTAAATTGTTGCTTATCTGGTAGTTTACAACCCATTTTATCTATATACATTTGTTCTAGCGTGATATAATGAGCATGTGAATGTGAATTGAATTGAATTTTGAACACTTTCCTCACTACTTTTTTTTTTTTTAATTACAACTCACAACATTTTAATAGATAACAATCTGCCTTTCATTTTTATAAGAGTCTAGCAAATCCTTTCATAAGCTCCATTTAATTACATAACAAATGGAATGCAATACAAATCGTGGCTCATGAATGGATACAGATTTCAAACAGTGCAGGACAGAGTGCAGATACAAACGATTAGGTGATTTAAGTAGTTAAGTGAAAAAGGGGTTGGCTTATGTGGCACTTATGCTGTGTTCCCGTGAAACGGACAAACCTTTGCTACTGAAACGGCCACCGTGGTCGCATCCGTGGCTGCAGTGCTCTGGCCGTGCTGGCAAATGATGGCCTGCAGTGTGTACAACCAACAGGGGTTAATTATGTATAATATTATTCGCTAACGACTAAGAGTGCTAGATTTTGTCGTCTACACACATCATCGACCACATTATGAATATAGTCGATGCTCGCCTCGCGTACTTACCCAACGATTCCACGCTGCTGCATTCCTGTTGTGCCACGCGCAGATTACTTCGACCGCGGCCACTGCCCACTTGTGTCGCAACTGTTGAGGATGTTGTCGCCAGCGCCGTCGAATTGATCATTTTCGATTGCAAGTTCTTGCGTGCTGGCAGCGAGGCACAGCGTTTCAGTTTGCTCCCGCTATAGTGGACGGAGCGCAGACGCCGGCTGCCGGGGAGATCGCTTTGCGACGATGACCGTTGCACCTGCAAGAATTAAGAACAAATTAGAATATGAAAAAAAGAGAGACATTTTGGCATACTTGGACTGTGTGATCGCTGCAGCCGTTGAGGCTTTTGTGTTGATCCTCATCCGTATTGTCCGAATCCGTGACGGCAATCTCGTTAAGACCCTGGTTGTGATGCGGCCGTGAACGGCGTCCGTACTTCTTGGTGCCTACTATTAGCTTGGGTGAAACCTCACGATCGGATGCCTCACCCTCCGGCGGACTCTCAACATATGTGTTTCTAGGTGGCTCGTCACTGATAACCAGTGATCGTTCTGCAAAATAAAGAATTGTATTCAAAATATGTAAACCATAATTTATGTTGCTGTTGCCCAATTTGTATACCAAAACGTGCAGCGAGCTTTTCAATGATCGGATCGATGCAATCCTTGCTCTGCTTGTAATATAGTCGTGTGCCCATTGTGTCTCTTTTAGCATCTGATTGATGACTGAAGCTCCAAGCACTTAGCACTCGATATTTATATAAATATATATTATTGTCCTTGTTTACCTGACCATGTGGTCATTAGGACCAGGTAGTCGACCCCCGTTTCCACCAACCCTCATAAAAGCTGGTGATTATGACCCGTGTTTTATGATTGCCAGCTGGCGTTTGAGATTAGGTCATACTAGGTAATCGTTTTTTACCTTTCAGTCCAGATGGTGTAACCAATCCAGATCGCGATTGCGCTGCTGAGCCATCGAATTCAGTGCCCAAAAAGTTAAGCAATGCCTCCTTGAACTGGCCAAAGGAAACCCCTAGCTTGGGACTACCACTGGCGGTTAGACTGGAGATTAGCGCCGATCCCTGGTCACGTAACTGGAGCAACTGGCACAGGCGGGTCAGCGACGCCTCGTCGAGCAGGCCATTGTTGCGTTGCTGCGATGTTTCACAACTTTGGAACATCTGATATAGTTTTTGCTCATACGGATCGGCCGACACTTCCATTATCTACGCGCTGTTCTTTTTCTAGCCGCGAACACAGTTTCTAGCCGTTTGCCTTGAAAATTTTATAATAGGTATTTATATATATATTTATTAATTGATAAAAATACTAATAATACAATGAATTGTCTGTGATTAAGCTAATCGAATCTCCGATCGGCATTGTTGTTATCCCCAAAGTGTTAATTTTTATTTCTAAAAATAAAACCAATTTAAGTTAAAGCGGGACAGATGAGATTTACAAAATTTCAATATAAATTTTAGAAACTGCTAAGGTTCCAAAATCCAAAATGCCCAAAAAAGGGATTAGTTTCGACAGCAAAATTTCCGCTGATTGGAGAAATCGTTTTGCAAGTCTCAAAATTAGATATTAATATTAAATCAAATCAGACTTGCTCAATGTCCAGATTAGTTGTCCATACAAATTAAAAAATAAATAAATATGTAAACCACAAATGAATGAATAAATAAACACACATACATAAATATATATACATATATGTATGTGTGTTACATATACAACTCTGGTGAGCACAACGTATGAGGTAGGAAATTAGTCCTTTGTTGTGCAATACATTTTAACTAAACACTGCATGGGGATAAAAACGAATATAAATATATTTTATATGTATTAAGTTTGGATTTATACACTGTTTAGGTGAAATCGATAAGAGGCCACTACAAATATAGTAGTTGTAAATTCTCTCCAGGGGGTCTTCGTAACGTTGGTTATAATTGGAGTTTTTAACACAGTTATAAGCACACAAAAACAAAAACACATAAACGGTAAGTTGCACAACGAATCATTGAGTTTTTAAGCAGTATTAGATGCGTAAAATCTTGTAAATTGATAAAAACATAATATAATACATCAATAGACAGCAGAACAGTGGCGCAGAAGAGGGTTAATGCGTCGTATCGATATTTCGATAGCTTCTGCCTTAAAAATATTTATCGAGCATATTTTTTGAATGCTTCACGATTTCGTGACTTAAATAGTTAATTATTATTTATATAGTACTGTGTTTTCTATTCCATGCTTTTTATCATTTAAAAGCGTTTGAACTCATTAAGGGACAAAATTGTAGCCACTAGAATAACTATTTGTTTTGTCTTTCGCCACCGCAGTAATTTCGATAATGTCAGTGTTTCTGCAAATAAGCTGTTCAAAGGAAGAACGAAAAATGTCATATATTTATAAGAATTTGGTATGCTGAACTTATACAAGAAAATATATGTATCATTTATGAATACATATTCTTGTCTCAAAATAAAATGTGTTTTAGGAACTCCCATATTTTTTTTACTTCGATTATTATTGACAGAGCAGTCCTGCTTTTCGTGTTTTCGGCTTACCACCACAAAAATAGTAGCGATAGTTTTGCAGCACCACAGCGACATAGAAAAACATTAAAATAAGACTCAATTTTTTTGAATTCTTAATAGTTAGTGAAAAAGCAATAGCAATGTCCTAACAATTGCAACAGCAAACAACGTTAGACACAGTTGTGCTAATATTTAACATATTCTGATTGCCGAAGTACACTCTGTCCACCTTTCGCCCCCCTCCAAACTCCGCCACGGCCTAGATCAAAGAGCAGTATAAATAATTTTATATTTATTACGAAACTTTGGGAGAATACGAATGCAAATGCATTAACTAACAACGAGGACGGGAGCCAGGCGGAGTAGTTTGACGTGGGATGGCCATGCATCCATATATGCGAGCCAACCCGAACCCCAATCAAAACCAAACAAACAGTGTCAGTGTCAATCTGAGTCCGGATGAGATGCACAGCTTCCAAAAGGATAAACAGGCGTGGGAGCATGCCATAGTGCACTATCAGGGACCCGATCCGCTCGATCACTGGTACAATTATATATGCTGGTATGAGAATCACGCACACAGCGATCCCGAGCGCAAATTTCGGGAAACTCTCGAACGCTGCCTCACCGTTTACGAGCACAATGATTACTATCGACAGGATGTGCGTTTAGTTCGCCTCTGGCTGAAATACATTGCCATGCAAACGGATCAGCTGCGCTTCTATCAGGTACTGTTCCAGCGCGGCACGGGGCGTCAGGTGGCCGCCTTCTATATTGGCTGGGCCAGCTACTATGAGGCCCGAGATCAGTTTAAGGATGCCGAAGCAGTATTCAATCTCGCCTTCCAAGAAAAGGCCCACAGCAATGCCGAACTGCAGAATGCCCATGCCAAATTTGCATACGTTCGCTCCATGTTCTATCAGCAGCAGCAGCAGCAGCAATTACATCAGCAGCAGCCTCATCCACCTCAAGATGCACTGCAGCATCTGACGACGTATACCCAAGCGCATCACCAGCAGCAACAGCAAGTGTATCCTCATCCTGCCCCATCGACACCGCCGAGATCGCATCATCATCAGTCTCCAGATAACTTTCATCAATATCAGCAGCATCCTCAGCCGCATCAGCATCATCCGCCGGAGCTACCATATCATCCACATGCCCAACAACAGCAGCAACAGACGCATTATCAGCATCAGGCACAGGTATTTCTTTAGAGGATATCCTACATAGATTGTAAACGATTTAATAAAATAATAATTAAATAATCCATTGTAGCTGCCTCCACCACCGGCACCGGCGCCCTTTGAACCACAGTTCCCGCCATCGACATCTGCAGCTGTGAACCAGAGCCAAGCGCTGACACACCCGCACTATTCCCCAGTCTTCCTTCCAAGTCGGGTAAGCACAATCAGCAATTGCAACTTCAACTGAAGTAACTAAGTAAAGTAAATCCGTTTCGCTCAATTTTTAGCCGGGCATAAGTGACCAGTTCGAGCCACAGCTGCAGGCACCAATACAACAGATGCCACCAGCTGAAGCTGGAATAGTCAGCGAGGTGCAAGCAGCGCATCAGCAGGAACAGGAGGAGGAAGAGGAGCATGTTGCAGCTGTTGAATCCTTGTCCTTGTCGCAAGTAGAAGGTGTGCGGCTGCCGCGAAATTTTCATGCATATGGACGCAATAATCACGAGACCTGGAAGCCAGCACTGACACTCGAGGAGCCCGATGATCCCTCACGCGTCTGTCACTATGCCAAGCAGCTGGTGTATCCAGCCGGTGCCGGAATCGAATACAGTCCGGAAGAGCTGCTTGGTCGCAAATATGCCCAGCTGCTGGAGCAGCGGAAACAACAACACCAACAAAAGGCGCAGGCGCAAACGTCGCATCTCAATGAGCAGAAGCAACACGTGGAACCGTTGAAAAAAGAACACGCAACATACGCAGCTGGACACCAACAGCAGCAGCATCAGCAGCAGCAACAGCTGTCTGATTCCTATCAGACATCGTCATATTATATGTATACGACGAACAACGATGACCAGGCGGAGGAAGGCCAATCCGAAGTCGACGACGATGATGCTGATGATGAAGACGGGGACGGTGACGACGCTGAAGACAACGACGATGATAATGGAGAGGAGGAACCGGAAGACGAATTGCAGTCCGATCAATCCGATGAAGAGTCGGACAACGAGGGATCCGATCTAACGGATCAGGCAACCAAACCACCCGCCTACACCAATGGAGTGGATATGCACTTTCGGGCACAGACAACGACCAGCTTTGAGCAACAGAATCGCCCCATCAAGATGAAGTTCAAGAAGGAGCGCACGCTTGAGAGCAGCACCTATAGTGCCTATACCATTGAGAGCATTTACCATCAGCAGCAGGAGTCGCCAGCGACGCCAGTCACGCCGCCTGCAATCGTCAAAATAAACGTACAGGATTGGAGTGGTGTGCAGCGGCAGCGCAACGGCAATCATCATTTCCATCCGTATCTGCTGTGTCATACATCGACGCCGAAGAGCGCCAAGAACGAGAGCCGGCGAGCGCGTGCCAAAGCGAAACATGGCAAATTCCAGCCAGAATTGTTGGGCAGCAACAGCAACTCATCGTGTTCGGTGGCAAATGGTGTGGAGACCGCTGGCGCAACGGATGCAACAATAATATCTGATGCTGTTGCTGCTGCTGCGGCTGCTGCTGCTGCTGCTGCGCCCATACACAATGCTACCTTCAATGATAACGCCAACTTCTCGTTCTCCAGCGCAGGCGGCCTGGATAATTCAAATAGTTCATTGGCGATAGCTGTTGGTCGACTTCATGTCAACAACAATCGAACGCACAACAACAACAATAATAATAACAATATTAACAATGTTAATAACAACAACATGTCTACTGTTAGTGTACAAAGCACAACATTGGCCGACTTTTCCACATTTCAAGAGAACTCCTATTTTGCCACACAGCATGATGCGGAGGCGCAAGAGCGTCGCCTATCGAAGGCACTGGAAACGATTGCCCGCCATATGGAAAGAGAGGCAATCGATCCGTTTAACAGTGAACTATGTCGTGCCTTTTTGGCCAAATTGAACTTCCCCGGCGATGATGATGCCCATGCCAGCTATAAAGTTGTCCAAACGCCACTGCCAAAAATATCGAATACCCGCACGCTGAACGTGCTCGAGGGCGTGCAGTTCAATATAGACAAGGAGGTGGGACGAGGATCCTATGGATCTGTGTATAAGGCAACTGATACACGCACCGGCAACGTTGTGGCACTTAAGTATCAGAAGCCACCAAATTCCTGGGAGATCTACATATGCGATCAGGTGCGTAATCATCAAGTATTAATAATTACTAAATCATACTAAATATTATATTCTTTTTGGGAATAGGTATTGAAACGGGTTCGCGATCCGGAGGTGCTGCCGGGATTGATGGATATATCGACGGCGATAATAGCACCAAATGCCAGTCTGATTGCCACCGAATTCTCACCATTTGGCTCGCTGTTGGACATCAATAATAAGATACGGCAGGCGACAACAAAAGTGATGCACGAGTCTCTCGTGATGCATTTCTCGGCACAGATCTGCAACATCGTGGATCATTTGCATCGACAGCGCATCATTCATGCAGACATCAAGCCGGATAATTTTCTGCTGATGCGTGTGCCCAGCGTGGACAGTGATGAGCCATCGTTGCGTCTAATTGACTTTGGCTGCGCCATCGATATGTCACTCTTCCCCGATGCGGAGTCGACCAAATTCCGCAAGGTTGTGCAAACGGATGGTTTCACCTGCATCGAAATGCAGGAGGGTCGCCCGTGGTCATATGAAACGGATCTCTTCTGCATTGCCAGCACGGTGCATGTGATGCTCTTTGGCGAGTATATGCAGCCGCAGAAGCGTGCCAACAGCTGGGATATACGCCAGAAGTTGCCACGCTATCTCAAGAAGCATGTGTGGTCGAAGTTCTTCAGCGATCTGCTCAACATGCAGGCGGACAAGCTGCCTCAGCTGCAGCAGATGCGCAAAGTGTTCGATGAGGAATGCTACCGCATGGACTCGGAACTGCAGAAACAAATACGCACCCTGTCCAACATTCTACATCGGCGATAACCAATATGCGCCACTTTAACATCATTCACTCATCTTCAATCATTCACTCGTTTTACCCAAGTTTCTATTATTTGCAGTTATATTTACAAACTGTCCATATTCAAATTGGTACAATTGTACCAAAACTTGATGCATTTTTGTGTTTATTTGAAATACTTTTGGTATTCCACTCAATCGGAAAAGAATCCAATTAATATTTGAAAAAAAAGTAACAAATTTGGTAGTCCAAATACAAAATATTCTATTATCATGTTTATAATTTCTTTTTCAAATTGAAAAACATTTTAGTTTTCTGGTACAAGTGAGGACAACAAATAGAAATATAACCAAATAAGCGTTATTTTTATTATTTATAACACACATTAAGCAATAGATCTTTATAAATACAAACAAAATTTAAATACAAGTTTTCCGAGCACCAAAAAATTATTTATAAAACTATGTATACAAAACATTTTTTTGTTTTGACAATTTTCCACAAACATTGCAAAATACAAGTGCACATTAATATGTATATAATTTAAACTATACTATTTATAAAATTGTTCCTAAATTATTTGACATTGTTAACATTACATATATTGATTTTGATTTGCTTCTTGCAGTTATTTGCGTTAAATCATATATAATTTACATCTGATTAGTATCAGCTATCAAAAAATGCTAAAACGGACATTTATTTGACTAGTGGGCTTTAAGTATTGTTGAAATAGTCAAATGAGAATTTTCTATTTGATAAACCACTCATAACGGACCACCAAAAAAAAAAAAATCGATTAATATTTTATTTCTATTCGACTACATATTAAAAAAGAAACAAAAAAATGACTTAAGTACATGTAAATAAAAATACAAGCACAGTCGCAAAATTTGTGCAAATAACATTAAATGGAGAATAATAAGTAATAATAATTATAATTGTTTAATGTACAGCATAGAGAGACAACAGCAAATACAACATCAGCAACAAATGAAGTGTCTAACGCAATGTAAAATAAAGAAAAAATGAAAATAAAAAACTATTTTAAGTTTCATGTACTACTATTGAGTAATATATAAAGAACATTAAAATGCTAGAAAATAAAGTGAAGAAATGTTAAACGAAAAGTACAAAAAAAAAAAAAAACAAATACTAAAAACTATTAAGAATGCTTCAGTCGAGAGAAGTCGACTGCATGGTGCCCTGAAGTCAGCTCTTAAATATATATAGAATCGATTAAAAGACAGGTTCCAGTTCCACACAGTCAAATGCAAAAAGGTAATTATGCAAGTGTTCTCAATTGTGATGGCGAACTGAAAACTAAATCTAAGGTGAAAGTTTAAAGAAGTTCAAGAATGACTTTTGCCTGAGTTGTTGTTGTTTTTTAAGTGTTGCAAAACGCTTTGTTAAACGCCGGTCGAAAGCAAAATAACTTGAAAAACGATTAAAAAACTGAGTTTTAAGGAAAATGCTTCATATTCTAACTGAGTGAGTGATGTACATTGACTGAAAAACAGTTATGAATCAAGAGTTTAAAGTGGAAATTTTTAAATTTATTCTTTCTTTTATTATTTAATTATAGTAGAAAAACATCTGTAAACTTTCTTAGAGGCCTTAGTTTTTTATAATTTATGCTAAAAGCACAGCATTTATCGAACATTTTGCAATATTTCATTAATTTTTTAAATAGAGTGCTATTTTTTTAATGCCTCAATTCCAGATTTTTTTTAAATAAATCTTGAAATTCTTTTTTCTTAAGAACTGTTTACATGCTCAGCAGCGATATTAATTCGTTTATTGGAATTAAATCCTCTTACAAAGACTGACTTATATATTTATGTGCTACTTACTCTGCAGAATACAAAACTATCCATATTTGAGCTCGCTTCGCTTATCATTCTACTTTCTTCACAAAAACTTAGTGTTGAACGAAGTTTGTTTAATATGAAAATATGTTTTGGTCGAAAAATTTTATGTTTCTCTTACTTGATGAAATTTTGACAGTTGATTTAAGTTACGTAAAAATTGTGTCTTTTCAAAGGAGATAGTTATATCCTTATGCTTGCTGCTTTTATTTCTATCAGAAATCGATTTGTATCGATAATCGCAAAACGAGCGAAGTTATCGATCAAATGTAGTAAACTGAGCTGCTTAGGATTGAGTTGGTGAAAAAGACAAAGAGGGAGACGGAGCTGATTAAATATGCTCGACAGTTGATCAAGAATATATATATATATATGTTGAGAGATGCTTCCTGCTGCCTTTTGTGGTGTTACAAACTGTTGCACAATTTCATTATACCCTCTTCACCCATTTTCTTCACCATGCGCAGAAAGAAAAAGAGAAAATCATTGTCGTAACCCATTTTCTCGTGCAAATGAAATGCAAAATGGCAAAACAAACGAAAAATTGGAAATTTCTTTAGAGTCGCTTGGCAATTGTCAAGTGGTAAGTGCCACAAAGTGGGCCCGTGTGCCGCATGTGCAGCATGCAACAAGTAACAGCAACAGCAACAACAACAACAACAATGCTGCGCTTGACCCACTTTTCCTTTTTGCCAACAGGCAGGCACAAAACGGTAAACAATTTCCACAAGCGAGCGAACGAGCGACTGGAAAAAGTTGCAACTTTTCATGCAACACACAAACACAAAGTCAAAGTCGACGCTGAAGCTGACGTCGCTGCCTCTATTGTTGTAGTCTTCGTCGTCGTCGTTGTTGCAGTTGCCGATTGCAATTGCATTTCGGATTTCGCATTTCGCATTTGACTCTCGCCAAGTGAAAGTAAAGTGGGACAAATGTAATTATTATTTGCTTCTAGTAACCGTAACCGAGTTAGAAGCCTCGATTGCAGTTCAGTTGTGAGTTGGGAAAGTTGCCACAACAACAACGCTGACGCTGATGGTGACGCTGACGCTGACGTCAACGTCGACGTCGGCTTTTACACAATATTTTATTGAATCAAATTGCAAAGAGAAAATTGCAGCAGCAAACTGCAATTGCAACTGCAACGGCAGCAAAGCTGTATCAGGCAAATAATGCAACATGAAAACTTTCTATTTTTTGTGTGTCGGCTGCGACGTCAACTTTGTGATTGCAACTGCAGCACACACACACACACACACACAAACACATGTGTGTGTGCATTTGAGCAATTGGGAATTTGCTGCAGATTGCTGTTGCATGCATTGATCTAATGAATGTGTCCCACTTTGTGGTACGTTAACGAATTCACATTGCGCGTTTCAATCACAAATTATGTTGCATGTGTCTGCCATTTATATATATATATACATATATATATATATGCGTGTAAATTAGTAATAATAGTAAGTTTGAATATTCCTAGATAATTAGAATACGATTGGCATCAATTGGCGAGAATTAGAGCTGATGTTGAACAAATATTAATGCACTTCAAAAAATATAATTAATTTCATAAATAATTGAAAATAGCATTAAATAATTAACTTTTTTACAAGACAAATTTTTAACATTGAAGAGAACATTTTCATTTAAGGAGCTAAAGATTGAGCGACTATATATAGATATATATATACATATATATATTTTAGATATATATATACACTCAGCAAAATTCAATTAAAGACATTGTAGTCAAGTGTAGAATCTAACATTTTGTTTTCTTCCACATTAGTTGAGAAAGCTAAGAATAAATAACATTTTTAAACTAAGCGAAAATCGCTTTCCATATTTTTTGGACATTTCTGAAACTTGGAATATACATTCGTGTGTGTCAGACAAATTGGGTGGAATACGCCCACTAAGGCTAGGAAATCGATAACACCACAAATAACTCCCAAAATTCCGGATCTAAACTCACAAAAATTTGAAAGTTAGATTGCCTTCAAAGACGACTATATTTACCAAACTTGGAATGTAAACTGTTACTATCTACTCCTAAAATTGGTAACCAGATTCCTAGGCCACACCCATTGCTGCCCCTCGATAATCGGAATATACGGTTTAAGAGCTAGAGTCATAAAATGTAGATGATTTATATGAAAAAACTTTCGAAATTGGTAAAAAATACAAAACTTGATGTTTAAATTCCAATTCTAGTATAAATTTATACCCACTTTATGTAAGAAATCTGGTATAACTAACCGATTAACTATATATGCGAATTTATGCGTCAAAAATGTTTGAATTTCTTACGGATAACTAGGAACATAAAAAATGTTTATCTAAACTATAACAGATATATGATATTATGATCTGATCCGACAATTTTCATAAATATACACTTGAAACTGAGAAAAAACAATCGAAATTAACTATATCGATTATGCCTTTCATGCTCATCAGGAATATATATACATTATGTGGTCGGGAATGCTTTCTTCTTCATTATACTCTATTTACCTTTTACATTTTCAACTGGTTCAGGGTATAATGAAAATCGCAGAAAGAAAGAAAAACCATTCGCCTCTGTTGGCCATTTTGATGGTCATGACCAACTTAGCGCTGTTGCCATTTTCCATTTTCCCCTTGCCGTTAGCCTCCTGCTTGCATGGCTAATATGCAACAAAAGCAACAGCAACAACAACAACAACAACAACAGCAACAATAACAATAAATTGAGCGCCAAAGCGAAACTGGGAAAATAGTTAAGTAATTTGCAGTGAAAAGCGGCCTGCAGTTTTTGCATTAGAGAAATTTGTTTTTGTTGCTCTACCTTTTGTTGCAGTTGCTGTTGTTGTTGCTGTTGCTGTCGTTGTTGTTGTTGTTGTTGCTGTTGCATTTGGCACACATAATGCTGCTGTTGCTGTTGCTGTTACTGCGATCCACATCCGTTAGCTGCCACAGCAGCTGCAACTGCAACTCTGGCCTATTGCGGCTGATGCATTAGAAAGTTTTCAAGCTGACATGATGCTGAAAATGCTGCTGCTGCTGCTGCTGCTTTTCTTTTCTCCACCCCCGCCAGATTAAGCCCAATTTATTACTAGATACTCGCAAATGCATCCAAGTGAATGTGGGTGTACTCATGAGTATACGATTCAGTGCATCCTGATTGTATTTTGCTTTCCATAAGGAATATTTGTGGATAGATTTTTAATGATATTAATATACATTTAATATATATGATTTCAGAGACTAGACTTCAAATTTATTCATTTTAATTTAATCAATAACTTATTCCCTCTCTCCTTTATCGATACAAATCGATTTCCGATAGCAACAAAATTCACAATCTTAAAGTTATAACTTTCTAATCGAATTTGTATATACCCCGACTCAATATTGTTCATCAATATAAATTTCATTAAGATCAGTTGAAAAACTCAAATGAAAATCGAATTTTCGTTAACGGGCATTTTCTGTATTTTCTATTAAGATAAGACTTATGTATAGGGTATCTATAGTTGAGCTCATTTATACATGTTTTGCTTGGAAAAGTTGCTGAATTTAGAGAACCCCTTTAATCGTTCATAAGCCTAACAGTAATCTTCTCTGGAACCCTTTTGTGAATTTCAAACTAATTAATCAGAGAAGTTTTGGTTTTTAACTCTTCGAATAATATTTATTTGATAACCAAATCAGAGAATACAAAACGAAATCAAGCCCCTGGAAGGAGTTCAAGCACATGTCACAGTTCAACGATGCCACAAGCTCTGCACATTTACCTATTAATAATGTCTCGGCAGATTGACCGAAGGACATGGACCCTTTTTTCGCGGGACACGTTCAAGCGTTGGGAGTGCAATGGCCAACGGCGGGGAAAATATACGAAAAAACGCCAGTCGAATCGAGAATTGTCAGATTACTTTCGTAACGTGGCCGAGTTCGATGGCACCCAAAAAGAAATGATGACAACAAAAAAGGTCCTTGCGCCGTTGCCGTCTGATGAACCTGACTCAAACCATTGCTGAAACAGACGCTTCCGTCGACTAACTGCTAAGACCCAAAAGTGAAAGGTTATTATAACAATAAGGAGCAGCCGCAGCCAATGTCTGGGCTAAGTCTAATAACCTTTCCCTTTCGCCCCAATCGACAACCGACAACCAGCAGACAAGGACAACGACGCCCTCTGCAGACACAGAGTGGAATGAGAGAATGGAGAGGTCGTTGTCGGCGGCGCATCTTCCTGCCGTTCCTGTGCAGCTTCATATACATCACACACACACGCTTACATACATATATATATGTATAAGTATATAAGTATGTTTTCGCTCACAGTCTGTCCTGTTAAGTACATAGCACTCACACACACAAAACATACAGCTACTTACATACATATGCATGCATAAATTTGTATTCGGCTGCGACTATTTCACGAATCACCCGCACAATTGAGTACGTCCTGCTCTCGCACAATAAGTCATAAGCTCGCACAAACAGTGTGTAGCGTGCATCCTGAGAATGCTAACGTGAGCAATAACAAACGGGCAGACATTGAGCTGGCGAGGAGTGAGAGCAAGAGGAGAAGAGACACGCACAGTGGTGCACAACTAGCACTTTAATGACTAAATTAATATCTGATGGTTACTCGTTATGAATCAAAATAAAGAAAAACATGATTAACATTTTAAGCAGAAAATACTGTTCTTGTTTATTTAAGTTTACAAATGCATTTGATTCGACATTTAATTAAAACTTAAAATTATAAAAGTAATGTAAAATATTTTGTAAATTTAATTAAATAAATTACATTTATTTAAAGCTTTAAATTATAAAAGTAATGTCCAATATACTGAAAATTAAATGTTTGTAGCGCATACTACTTAATTTGAAGGTACGCTTTTAGGCGCTAAACTGCTGCAAATACTTTTATTTTACTTAGATACAAAATTACTTAACTATCTGCTTGTCAAATGGTGTTTTGTGCCACTGTGAGTCGGTCGATGGCTCTCCGCCAGGCAAATGTCATTGCTCGACGCTAGCCAGCTTAACCTTGAAAGTTTAGCTTCCAACCAAAGGCAATACACAAAAAGGACCAAGAAGGAACAGAGAGGGAGAGCGTCAGGGGCATAGAGAGAGAGAGAGAGAGAGACAAAATAGCAGAGAAAGTTTGAAAGGTTCATTTAAAAACAGTCGATGGCCTCTTTGGCTGACTCATAGTCGTGGCTTTTATCAATTTTATTTATTTTATGTATGCAATTTATTATTAAAAATATGTACAGACTTTTCGTTGTAATGAAAAGTAAATTGAAGCCATCTGAAAAGATCGAAGTGGAGCAAGAAACGAGAACTTCATATGAGGTCGATCCGAAAATCTAAGTTAGAAACTAAGCATCGACAAATAAAAAAAGAGAAAAAGAAACATAGCGCAGCATATCAATTGACTTGGACAAAAAAAAAGAGAAAGCTGGCCATCCGTTAAAGAACATAAGCACCTAACGTTCAGATGGGGGACAACTAACAACAACAATAACAACAGCTACATCAAATTACCAACGAGTAAGAAATAATGAAAACTGGGTCGGCTCGCTGCTGCGCCTGTTGCAAACGAACCGAGTTCGCTTCAAACATGCTTGATCTGACCTGCAGTGTTATCCAACCTGCTTAGGTTGTGCATACATGTTGTACGCCACCAGTTATGTGTGTGTGCGATCGTGCATGCCAACACAGGGCGACTTTGAGAGTTTATGGATCTTACATTCTTAAAGCTCAGAACATGAGCGCATTTTGTGGTCACAGGAAGCAGCAGTCTTTTTAGTTTTACGACAGGCATCTTCGTGTGAATTTCACAATTTAACTAAATTCTAGTATAGAAAACACAAGCAATTAACATATAAGTATTTTTACGTACATATTTACGCGCGTGCAACAAATTAAAAGCAAAAGTTTTGGCATTGGCTGCCAAGAGCCACGCCCACCTCATCGAAAGTGAGCGCGGCAAAAAGGCGCGATCAAAACAAAATACCAAAAATATATTTAGTACAACAACTAAACAGGTGAGAATCGTAGGCTTTGCAAGTTTACATGAAATGTATTTATATTTAATTATTATGTTAAAATGTTAGTAATTTGAATTTTAATATTAATTTAATTTTATAAAATTGGTTCAAAGTCCACTTCTGCTGTTAGTTAGGTACATTTATACATAGGTACATATGTACATATGTGTATAAGATAGTTATTCGCTCTCTTATCTCACTCTTTCTCTCTCTTTCGCATCACTGAGTCACTGCTCTGCTTGCGTCGCTGCTTTTGTTTCGTCCTCTGATTTTGATCGCTTCGCTCCGAAAGCCGAGCTGCTTACTGCTGATTCACATATTCATTCATAAAACTTTCAAAGTTTTCCTGCTGCCTGCAGATAAAAGCGCAACAAAAAGCAAACACAAAAACAGAAAGACGAAGACAGACGACAGATGACGATGAGAAATCGTCATTTGATTTGCGATTACACGCAATTCTCTTATGCGGAAGTCGTTGGACTTGACAACAACAACAACTACAACAAAAAAGTAACAAGAACAATGCAATGTTGGTGGCCATTTTATTATGTTCACTTTATTGGAGAACTTATTCCTTTGTTTCGCACTTATTACACACACACACACGTAAGAGCATGCATAAGTTAATTCGCACGAATATATATATGTATGTGTGCAAATGTGTATTTGTTATCTCGACCCAGCAGCGAAAAGATCCCATTGCGAATTGAAATCTTAATTTATGCCTTCTAAACCAAGATAAATATATTGTAAGGCACATGCAAATACGGAAAAATGTGTAGTAGATAAATTAAAAATGTAGAAAGCTTACAATATTTGTTTTATATTTTATATTATTTTTTGTATTTTGTTTTTGTGCGATTGACTTAAGTTGGCATTAAATAAATAATAACATTTAAAAACTTTATAAATTAAATAATTTGATGTCTTATTTTAGGAAATATGACCATTTAACTTGTAAGTATTAAAATCTATTTTATTCACTACACAAATTACATAACCGATAAAGAAAAACACTTTAGGACGAAACTAGAATAAGCAATAATTAAAAGAGATAGATAAGAAATATGTAATAAATGTGGGCACAGCTTTCGTTGCTGCAACTTTCGCCTTATCAAGCTTTGTGCATTACTTAGAAGCTTTAGCATGTAACTTACTAGATAATGAATTACTTTATGTGCATATAGAATGCATTCGGTAATGAGGTTCAGTCACACTCGCTGCTGGGAAGTTGAGCGAAAAGCTTACATCAGCCATAGGTACACACCTATTTACACATACCCATAAATATACACTCATACACATATATGTGTGTATGTTTGTAATGTGTCTGATAGGGGCGAGGAGAGGCAAAGTTGTTGTATTTTTTTGTCGCCTAATAACTGAAACTCAACAATCTCAAGGTCTTGCGTCAGCGTCTCATATGTGCAATGTTGTGTGGGGTCAGGCAATATGAATACATATGCACACAGGTACATATATATATATATATATATATGTATGTATGTAGGTGTGTATGTATGTGCATGTAATAAGTGCATACACATCTACACACACACATGCAAACACCTGGTCCACAAAGAAAGACAAATTAATTGACGTAGCTGTTGTTTTTGTTCTTATTTGCTTCTCTTTATAACTCTCCATTGTGTTCGCCCGTCTGCCTGTGTGTTGGATATGTGTGTGTTTCTGTGTGTGGGTATCTGTTTTGCCAAGCATTCTATCCCGCTGCACGATCGGCAGTAGGTTCAAGGCCAACGCCTGAAAGGTTCAAAATGTTCATGCTACACATGTATGTGTGTGTAGAGAAAGGAACGCAAGGAACGATGCATACATACATACTTACACCACGCCCACATATACACACACCCAAGGGAAACTTATCGCTGTTGTTGTTTTGCAACGATTAGTGGACGTTTATGTAATATAATACTACATGGGGGCGCTGCAGATAAGGGTAAAGCTTGCACACACACACAAATACATAAGCAGTAAATGCAAATAACCACACTTGCCTGCACACATACACACAAACATATTTATTTATAAGTTGCGTGCGTGTGCGTGTGACAAGACCACATTCTAGATTACATAAAGCAGCGCAGAGACAGTCGCGTCTACAACAAGATCAGACAGCGACGCCAGACACAAATGCAGTGCAAACAAATATTCTCACTCCCTATCTCACTCACGCACACATACACGCATGCTCCAGCGCAAAAATGTTCTGTGTTTTCTTTTTTTGCAACAACACAAACAGCGCAGTCGTCGTCTCTGCGTGCGTGTGTGTGTGTATGCTGGTGTGTGTGTTTGTGCGGTCGCCGAGTTAATGCACTCCAAAGAGAAGTTCAAGGCTGAACAAATCAGTCGCCGCTCTCTCAGTTTGTTCATGTTCATGGCGTCAAGGCATACACACACACATATACACACATGTATGCACATATCCAGGGCAGAGTGAGAGAGCACTCTTGCATATGCCTGCGTATTTGTTTCCAACACGATAATTTTTTTTAGCTGCAGCGCAATTCAATAAGAACCAACAACAGGCTAGAACGAGATAGAATGCGAGAGTTAACGTATTATTTACATGTGCATATATGTGAATGTGTGTGTACATACATATTTAAATTAGTAACTTCAAATTTGGCCAGCTGGCTGCAAATGTGTGTACGTATGTGTAAAAATTTAAATATATTAAAGTTGATATATAATAAATTATATAAGCACAAATGTACAAGTAATATTTATTACGAGAACAATTACAGCACTTGGCGTCGCTTTCATGACCAAGCCACGCCCATTTATACTTAATTAAGTAAGTACATTATATTTGTTATCCGTATGTATTTACACACATACATACATACACACATACACACATACATTCTCATATTCCTGACCAACACCAACTTGACTACTTATGTAATACAACAATAATAATATTAATTTGAAACTTTCTTATTATTATAATTACAATAAGACTTTAAATTTTAAATTTCTATAGTATATATTTAAGCATAAAATAAACATTAAAAATTTCGAATAAAAAGCACACAATAATCGACATATGCGAAAAGCTTTACAAACTTGTATGCTTGAAAATACACATACACATATACATACACACTTGTAGGTCGATCGCTCCTTTAGCTTTTCTTGATTCCACTGGTAATGCTCTTGACAACAGGGCGCTTCAAGCATTGCCTGTTAGTCAGCGAAAATTTCAGTGCTGCAACGCTGATGACTAATTATCTTAATGTCTAAAGTTCAAAGGTCAGATGCGTAACAATTATTTATACAATATGCGTGTAATAATTTGTGCTTAACCAAAAATAAACCATTTTCTGTTGCCTCTGTTCGCATTAGCCAGCTAGCAAAACATGTACAAATGCATAAAATATAAATAAATATATATACATATTTGTGTGTGTGGATACTAATTAACAGCTAGCCATAAAAAAGCGTTAGGTCATGTGGTGTCTATCGGTCGATGGCACCGCAACTGCAAAAAGTTCATACACATTTTTAATACTGCATGCAAAGTTCAAGTTTTTGGGCGCAACAGTTTGAGTTCATTTCGTCTCGTCTCAGTTCGGTTCGTCTCGGTTCGATTCGTTACTGTTGTTGTTGTTGCTTTTATTGGCACATTTGCTCACGCTGCAACTGCGCAAATTGTTTAACAGCGCAAGAAGGGGAAGAAGGAGCGCGCGTGATTAAGCGACAGAGAGAGAGAGAGCAAGCGAGAACGTTTTCTGGTTTATTGAATGACCAATCAACCTACTGCTTGATGCGGACTGCGACCGCGACTGCAGCCAGGGATCGTGGAATGGGAATGAGAAACGAGGGAATCAGAATGGGGATTGTGGGGATTGGGGCCTGTCCGCCTGCCTGCCGCTGCTCGCCATCTGTTGTCGCTGCTCTAAATTTAGCCTTTCTGTTGAATTCTGTGTGCTGCCTGCGCCGTTGGCATTTTCTCCTATATAGGGATAATATGTTTTTATTGCTCGCCTATCCCCATTCTAGGCAAATAAATACATAAACACTTGCAATTACATGCACATTAACATATACAAGCATATGCATATATACGTGTAAGTGTGTGTGTGTGTGTCGGTTGTGTTCTTGGTGTATTTTTTTGCATGCATTTTGTTTTTGTTTTCTGTTGCCTTCTGCTGCGCATTTCATTCTTATTCTTCGTTTATTTCGTAATAATCGCAACATCCGCTAAGAGTGGCGGGCTGTCTTCTCTTCTCTCTCTCTGTCTCTTTCTTTCTCTCTCTTTGTGTATCTGCTGTAAAAGGCATCGTTCTTTGTTGGCAACCAGATTGCGTCTCGGATCGGGCAATATTCTGTTTTCAGTGCGCTTTCTTATCGCTGCATGCATTATATAATTGCATTTACAAGTATTTATTGTATATATACTTTTAATATTAATTTTAAATATGCATAAGCCATGCGTTTTATTTATAATTAAATAATAACAAACATGATACTAACAATAGTAATGATAATAATGACAATAATAGTAATAGTATTAATACTAATAATAATAATTAATTAAATAAATTTAATTTTAATAAATAAATTAAATTAATAAATTAAAGACTCAAAATAATAGGTACTTATATAAAGAAAAACATTTTTTATTTAATGCTGTAACAAATATAATCGAAATATTATTAACAAGAAAGGCAGAGGCCGAAATAAAATTAAATATTTTATCTAGTAGGAATTCAATAACAAAAAAGTCAATCCAAATACAAAATGTTTATGTTTATGAAAAGGAAGAGTAAAAGGGGTGAAAGAGAGAGGTAAACAAAATGTGTGGCAAATATTTTTGTAGCTTAGAAAATAACGTACGAGTTGCAAATTGTACGAGTTTTCTAAAAAGCCAAGTGGCTAGTAATAGTGCACATAATGGCAATAAGCGACAATTGTAGAAGCTACAGCAACAACAACAACAACAGCAGCAGCAGCAGCAGCAACAATTAGTAAAGAAAGAAAGAAATTTGGAAAGTTTGTCAGTTCGCTGAAATGCATAATTCATTTGGCCAACGTTCGTCGTTCGACAGTTTGTTGTACAGTTGTACAGTTGACACATTAGCTGCGATAGACGCGACACAGACAACAATTGCAAAATGGCCGACTTAAGAATGAAGTCGCCGCAGCCAAGTGAAAAGCCAAAGCCAAAGCCAAAAAGTGCCAGCGCGAAAGCAAATTGCCGATCAACTAGAGAGCGCGCGAGAGAGAGAGAGAGAGGGGGTAAAAGAGAGGGAGACGCACGACGTATGTAAGAAGATGTTGTCAAAACAACAAATGAATCGCATTGTGCAAAACTTTTACCCTGGCCTCGGTCTTGCTGTGGTTATTGACACCGCAGCCGCATACAAACAAATGCATATGTGGTAGATGTGTGCGTGTGTATGTGTGTACATATGGCTATGCGTTGCTTCTACGCGGCAAGAAGAAAAATTAATTAAACAATCAATTGGCGTAACACTTTCTCTTCTTGAGCAATAAAAAAAGAAAGAAAAAACAAACAGTAGATCTTTATAACGTTGCTTTTAATGAGCATTGGGCGTGAGTGAACGTTCTAAACCGGTGTTTGCTATAGTTGTTGTTCTTGCTGTTGTCGTCGTCTTCTCTTGCAACGCGTAACGCGTATTATTTTTGTGTTTTCACCAGCAGCTCAAATGTAGAACAGCCATCAAACACACACAAACGAAAGCTCAAAGCAAGTCAGACACGCAGCATGTTTGAGCCGCAACCTGCATGAGCGAGCCGAGAGACAGAGCCCCGAAAGCAAAGCCGGGCACTAGGTAAGCGAGTGCAACAACAATAACTCAAACGTCAACCGGTTTCGTGTGCTCTGAATTTGAAATTCGGTTTGTGTGTTGTGAGCGGTGTGAAGACGTAAAGACGAAAAGAAGGCAGCGCAGCTCAGAGCGACTGCGGTGAATGATGACGCTGCTTGAGCTTTGTTACGTTCTTGAGCTGATCTTGCCGCAGCAGAAGTTTCTTTTGTGTGCGTGTGTGTGTGTCTCTGTTTGAGTGAGTGCGCTGCTGCCACGCAAGGTAAATACACAAATCCGTTATTTGACCCAATTCTAAACTGGAAACGAAAGACGAAAAACTTAAAAAAAAGTAACAAAAGAAAAAAAACACAATGTTGCAGCGTCAGAACGTTAACGTTAAGAGAGCTGCGCACACACATGTATGAGTTGTCACATGCGAGTGTGTCTTGCGTGAAAGTTTCGTAATTACATGATGTGTGTTTGTGTTTGCGTGTGTGTTAATCGAGTGCTCAGTCGGCCTACTTTAACGGTGAAAGTAAGAACGAGCCGCGCTCGCTAAGCTTTCAGCGCTGTTTCTTGCCTTGCCTTTCCTTGCCTTCTTCTTTATTATTATTCTTATTGTAATTGATTACATAAGACGAAAAATCTTTGCGCGCTCTCTTTTGGAAATGCTTCGTTAACTTTGCGTTGCGTTGTGTTGAGTTGAGTTGCGTCGTCAAATTGACAGACTGAGTGACTGACTGACCCATTGATCATCGTCTCTCTTACGGTTCTTATTCTCAGCTTCAGCTTCTGCTGACTGAGACACTGCTGTTGTTGGCGCATAACGGTATTGTGGACTCGAAAAGTGTCCATAATAATGCTGTTTACCTAATTCCGAAAAACTTGTTGAGCATTCCGTCTCTGTCTCTCTCTCTCTCTAAATCGTTGCGCTAATCGCTCTGTATACTTTGTGTGCCATATTCACTGCTTACCATTTGACCCAATTAAGCTTTTTCTATTAAAATATGTGAGAATGTAGGTGTGTGTGTGTGTACTTAGGTGCTTTTTCTTCTGACATTACATAATTGCTCACATTTTGAGGTTATTCTTTAAGAGAAATGGATTTGAGTCTATAGATTTTGTTATTCTGGCATAAATAAAAGCTAATATTAAAATTAATAATTAAATTGAAAGTAATAAGAAATTTATTTATTATAGATTCTATAGATATTGTTACTCTGACATTAATGAAAAGTAATTTGTGAGTGACTTGTTATGAAACAGAAATGAAAACGATAGATTTTTTAATCTTACATAAATTAAAACCAACATAAGAATTAATAATTAAATCGTCTATAGGTTTTTCACTTATATAAAACTAATATAAAAATTAATAATTAAATTGAAAGTAATTAGATATTTATTTGTTATGAAACAGATATTAAATCGTTATATATTACATTACGTTATATTCTTACATGTATAAAAACTAATATTAAAATGTATAATTAAAGTAAAAATAATTTGTGAGTTATTTTTTATGAAACTATTTTTTTTCTGAGAAGTAACACCTACACACACGTATACATAAATATTCACACACATATGCTTACATATTTACTGTTATTGACATTTAATGGCGAAGCGTTAATAATTAAGCAATTAACAGCTTGGACTCGATTTTTGCCACAACACAATGCCAAACATATTATGTGAAATTCTAATAATAATTTCATTACAAAAAAGAAAGCCACAAAATAAAGCTATTTATTTTCTTGTTATTTCTGCTGCTGCTGCTGAGCTTTGCGTCGCTGTCGCTGCGTGCATTGACTTTCCATTCTTGTGGGAGTAGGGTGTTGCGGGGGGTGGATGGGGTCAAAAGCTTTACAAGTCATAAATACATGGATGATCATGCATGATTTTAATATACATTTTACATATGAAAGTAATTTCATTATTCTAATCGTTTTTCTAACCAAATGGAAAAATGAGAAATACAAAAATAAACAACACATAAATATTATAAAATTACTTCTTATACATATTGCCAGATTTCTTTCATACGCAATAAAAACAACAACAACAGCAACGTAACGCAAAAGTTGCACGTTAAAAAGAAAGCAGAAAGCAGCAATTGGTATTGCGCGTAGATCTTTCTACAAATGACGCGTGAGTTCTGCGCGTCGCAAGAGAGCCCCCAATTAATATTACGCTGCTACTCTCTCTTGCGCGCTCTCTTAGACACACACAAACGCATAAGCTCTCTCTGTTTTTTTTTTGGCTTTGCAATCGATCGTTGAACTTTGGTTGTGAAAACTAGAGCAAGACCCAAATTTCTACAAAGCTTCGAGTCTTTGACATCGCATTGCGCATTATGTATGTGAACATGTGTGTGTGTATTATTGTTATCAGCTTCCTTCTCTGTTCCTCTCACACTCTGGTTGTGACAACGATGGCTGCTTTCTTTCTTTTGTCAAGTGATTTCTCAATTGCGACTCTCTTCTAGTCGTGTGATAAAAAGAAAACAACTCTGAATTTTTTTGGTATTTATTATTATGTGTCTGATAAGCGTTCAAATAAAATAATCTATGAATATGTGTCACACGAAAATAGTACAAAAAAATAAATAAACAAAACAAAGAACTCAGAAGAAAATATAACAGATTGTTATCAAACGATTAAGTGGATAAATGTAAATATTTATATAAGAAGCGTATCTAAATATTTATACATACATACATGGATACATACATACATGTATGTGCATGCACACAACGGAACATCCACCTTTCACATATGTGTGCGTGTGTAAGTGAGCTTTGGCGTGAAAGTTATAAGCCAACACTTTTTTGTTGAGATTTTCGGTTCGCTCTGCCAGAATAGCAGCATGCGGAGCGGAGAGCGGAGGCAGGGGATAACATCGAGGAGGATGAGTGCGAGCGAGCGAGCAAGTGAGCGAGTGAGTAGAGCTGGCTGCGTGTGCGTCGTTTACGGGCAAGTTCATTCACATTTGCACTCATTACGCGGCCAAAGCTAAAGCCAAAAAGCAACGCCAACGCTGACGCTGACGCCAACGTTGACGTCGCTGCTCTTGAAATTGAAACTGTTGCAGACAACCGAAAAAACTGCAAGGGTCGCAACACAGACACACGCGCTCGTACACATGCACGCACTCACTCTTATGTTCGATATCGAACAAGCAATGCCTTTGTTCGAAGTCGAATCAATCAAGAAATGAGGTTTTTTTTTGGCGTTGCGTAGTTTTGCGCACAATTCGCAAATCACGTTGCAGCTTTCAGTTGTAGCCCAGGATTTTTATCGTTTCATAATAAGAAGCGCCCCTCGTCATGTAAGAAAGTAATGTGCTAGCATCCCCTCTAATCACTTTTGGGCACACAACACAACACACTCGTGGCGTGTGTGCAACGTGAGAACGACACACAATACAATGTACAATTTTCCAATATGCTTGCTTCAGCTAACCAACCTGTTCAATAGTAGGCCAGCAGAAAATTACATCGAACTTGGCCGACGTTGTCACGTTTGCCGCGTCAACCACTCACGTTTTTTATTCCAGCGCAGCGCAAGCCTCGCAACGTGTCGCACTGCAAACAGGTTGTAACATGTTGCATGTGCCCGAACAACAATTAACGTAACGCTGTGCTGTGATTTGCTGTGCTGTTCTGCCCGGGAATGACGGTTGGGTTACATTCGTAAAAGTTATGTGTATTGGGCGGGGGAGTGCGTGGAGAGGGGGGATTTGAGAATGTTGTTGATATGCCGTGTGTGTATTTGGTAATGCCATGCTTTTATGCTTTCTCACGTTGCAGAGCCAACAACAACCGCCACACAACTCTCCAGAAAAATCGTTGGCGCTCAAAGTGCTTTCGGGGTCATATTGGGTGGGCGAACCAATTTGGCTCCAAGCAACTCCAAACAACTCTCTGCCCTGATCATGGCCAAGAAAAGCTTTCTAGCTTGTCGTGCAGCCAGTAGATCAAAGTATTCATGTGTGTATGAAAAACAAAAAAAAAACTTCAATTTAGAAGCAGATCAGCCTGATAATGAAGAAGCTTGAAAAAATCCAGTTGACTTTCTAGTTGAAAACGGGGTCACTTCGTAAGTTGGACTGAAAAGAAAAGTTCGAATTAACTAGAAAAACAGTTTTATAATAGATACTAGCTACTGGTTTTGATCATACTTAAAGGGTCGAAATAAGTACAGAAGTCGCTCGAAAATTAGATAGTACAGTTATTAAAGCTCTGCACATATTTATTTATATACAAAAATCATTCAATCTTCCTCAACTCGAACTGTAATATTAATGTAGACTCTCTGATTGCATACCATAATTTATATGGGTATAACTTATATATACTATAAATATGCAGAGATTATAAATATATGTTTTGATAAAGTCCGGTTCTTTAAGATATTATGGAATTTTATACCCTGCACCTATTGAAAAATATTAAGAATTGTTAATGAAGTAGTGCTAAAATGTCCGTATGATCTCAGAGACTATATATATAGCTAAAGATTTTTAATTTGTAATATAACTTATCGTTTACCGCAAGAGACTCATCGATAACTGTCAGCGTTTAGCGATACAAATCGATTACGGATTGCAATAAAAGTTACAATTTTACTGGGCATATGGATAAAATTACATAATAATGATTATTTTTATATATTTGATTAAGATCGCTAAAGCAGCTGGGAAGAAATTCATATTTTCATGCAGACAGCAAGGACTTTGGGTCCAGCATATCTCCTAGTCGAGATCCTTCAACTAACTTGTTATGCAGACACTTGCAAAAATTGAATTTCCCATAAATGAATGTCATTCATTTGTTACTCAACTTAAGTGTCAATTAGAAATGTTCTTATCAACAGAACGGGGCACATTTACAGCCACTAACAAACATTGTTGCTAATCAAATGAAAAATAATAATAAGAATGTGCCTTATCTGTATATATATATATATATATATATATTACTTAGAATTATTATTATTAATTTAGTAAAGATGAGAATTCTATGTATGATCAATAATATATATACGTATGTATATATATGTATACATATATATATTTTATATATATATATATACCTTATTATAAAGTCGCCACATTATGAAGGCAAACATTTATTGCACCCTCTTCACAATGTTTACAGACAAAGAGTGATAAACAACACGTTAACAAATGCGATTACACGGACGGAGACAGGGACAGGGACAGGTGCGGGGTGAAGAGGAACAGAAATAATACGTAGATCTGGAGACATTATGTAAGCTCTACAATGTATGACTAAATAAACTACTGATTGACTGATAGATTTGTTGACTTGGCGAATTAGCTCTGCTGTTGTACACTGAATTGTGGCAGTCGAGGCAACTCGAACAGCAGATACCCTGTAGAATCTGAGCTTCTTGATACCATTTTTACAGTTGATCAATAATATGTCGGGGTATATCATATATTAATTGGAAGTCGAAATATTTAGAAATGTGTCATTTATTGCTAGCTGAATTCGAATTGAACATTCAATAATATTCGAAAACAATGTACATTTTTTTCTGAGTGTACATGCATTCTTTCCATATAAGTTCGATTATTTAAGAGTTAAAAGTTATATAAAAATGTTCATTCCTGATGCTGATTCGCCACAACAGAAAATAGAACAAAAGCCGACGCTGATTATGTAAAATGGGAAATAAATTCTTATCAGAGCGGAAATATAATACAAATTCAGCCGAAACTCGAAATAAATACTAAAGAGATTAGAAAGTTGTGATTTGATGTCAACGCAGTAGAAATAACAATTGTAATAATAATAATTGTAATTTTATGTGAAAGCAAATATGTATTCATATCTTAAAGTATTATAATAAATATGGGTCACAATAATGCAATCAAAGTTAAGTTCATATATGCAGGTTCATATACATATACATAATATAATTACATATTTTTTATTTATATTTCAATTTGCTTACTTGCATCGGTAAATAAAGTCGATACTTTCTTGTATATGTACAGAATATATAGAATGTATATTATGTATTTATAAATTATTATGTATTTATAAATTTATTTATTATTTTAATGATTTTTATGCGGGTTAAAAAGGGTATAGCGCGGGCAGAAGACAGCATATCTGACTATAAGCATATATATATTCTGGATCAGCATCAAAATTATTCAATTTAGCGATAATCGTCTTTGTGCCTTTCTCTATATAATTAATTTGGAATAATAATTCTCGTTTAGCTTGTCGCAGATCGAGTTAATTTCGTTTGATCGATAACTACACTGAATATGCAAATATCGATATTCGATAGCAGCGAGTGACATAATTCTAGGAATATAGTCTTCCATTTGACGGATCAGCTGTGAAAAAATCATTAAGATCGGATAAGAAACGCAGATTCTGCAACCCAAATCGTAATTTCAAATCGCAATTTGCAATCGGTTATTTATGAGTGAACTCATAATTGAAATGAATTAATTATACGAGTGCACTAATTATACAAATAGCAGCTAATGAAATTCAAGAATACTTAATCCTAATAATAAATGGAAAGACAATTGCATAATCCAATTTGGTTTGCGCCCAAAGTAAATCGTTGTTTGTTTTTTTTTTGCTGCTCAATATTCAAATGCGCTCAGTCGGTGGGGTGGGGGAGAGCGCGGTGGTTTCCAGTGCGCTAATTATTCAAGAGACAATTAATGAAATTCAAGAATACTTAATCCTAATAATATTGAAAAACAATTGCATAATCCTATCCAAAGTAAATCATTGCCAAGTGTTTTTTTTTTGCTGCTCAATATGCTGCTTTCAGTGCTCTGCTTGCTATCTTGGATAATTAATTCGTATTTTTGCGAGAATTATCAAGCACCCAGTTGGACGAGTACACGTGAGTCAATTCCCTCACGTGGGGTGGCATTATTTGTGCACATGCCCAGCATCATCAGAATCCCAGCACTCAAAGAGAGATAGAGCGCAAGAAAAAGATAGAGAGAGAGAGGGAGAGCACATGGCACACAGGTAATCAGCTGCGAAAAGGTTTGCTCACGTTGTGTGGAGGGGAGTGACGGAAAATGTTACACTGCAAGCATGTGCATGTGTCTGTTTGTGTGTGTGTGTGTGTGCAAAGACGTCAAAGTGTTACGAAACAGCAACAGCAACGTAATATAAGCTATCGACAGTAAATGGCTAACCATTCTCAGCTCAGAACTCGCCCAACCCCTTCCCTTTCGAGGCCCACTCACGACACGTCCCTTTTGGGTTCTATTTATAATTGATACTTGCTGGGCAAGTAGTGGTTTTGTTGTAATGTCGTCGTCGTTGTTGGTCACGTGTTCGCCAATGTGCTGTTGGCAGTGCATCGCTCCCGCGACATCGAACTCACATGTTCGAGACTTGAGTTTGCTATGGAAATCAACATTTTTTGTGCGCTTGCTTTAGCCTGTAGTTCTTATTGCTGTACTTGTTGTTCTTGTTGCTATCGCATTCGCACTCGCCTTCGCCATTGAGATTGGCTTAAGTAATAAGTGCAACAACAACAACGGCAACTATTTGGTCAGACTGTAGTGCGAGTGGGTTGGCAAGAGACGGTGGTCGGCGGAGGGGAAATTAGCTGTGAAACTGACAAGACATTGATTTCAGTTACAAACACACACACACACACACACACACACACACACACATATGTATAGATATTCTAGTTGATGATGTGGTTGCTTTGCAACGTGCTAGCTGCTTTATAAATAATATGTTCTAGCTGCCAACTGGTCGACTAGCGCATACTCTGTATTTTAGCTTGCTTGTCAGATTTGCTCCCTATTTACAGAACAAATAAGAATGCTCTTGTTGAGGGAGTTAGAAGATACCCTGTAAAAAATATACAAGTTACTTTCGTGTTTCTGATTATCTCATTATCTCACAATCCCGTTAGAAAATTATATTTTGTACATTTTTTATGTTATTGAAAATCGATTTTAATCGAAATTCTGAAAACTATGAAAGTTATCGATTAAATGTGATTAAGTAGAAAGTGATATCTTTATAATGTTGGACTTTATTGCTATTGAAACAAATTGTTATCCAAACTGATGTTTGTCAAGAATATATAACTTCTTCAACGCGTAAATATATAAATATAATTATATAATAAATAAATACTTATTAAAACAGCAAAAGTCAAACTTTCTTTTTGATTAATTGCTACTCAGAATCTATTTTCCAAAAAATGTCAAACATTTTCCGCCAATATGCCGGTTTTTGAGTATTAAATACTAAGTATGAAATATGCCAATTAATATTAATTTTTAATGCTATTGCATTTGTTGACTGTTTATTATTGAGAATTCGCTTCTATATATATATATATATATATACATATAAATATGTATATATGTGTATGTATATATGTATTTGATTCGTTGTTTGCTTTGTCACTTGCTCAGCTAGTGGCGATTATTATATAATGGTTTTCTGATTTATTGGGCTTACGAAAGCGCTGCTAAATAATATGTGCATTCAGCAAATACATATATATCTATAAATATATACGTAAATATCGTATGATATGTGTGTGCATGTATGTGTATATCATACGTATGTATGTGTAGGTGAGTACAATTACCGAATGTGATCAAGGCATTACATCATGTCTTATTCAGAACTAGAACACTCCGGCACACACTCAAGCATATATATATACATATATATATATATATATATATATATATATACTCATATAAATATATATATACGTAACTGTATTAATGCATTTTGTATACCTTTAGCCTACTTTTCATACAGTTATGGGACACCGAACTAGAAATCATAATGCATATGAAAATTTCGATTAGATTAGATTGGATGAAAAAGATATAACGAATTTCCTAGACCCTGTCAAATTCAATAAGGTGAGCGTTATTTGAAAATAATTTTGGTAGTTGTGATAACAAATTGATTGATAAAAAGTAGGATTTTTTTTGGTTTTTTAACTGGTATTTATTAAATATTTAATTTATGGAACCCATAAAAACTCTATAAATAGCCTCAGAGTGTAAATAGACTTCAAGTGCTTGCTGTCTGTTGTTCCATCTGGAAAGTAAGTGATTAAATTCCAATTCGATAAACTACAAATTTGTGTATAGGTGAAGAACAGTTATAGAAACCTTCAACTCTCTGACGAAGTTTCGATACTACTACGTGCAACATTTTCGTTCTTGCGATATTTTTGTATAAGTTGCTTGCGTCATCACAAGACAGCAACCAGCAGCTGCCTTACGTACATACATACACACAATGCAACAGAAAAAAACACCTTCCGTCTTTATCGCCGTCATCATGTTTGTTACCCCAACAGGCAACAGTCACCCAACCAATCCCCCACCCTCCACAACCAGGAACGAACACACGGGGCACAGTCACGTTCTAGTTTTGAAATGTGCAGCTCAAAATGTTTTTCAGATTGACGCTGATTACTCAACTCAAGAGAACGAGCAACGAATAACGAGAAACGGCAATGTGATCGATCGCCTGCAACGCGCAATAGGCAGCAACAAGCAACAAGCAGCAAGCAGCGCACCAGTTGCGACTCCAACCAGATTCCTACCAGCTAAAATTTCACTTTTACCCATGGCTCGCAGCGCAGCTGTGTTCACGCTGCGAACATGTTCGAGCCGACGACGTTTGATGTTCGAACCGAGTCGCGTGTCGCTACTGCGTGCAGTGGCAACGTGACCGCAGCTACTATTCGACGTCGGCTGTCGAGTGAAATGCTTTTACAAATTCAATTGCGATTCAGCATTCGTTCGAAGCGGTCGTGAATGCGCTCGCGAATTGCGCTCTTATACTGAATGAAGTGCAATCTACTACTGGCGATTTAAAGTCCCAGACAAGAAAAACCGTTAAAAGTGTTTGTGAGGCGGCCACTTAAAAAAAAAAAGAATATCAGCCAGCTAAAACTTCAATAAAGAAAAGCAAAAATATTCCGATTGGAATACAAATACCAAGTGAATAAAAACTAAAAGGAAAAAAACTGCCAAGTTCTAAATTCGAAATCGACACATTACCGTTATAATTTCGAATTTTATGTGCGATTTTCAAATGGATAATAAAAGTTGTGATTAAAAAAAATTTGTAAATACACGAGAAAACATTATGTCGATAGTGTGTCCGTTACAGAAAAAGTTGAACATTTTCCAAGAGACTGCAAAAGCCACAAATTTGTTTATAATCAATCACAACAACAACAACAACCACAGCAGCACGGATAAACTGTACAACAACAACAATAGAAGTCGATATACGCAGTTTTGCACAACAACAGCAACAAAACATAAAGCACAATGTAAGTGCAATAACAAATTTAACAAAACAACAGTGCCAAAAATGTGTTTATTAGTTAACAACGCAAAACAACGAACTCATGCGAAATAAATAAATACACAGAGAGAAGGAGAAAGAGAGAGGGAGAGAGTGCTAGGGTGAGAGCGCAGCAGCAGCGCGCTTAGTCATTTTGTTTTTGTGAATTTCGACCCAAGCAGCGACTGCAGCAGCGCAGCAGCGTCGACAAAAAAAAAATGTCGGCGTAGGAGTCGTAGGGGTTGCCGGCGGCAGCGACGCTGGCAGCGTCTGGCTGCTGACGTGAGTAAGCCAGTTTATGGCTAAACGAGTATAAATGTGTGTGTGTGCGTCTGTGTGTGTGTATTGTAGCACATTGAACTGCAAATGCCAATTCGATGGTCACGGTGAGGGTGAGGCGACAACGAGACAAAGACAACAACACAAACACAGCCAAATCTCGCCGTGTGATTTCTTGTTTACGTTGTTATTCTAGCTATGCATGTGTGTGTGTGTGTGTGTGAGTGAGGCTGCGTGCGCTTGTATTTGTTTTGTCTTTGTTAGTACTGCTGCTGCTGCTGTCGTCTAATTCGTTGATTCTTGCATCATTTGCCGTAATCATTGTGTAAATGCTTCGCCGCATTAAAAATGAAAGCAAATGTGCATGCATACATACAAACATACGTTTGAACTTCGAGTGGGTTCTTTGTTTGTCTGTATGTATGTCGGTAGATATTTTGAGTGTGAGAGAGAGAGAGGAGAGTAGATGAGAGGGTTTGAGCAAGGGCAAGGCCAAGGACCAGACAAAGAAACGCAAATGTATGCGTGTGTGTGTGTGTGTGTGTTTGGCTATGTGTGCTTGCGGGTGTGTGTTTGGCCAGACAAGATCGTATTAGACTGTGTGGCGTTGATTGCAATTGCTTTTGTTTTGTTTTTCAGCGATAAGGGAAAAAAGTCAACTCTCGAATTGCGAATTTACAAAATGATTAATTAGTTGAGGCATATCAATAATAAGGGGCTGACGTAAAGTTCAATTGCGTTTAATATTAAAATACAATGAAAAAATGTTTAGAAGAACAGATTATTTTTTAAATGCAAAAGTTTTTATAGTCATTTGTTAGGTATTTAAAATATTATGTTTAAAATATACACTCAGCTAACAATTATTTAAGAGCCGCTTATTAAAATCAATCATTTTACGCATTCAAAAAAATTTATAAATTTCTTACTAAATTTTTATTCAAGCCTTGAAGATTATATTTTATTTCTTAGGAAATCAATCTATGGAAGTATAAAATTAATTTTCTAGGCCTTATCACAATAATAAATTTTATTTATATTCAAATTTATAAATTTATTACTCAATTTTTATATGTTCTTGAAAGAATTATTGTTATATTTAATTTACTTTAAAAATCAATCTATGGTTTCTAATTAAGAGGTCATCAAAATAATAAATCATTTTATTTGTATAACAACAAATTATAAATTGATTATTTTTCTTTTGCTTTAGAAATCAATCTGAAGTTTTGTAGCATATAATTATTTTTCTAGAATTCATCAAATATTAAAAATTTATTTAATAAGAGGTCATTAAAATAATAAATCACTTTATTTACATAAGAATATTATAAATGAACTGTTTTTGTTTTAATCAATCTTGAGTTTACAAGTATAAATTTGTTTTTCTACAACTCATCAGTATAACTCAATAGAATATTAATTAATTTGAGCTTACTGTTGTATTTTTACAGTTACGCACGGTTACGCGGAGCAACAGCAACATCATCATCAGTACAGTGAACACCCGCACTTGAGGGACAGCGAATATTTAACGCATCAACTGTTGTTCAAGCAGGAGCAGCAGGAAATGCCCGAGGTGCTTGCCGGCCAAGGTCACGGCAAAGTTTCCGCCTCCATGATGAGCAGCGTACGGATGGCGACCATATCGCCAACGCTCTCCATGAACGGCAGCTCCAACGAAGCGACCAATTGTAAGTGCCCGAAATAGCGAGCCTCAGGCAAAGAAAGTCTTTCTAACTTTTGTTCTCCCTCCTCCTCTCTCTGCTGCAGTGCATCCCCTATCCATGTATGGTGGCTCGATTAGTCCACAGTCGAACGACAGTGGCATGTCCGATGGACACAGTCACAGTCACGGTCATAGTCACGGCCTAGGCAAATTTGGGCCGGGCAATGCCGGCTATGCGCCACAGGGCAACGGTGGAGGTGGATCTGGAGGAGGCTCCCAATCTACGCTGACGGCCGCACAAAAGGAGCTCTTCTCGCAGCGCAAACAGCGCGAATTCACACCGGATAACAAGAAGGATGAGAGCTACTGGGATCGGAGGAGACGCAACAATGAGGCAGCAAAACGGAGTCGCGAGAAACGACGCTACAACGATATGGTCCTGGAGCAGCGTGTCATCGAGCTGACCAAAGAGAATCATGTGCTCAAGGCGCAACTGGATGCCATACGCGACAAGTTCAACATCTCCGGCGAGAATCTGGTGAGCGTCGAGAAGATCCTCGCCTCGTTGCCCACTAGCGAACAGGTGCTCAGCAATACGAAGCGCGCCAAGATGAGCAGCAATTCCTCCGCCTCCTCCTCATCATCATCATCTGCATCCTCAACGTCCTCCTCGTCGTCCATGTCGGGCTGTTCCCCAGCGGGCGCTGATGGCGGAGGCGGCGGTGGCGGTGGCAACAGTTCACCCACGGCACACACACACAGCAGCTATGGCGGCACACAGGCACCGCCCCTCTCGCCGATCATCTATGCAGCCAACAGCCGCTTGAATGAGTCAGCTGGCGGAGCAGTGACAGCTGTGGCAGCCACGTCCATCAAGAGTGCTCATCATGTGCAGCAGTTGCAACATGCAGCACAACCAACAGCAGCAGCAGCACCCCCACCGCCAGCAGCAGCAGCACAGGCAGCCACACACACACACCCACACACACATACACACGCCCACCCATATCAGCAGCAGGTACAACAGCAGCAGCAGCAGCAGACTCCCATGCATCATCAGGATGCAGCGCCCGCCATTGCCAATCTGCATGTGCTGCAACAGGCGCTGCATCGCAATGTGCGACCCGAGGATTTGGACAGTCTGCGCAAAGTTGTCGCCGTTGGCGCACTCTACAATGCGGCCGGTGTCGGTGCCACGCCCTCGTCTGCCGGCAGCAATGCCATCTATGCGCCAGGACCTGCTGCGTCTGCTGCCGCAGCTGCTGCCTATGTGGCCATTAGCAAGGAGCAGCTGGAGGTGGCCAGCTATCTGCAGAGTCACAATGTGGTGGTCGAGAGCAACAGCGTCAGCAGCAGCGGCGGTGCCGTCGATGCCGTCAGCAGCAGTTGCTCCTCGGTTGTCAGCTCAGCTGCTGCCAGTGTCTTGAATCTGTCCAGGAGAGGCGCCTGCTCCTCGCCCAGCTACGAGCATATGCTGTCCTCGACCACATCGTCCACGTCGTCCGCCGCCTCATCTGCTTCGTCGTCGGGCGCCGTATCTGGCGATGATGAGCAGGAGCACGACATGACCGATGACAACGCACATAATATACATCATCAACCACATCAGCATCAGCATCAACATCCACATCATCATCACCATCCACATGGCGTCCATTTGGCTGCAACGCTCCAACGGACAAGTTCACAGCATGTTGGCGGCGGCGGCGGCATCAGCAGCAACAATGGCGCCAGCGATGCCAACAATTGTCTGCCCCTCAAGCTGCGCCACAAGTCGCATCTGGGCGACAAGGATGCGGCGGCCACAGCGCTGCTCTCGCTGCAGCACATCAAACAGGAGCCCAGCTGCAATCTGCGTGCATCTCCAGCGTGGAACGATGGCGGCGACAACTCCAGCGATGAACGCGACTCGGGCATCTCCATTGCCAGTGCTGAGTGGACGGCGCAATTTCAACGCAAACTGCTCGCGCCCAAGGATTCCGCCTCCGTCTCTGCCTCCTCCTCATCGATTGCCTCCGCCGTTGCCGTCTCAGCCGTGGCTGGCTCCAATGTGGGCGGATCCAATGCGGATCGCGATCAAATGCTCAAAAGCCAGCTGGAGAGACTCGAATCGGAGGTGGCCAGCATCAAGAGCATGATGATTCTAGCAGAGTAAAGCAAAGAAAATAGAGAGAGTGGAGCAGAGAGAGAGAGAGAGGAGAGAGAGCGAAGAGACAGACAAGAACAACAACAACAACAGAATTGTAAAAGGCAGAACGATTTTGGATTGAGAGATATAGCGAGAGTAGCTAAATATCCAAAATGTGTTTTCATTTTCTGTGTAGAGTTTCAATAATCGCGTATATATGCGATAAACTATATAGATCTCGTTTTATTCGGAGCCACAAAAATGTTTGGCCAATCCCTCAAAAGAAAAAAAAAAAAAACAAAAAAAAAAAATTTAAAAAAGAAATTTTCAACTCTCTTACGAGCACATAAATACATATACATACATATATATATATTTAAACCTACCTATATGTATTTTTCAATATATTACCCGATTGTTGTTCTCTAAGTTTCCTTACACAAAAAAATACATAACTATATTATTATTATTATTATTATTGTTTAATCGAAACGTTGCTAAGTATTTTGCTAATGTACATAAATATTATTATCAGCCTATAAGTGTACGAATATATATATATATATATATATATATATATATATGTAGATTATCAGTGTACAATAGATAAGCATAAGATAGACATAAATTGTAAGCTTAGCTTACCATTTTAACAGTTCGCAAAGCAAATACTATTTTAAACAATTACGAGATTAAAACTATTAACTATTCCCATTTCTGAAAACAATTTAAGAAAACAAAATATATATAAATATAAAAAATGAGAAATTATTTTTTTTTTTAACAAGAGTATTTTGCAATTCATATCAGTTGCGACAAATAATGATAAAGGTTTTAAGCAACATACGCCTGCTTACAGAGTGGGTATATAGAATATTAATATATATATATATATGAACGTATTTATGTGTGGATGGATCTGAATCGATCTATAAATAGGGATGCCAAGGCTCCAGAATGTGGGCTTCCTACTCGTACTATTTGTATTGTGTTTTAGTTTAGCAGTTTAGTTAAGCGTTAGCCGATTTGTGTGTGAAAGCTTGAGAAGCGCTGCCCAGGGCAGCAGCACTTAGTTACTATCTATAAGCTGTATTACCGTTAAATTATATATTCGCATAAACATACTTATACCTATACCTATATCTTTATATATATATATATATAATATAATTATTTACTTGAGCCTACACGCACCATAACGAAAGTTATAATCTTATTATTACATGATTGTCACTGAACGTGCATATATATACATATAGTTATGTGACACACTCTATAAACACACACACACACATATATATATATAAATACATACATACATATATGTATGTGTAAGTGTGTGCGTTTGCTTACCAACTATATAAATCGTTTGTTCTGATCAATGAAAATAAAAACCTAATTATAATGATTAATCATAAAGTTCTTCTGTATTTTTGAATATTGTTCTATTGGTTCTGGGATGTTGGCTTAGCCGACTGCAGAATACTCTGCATTGACAGCCAGATGGCTGGTGTGGGGACGACATTTTATTACTCTCAGATTAATTACATCCTTAATTCAATATATATATTTTTTCATTTTAAATGTTTATTTAATACTTTACTTTTATTTGTTGCTTTTTAATTTTATCAATTTAGTTTTAAATTGTTCTTTTTTGACAAGTTTTTCAAAGTTGTGCTTTGTTTTTGGTTGACATTCAATTGGGAAAATTCAATGAATGCTCATATTTAATTTTAGTCAGTCACTTTTGGAACTATGTCGGGGAAAACAATTCTTACTTTTTTGGCAATATTTTATTTCTTTGCACCCTTAAATGCAAATTATGGGTTAACAAAATCGTTGAAATTGCTTGATCCGGAGCTCTATGAAAGCACGGTTGAAATTGAAGATGTTCTGGTCGTGTTTCGTGCACCATCTTGTGAGGCATGTGGTGAAACAATTGATTTAATTTCGGAGAGCAGTTTCGAGCCTAGTCTGAAAATTGGATCCCTTGATTGTGCAAAATATGAAAAGTTTTGCGCTGACAAGAATATTACCGAATATCCAAGTTTAGTCTTATTCAAGAAGGGTGGCTTGGAGTCTAAGAGGCTTGAAGGACCTCTAAATATCATCGCGTTGAGGACTTTTCTGGGCAAAGATAATATGATTCAAGAGCCAAGAAGTGAACTAACTTGTACGCCTGGATTTGTCTTACACCTAACGAACGAGACATACAGATCGACACTTGAAACGGGAACATTCTTTGTCAAATTCTACTCACATACTTGCCCCTGGTCCATCGCAGTTATAGAAAACTGGAAATATCTGGCCAAAGAAATGGCATATAATACAACATTATGCATCGCCGAATATAATTGTAAATTGAGCAAGCCAATATGTACGGCTGAAAACATCGTTACAGTTCCAACTATGATCTGGTTCGAGAAAGGAATATATAAGAAGAAATACGAGGGATCCCGAGACGTAGACAGCTTTCGTATTTTTTCGGAAAGAATGTTGCGTGGAACCCACATAATTTCGGCTCAATCAATTAACACAATCAACAAGATGCAGCTCGTGATCTGCATCCTTGCAGCATTTTTGATATATAAATAAATAATAAATAAATATTCGCACAGAAGACTTTATTTGCTTTCATATAAATAGTGTTTATTATATTCCCAATATTATATTCCTACTTAGATATAGAATGAATTACACACGAATTACCAGAAAGGGTATAATCAAGTTGTGCAAAAGAATGAAGCAGGCAGAATAAAGCATCTCCGACTTCATAAGCGATTTATATTCTTGATCAGCATAAAAAGCAAAGTCGATCCAGCAATTTCCATCTGTCTGTCTCTAAGTACAAGCCATCTCAGAGATTATATAAGAACTGGAGTCTTCAAATTTGTAATTTCTTCTTGTTCTTGTTCGCCATTTGAAGATCAAATTAATTTAATTTTATCGATAACTCTTCGATTTCCAATTATTGATAAAAGTCGATTTCGGATAGTAATTTTAAAGATACATCCATCTTATCTATAGTATATAATATACATTTTCTGTATAACTATCATCGAATTCAATTGACAAAAAAGAAAGAATTAATTTCTTATTATGGACAAGGACTTGGGACCTTAGGTTATCTCCTAGTCTAGCTAACCCGACCAGACCATTGTTAGTTATTTGAAAATGGACGCATATTTACAGTTAAGTTCGGATGATGTTGGCGATCTCGTTAAGCTGAAATGCCCATTAGATATATTACCATATAATGTGCATAAAATAACACAAATAAAATGCATGTCTCAAATGATTGTAGATTGGTATTAGATATTATTTATTTAGTAAGACTTTTTATTTGTTCACAACGAAAAAAAGTTGAATAATATTGTGTATTCGTAATTTAAGTTTTGTTGCACGTTTTATTTGTAATCGTTTGGTTTAGTTTTGTTTCTTTTGTTTGTTTTGTTTTGTTTTGCTTGTTGGTTAAATTGATACGAAATACAATCCAAAATGAGTATAATAAGTAAATGTTCCATTTGTTTAAATATTATTTATATACATAAAGTATTTATATATGTATATATATATATATATATATATATATATATGTTAATCTAAACATCACATGAAAAGTTTTTTTTTTGGTTTTGTTTCTGTACGGGAAATATTTGTTAGCAGATTTGTTATCATTCACAATAAAAATCGTGTTTGTTTTACATATTATACTCTGTTCTCAGATGTGTCCTCATGAATCAAAATATTATATTCTATTCCCAATGGTGGCATTTTGCGACCTATATCTAGATCTAGAGTCGCGGATAATTTCTTGGCATTGAAAATCAAGAAAAATACTAATAAAGAAAATGATTGGTTCATTTTGTTATTACATCAAGGGAACAGAGTATTGCGCAGTCGGTTATGTCCGACTGCAACGTTCTAACTTGTTTTTTAGCCTAGAAAAAAAGGCATCTAGTCCACAAAAGTTAAAGACATAGATGAAGACCTGTTTATAAATTTCATATAAGTGCATATGTATGTATGTATAATACCGAACATATGTACACACATATGTATGAATATCAATATATATATTTATATATATGTATCTATATATATTTGTGTGAATGTATGCAAGTATGTATGTATATTAAAAGTGAAATATTGAGGGAATGCGACTTTGGTTGTAAATATTTATATTCGTATATATTTAGATTTAACTATGCAAGTTTTAGAATGTATGTAAATGTTTTTGTGCTTAAAAATGTTCGTTTTTAAAAACTGCAGGCGCGATATTCGTATAGAGGTCGTTTAATATTAGTATAAATGTGTGTGTGTGTGTGTGTGTGTTATATGTCAATACAAATGTACACTCTGGAATAAATAGAGATCACTGCAGTAACCACAGAACTGCATCTGTCTATAAATTTGACGATCGTCGGGAATAAGTTAACTGAAAGAACTGTGACCCTAAGCACAAGTCTGTTTCGGAATAAGTTTCACTTGATTTGATAAATTTGTTGCTTAAGTGCATTAATTGAAGAACATTTAAGAATGCGTTAAGAATTTATATAGAATCCTTGGCCAATTCTCATCATGAATTTAGTGCTGCAATTTTCTCAAAGTGTACACACGTATGTGTGTATGTGTATATGTTTGTAAGCGTTAGGTTAGGGTGTAACTGTAAATTGTACTTAAAACTAACTTTGAGACATGCCACCACATCGCACCTAAAAAGATGCCTGACATAAGAACTGTAAATTTATAAATTTATCATTTGGTTTTCGTTATCGTTATCGTTTTTGGTTTTTTTTTCTTTTATGTTTTCGTGACTTTGCTGAAAAAATTCATCAAAATACTTTCATTCTATCTACATACAATTTGGTTTTGCTTTGCTTCTTGGCATTACCTATAAGAGAGGTCGAAAGTTTCGTTTTTTTTTTTTTGGTTTTTTTTTGGTTTTGCGTTTTTGGAAAACGTTGATTTTGGCCTTAGAATATTGGTAGATTCGGTAAATTTGGTAGTTTCGGTTGGGTTACGGTTGTGTTTTGTTCGTTTTTGTATGTGTGTGTGTGTGTGAATGGGTGTGGGTGTGTAAAAGGTACATGAATAAGATTGTTTACACGACTTAACGCGATCATGAGCTGTTTAACCACTACACTCAGCAGAAAACATGACCTAGTATTATGAAAATCTTCCTCAAGACCGAAAATGAATAAGTTTTCTTTAATAATAATATTAGAAATAAATGAAATAAATTCAAATCAAAAAATGTTAAATAAAATAATCGAAGACCACAAAAATAATTTAAATGTGTGTGATAAAAGTTAAAAAAATCCTTTTTAAACAAATAAATAATAATAAATATTTTCACAAGCTTTCTGTATAAAATTCAGAAATATGTAAATTAGAAAATCTAAGCAAATCATAAGAAATGCCAATTTCGATTTTCGGTCGATTATCTATATTCTAAGCCATTTTTTTTGTTCAGTGTAGACGCTCATGCGCAAATTACTCCACTCCAGCAGCAACTGTTCCCAAAGATGTGGACGCAGAGGCGGTAGCAGACGTTGAGACCGCAGCTCCCACCCCCATCCCCATCGCCATCCCCATCGCCACACCCATCCCCATCCCCATCCCGGTGCCAGTTGCTGGACCAGCTGCCGCTGTGCTCTGCTCCAGGTTCCAGGGATGCACCATGCTATAATATTTCAAATAGTCGTAGTCAAACAGCTCGAAATCAATGCGATAAATTTTGAGCAATTGGTCCAGTGTTGAGCGATCCAGTTCGGCAAAATAGCGCTCCACAAGCTCCTCGGATTTGACGCCACTCCTCGCCTGGTTGCCAATCTTACGCAACTTGCGCCGCGGCAGCTTACCCAGCAGCAGCGACTCCAGCCCCGCCTGCCGTATGATGAACTCCGAGTCGCGCTGAAATGTCTCCGTTTTGCCAATGATGCTGAAGTTGACGCTGCACGGCGTACAGAAACTGTAGATGGGTGCCCAGTGCTCGTCGAATCGACGGCCCGCCTCATGCTCCTGGATGAGGAAGCGCACAAACTCCTCAAAGGTGGGGCCACAACGCGGCCAAGTGCCGCCCACGCTGCGTTGCCGAAAGCGATGCACGATCTTGGTGCCCAGCGCCTTGTAGAAGCTATTCCGATTGCCCTCCAGTTTGTTGCGGTAGGCGCTCAGGATGCGCTCGAAGGGATCGCGCACAAACAGGAAGGACAACGCACTCGGCAACAGTTCCAGCAACTCGGCCAGCTCCGGACGGGGGAAACGCTGACGTGCCAACTCCAGTGGCTGCACCTCAGTCCGTTGCAGATACTTTAGATCGTAGCCAGCTGTTGAAGGAATCAGGAATCCAAAATGAATGCTGGGAAGAAGAACTATTATGATGCAGTGAATATTCTTACGATACAGTCGAACTTGACTAAGGTGAACTTCTATAGAATGCAGTTCTGCGTCTCAGCTTTGAAGGAAGTTGACATATTTAAGTGATGAATCTCATTTAGATACAGTTAAACTGGAATATAGTGAACAAAGAGACTCTTCCTCGCTAGCTTTCACGTAAATTTTCAAACGCTTAAGTGATGAACTGGCTTAAGATACAGTCAAACTTGCCTATAGTAAACTTCTGTACACTGAAGATCTCCTCTCGTTTTAAAGGAAGATTAAGTGATGGAATTGATTATGATACAGTCGTACTTGCCTATAATGGATTTCTAAACAAATTAACTCTTCCCCTCTAGCCTTGAAGGAAGTTTACAGTGGAACTTGCCTAAAGAGAACATCTATACACTGAACTTCTCCATCTGCAGCCTTGAAGAAGGATCTTTCAAAACTTTTGACCCTTTTCGCCTCGGCATTTTTTTCAACTCACCCAGTATGTTGAAGTAATACATCCAGGTGCTGCTGGCCGCCTTGAAGACGTTGCACCAGACGAGATTGTTGTGGCCGGGTGAGATGAAGAACTCCCATGGATTCGGTGGGTACTTTTCCTGCAGCTTATATCGCTCGCAGATCGTTGCCAAATGTTCGCGACGCAACTTCAGGTCACGTTCGGTGCGGCTGTGCAGCTCCTCGGAGTACTCGTAGACGGGATTCAGGGTGCTCGCCGCCAGCACAGCCTTTGGCTCGCCTCCAGCAACTACATAGCTGCTGCCATTGCTCCCAATCCTTGTGCTGGCACGTTGCTGTGAGAGGGCACGTTGTCGCTGCAGCTGTTGGCGCTTGAGTTTGAGTTGCTGCTGCTTGGATGGATCTGCTCCATTATCGGCCGCTTCCAACTCGGCGGCTGTGGTCCGTTCCCGATGCTCGAATGCGTTGAGGGACTCGCGGAACAGGAAGGCAAAGTAACAGACGCCAACGAGCACAAAGGTGCCTATCTTGAGGTACGTATGCAGGCGTCGTCCCGACCGCAGGCGGATGTGCATTTTGTGGATTCGGATCCTTCGTGTCCTAGCCACCGCACAGCAGCCACTACATGTTCCAGGACTCTGGATGGACACACTGCACACTGACAGGAAAAAATGTGGTTTTATTTTAAGCAAGTAACTCCCTGACAGCGTAATTCCAACTCGAGATCTCAATACTCAGAGAAAAATATACCCTAGAATTTTAAAAGTCTCATATGCTTTAAATTACACTTAAAACCAGACATTTTGGTTTGTTTTTTAGGAAAAAATGTCTTAAAAATTAAACTCATTCAGACAATCCCAATCAGATTCGGTTTTTTTTCTACATTTCAGAAATACCCTTTATGATAATTCATAATAACAAACTAGTTTTTCATATTTTTAGAAACTTTCGCTATATGATACATTCCGAAACCCAACTTTTTATATGGAAAACAAGAGAGATTTTAAAATTTCGTTTTCGAAAGAGCATAAATATACTCTTTCCACTCTAACGTGTAGGGTATAAATATTAAGAAGTGATTTATGCAAAAACTTGCTTAGCATAATCGGATTGCTTCTGGGGCAACGAAATATATATTTTATGGTAATTTGTTTTGTTCGAGCATTCTCGACTTGATTATTATTCATATTTTTCTTTTACATCAAGATTTGAATAAACTTTTCTTTTCTGCTGATTTCACGGTGATAAGGATTAATGGTGAACGTGTTGATTAATTTCAAGATCGATGAACATGATAGCTGAGTAGATATATATATATACATATATACATATGTATATGAATATACATTTATAAAAAGCAGATACAGATACTTAGAGCAGATACAGACACTTGGCCTCCTCCTCCCCGGAGAGAACGTGGATGGATGTGCTCGTGTTTGGCGCTCTTGCCAAACGACACTTGTTGGTGTGTGTACCAACACATACATGCATATGTACACATACATATACATGGAGTCACCTACATTCATACTCAGCACTCAGGCTGATGGCAAACTACGTCACACTTCACACAGATACACACGCACACACTCGAAAAATAGGACGTCATCCTTGAGTGTCAACATTTACTTTTGTTTTGGTGAGATTTCTGACTTCTCAAACTGTTAATTATATATATATATATATATTTTTAACTGGTGTACTCAAACTCACAAAAACATATACACATTTATATACAGCTTGGATTTTCAACACAATTATTAAGGAATTTATAAGTAAACTTTTAAAGAGCTACTCTTGAAATCTTTTCACATCATATTTGCCGAAGCAATTGCGCTGGTATTATTTGTTAAATATGTAGACAACTTTTTACATACTCAATGTGTATTTATATATACATCCTATACCTATTGTGAGACGCGGCGGGCTCGATGAGTATATTCAACACTTAATGTCTTAATAACTCCTCCACCTGGGTGTACTATTTGTTCAAGCCTTTTTTAATATCCTGGCTTGGCTGCCTAGCCGTGCTGCTCCAAACGGCAACTCACACTCAACTGTCGGCTGCTCTTTGCTGGCCGCCTGTGATACAAACTTCCATCCGAAGTCGATTGTCCCTCGCATCCTGCGCAGCCGCTGTGAGAGGGAAAGAGCATTAAATGCCAGATAGCGAATGGAACACGAATTTGAAAACTCGCACATTCGTCACTGCTCCCAATTGAGCCATCAATAGAAAACTGTGCACATTTTTAAAACAGTTACATATGTGCATCGCAAGTATCGAAATCTAAATTCATTGGATATCTATTTATTATAAATTTATAAAATGTATTATACCATTGTGTTTAGTTTGTAAAATAGCTAAAAAAAAATATATATATGTTTATTTATGTATAAATGTGCTTGTGCGAGAGCGGATCAACAAGTCGGTTGCATTAAGAATCTACATGGATTCTCTAGTCGAGAGTGCTTAGAATATCCTCTTCGCGACATCTTGTTTGAAAGCATGAATTTATGATGCACACACATATACACCTGTCTGTACCTACGTAAGTAGTTGTGGTTAATTTGATAAGTATGCGTGCACAATAACTGTGACTTTTGCATTATTGCGTCGCATTATATTTTGAACCGCAATACACCAAGAGTCAGTTTTTTGCATCATTTTCTATTTCGAATAAATTCATTTCACTGTGCACAATACACTCAGAAAATAATCCAGAATGATCTACACGGGAAGCTCGACTGGGAAATACCCTGTACACAGCTGTTAAATACTCACTCATTATGAAAATACATTTAGGTAATGCGATCTTTATGAAATTTACAGTAATACGTCAGTTATATGTATGTATGTATCGATATTCTCGAAACGGGAACAGTTATCGATCAAATTAAATAAACTTGATCTGCGTATGTTAAATGAGAACTTATATTCAAAAGGTCTCTAGTTCTGCGAAAGATAGATAGACTGACTAATATAGACAATTCGACTCAGTTGTTGATGCTGCTCACCAAGAATATATATTACTTATGGAGTCGGCCATGATTGTTTCTTCCTCTGGCAGAAAATCGTTCGGACGACGGTCGGCCTGAAATCTCAACATAATTTTATTGATTTGTACTTTAAAGATAGTCATAAAAAAAGTTAGATGCAATTGTTTCTAAGTCAATCCATTATTAAGTTTTAGAAAATGTAACCTTATAGTTTAGAAATTATAAACACAGATTTTAAAAATACATATTCACATGAAAATGTTTGTACCTTATTAAAAATGCATTTAATATATTTTTTTTAATTTTTGTGTATATTAAATCTTTGTATTTTCTTTTTTCTATAAATAATTTTTTACTTTAAAGTTAAAGTACAAACAAATTATTAATAATAAACTTCTAATACTACGTTTTAAGACACTTTCGTTTTTGTTGTTGTTCTTCATCTTGTGTTGTTTAATGCATTTGCTCTTTAAATATATTATTTGTTATACGTGTGTGTGTGTATGTGAGTGGTGTGTGTTGTATGTCTTTGTTGCACGTATGTATTTGTGTTTTATTGTTGTCATATAAAAATTAATTATGGTTTATAAAATATTGCCATTAACATTTTTGCAGATTTGTATTGCGATAAATTTGAGTTTGTCATTATAATTATTATTGATTTTGGGTGTATGACGGGGAAATGTGAAAACTTCACTAAATATGCTTCAAATTGTTGACATTTATTTTTGTTATTGGGGATCTGTATGCATAAACGAATTCACTTTAGATATATGTATACGCAGATATAGTATATACATATATTGGTACTACATATGCATGCTATTCTAGGGGGAGGGGATGGGTCTTGGTTTTACATACGTTCTTTTCGTCCGTCTTGCTTTAAATTAAACATGTACAAAGTATCAAAAGACTTATTTAATATAGCAATCATACAATACACATAA